>OX459110.1:9619740-10884740 GCA_949775045.1 Metridium senile | reverse complement strand
AACTACGTAGTTTTCGTGGGTGCATGATTTCTACTCCACGTTGTTGTCGTCCAATTAAAACTGAATTTGCCGTCATCTCAAAATTTACTCGGCAGTAATTGTAAAAACAAAGGCATGTTTTCGTAGCCACACAGACCTGAATAACATGTGAATAATCACAATTAAAAAGCCAAGAAAAAGTTAGTTATTTCATTGCAAAGATATCTTAAACTATACTATTTTTCACAGAATTTATAAGGGGGTTGATCTGTGTGGGTTGTTTGTTAATTATGAATACAGTATTATTCGTTTGTGATTTTGGTTGCTTAGTGTTTACAGGTAGAAATTTGATTATTATTTTAATTTTAGAGGTACATGTGTACAGTATGTTTTAAAGTACGTATTGTTTTTCGTTGTAAATTTATCCAAAGCGAAAATAGTGTGGTTTTGTAATAGATAGAATTTCAGTAGTTAAAGTGTAGTTAGTTTTTTTTATGGATAAAAGTAGGCATGGCTGATGTTGCTGTTTTCATAATTATCTGATTCTAGTACACGTACATTTACCGCGAGATTTCATCATATACATGTGAATTAAACTTTTTATCGTTTTAACTCGCTTTAGTTTACATCACAGATAAGGAAATTTTATGTTAGTAGTTATTGAATTGATTTTTCTCGAGGACAGTAAACATTCCTGTGTCACTTCGATACCATATATTACACTTTCTCAAAAAGGGACGAAAATCGATGTCAGTTTGTTCAACCCAGAATACCCTTAAGGGACACTTTAAGACTATTAAAATGATAAGAAGACAATCCCAAAACCACACAGGAAGATGTATTCTGAGCTATTCATCAAAGATGGTACCGTAATTAATAATTTGCCAACAAGGACTCTTGAATCGATTCAGAAGCGTCAGTTCTACTCCATATTTCACAAATGTAAACTTTCCCAACAATGTTGACACTAGAAATGACAGCGACTATTGTGTAAAGCCGGGATGGTTGGTAGGCTACTCATTAAAGGCTTATAAATAAACTGGAAAACTCAATCACATGTAGAATTTCTTTTTTTCCGTTTAGCTAAGGGCGGGAAAACGCAAATCCTTCCACAATGAAAAACCCGTACGATGTTGCGATTTCAAATCGAACGTTTAATCAAAATTCTAAATCGAAGATTTCATTATTTAATCAATGTCGTTTTCCTTTTCAGTATGAATAGACTAGTTAACTCATTCATATATAAAAATGTCTTCATTTTGGTTTAAGAGCGGGAAGACGCAAATCCTACCCTAACAAAAAAACGATGCAAAATTTCGAGTACATGCATGCAGTTTCAAATCGAACGTTTGATCAAAATTCCAAATCGAGCGTTTGATCAAATTGTGTTCTTCTATAATCCTGTTCTGCTTTGCTTAAATCTCGGTTAGCGGTGAAAACAAGCAAATACCACCCTGACGCAAAATCCTGCGATGCTAAAATCAAATCGAACGTTTGATCTTAAAATTAGCTTTATAGTTTCGATTTTTTATAAATATACCGGAAAACTCAGTCGTACAACTGATTCCTTTTTTGCCTCATTTAACTTAAAAAAGAAGAAACTGTTGATATATTATTTTGGATAAAAAGGAATCAAGATCAAACGTTCGATTATCGCAGGATTTTTCCAATTTTTGGGGGGAAAATTTGGTTCGTAAAAATGCATTGAAAAACAATCCGAAAAAAAACTAATTTCAAATAACCAATTATCAATTACCATAATAAAGACGTCCACATACTTTATTTACAAGAATTTCTCACATTTCATTCTCACTATGTGTATAAGGTTAATTTTCTTGTGTGTATGAATATCGATATTTTCCGGCATATTTCCCACGCCCGCTGTCAGTTTGATGATTTTACAAGTTGAATTACCATTCTTTCTTTGTGTTCCTCATATTCTCAATTTTTTACTTTTTACAATTTTCTTTTTACATGCATTTTTTTACTCCGACGAAGGGCTAAAGCTCGAAACGTAACGTCAGTAAAGTTAAGTCAATATTTTTTACGGTGTTACAAATTCTCATTCTATTACCTATTTTCATTCTATTACCTATCGTTTATATCAAACACCGTCGCAGCCTACACTAGTTTACTCGCTAGTTTCCATTTATATTCTATTACCTATCGTTTATATCAAACACCAACGCAGCCTATACTAGTTTACTCGCTAGTTTACATTTTCAATCTCAATTTTTATTCCTTAGCGTCTTATATCGCATTTATTTGTTTTAAAATTAATGAGTTTTTTTTCGATTCAACCGCGCAACTTTCTATATGATATGTCATGCAGTTTCTTACTCAAAAGGGGGTTGTATTTACCGGCTAATTGCAAGATTCAAATTAAAATGTTTAGAACATTGTTTAATTTTCGCACGTTTTTACTTTACATGAATTACTTTCTGTTTAATTACAGTGACAAACTATAAAAACTATTTCATTGTTTGTTTTTAAATTAGTCCATGTTTTCACGAATCATACGCCCTCGATCTTCTGTTTATTTTCTCACACTTTCAAGATTCAAGTTCGTATAAATATATTTGAATTCGAATGTTTCGAATACTGTTTCAATTTTCCAATTGGATGCGTTTTCAGTTCGATTACTGTGTGGACTATAGAGCTTATTTTTAGTGTTTTCTTTACATCTGTCTCTACGATTAGCTGAGTCAACAGATATTGATACAAAGACACACTATCAATCAAAGTAAGGATAAACTATAGTAATTGTATATGACAGTATAAATGCTTAGTGATACAAGTATTTGAACATCGTTAGAGAAGAATGGAAAGTGGGAAAGTGAATGGGAAATTTGAAGTGAAATGTGATAGGAATATTTCACTCTGATAAGGAAGAGTACAGCTTGTCTGTAGTTACAGTTTTCTCCTAAAAATACAGCGTATCTATCGTTTGAGATAGATGGGAAATAAAAGAAAAAAAGGGGAAATGAGAAGTGAAAAGTTAGTAACGCTATAAGATATTTTCCCACACGTAATGAAGATCAAGAGTATTTATCCGTTATTACATGCAGTTTTTAAATACAGCGTATCAATCGTTAGAGAGGGATGGGAAAGAAAAGAAAAGATGAACATTAATTGTAGACACAGATTTCATAATTCTTATTCCATGTTCACTGTTACTCTTCATACACTTTATTTATTCACTTGTTACAGTGGACAACGTTAGTATATCAACGTATCTACCGATACAACACGGCTGTTCAAGATGTAAACACTTGTTATATTTGTAACAGAATCTTTTAATATCATTCTAGATGTGCAAGATAAAACCCTCCTTTTTGCACCTCGATTGAGGATTGCGCTAACTAGAATCAAGTGTTTATTATGTGACTATCGGTGACTATCCTAACTTTAACTTTATCTTTATCAATCTGCAGCTGCAGGAAACATAAAACTTACGTTTTTCTTACGTTTCAATTGCGTTAAGTACATTCAAGTGTTTATGTTGCAATCTCAACCTGTTAAAAGTCTTTTGTTACTGGCTCACCTACAATACCATATATGGTAATGGCATTATTTTCAAGATTGCATACGGTATTTCTGATATGGTAGTTTTCGCTAGTTGAAATGTCACCGAACAACTGAGGCTTCTTCCAATTTTATCGAATTAATATTCCGCGCTTGTTTCGTTCGCCGATTTTGTGTATCGTTCGAGCCACTCCCTTTTTAAAAGGTCTTCTTATCTTATATGGGTGGTTTGGAAAACTCCCTATACTTTTACCCCTGACTCCCCCCGGGCTTCTAAAATAGCTGTACGTTTTCTGTTCCTTAGCATTTCATTATATGTAAAGATACGTTACGCTTTTATACGGTTTCAGCTTACGTTTCTTGGTACTTGAGCGTCATTTGTATATCAGTCTATAATAATGTACAGAAAATGGTACGTTTCGGTTTGATCTTCGTACGTATTGGCTTATCTTCATTACGCTTCGTTTTCTTGCGTTGTCTTGCGTTTTTGTGTATGATTAATGTTTTTCCCGAAAAGCAATTTGTTTCGTCCACGTACTCAAAGCGTAACCGAGTGATTTATCGATCGTAATCAAAATAATTCAACGTTAACGTTTATACGGTTCTGTCTTGCATTTCATTATGTAAAGATCCGTTACGCTTTTAGGGTTTCACCTTACTTTTCTTGGTATACTTGAGCGTCATTTGTACATCAGTCTATACTAATGTACAGAATTGAAAATGGTACGTATCGGTTTCATCTACATTGCGTTTTCTCGCGTTTTCTTGCGTTTTTGTGCATGATTAATGTTTTTCCCGAAAAGCAATTTGTGTCGTCTACGTACTCAAAGCGTAATCGAGTGATTTATCGATCGGAAATCAAAGTCTCGGAAATTGATCGTCAGGGATATCAATGCCCTGCACATCTGGATAATTACTCGATAAGCATGCATGGTACCTGAATAATAAATCATAGGTAATATAATGAAAATTGTAACAACCGTAAAAAATAAGATGACTTAAAGACTCCGACGAAGGGCTAAAGCTCGAAACGTCAGTAAATTTCATTCTATTACCTATCATTTATATCAATCACCGACGCAGCCTATACTAGTTTACTCGCTATAGTTTCCATTTACAAAATTCATTCTATTGCCTATCGTTTATATCAATCACCGACGCAGCCTATACTAGTTTACTCGCTATAGTTTCCATTTACAAAATTCATTCTATTGCCTATCGTTTATATCAAACACCGACGCAGCCTATATTACTGACTAATAGCTAGTTTACTCGCTAGTTTCCATGAACAGTACTGGATAATAATCGATAGATTTAGAGCAAGATATTACTTTCTCCTTTAGGCTGTGCAGGGCTTTTTCGCTTTTCACGATTTTTTTAATATTTTTTTTTTTCTTTTTTGTTGTGCACGATATTTGTTTTCAAGGTTAAAGCTGTGCTCGATTTATTTTGGTAATTGCCCAACCCCCAAACACTGTTAATCGATAAAAAATGACAAGTTATATAGACGAGAGCTCGTACAAAATCGACTATATCTATATTAATTCGATAATTAATTATAAGTTTTAAAAATAAACGATAATCTAGCTAATCGATAAAAATTCTACAATCGAAAGAAAAAAGTGTTATTGTGATAGCTGAAACGAATATAGGCCGATATCTTTTGACTAAAAATCGTCGAAAATCAATTAAAAAAAGTTAATCGATAAAAATTCGTTAGCCAATAACAACGATCGCAACAATAAAAATCAAAATCAAAATATAAAAATGTTAAAAAATATATAATCGATAATCGATAAAAAATCGTTATCCGACAAATCGATAATGTTATCCCCTCTGTAGCAGATTAATTACCAGTCATTTAAGGACGCATATATATATATATGTAATAACCCTTCTTAGCGAAACTCTCCTTAACTCCTTATCTTGTGACTTTTATGGACGCGTTTCTATGGCAATCTAAAGCGTCTTTTGGGATTTGAAAGGATTAGTTCACTTAATGCGAAACCCTATTATTCTTGCTAGACAAGCTGTTATTTATTCTTGGTGAGTTAGTGTGACCAACAAACTACCAAACATCGTCTAAAGTGAAGGGTTTAAAGACCTGCATGTTTTGTACCGTAAGCCTATAAGCCTTTCTGGAGCCATAAAGTCGGTAAGTTAGTACTATCCTAACTCTTTGACTCCGACGAAGGGCTAAAGCTCGAAACGTCAGTAAAGTTACGTCAACATTTTTTACAAGGCCCGTTTACACTAGCAATTTTGTCGCGCGACAAGAGCTGCGATTTTAATGGCGATTCTATTGCAGCTTTGTCGCTGCAATTTTGAATACGCTCGAATTTAGGAGACAGAAAGTCGCATCATATTGCACTAAATTTCGAGCATGCTCAAAGTAGCGTTCAAAAATCTGCGATAAAATCGCCATTGAAATCGCAGCTCTTGTCGCGCGACAAAATTGCTAGGGTAAACGGGCCTTTACAAATTTCATTATATTACCTATCGTTTATATCAAACACCGACGCAGTTTACTGGCTAGTTTCCATTTAGTACTATACATTAGTGCGGTATTCATGTATAGTTTGGAAATATGTTTTCTTTCACAATAACTTTTACTTAACATTATCACCAGGATATAATAATGATAATGATAATATCACTCTTTTGGGTAACTAAAATTACAAACTAACTGAAAAACTAATCTTTATCTACTTTTACACCTTTTTCGAATACATTCAGTGTTGAACTCACTCATTCTATTATACCTTCCTTTAATTTATAAATCTGATAAATACCAAGAAATAAATATACATAAGTCCCTCGGTGTAATCGTTAAATATGAGGTATGCTTCTACCAGTAGTTCTTCGTATAGGCTATTCTACAAGTAAAAATACTTACAAGGGTTCGATTCCCACATTGAGAACTAAACTAAACTCTTTTTTCTAGTATTTTCGCATGTAGAAGTTAGCATACTTCTTTAAGTACATATCAATAACCAGCTACTAAATACTGCAAGAAACGTGCATGCTTGAAATACTGCAGTTAAATACTCTTGAGCTGTTGTTGTAATTCATGTTCATCATCTTCTAGAGGTTGGTAGGTTAAGTAAGGTAGGGACGTAGTCATCACATTTGGAGGGATGTATATATGTATTTCTAAGGGATTACATAGCCAGAAATTGGAGATTATAAGAGATTATATCGATATCCCTAGACTCATTAGCTGCGTCTGACTACATGTTTTAGTTTCAGCTTTGTTCTCTCAAAATAACAATTTAATCTTCGAAAAAAATAGCTAATTAATCGTCTGGAGTGAAAACTTGTTCGAAACTTGACGAAAACGTACTCGTAATATTTTGTTGGATTTTAGCGTTTCCATCGAGACGATTTGCGTGAATTGAATTGAAAAAGGGCCAATGCAATGTTTCGTTGTTTTTTTTTTTTTTTACTTGAAGGAACATTAGTTATTGTCGTAATAAATATTTTTCACCAATAGACGGCATTATTACATTAAGAAATGGAATTGAGAGAGTATGATGAAACAAAAGTTGGGGAAAAAAAAACCGGATAGCAGCGAAAGAAAGAACTAAATTTAATTACACAAACTAAATTTAATTAAACAATAATTTGAGAAAAAACTTATTGAAAAACAAATAAAACGGATTAATACACATTTAATTAAAGAAACTAGGTGGAAATCAGTACCATATTTTATTCATTGAGCATTATACCAACTTATATATTATTCAAATGAAAAGACTACTAGGGTAGCCTTCGTCTGTGAAAGAATTATAGTCAACGTAATACACAGTAGTCCCATTGTTTTCTTTTGTTTTATTTCGACTATTACCCACTAACTAGTCTACTTCGTTGCACGGACGAAGGAAAATCACTCTATTCCATGTATTAATAATTAAAACGGAAAACCAACCAAACAAAACCGCACTTTTGGTTATTTTTAGCTTGTATTATATTCCTAGTCCGTTTTATGCATATTATTTCATAGATCAGTTTGTCCTTTTGTTCTGTTCAATAATGATTTTCTAAATAGTCATGAAAGATTAAAGCCCTCGTTGAAAGTACAGGAAAGATGTACTTCAGGCTCGTGTAGCTGTCACTATTACTTGTAAACTACTTATCTAATATTGGACCATTAATAACTTATTTATTCATGTCGGTACAGAAGTAATCTTTCATTTAAAGGCGTTGAGAAATGAAAAAAAAATACGGCGTGAATTTAAAAACAAAAAAAAATATATATAGTGCAGTTGTTGATGGAGTAAAAATGTACGATACCAACTAGCTAGCGGTTAAACTAGTGTGGACTGTGTCAGTCTAAGAAAGCTGTGTAAAAAAACATGCGAAAACAAGTAGTTGGCAATTTTCAATTCAATTTGGCAAACATGATTATAATGAAAAAGTCCAATATTTTAAACTAGGATTTACGTACGCGTATGCGACGCAGGTGTAATCAGTACGCAAGGTCTCGGGATAACTTAACGTTATAGGCACGGGCCATCACATCGTTTTACATATGGCTCATATAACGTAACGTAACTACTAAGGTTACGTTTTACGTATGGCAGAATAACATATAACGTAACTTAACTAGTAAGGTTACGCTTTACGTATGGCAGAATAACATATAACGTAACGTATTAAACGTCTAGTAAGGCTACGTTTTACGTATGGCAGAATAACATATAACGTAACTTAACTAGTAAGGTTTAAAGCACAATAGGTATTACGTTTATCCTTTTTATCGACGTGTGTGTCACGTTAACTCTCCGTAAAACGATACGTAAGCCAAGTACTGAAATATCTTTTTTTTCCACGCAACACGCGCCCCTTTTCATAACGCTTACGTAGTGTAACCTAACGTAACGTAATGAAATATCTTTTTTTCCACGCAACACGCCCCTTTTTATAACGCTTACGTAGTGTAACCTAACGTAACGTAATGACACTTAACATATTCGCGTCTCTTATCTTTGTGCGAGTTATTTCAAATATTAGCTTGCCCTGATAAAATCTTTAGATTCTGTTTACGGTGAGTGAAGATAAAAATAACGTCCTTGCTTGGAAGTCATTTGTTATAAGGGGAGATATCCGGGTATAAAGATCACGCCTTTATCTAATGTATTTGTACATATTTTTTTAACTTGTTAAACTTTTCTCATAATCAAATGTTATAGCAGTATGGACTGTTTTGGCCATCTAATGCAAGTTTTATTATTATTATAATCATTATCATTGTTATCACCATCATTATTATAGTCACCAAATTATCATTGCCATCTTTAATCATTATCATCATCAGTCGGCATTGTCATTTTTCTCATCATTGTCGTCATCTTCATCATCAATCACATCACTAGTACCTTTACAGGTACAATCATTATCATCATTATTATCATCATCATCAATATAAATTGTCGTCATCACTATCGTCACTAACATTATTATCATCATCATCATAATTAATTGCCATCATCACCATCATCTTCATTATCATCGTCAAATTGTATTTCCAATGGAAAAGCAAAATTATTTGAAGTAAATCACAGAAATATTTTCATTCACCTAATATCTTTTTTCGGGGCAATTACTATGTACCTCGAATTGTCAATTAAGAGTCTTCAGGAATCATTGCTTCCTTTGATTGCTTTCCTTTGCCGAAACATCAACAATAATAGTACATTAGACGATCGCTGCTTTGATCTTGGTTGTGGTCCTTCCCAACATTGCACTAAAAACATCCTTTTTGCACATAATAATGGAATCTTTACAATAAAAAAATGACTATTTTTTCTCAGCATTGCACCCAAATTGACAAAAACATCCTTTTGGACATAATAGCTGTATTTGTACAGTGCAAAAATGACTATGTTTTCCCAGCATTGCACTAAAATTGTTAAAAACATCCTTTTTTGCACAATAATAATTGCATTTTTACAATACAAAATTGACTATATTTGGATTTGTTTTAATTTGTTTGTTTAAATATGAAAAACAGAAACTCAAAGTCCCTTATAGACCTTATACGAGTTTCTGGAAAAATCGTTATTTCAAATTGATTCGTTCAAATTAATACCAATGATAAAAGAAAAAATATTTACAATTCTAAACTGAAAGGTTGTACGTTGTCAATGAAAATGACCTCGTATTTCAATTATCGTTAGCTTTAATAACCGTTTGCCGCAGTGATAAATCAATTTAGTTAATTTACTGATTTGCTCAAAATTGTTTTATTGCAATGATTGAATGTCACATATTTAATTAAAAATGTGGCAAAAGACAGAAAATTGAAAAAAAAAAAACCACTGAAAGAGAAAGAAAATAACACAGGTATTCAGCAATCTTTCAAAACTTATAAAACTTATAAGTTTTACAGTTTCCTTTTTATATTGATATTGAAAATGTACCAAAGACAGAAAATTGAAAAAAGACACTGAAAGAGAAAGAAAATAGCATTGAATGAGGATATGATCAGGTATTCAGCAATCTTTCATTTAAACTTATAAGTTTTACAGTTTTCTTTTTATATTGTTTTAGTACAATATTTAGCTGATTTAATACGATAGGCTTTTCTCAACACATGTATTTAAAATCTTTTAAATGAATGCTTCTTATGTAGTCTCATTCCTCCTACTATTCAGTGTTCATCAGTATAATGCTTTAGGTTTCCCTCGCTGGTTACAATCTTGTCGATATACAAATGACCTAATTTTGATACCAAGTAATTTTCAATACGAACACATTTTTAATTTACTCTTGTTTGTACTACCATAATTAAATGTATTTACAATTTAAGTTTGTAAGTTTGAATATATATATACATCACACATACCTATTTTACATGAATTTCTTTGAACAGGAATAACCTTTAGAAAAACATTAGACTTTTGCTCTTCAGCGTAAAATTCGAAAACATATTTTCATATATTAATTAAATTATATATATTTTCATATTTTAAGTCTATTTGTTCATATATGTACCAACATTAATCAAGTTTATTGTAAATGAAGTTTTTTGATGATTTTTCTGAGTGTTTACCTTTAATACACTATAATTGAACAAATGGGTCTTTATTGGATTACAATTACATTAGAGATAACCTAAGAACATGTAGGAATGACGGAAAGATAGAAAGAAAAAGAATGAATTAATAGAAATCAGAAATGGATTAATAGATCATTGTTTGTAATAACTCATGAATAATGGACAAATGTATGAATGAAGGAAAGAATGAATGGAGGGAGGGAGGGAGGGAAGGAGGGAAGGAGGGAAGGAGGGAAGGAGGGAGCATGAAATGAACGAATAAAGGGATCGAGGGTGAATAAATGAATGAACGGATGAATGAATGGAGGGAGGGAGGGAGGGAGGGAGGGAGGGTGGGTGGGTGAAATGAACGAATGAAGCTAGGGAGGTAGGGTGAATACATGAATGAAAGAATGGAGGGGGAATGGATATATGAATAAACGAATGAATAAGGGAGTTATTGAACTGAATGAATGAATGAATTGGATAATATCTTATTATTTCCAATATATTTATATATTCAAAATACAATTGAAAAAAAATTGTAAAAAAAGTGAAATGAGCTCTTGATGATATTTTTTCCGAAATCTAAACCGGTGACATCATCATGACGTTTTAATCTATTGACCAATCAGATGTAGTAGATATTAATTCAAGTATATTTATTTATATTGGCCAATTTCCTTAGCAGTTTGAAGCTAGTTCAAGGAGTACAAATCTTCGGCACAAAGACAAGCGAAAACACAAAAAGGTAACATATATATTTTGATTCCCAAGTTATATCAGTTTTAATTTTCACATATTTTAAATGAATATGAATGTATCCCTAACTACTCTTACCCTCGTCCAATAATGTTGAAATAATTGATGTTTCTGGCCAATATTGTAGGAAAAGAGACTTTTCATATAATTATTCTGTTATGCAAGTAAACCAATCTAAGTGTTTGTTTTCGATCACACAAAATGCAATTGTATTTAACAATAAAAAGAGATTAGTAAGATCGTTCACTGAAAATATGACCTGGTACAAGTTTCTTATCACCTGATTCATATATACATACATAAATTCGTTTATTCATAACTACATTTATTCATTCATTCATATATTTTCGCTGATTCATTCAAACATATATACATACATTCGTTTATTCATAATAACTACATTCATTCATTTATTCATTCGTTCATTCATATATATTCGTTAATTGATTGATTGATTCATATATATTCATTGATTCATTCATTCATACATAAATTAATTTATTCATTTATATACATTTATTCATTGATTCATTTGCTCATTCATTTGTTCATTATATTCTTGTATATAATTAATTAATTAATTAATCATTCATTCATTCATTCATTCATACATCCATCCATCCATTCATTCATTCATTCATTCATTCATTCATTCATTCATTCATTCATTCATTCATTCATTCATTCATTCATTACGTGTCCTATTGTTTTGTTTGCAATGTAATGTGTTACGTTTTGTAATCTAGGTCTTAATCTTGATTCTCAATCTAATCTCATCTTATTTCATATATCCTTTTAATTCACTTATTTGTTGAAATATTTATTTTCGTGTTCAAAGAATTTGTGTCTTGTTACCGTAGACAGTTTTGGTCAATATTATCGCAAATCTAGAGCTCAATTTTAATCCTCCATTTATCCATTTATTTATTTTTTGAATTATTCCTTTATCGTTCAGTCCAAAATATGAGCGTTTTGTTGTCTCGGTTTATACAATTACTTTAAAGTTGCAAATGTTTTTAATCCCATAAGCCTTACAATCTCTCCATCTTATTCATCTATTTTATCTATAAGATTTCCTTTTGTCTGCAATTGAATCATTTTAATATTAAAAGTATTTATGATTATAAGAGTTGATTTAAGGCCATACACTATACTGTTTGGAGGGTTGTCTTAAGCTTTCGCAGGCCACCGACATCATCAGAAGAGTGAAATGATTTGTTCGAAATTTTTGATTTTTATGATTAATGGCAATTTTTTAAATTTTGTAACAGCATAAACAAAATTTACTAACGTTACGAGCGTGCACCTTTTGTAGGAGTGAAAGAGTTATATATAGTTAAGTTGAATTTATTGCGGTGGTACAAATCTCATTTGATATCATACACAGACGCAGCCTATACTCGTTTTCTGGCTAGTGTCCATTGATTCGTACGTTTCAGCATCTAAAACCTTTTGTTCAATTATATATATATTTCGTAATATAGCTCAACATTTTTACTATTTATCTTTTATTTCTACATGTGATTTAATATCCTATTTTGATATTTATTAGTTTGGGATTCGCAATATAAATATAAAGTATTTGAGATACTACGCCCGCTCTGATTGGCTGTAAACAATCTCGTACCCAGAGCAGTTTTTGGCCTGCGACGAACTCTCGTTCTTTGCCGCAGTTACGCGGGCCTGGGTTCGATATTGGGCTGTAAAGATAAATTATTCGCACACGCATGCGCATGCGCACCTTTGGCATCGGAAAAATCTTATAGCTCCAGATGGTTCTGAGCCCGCCACGATCAACCTTCCTTCTAGGCGCATACACTTTAATAGTACATTTTAGCTTTGTGTATATGTATGCTTATCTTCGTTTAGAGTTGTATTACTTATGTAGTTTAGCTGGAGGACTATTGAAATTCAAACAATGTTTTGTTCGTGGTGTTGTTTTGTGGTGCATCAGTAGTCTAAATTCTGCACTTTTAAGCAAATTTAATCGACATTTTTCTTTATCTCTGATATCAGCCTTAAGTATAAATTTCAAAGGGAGCAATATTGTAAAGGAGACTTTATGATTTCGTCCTAAAGGAGCCACGGAAGATAATTTTGAAAAAAAGGGGGATTATGAATCATAATTTGTTCGTTTGTCATTTTGATTGACCTATCGCCTTGCCGGACAACCTTTTTCAAATAGGTGTATATGCTTATCATTCCTTTCCATCTTGAAAAACATATTGCCTTGGACAACCTTTTTAAACTAGGTGCATGTATTGCGTATAATTTCTTTCCATCTTGAAGTGGCCTATCGCCTTGGACAACCTATTTAAAATAGGTGTATGCTTTCCATCTTGTGATGCCCTATCACCTTAAGCTTGGACAACCTTTTTAAAATAGGTGATGCTTCACCTAATATTTGATTATCGAGGTTGCAATCAGTGATCATGATGTGATACAGATTTATACGTGCTTTCAAAGCCAAACATGCTGCATTCTTATATATACTGATGTACGAGTTTTCTGAACGTGCTATAGACACAAAACATAATACAGAAAATCTTTACAGAAAATCTTACAGAAAGTTTTACGGCTTATATATATTGCAAGTACGAACTCTCCTTAGAATATATACTGATTAGCTTAAGATGGTGTCCATTTGATCATTATTTGTAGTCAGTACTTATAGCTGAAACGTGTGCGTTTTACCGGAAGAATTATCGATCCCGCTCCTAATTAGTAGCGCTAGCCATTTGAATAGAACAATACTCTCCCAAATCCAGGAATATGATCATATTGTGTTGATATTGGCATCGGATTAGTCGCCATCATGCATACAAGGTTTCGCTAAAGAAGTCAGATGTTTCTGTGGAACATGTTTTTGTGAAAAAGAATATTTCGTGGTTGTCAGTCAACAATATGTTTCCTACTGGGTGTTTGATTTGAACTTACTTGTAAGTATTTTGTGTTATTTAATCGCAATCGGGAAAAAACAAATAGTCAATTTGATAGACTGAATTACTTTCTTAAAATGGACTTAAAAGTAGACAAGTTTTATGCATGATGCTCAATAAACTATGCTTGCATCGAATGAAGCGTTTGCATGAATAATGTTGTTTAGCATTGAGCTTTTGAATGCAATTATTATTAGTGTTAGTTTTATTTTTTGATCCTCGTCATCATTATCATTACAACCATGCATCAATGTTTTCGTCATCAGCATCATCGATCAGATCATTAGAATCATCATCATCATCATCAATCTCATCGTTATTATCTTCATCTTCAACATCATCATCATCATCATCAGTGCTGTCGTCATTGTCCTCGACGGTCGTCTCCATTGTCAATTGTCGTTATCATCATCATCATACCCCATTACGTCATACCAGCTAGACGTCATGATAATCATTATGATCATGATCCTTCATCATTGACTACCACCACCATCACCATAACCATAACCATCGATATCATCGTCGTCATCATCCATTCACTAGAATCCCTATAATTATCCACATTCACCACCATTACCACCACTACCACTACCACTACCACCACCACCACCACCACAACTACTACTACCACCACCATCACCACCATAACAATAACCATTACCATCAATATCGTCGTCATCATCCGTTCACTACAACCCCTGTAATTACCCACCATCATCATGACGATCGTTATCATGTAATCCCGTCCGTCCACGAGTAATATTTACAAGTATATGTGTTGCAATAGTCCAAGTTATATACCCACACCATCGGGACACGCACAAGTTATTAAGAGCTTAACTAAGATCTATAAATCAATACTCAGATAAGGCTTGACCATTTATTGCGTAAATCCAGTGCAGAACGATTGTACGTGGTGTGTAATACATGTGTTTATATCAACAATAAATTACGCTTCTCAAGATCTCAATCTTTGCCGTCATTACTATCTTTCAGTTAATATATAAGGAAGCATTGATTGCTTGATGGTTAAAAGTGACCTTGGAGTAAGGACAAGCTAGCTATCGTGGCGCACTTTAGTTGTTGCAGTATATAAGGTATGTAAAATAGAATCATTTTGGTCAAGAGAAAATGAAATAAAAAAAAGTGAACTTGACCTGAGTAATTTATACTGGCATAGTATATAAGATACTGTTGTCTGCCATGGTTGCATGAATACGGACTTATACCGGACGCTAATCGTTTGTCAGAATACCAAAAAGTTTAACTTATACCAAGAGAGCTTGCTTATGCACTGTCCAAAAGAGACTGTTGTTGACGGACGTTTTGGACGTTAATCCTGGCTTCGTCCAAGTAAAAATTGCAACTTGTACACCATAAAATTCGTTTTAATTACTAACGTTCATATTTCGTCGGAGTAGAATTGGTAGCTTATACACATGCAGTATAAACGTTTTTTCAGTCGTGCCTACTTTTAATTGGAGTAAATTTGTAGCTTATACAACGTAAAAGAGAATGTTCCCTACTGACTTAAAAAAATAAAACTGGGGGGGGGGGGGGGGGGGGGGGGGAATGACTTATATAAATCGAAAAAAGGGTGTTTTTTTTACTGACGTTTTTTTACAGACATCGACATTTTTCATTCGACTTTTGAGGTCGGAGTTAGACGTGATGTTTTTAAGGAAATGCCAATAATTTGTTTTTGCTGATTTTTGATCAAGTAATATCCTTGAAAACATTTTATTTCTAATACTGAAACACTTTGAAATGATGGAGTGATGATCGAATTACGTAGATTTGACGTTTCAAAAGGTTCTTGAATTTCAATGAGCACTTAAATAATAAGGATTTTGATTTATAAAACAGTGTACAATTGCAGTTGGTCGACTTATGAAAACCTTTAATATCATTATATATCCCAGTTAATGTCTTTCAATGAATACTTTTCCCTCTTAAAAGCACATTCATTACTTTAAATTTTTGCCTCATGAAATAGTTCCGTTTTGATTTTATTATTAATCCAAACGTTTCCAATTTCAATTACCTTCATATGAAAAATGTCCTCCATTTCAAACAAGATATGTTACCACATTTTCAGTAATTATTTTGTAAGTAAGTATAAGGACTTGTGTTCTCATATACAGTAAAACCCCGCGTATAAGAACCTAAAATGTAAGAACCTGTCAGGCTGAAATTTTCATTTTTTTAAAAAAAAAAGAGCCATGTGCAAAAGCATTGAACTGTATGTAAATAAAATAGGAAGAAAGGTATTGTAATGATGAAGTGAGTGATGCTAATAGAACCTAGATAGCCTGATTTCAAGTTAAGCACCATTTATATAAGAACCTGTTCATGCTGACTTGGAAAAATCTAGGTTCTTATACGCGGGGTTTTACTGCATATTCGATCTAAACGTTTTAAATCTTACTACGGAATTCAGACACTCATTTTAACGGGCCTTTTTCGAGAAATGCTTGTAGAGATGGGGACTTTTCAGTTTTTCTTGTTGAAAATGTGAATTTTAAAGGATTAAAATATTTTCTAATTAAAGGTCGTTTGCTTAAAGACGCGTATTAAATTATACCACAGTTTTTATTAAATATACGATTGCTCAAAATTTTCTTAAATTATTTATATATTTTTTGGATGTTAGTTAGAGATATCGAAAAATCTATATTTTAAAGGAACTCAAATAGCTCATGTTATCGAGAAAAACTAATCTTCTATTCCAACTGGAATACAGTTTTCGAGATTTCGTGGAAGATTTTTCCAAAAGCCACAGAATGAAAAAGCTTTTAATATATGACACTTACGGAATATCGTAAGATAACCAAATTGATTTCCGCTGAATTATGTCCATCTTAATGTACAAGGTTTTAGACGGATTATTTTTAGAAAAATCGGCGGCACCTTAATTTGCGATTTTGTTTGAAGTTCGTCAGTTTGAAATGATTGGGTCTATTTGCTATTTTTTTCAACCACAACAGCGTAGTGTTATTCGTGTTAATTTATTTTCCAAAACACAATTTTATTTCTTTCCAATTTGTGTTAAATATTGACAAAAGTTCATTTTGATTAAAGTTGATTTTGACATGTATGAACATAGAGTGCATTCACTATAGCATGAAACATTAGTTATACTATTTTATACTATTTTATGCTAATTATCTTGTTTTCTATTGTTCAACTAGCACTATTTTTCACAATTTAGTAATTAATGTTTCACGTGCGCTTTTACTGAATGCACTCTACAATGATTTTTCTTTTACTATATATATATATATATATATATATATATATATATATATATATATATATATATATATATATATATATATATATATATATATATATATATATATCAATTTGAAGTGTGTGCAAGGCGTTTTCTATGAGTATTTCCAATGAAAATGCTTCACAAGTTGAATATTTCATAACAATATTTCAGAAAGTATTCAACCAATTCAAAGACTAGCTGCTTTTTACTGAAAACATATTCTGATAATTTATGATATTAATGCAAATAACTTTTAACTTCTTTAGAACAGAATATGAAGTATTTTTTTTTAATTCTTTCTTGTTGTATATCATCTTTTGTGAGAAAGTTTCATTTTTTGTCTTCGTTTGAATAATTAGTTTTAAAATCTATACAATTAATCTCGGTATTTCTTTATGTTTTAATCTGAATGTTTTCTATATGTAGTATTACAGGATTAGTGTAATTATCCAGCTCAGGTCAATTTTTCACTAATTTCCCTATACCAACATCCGACCCTGTATCAACCAATCACGTTCCAGATCCAGTTTTAAAGGATTTGGCAGGAAACGAATTGATTCAATATTTTGGCCTGGCTCTATAGTGATTCTAATTAATGGTTTTGACCGCGGTATTGTAGTTTGTATTAGTGTACGAATAACTATCTTAATCTTTGTGAACATGACATAATAAAAAAAAATGGTGGCCATCTTAGACGAAAAGTTATTGCATAACCTTTAGTTTTTGAATTCGTTTTTGAATTTGTTTATTCATCATGATCTTCTTGTTATATATTAGTTAATCATCATCATCATCACATCACTACCATCATTATCATCATCATCATCATCATCTTCATTATCATCATCATCATCATCACCACCACTACCATCATCATCATCATCGTCATCACCATCATCATCATCATCATTATATCATCACCACCACTACCATCATCATCATCATCATCATCGTCATCATCATTATATCATCACCACCACTACAATCATTATCAGCATCATCATCATCATCATTATATCATCACCACCACTACCATCATCATCATCATCATCATTATATCATCACCACCACTACAATCATTATCATCATCATCATCATCATTATATCATCACCACCACTACCATCATTATCATTATCATCATCATCACCGCCACTACTACCATCATCATCATCATCATCATCATTATCCGCAGCAGCATCTTATTCCGCGTTCAATCAATTAATCGATAACTTTAATAGAGTCCCTAAATCTTCTAGAGTTACACAAGCGTACCACTAATCGGGCAGACTGACTTTAACTTTGATTAAAAGAAACTCCGAATAAAGATTTTTTAATCAATCAAAAACTAACACCACTAATTACTCCTTAAAGCCAAAAACAAATTATAATATAAGTCTCTTTTTATCATATATAAGTACGTCAAGCTTTAGATGTCGGCGCTTTGTGATACGCTACCGCGATCTAAAACTATAATACTTCGTATAGACACGGTGTCTAAAAAAACAAGAAATCAGATATCAATGATATAGTTGTAGTTAGCACTTAGATTAGTTATTTGCATTTTAGTTGATTGTGAGGATAGGAGCCTCAATCTCGGCAAAAACTAAGTGAGACAATTGCCTCACAAAGTGCGATAAAGGGCGATTTTGGGCGATCTCAGGCGACACAAGGACCCAGAAACTCGGCAAAAATTAAGTGAAAGAAATGCTTCAAAAAAGGTCTTTACTAAATGCGCGTGCTTTTTGGGCTTCAATTTGTTGTTAAAACCACTCCTCCTCCTCCCACTACACAATTTTGGTCTGGCAGTCATCAAGGAATATTAACTGAAAAGTCTGAAAACCTACATTGCATGGAGGGGGAGGGGGGGGGGGGGGATTATAGCGAAAACGTATAGTTACAGGTCAAAATAGAGAAAACCGTAAAAGTGTCTCACTAGTTTTTTTGCTGCTTTTTGCCATGATTAAATTATACGATGGGATTATAGGAAATAAGGATAGAAAAGTAAGAAATGTTTTAATATTAAACAATGAATAAATATATCATAATAATAATAATAATAATAAATCTTTATTGGGTTTCAAATAAAGTTTCAAATCATATGCATCATCATGTTTTTGAAGATATATCCACTCATTGTTTTAATGTATAAATAGGATATCCACTCATTAATTGATATAAAAATAGAAGAATGAATGGATGGTGAACGTTCCGTCAAGATCAAAATTATGGTTAAAAAGTGATTAAGGCTCATTTGCTCGTAATTAAAAGAAAATATAACCAAACACTTAACACCATAATTTTTTTTAGAGTTTTAGCCACTCATGTTCTGTCATATTGCTATTAAATAGCATTCATTTACTCATTTTTCGGTCGTACATGGCGATAAGGAGTCAGTAGGGTCAGTAAGTAACTATGTATTTTAGAAGCTGTACATACAGGCTTCTACTGTTGCGGTTACCAATAGGCCCGCCATCATTGAGTCATCATACTGCGGTCTTAGAAAATGTTTTGCAAGGTGCCATGCTTAATCAATCAATCAATTAATTTCATTCCACATCTTCAGCGAACATGTTTGCCGTAGACATTGTGGTTGGCATCCGTAGAATACCATGTTTCATTTTGAAGCCATCAAAAGTTGTAGTTCTTTGTCTGGTTTTAAATTGTGTTCAGTTTTAGCTGCTGTAATCACTTGTCTCCAAGTGGTGTCCAGGATGCCCGATTTTTTCGACTCGCCCCGAAAACAATCGTCAAAAGTCAGCTAGTAGAACGGACGGGCTCACTAAGAACCTTGCAATGTTGTTGAAGGCCACGATATAGCGATATATTGCAACTTGGAGCTCACTTTTCAAGATGGCGCCCCATGCCGGTTAACCGGGTTGGTAGAAGCCTGCATATGTAATATCTATATATTTACTTCTTTATCAGTTTTTGGTAGTCTCTGATCAAACCCATCCTCGATCTAGTTTCGTTCATTTTTAATTTAATTGTTTCCTATAAGAATCACCCTGGTAGCCAACACTTTTTCGCTAGTTATTACATGTTATTACACAATGAAGTCCAATTGTTTCGTTCCAAGAGCTGACGCAGTCCGTACTTTTTTATCGCTAGTACTAGTTTTCGTACATTTTACTCCAATCGTTTACTTAAAATATCGACGCAACTTACACTTTCTAACCTTCGTACATTTTTACTCCAATTACTTCCTTTAAAAAACTGACGCATTCTACAATTTTTTAACCGCTAGTTATCGTACATTCTTCAATTGTTTCCTCTGACGCACTCTGTACTTTTTCAATCACTAGTGATTGTACATTTGTACTTTGATTGATGCAGTCCGCACTAGTTTAATTTCTAGTTATTGTATACTTTATTCCATATGTTTCCTATAAAAGCACTGACACTGTCTAATTATGTTCATGTTTCCTATTTGCACGACAAGGTAACGTTTCGTCTATATCGTCCCAAGCCGACTAACCGTATCGTTTCTCAATTTTGCTTTCTTGCGGATTGCATCGTAAAGGTATCGTTTCTACAAAATCGTTTTCAAAATCGTATAACCTGTGATTGAAGCCAGTAACTTCGTAACGATCTTAATGGTTATTTTTCTCCATCATACGAAAAAGAACATTATGACATACATGCATGCAATGTTTTATCAGCAGTTTCCCTTCCCTTCCCTTCCCTTCCCTTCCCTTCCCTTCCCTTCCCTTCCCTTCCCTTCCCTTCCCTTCTCTTCTCTTCTCTTCTCTTCTCTTCTCTTCTCTTCTCTTCTCTTCTCTTCTCTTCTCTTCTCTTCTCTTCTCTTCTCTTCTCTTCTCTTCTCTTCTCTTCTCTTCTCTTCTCTTCTCTTCTCTTCTCTTCTCTTCTCTTCTCTCCTCTCTCTCTCCTCCTACCCTTCCCTTCATTTCTCTTCTGCACTCTCTTCTTCTCTCTCAAAAACCATTTCCCGTCTTATTCATTCTTTACCATTTATTTTCAGTTCTTCCCAAACAGCAACATGATACCAAACGTAACAATGAATGCCACAGAGATCCCGGCTCGTGCAGGGCCACCTCCATTCATCAGCGAAGGTTTTGCTATCTTTATGTGTATCTTATATGGAATCATCATTGCCTTCTCGGTACTGGGCAACCTTATGGTGGTGATATCCTTCTTTATTAATGACAAACTACGTACTGTCACAAACTATCTAGTGGTTGGACTAGCTGTGGCAGATATACTAGTGGGAGCCACGTCAATGCCGCTATGGATGTTGTTTATAACTAACTCCTCTAAATATACTGGGCCAGACCCGGTCTTATCAGTGTACCAATTCTTTGACATGTTCAGTGGTATTGCATCTATTCTACATCTAATGGCCATTAGTGTAGAGAGATATTTTTGTGTTGGCTGGGCAATCAAGCACCGTAATGCTCCTAAGTACATCTATTATATTGCTGTTGCTATCATTTGGCTAATATCTTTACTGGTAGCATCCATTCGTTTGATGTCTCCCAGCTTCCCAGGGACAGACCTCACTCTTCTTGTTGTAATAGTCTTCTTTTTGTTGCCACTAGTTGTCATCGTGTTAAGCTACGCAGCAATATGGAAAATAGCAATTACTCGCATGGGTAATAACCCAACGAAGAGATCCTTGAAGAGGGAGATCCGTACCGCTAGCACTATTGCGTTCGTTATTGGCTTTTTTTTCATAACATGGAGTCCTTTCTTTATGCTTCAAACTGTTTCTATTTTTTGCGGCGCGGCTTGTTATTTTAAAAATTTTAGTGAAACCATGGTTACACTGAAATTGTTACATTACTCTAACTCTGCTATGAATCCTGTTGTCTATGGAGTGAGAATTCCAGAGTTTCGAAAGACTTTCAAGTTTATTTTGAAGAAGTTTTATGGCCCAATTATATCTTTATATCTGTTGCAAGGCGTTAGCTTGTCATTGATGATACTGAACTGCTTCAATTGATGGTATGGTCCTGATAGAATGAACATTGTCATCGTCATCATCATAAATGGCATCATTATCGCCATCTTCCCCATCATTATCATCAATATCGTCACCATCATCATCATTGTCACCTCTATCATCATCTTCATTATCATCTTCATTATCATCATCACTGCCACCACCATTATCATCATCACTACCACCACTGCACCATCATAGTCATCACCATCATTATCCTCACCACCATTGCCACCACCACCATATCATCACTATCATCTCTATCAACACCATCATTATCATCATCTTGATTATCATCATCATCGACAACTGCACTTTATATGCTAGTACCATTGAAGTCTTTTTGTCAGAAAAAAAAAAATGGACAAGGAGCATACATGAACAAAACTTCCAGAACTTTCAAGTTTTAAATTGTCTTAACATTGCAACATTCTCATCAAAGAATATAGTGGCTCTCATTAACACCAAGCGGCATATTGACGAAGTGCCAAGACTATAGTACTGTACAAACCTGTAAATGGGGTCATACATTATGCTCTAATTTATGGACATTAAAATTATTCCTTCTGGAGATATAACTACTACAAAATCCAGAGGACATTTCTTATAATCATCATCATCATCTACAGGCTGGAGTATATTCCTTATGAAGATTGCTTCAAAATCCAGAGGACATTTCTTATCATCATCATCATCTACAGGAGTATAATTATTATTGGGATTGCTACATAATCCAGAGGACAATTTACTACATAAAAAATCTGCTGGCATGGATCATTGCATCAAGCATTTGGCTAATCAATAAACGGGCTATATATATACTATATTATATCCATTTACAGCATAAAACACTGTTATAAATGTACACCATTTCAAAACAGTTGTCGATACAGAATGATCTGTGAATGGAAATGGGCAATTGCACAGAAAAAAATATGAAACGTTGGTCTTTATTATTGATTATCTATGCCTCTCTATTTTGTGACAGAAAACATGTCTATATATTGTACAACACCAATCCAATTAGGGCTTATAATCTATGAATTGAAGCTTAGTGCATGCCTTATTAACAACCCAGAAAAACACTTACATACATTTATTTCAAAAAACGTAGAATACTGAATACTGCATACTGAATACTGCATTGTAAGACCGAAATGCGTTTTGAGTCATGAAATATTGTTTCAAGTAAAATATATATAATAATTTTTTATTATTATTAGTGCATTCCATTCAAAACAATATATGAGCTAGTTATGTAGTGCAAATATCGCTGTATACACCTAATTGCAATAAAATTGTTATATAAAAAAGAAAATTACAAAATAGGAATTAATTAAAAGACAAAAGAAGAAGTTCAACTTGAGCAATCTGCTTTTGTCTTTTAATTAATTCCTATTTTGTTATTTTCTTTTTTATATGACAATGTTATTGCAATTAGGTGTATTTACTTTTTATTTCAAATTAATGAGACCCACAATGCCCTTGGATATTGTAATGCACTATTCAGTATTCAATGTATTTGTAAATAGCTGTATGCTGCATGTATGCATAACCATGCACTAATCCTTTTGGTTATGCAATCACTATTCAATGTTTTTACTGTTCATTCTGGCAACCTTTTTGAAATAGGTGTATCTGCATATGAGATTATATTATTATAAAGTGTTCACCTAATAGCAATAACATTGTCATATAAAAAAGAAAATTACAAAATAGGAATTAATTAAAAGACAAAAGAAGATTACTCAAGCTGAACTTCTTCTTTTGTCTTTTAATTTATTAATTTATTAATTTCTTTTTTATATGACAATGTTATTGCAATTAGGTGTATCTACAAAATATGCACATTTTTTGTGAAGCATTTAAAGAGGGACAATTTAAAAGAGTGATGTACTGTACTGGCTGGCCAGAATGCTCTTCTTAACAATATATTGTGTTTTTATCAGGGGCAGACCCAGAAATTTGTCAGGGGTGTACCAATTGCAAATGAAAGGCTCTTAGTTAGTTAGGTGATGTCTGGTCCCTAAATGTCTTAAATAAAATAGGGTAATTGGGGTGCTAGGAGCTAGAGGGTGTCCTGTGCCTCTAGAGACACCCCCTAGATCCGCCCCTGTTTACAAGGAATGATACAATGAAATTAAAGAACATCATCTTCTGTATATAACATAATTGAAAGTCGATCTGTTGGAGCTTATTTTGATTAGTGCAGAGTCAACCAAAATACAGACTCAACTAAAACACAATGCGTAAAAGTGTTTGTGCAGAAAGGGAGGGGTAGGGTCGAGAGAGGAATAATGGAAGGGAGGGGAGGAGAGGGTATTACTTTTACATTATAGATACAAAATGGTACATATATATAAATTCCATTTTTATGCACTTAGATGAGTGAACTGACAACATCCAAACATTTTTTTTAGTTTATTGCGTTGCTCTCAATAGGGATTACCTAGCTCAATTGTATGGTATAAGTGCTTAAATATATGAGTGGTTGAATTAACCTAATAGTAAGATGAAATTCTTTGTTTCAGTCATGTTGTAGCACCTACAACCAATGTTACTAAAGAATTAGCAAGCTAAATACATTAAAACATTTGTAAAAAAGAGAATATGTTAGTTATATTTAAGCTATAGTCTCACCATAGTGTACTGTATTATATTATATGCATAATATTAAAATGATTGTCTTTACTTCATGGTGTACTTTGTCACTCTCATTGAATGGCTAACTGGCCGTCTGATTGAATGACTGGCTGACTGACCAATTGACTGACCGATTGACTGACTGCCAATTGACTGACTGACCAATACTCCAGTTTCGAGATCTCTTTTACTCAGTGTTAGCCTCAATTGTGTGTAAAATATGCAGAAATTTAGATAAAACTCGTGAGATTTCGATATATTTTTATTGTCTTCTATGCTCCCAAATCTCTTTCATTTGCACGGACTGTTACTGAACAAAAGAATATATTACATGGTTTTGAGGCTAACACTGAGTAAAAGAGATCTCGAAACTGGAGTATTGATTGACTGACCAATTGACTGACCAACCAATGCAATTGACTGACTGAATGACTGATTGAATCATTGCATGGTTGATTGGTTGGATAGATGGTTGTTTTGGTTGTTTGGTTAATTGGTTGGCCGGTTTGATGGTTGGTTGGATGATTTGTTGGTTGGTTAGTTGATTCATTGATTGGTAGACTGATTGATTGATTAATTGATTGGTTCATTGATTAATTACATGGTTGGCTGGATGGTTGGTGCGTCAATGCGTCTTGGGCTACCTGTGGTGCGCTAAAAATCCGTAAAACATTATTTTGCACAATACTTACCATGTACAACAATTATTTTCATTGATTTTAGAGTAAAGTAGAAGTATCCTCAATGTTTTCTGTTTAAAATTCACCTAGAGTATTTTGATTTTTTCAGGGATGAAGCTTTGGGATCCCTGTGTTACGAGCATGCATTGCATAAATAAGGACGAGACCAGTAACCAAAAAATATTTCAAATGTTATATACATTACATAACAATGTTTAGTTACAATGATTTGAGGTAAACTAGTACCTTCGGAATTAGAAATTTTGGATATTTTTTTTTAAATGTAAAAATTAAAGAGCTATATCCTCTTGAAAAAAAAATGGTAACATACTTTATCAATGACAATATTGTTTTTATAGTTATAAAAATGAAAAAGATGCCGTTTACAATATTTTTGCCCTGGATAATTTCTTGTTGGGTTTCCTGTGTATTAATATTGCCCTATTGAGTGTGCGCAGTTATTGCATCGTTTAGTTCATCCCATATCGTTTGTAGATAACAGTTGATAGTAGACCCAGATAGGTTGGTGTTTTAAGCAGCACTTCTAAAGTGACATCAGTCTTGTGAAAGTTCTTGCAGGAGTTGTGACTTTCTCTCTAGGAGATAGATAGGGAAACCTGACCAAGAATGCAAGTTTCTGCTTTTGAGAGTTGAGCGTGTTAATTGGTTTTAAAGATTGAGTTGTTAAAGGCTGTGTAAGTAAGGGTCATAGTGCATGAATTGATTGGGAGTATAGTTTGAACATGTGAGTTGCGGTTTTACTTTAACTGTAATATACAAATTAGGTAATACCTAATAGCGGAGCTCCAGTTTAAATTATTCTTACAACATCAATATGTGCATGTAAATAGTTTTTGTGCATGGGCCATGCCTAATCTAAACTACAAAAGACAACTACAAAATCATAGATATAGGTGGAACGCACTTTTAATTTTATTTACTTTATGAGCAAATAATAACCTGCGATGTATATATTTTCGATAAAAATTCAAAAATCTTATTTATCACGCATACAGCGTAATATATTTTTCAATAATTTTATGCTCAAATTATGAAAAAGGTATTTTGTGTGCATAATGAATTATTAACTAAAAAATCCAACCCAACCCATTTTTATTTTTAAAATATGAACCTAGAAAAAAACTTCGATATCACTATAACGTTTCTAGAGAAACAAAATTAGGGGTATCCACGCGTTTTTGAAAAAGATATGAATTTTTAGATTAAATCGTACAAAAATTCGTGACAGCGTGAATTGTGTCACGCACGACACAGCGTGCATGATATGATAAAGTCCCATAGACAAAACGCTGAGAAAAATCAAGATTTTGAGCTTCAAATTGACAAAAACGTTACTTGAACAAGTACTTAATAGGATGGTATCTATGTATTTAAAGGAAAAAAGGGAATTCTATAACATTTCTTTATAAAAAAAACACCTTTTCATCGAATTAAATTTACAATTAAAAAAAATAGTTATGGCAAATCTTCAAAATTCAAACAAAACAAAAACGACCTGAAACGGTTCTTTTAAAGTGGAATTAAAGACCTCAAGTATCAGTTCTACCAACACAGGAACTATTTGAAAAGACAAGGATGTTAAAACAAGGTATTTTATTATGAAAAAGTTTGTGTAAAACATCATTTTGTTCTGTAAAAAACACTTTAACAACTTTGAAATAGAAACTATAATAAAAATGTTCGTTTAGTAAACATAAAATAGTCAATATTGCTAAATAAACAGATGTTATTCAACCAGTTTTGAATTATGTTTGTATTCTAATTCATCTTTAATGTTTTCCGTTGATGAGTTTGTGAAAAGCACATAAATAAATCCCTTTTTGAATCGACCAAATACCACAAAAAGTACAATTTACACACTTGTAAACATCGTGTTATGTACGGTTTGTATTTCAAAAAGTAAATCAAATGGAGATAAACGTTTTCTTTTTTCTTTCTATAATAAATCAGAGAACAGATTATTCCTTTTTGAAGCTTAATAATTATTTCAAGTTTTTAGGCCGTGTTTTTTCACGCTCGTTATCAAACAGTTTTTTCTCAAAAAACTTGAAATAAATAATCCGTTGAACTTACTTTATCGGTGATTATTTTCCAAAGGTTTTCTTCTTCTCAATGACATCGATAATATTTTGACGAATACATGAATATACTTGAATCAGTTTTGATGAATTAAACATGGTCATAGTTAAACTACCAAGCTTGAAAATCCATAAATAAACTATACTGAAGGAAGCATTTTAAAGATAGTTTTCATAACGAATAAAGTCGCTTCTTTTTCAATTCTTTTACGTTGCTGTAGTCTTAATCTTCTACGAAGTTTTATCTACAGACAAGTGTTCTTGGCCTTTCAATCTTTTCCTTTTCTTGAGATAAATTTCTTCATTTTTGTCTCCTTCAAGTTTATTTTCTTCTTTGGTAGTCTTTATTCTTCAAAGAAGTTTTATCTACAGACACGTTTTCTTGGCCTTTCAGTTCTACTGTTCAATTTCTTCATTTTTGTATCCGGCCCAAGTTTATTTTCTTCTTCGGCCAAAACTATCTTAATTTAATTCTTCGATGTTCATATTTCTCAGTTGATATTTTAAGTATTGTATTTTGTTGTTGTTTGTTTGACTTTTTTTGTCGATAAAAGAACAACCTGCTTTCGATTCGGGCTCGATCTGCTATTCGGCGCGCGCGCGCATCACTTTCCCGCCGAAATGTAACAGCCAATCAGTATCGCGATGGGCACGTTGTACGGACGTGCGCGCCCGCGATCCTATGTGGTGTCCATGAAAAATCAACTCGATGGGTTACCATTTTTTCTTAAGTATGGTGCTCCGCTTGCGCGGGCCTTCGGCCCGCGCGGAGCTCCGCTATAAATAAGAAAAAGAAAGATTGTTGTGCAAGAAAGCGCAAAATCGCTTTTGATTAGTTTTCTTCATAAATTACATATACACCTTCAACTTCCAATGAAAATCATATAGAAAACACGATATGAAACTATCATTATTGTTTATTTTCATGTTGTTTTTACTTTCAGTATTTTGGTTGTCTGACGCGCGCGCTGTAAAATGAAGATGATATCCACGAGTTGACCGATTTACATACGGGACATTGGTTATGATATTCTTCACACCCTCGCGGGAAGTTTAAACATGGCGGCCATGTTGGCCTCAAAATACTCGAATTATACACCAACAAAGCTGCATTCTGAAGGAAATTTTACATAGAAGAGGATATAATACAATGGATTGACCAACAGGTAAGAAAAGCATGTTTAATTTTGTGTATTTTGGTTGAAAATTGCGCCAAACATTTCGGGTTCAGGTCAAATGTTTGAACCTTTTGTTTTGGTACATTCGGTCTCAACGAGCTGACCTTCTTCACGAACAGCTTAGAAATAGACAAATGGAGGTTTTGATATGCTTTCTTGATATTTCTGATGCAAATTTGTCCAACAAATTTGTCCCACGAAAATATATGTTTTCGCATGTAATAGATGTAATAGTTACTCCCCACCCCCTCCCCAAAGGCATATATTGTTAAGGTCATTATTCGTACCTATATGTTGGTGCTTATAACTAAAAATAGGGGGGGGGGGGGGGATGATTGCTACTGTAATCAATTCTTCTTTATTTGAGACTTTGTGATTTTATTTTTCTTATTCATGTTTTTTTCAATCTTTTTTTATACAGATTGATGCCCACAACAACATAGAATATCTTGCATGTTTGAACAGGACGACCAAAACCAAAATGACCAAGACCATCAAACAAGACCATGTCAACCAAGAACATGTCAACCAAGTCCATGTCAACCAAGAAAATGTCAACCAAGAATATGTCAACCAAGACCAGGACAACCAAGACCAGGAAACAATGTTCCAAAAGTTCCCATCTGAATCAAGTTCAAACAGACCCAAGACATAAATGCAGATTTATCATGTAAAAATATTTCAAGCGTGTTAACTTCAGACTAGAGGGCATTTGGTGAATTCTGGGCATAAATTGTTGTTTTTCTTCTTTAATTTGTATTTTTTTGGATAAAGTAATGTTAGTGGCATTTTGACACTGGATTCATTGTGATGCCTTCTAGTCTACCAAACCATTGGAGGGTCACTATAAGACACTTACTGACACCTTACCAACCACTTACATGTACTGACAACTTACCAACCACTTACTGACAACCTACCAACCACTTACTGACACCTTACCAACCACTTACTGACACCTTACCAACCACTTACTGACACCTTAACAACCACTTACTGACACCTTAACAACCACTTACTGACAACTTACCAACCACTTACTGACAACTTACCAACCACTTACTGACACCTTACTAACCACTTACTGACAACTTACCAACCACTTACTGACACCTTACCAACCACTTACTGACACCTTACCAACCACTTAATGACACCTTACCAACCACTTACTGACACCTTACCAACCACTTACTGACACCTTTCCAACCACTTACTGACACCTTACATGTACCAACCACTTACTGACACCTTACCAACCATGCACTTACTAACACCTTACCAACCATGCACTTACTGACACTTTACAAACCACTTACTGACACCTTACCAACCACTTACTGACAACTTACCAACCACTTACTGACACCTTACCAACCACTTACTGACACCTTACCAACCACTTACTGACAACTTACCAACCACTTACTGACACCTTACCAACCACTTACTGACAACTTACCAACCACTTACTGACACCTTACTGACTACTTACTGACACCTTACCAACCACTTACTGACACCTTAACAACCACTTACTGACACCTTACTGACTACTTACTGACACCTTACCAACCACTTACTGACACCTTACCAACCACTTACTGACAACTTACCAACCACTTACTGACACCTTACTGACTACTTACTGACACCTTACCAACCACTTACTGACACCTTAACAACCACTTACTGACACCTTAACAACCACTTACTGACAACTTACCAACCACTTACTGACAACTTACCAACCACTTACTGACACCTTACTAACCACTTACTGACAACTTACCAACCACTTACTGACACCTTACCAACCACTTACTGACACCTTACCAACCACTTAATGACACCTTACCAACCACTTACTGACACCTTACCAACCACTTACTGACACCTTTCCAACCACTTACTGACACCTTACATGTACCAACCACTTACTGACACCTTACCAACCATGCACTTACTAACACCTTACCAACCATGCACTTACTGACACTTTACAAACCACTTACTGACACCTTACCAACCACTTACTGACAACTTACCAACCACTTACTGACACCTTACCAACCACTTACTGACACCTTACCAACCACTTACTGACAACTTACCAACCACTTACTGACACCTTACCAACCACTTACTGACAACTTACCAACCACTTACTGGCACCTTACCAACCACTCACTGACACCTTACCAACCACTTACTGACACCTTACCAACCACTTACTGACAACTTACCAACCACTTACTGACACCTTACCAACCACTTACTGACACCTTACCAACCACTTACTGACAACTTACCAACCACTTACTGACACCTTACCAACCACTTACTGACAACTTACCAACCACTTACTGGCACCTTACCAACCACTCACTGACACCTTACCAACCACTTACTGACACCTTACCAACCACTTACTGACAACTTACCAACCACTTATTGACACCTTATCAACCATGCACTTATTGACACCTTACCAATCACTTACTGACATCTTACCAACCACTTACTGACACCTTACAAACCACTTACTGACACCTTACCAACCACTTAATGACACCTCACAAACCACTTACTGACACCTTACCAAACATTACTGACAACTTACCAACCACTTACTGACACTTTACCAACCATTTACTGACACCTTACCAACCACTTACTGACAACTTACCAACCACTTACTGGCACCTTAGCTACCACTTACTGACACCTTATTAACCACTTACTGACACCTTACCAACCACTTACTGACACCTTACAAACCACTTACTGACACCTTACCAACCACTTACTGACACCTTACCAACCACTTACTGACACCTTACCAACCACTTACTGACACCTTACAAACCACTTACTGACACCTTACCAACCACTTACTGACACCTTACCAACCACTTACACTAAACACTAATTAGTGGTTCTCCAATGATATTATTGATATGATGTTTGTTATCTGCTGCTGCAACTCTATATTATATCATATTGTAAGTATCAACTATTGTAAAGTAAAACACCATACCTCCCACGAGGTCCTGCCAGTACCACAGTCAAGCTACCTCACAGAGCAGTAAATGCCTGGCAGTGCTTGCTGTTCCTACCAAAGCCAGTCTTTAAGACCACTATCAGTGAATCAATGACACCTCCATTACAGTGTTGGAGGCCATCAGAGAGAATGTCAAACGCTCTGCTTACTGCTGACTCCATGGGTTCATCTAAATGCCATGCATATCAGCTGAAGGGTCAAGGTTAGTGTAAATATGAATACAGGAATAACCATGCTTATGTACTTTGAAATGGAATGCCATTGGTTGGATTTAGAACGTGTGATCATAGAATACATTTCAGACCTGCTGCTATTAAAATGCAATTATTAACTAACAAGGGATTATAAAACTAGGAACCTAGTTTGAATTAAGTGGTGTTGTGTTCTCTTCACTAGTGATATATTCGAACGGCAATTTATGATGGCAATATAGGAACTACATGTAGGAATTAACAGTATAGTCGGAATACAGATGGCCGGATGATACTTTTAGTAGGAGCTATAGTTTAGCTATAGCAACATAAAATGTATTGTCAAACAACTCTCTCATTCATTTTTTACAGTGGAATATATGAGAATTCACTACCAAGAACAAAATTAATGGAATCTAAAATGTGTTACTTAAAAATTAAGAAACTTTCTTTGATTATATGCAAAACTATATACATATTGAAAATTATTTTCGGATATATTGTCACTTATGCAAAACTACTAGATATCCTTCCAAAATCATTTACATATTTTTCATATCAATTTTATTTTTTATATCTTATTCATTTAATTGTGTTGAAATTTTCTTATCACATTTCTAACATTAATGAGATTATAATTTCATAGTTTATAAGTTGATGAGATCCTCTCAATAATTACGTAATAATTTCGAAAGTCTGCTTTTCATAAGTAATATTTAACAAATCAACCCAGCATCAATCAATCAATCAATCAATCAATCAATCAACCAATCAATGAATCAATCAATCAGGCAATACATTCATCACTCAATCAATTCATCCAACAATCAATCAATCAGGCAATCCATCAATCAATCAATCCATCAACCAACCAATCAATCAACATGCAGCCAACCAAACCATCAATTCATCTTCAATCAATCCACCAATCCATCCATCCACCAATCAATCCATCCATCAACATGTTTAATTTATAGAGTGCTTTCATTTTCTCAAACGGCTAATCAGGATGCAGTACGTATACATAAATGGATATGCATAAATGCACAAATGGAACGGCTATCTGGCTATCAATTGGTCTTCAATTTCGTCACTAGTGAAGAGTTCTTGAGAAATTTTTAAATTATTTTCACTATAAATGTTAGACACTCTCCAGCTTGGTATAGACATAATTTATGATCATTGCAGCCATTTACAGTGGACTGTCATCAATAATAGATTAATATTAGGATATATAAGGTTTTTTTTTGAAGAAGATTATTTTAGGAAAATATATTTAATAATTTTGTATCAAAAGACAAATCATTAGGCAAAAATAATTGATCAGTATTTTATTTTTCAATTCACTTAACTTTTCATTTATATTAATTTTTCAATTTCTGTTTTAATCTTGGTTACAGATTTTTTTGTTTTTGTTTATTATTTTCAAAGACTTTCTGTTGTTTGGAAGTTTTTCAGTATTGATTGCCAGTAGGAATTTAATTATCAGTCTTATTAAGGTTTTTGCAATAATTTGGCCACAAATTATTTTCAAGACAGTTTGTTAAATCACTCAATTATATTTTATACATTGTCAGAAATTTTACAGGAAGCGATGTCCACTGTGAATGACAGCATATTTCATCTACTTTTGTACATGTATTGGGATTGTAAATGGAATCTCTGTAGTTAAACTTTGTTTACTTCGATAACCATAGCATTAGATTATTGTAGATTAATCTTTGCTTAATTCAGTAACCATAGTAACAGCATTTGAGATAATATCCGGTAACCATAGTAATCATATGTCAAAAAGACAACCGGCAAACATTAACATCATTGTGGTACTCGAATAATTCATACCTACGACAATGGTACTACATAGTATGTTGATTTATGATAACTACGGCATAATTAAGAACAATCATGTTTCCATGGTAATGGTACGGCTATTTTACAGCATCATTTTCAACCCACTTAATTCATTCAAGGTATTTCTATTTTTGTTTTTCTGAGTTGTTAATGATTCATTTTAATATGGGTAGTGATGAAATGTATTCATTTATAAAGGGGTGTTATAAACAGGAGTAAGTTCATGGGTGATATAGTATGGCAGGGGTTTTGTTTATGGATTAATGTCAGAGTTAGTTGTCATAGTAGCAGCGGTATTAGTAGTTTTCATGATCACATGTTCTGATGAAAGCTTATGTCATTTCTTTTTCACTGACCATTTGTATGTTTATCCCCAACAATCATATTTGCACTCACCCCCACCCAGGTGGCTGATATGCATGTCACAGGATGAACCTATGGGGGAGGTAGTAAGTAGAGAGTTTGCTATTCTCAAAGATGGCTTCCAACACTTGTGGTGCCATTGATTCACTGATCATGGTCTTAAAGGCTGGCTTTGGTAGGGACAGCAAGCATTGCCGTAGGCACTGGTCAATGTGAGGTAGTAAGACTAGGTACTGGTGGGGCCTCGGGGAGGTATTTTTTTTTAAAGTCAAATGGGCGTGTACCCTACAGAGATGGCATACAATTAAACTGCATTTTCACAAGATTAAAGTCTTTTATTGAATCAATTAAACAATTTACATTAATTAATGTCTTAGATGTATATTATACATAAGTCAATTAGAGCACAAACACTAAGTGTTACTAAGTGTCACTTTTTTTAACACTAACAATACCAAAGTGTTTGTCTTCTAATTGATAAACTGATACTTGTAAATGTAATAGAGCAAACACAGACAATACCCAGCACTAGAAACTATGATTGTTGTGTTTGTTTTACTACACTTACTATATTAAATAAACTGCTTGTTTTCTATTGGCTACGTCATATACATCTTTCATAATAAAGTTGTCAATAACAGTAGAGTGAAGGCACTTGAAACATAAGTCAGACAAACTGTAGTAGTCTTAAACTGTAGTGTTTTGTTTTATGCCCGTTTCAAAATCACTTGTTGGACATGACAATATGTTTTGTGAATTAATGATTAATACCGGTAGTGCCTTCACTCTAATCATTCCAAGATGGAGAGAAATCGTAGGCATATTTCTAAACACCGAGATAATTGAGGTGTTCAAAATAGTTGCATTATTGCTTAGTATATCTCTGTCAACAAAAACCTCAATTTTATTGGCAAGAATTATAATGATAGTAAACACCTCAATTATTTGTGTCTATAGATGCATGCTCATAATTTCCCTCATTCTTGAAACTACTGACAGTTGACAACTTGTTTTGATATAGATGTGTACTCATTTCAACAAAGTTTGACAGAGAAAATAGCAATTGCATATCTGAACAACAGGGCCAATGAAATGGTAAATATGTTTTAAATTGCGAGTTTTTGAAAACAGAAACGTGCAACTATGCTTGGGTATAATGTGTTGCACATGAAGGAATAGTGTTGATGTTTATAATCCTTTACTCAAGATGTTATGGAGTATTTTGTAAGCCCATAGTTATCTCTAGTTATATAATTTTTATCCATTCTGTCAGTGAACCTTCTTTGAAGTAAGTACACAAACGCCTATTTCAAAAATCGTTGTTCCAGCCGAAGCTACAGACCACACTCTAAAGCTTGCAAAGGATGTCGGTAATATGAACTGAACGTGTGATTTATTACGGGCTTTTAAAATAAATATTTGTTTCATCTTCTATCACTGCAAAACTTGTTATGTTTATATAACACATACACGTACAACCAAAATATATTTTGAATATATCGTTAACAAGAGTAGAAATACCAACATCCTTTGCAGGCTTCAGAGTGAGGACTGTAGCTTTGATTGTGACAACGATTATTGAAATAGGTGTACATAGTAGATGGAAATACATCAGTCAGCAATGGATAGTGGAAGGAATACAGAAAACAATACATGTATTACAAGGCTGCTGAAGGGTTTTCCTGCTACTTGTAAGCTGGACATTGAGGTACGTAAAGAGTAATTGATTATAAACAAAATGTTTATCAACATTGCACCCACCAATATCAAGACTGACTGATGTATTGCTGTCATGTACACAAGAGAAAAATGCAAGAACACATTGCAAACGTTGATACTTAGTACATTATGAACGTCAAAGAAAAGCAGTTATATTATCAACAGGTTCCCATTTAAATCTGTACTTGTCGTACTGTCGTACGTTGTACTTGCAAATTGTGTTGATGTGTGCTAAACACACAGATCAACCAATCAAAGTATATTATTTCTGAAGTGAACTTCTCTGATTGGTTGATATGTGTGTTTAGCACACATCAACAAAATTTGCATAAGTATAGATTTAAATGGGAACCTGTTTATCTAATATCAATTGAATTGACAAATACAGTCAATTCAAAAAACATTGTTGTCAATAGGCTTCAAGTCTACGCGACTAGACGGAAAGGTAGCATGGGTAGAAATTGCGGCGAATTATTCATAATTAGTTGGTTGAGTGTGCGTGGTAAGCCGAAAACGATTCTTTTTTTCTTCAAAACTCTCAAACAAAGATTCAAAGATATAATTGTTGTTCATGATTATCTTTTTGAATGCAATACCCATGCTACATTTCGGTCCAGTCGTGTAGACTTGAAGCCAATTTTGACGACAATGTTTTTTGAATTGACTGTATAAAGCACAAAGAGTTAAACCATGTAATGTACTGATCTAAATTTGCAATAAAGACTCATTTATTGATCTAAAATGTATCCTATGTTGTATTTGATAGTCACAATGTAACAGGGTTGATGTAGAGCTAGACACAGTGGGGGAGGGGTGGGGTAAAGAATATATACATCATTGGCATTATTATATAGTTAGCAAATGTACTAACTACAGTATATAATAAGGTCGCGGTCAGACCAGCGCTTATGCTTTGCTTTGAGCGAGTTTGCTTATGATAACTTTAAGCCAATTACTATCATTTACTTAGCACAGGTAAAACATGGTACAGAGTACGCTTGGACGCTGCTGCGGTTCTTTTGAAAATTCTAGCATTTCGCACTAAGTAAACAGATTATATACTCAAGCAAGCAAAGCCCTAGCGCTAGTCTGATTGTGACCTTATACAATGTATATATTCTTTACCCCACCCTCCCCACTGCAATGGCATGGCTGAAGTCTCCGTGCTTGAGTGTGTGATATCACAAACATTGAATAAAGTGCAGACAATCAACAGGAAACAAGTTCTAACTCTGAACCATAACACAAGATAAAAAATACAATATCACATTGCTTTATGGATTGGTACTTATGGGTATTATATCGACATTGACTGGTAATTCTCATGTCTGTACTTTAGTCAAATGTATTTATCATTCATATTGTTGTTCGTTTCTTACTTTCTGATTTGATTCATTACTCCCGCATCACCAATTACGATCACCACGACATACCAGTATTGATGTCCAGTTAATACACTATGCCTGGTTAGAATCTGGAAATAATAGAAACAAACAAATCAAGATATATGATACATTGAATATTACTGTCTGAAGGTATTTAGTTATTCATGGTTCATTGCAGTATATATAGTCTACAGTCTTTGTCAACAGGTACCGGTATATAACAAGGTATTATATATACAAGCTATTCTACACTTGGCCACAGTAAAGCCTTGAAGCAGCTTTAATATATACAAGTGTTCATGAATAATGAATGAGGTAAGATTACACCAAGCTAACACATTTGAATATTAAAGTTTTACAACACAATTTGCTCAAAATAGAGATATTTGAAGATTAAAAATCACTGAAAACTTATTCTCAAACACTGTGTATTTACTTGCAAGGAATCAAGTCTTGTTTGAAGTTAAAATATCAGATATTTAACGTAGGAATTTGGTGTACAATTGACGATGAACATGAAATGAGCATGTGATGTGAAATGTACATTATTTCACTAAACGATGTCAAATGATGGAAAATACTGCTAGCAGTGCAATAAACAACAATGTATTACCTTGCTGGGGTTGTGATAGCACTTGATTACAGTCTTTTTCGCGTTTATTTCAAGAAAAACCGCTCCAACGTCTCCATTGATTTCCCGCGTCTTCTTTGTGAACTGCCGCAAGGAACCCCTGGTAGAACATGATGCTACCCTGCCAAGAACGCCTGGTAGGAAATTGTCATACTCAAAGTAGTGAATTTCCTGCAAATAACCCATAAGGAAAATTCAAAAAATGTATTTTCACATTAATTTGAATATGAACTTTGATTTAATGCAAAAATTGGTAAAAAAATCGAAGTTTTTTTTTCCGAAAAGTTTTCGTTACAATTTTGGGCTTCCTGTGCTGAAGCTTACTGGTAGAATATTGCCATACACAAAGTGGGTATTTTCCTGCAAAAACCCACCAGAAAAATTCTAAAAAACTATTTTCATATAACGTTTAATATGAGCTTTCAAATAATGCAAAAATTTACGAAAAAAATCGAAGTTTTGTTTTTCCAAAAATGTTCGTTAGAAATTTGGGCTTCCTGTGGTGAGCTAACTGGTCGGAAATTGTTATACACAAAGTAGTCAATTTCCTGGAAATAAACCATTAAAAAAATTCAAAAAAATGTTATTCATATCAAGTTGAATATGAGCTTTCAGATAATGCAAAAATTTGCACAAAAAACGAAGTTTTGTTTTTCGAAAAAAATTCGTTAGAACTTTGGGCTTCCTGTGGTGAGCTAAAAAAAATACTCAAAAATAAAATTACTTTTTTTGAAAAAAACTAATATATTCTTAAAGTACTCTTCAAGCTCTCTTAGAATATGGTTTTGATTTTGTAATAACCTGCTTTATTGATAAGAAAAATGACAACGAAGTTTGCGCAAAAGTTGGTCGAAAATAGAAATCTCGGGATTCCTGTGGTAAATTAAAGCAATCTGAAAAATCGTTTATAACTCCACGAAATCGCATCAGATCAAAGCAGAAATCTCTGTACATTCATTTTACACTATAAATAATAAGAATATCAAGAAAAATTGTGTTTTAAAAAATTTTATTTTTTGGCTAAAAATGCCAAAAATCGACGAAAAACTCGGGGTTTTTTTTAGTTCAAAAAATTGATAATACTCTTTAATTCTATAATTATATGACAGAAAAAATCGTGAAAGTCGTTTTATTTGGCATTTTTAAGCTTTTTCCACTTAAAACGAGCCAGTTTCATGAAATGGTTTCAGTGCCACAGGAACCCCGCAATTTTAGAATGTCGACGGATTCGATCGATTTTCAAAATGTTAGTTTTTATCAATTTTCTCTAATAAATCTTATTAAAAGCAAACATTTTATTTGATAGATTTATAGAGGTTTTAAAGCTCTTTAAAATGGTATAAAGTTTGACTCTGAAAGTAATCTCGTTTTTGAGATATTAAGAAAATTGCTTCCAAGTTTTACATGCTTGCGGTGGTTTTCAAATCCATACTTTTATCACACCTTTTCGGACAAAAAAAAGTAAGGATTTGAGCCACTTTCTTGATATCTCAAAAACGCGCAACTCTTTTCAAACAAAAAACACATCATTTTAAAGCTCGTGAAAAACTAAGTAGATTCATTGAATAAAAAGTTTAGTTTTCCAAAGATTTGATAGAAAAAAACCCGAAAAACCAGAACTTTATTATTCGTTCGTATTGTCAACTGGCGGGCTTCCTGTGGTTTGTTTACATGTATCGCAAAACATATTTGACCATTAAATCAACGTTCGAAAAGGTACTTTGAAAAATAGTTTTTGAAAATTTGTTTTCACCATCAAACGTAGCTTTATACAAACTATCTTCTGACCGAGTTTGGTTTTAATCAGCATTTTAAAAGTATGAAAACAGCGCAAAAAGGTGAATTCTGGTGCGCAAGCTGCAGGCGTTCCTTGTCAATTTCTTTTTTCTTTAATAAAATATTAATAATATCCAAATACGAAAAACTAAGTCCAGATTCTTTTAGCCATGAGTATAAGCTTTCCAACGATATGCGTTTCATTACAAATAAAGCAGTTTGAAAAATGACGATTTTTGAGGCAAACTCGAAAAACGCGTTTTTGAGCCTTTCAAATTTCGAGGTTTATTTCTCCGCAATTAAAATAGATTTTGAAATTCTTTTAATGCAGCGATTTAAAGCTTTTCCTAAGCTTTAATTTAATGTATGTTTTGGTTTTATTAAGTATTTTTTTCTAGGAGAAAAATGCTTGCAAAGGGCGAATGCGCGAAAGTGGGCTTCCTGTGCCTTTTTCCACGTGTTCTAGCTAATTTATAGCTGAAAAAAGTATTAAAAAAGCCCCAAAACGCCAGACAAAGCGGTTTTCCTTAGTTGTCTGTATTCTGTTTATGTAAATTAAAAGTTTAATTTATATTTTTAGGTTTTTGAAAAAATGAATTTTTCGTCGATTTTAGTGCGTTTTTTGCAAAAAAATGTCGAAAATGTAATTTCTCGATAAACAATATTTTCCGTAAATTCTTATTTCTCATCATGATAGACGTCGATTTTTACTTTTTTTTATTTGTTTTCGATATTTTAGTCGATTTTGTTAAAAATTATGAAAGAAATTTTTTTATTTTTTATGTAATTCCAATCATTTATTTAAAAGGAAAATTATATGACAACATGTACACTGCAAGATCTTTGTTATTATCCAGAAACAAATTCTATTTTTTAAATAATTTTAGCGAGAAATAAGGCATTTTATTTTACCACAGGAAACCCGAAAATCGCCATCCTTACCACAGGAAGCCCACAATTTCAACTTTCCGACCAACTTTTTCGAAAGTCAATGATCGAGTTTCTCCACAACCAGAGCAAATCTTAAAAAAGTAAAACCATATTTGCAAAGGTCTTGCATAGGGCTTTTAGAAAATATAAGGTTTTTGTCAAAAAACTAAAGTTTATTTTTTAATATATTTTCCACAAACCACAGGAAGCCCACCATGAAAAAAATTAATAATTGCAACAAATTCAATTCTATATATTATATTATCATTCATATTGCTTAAATGTGTCCCTCATCTGAAAACCAAAATGTCAACCAATCACACAAACATAGATGGTTTGATTGACAGGCATTGGGATCTGGATGTCTACAGATGAACCAGTGGCGGATCCAGAATTTTTGAAAGGGGGGTGGCTAGGGGTATATATATATATATATTACTATTTCCTGACAGCAGGAGCCTTTCCGAGGCGAAAGCGTTGAACTGGTCCATAGAGGGGGTGGCTAGCCACCCCCTTCACTACCCCTGGATCCTCCCCTGTGAACTGCAGTCACACTTCAACAATAAGTTGCATTGAATAACACAAATACAAAATGATGACTTACTTGATGTTAGTCTATATTCCCATTGACTTCTGCAAGATATCTCCTTTGGCAAACCATACAACTGTTTAGTCAGTCTTGTTTGATGGATACAAACCTATTTCAAAAACCACAGTCTTAACTAAAGCTACAGTCAACTGACCCAAAGGATGTTGATAGCATGAACTTAATTTGTTGATTTATTACACGTTATATTTGAAACAGTTTGTCATGGTCATATGACACAAACATTTACAACCAAAATTTGCTATTAATAAATCTATAACAAGAGAAGAAATACCAACATCCTTTGCTGGCTTCATAGTGTGGATTGTAGCTTTGACAGTGACAACGATTTTTGAATAGGTGTATAACATAGCTAGGCCCAGCCAAAAGACTATTCGCCAATACAGAATTGAGATGCAGCATGGGTAGAGGATTGGATTGTTACATGGGATACAACAAAAATGCAAAATGCATGGTGTAGCTGTCCAATGTTATAACCCCCAGCACCTTTATGCTCTTACTCCACCCAGGTCACATTTCAATTCTGCATTTACTAATCGACTGAGACTTGAACCATGCTATTTTGTTATTATAAGTATTAAATGCAAACTAATTATTACCATTATCGTTGAAGTGCGAACCCGAAGTTCCTAGTACTTTGATAGACGGCGGACAAAATGCTAGTTTGCAAATTGAAACATCAAACTTCGGGAGTTGCAGTTCAACGATAACAGTAATAAAATGAATTGATGCTAATAAAAAACATGGCTTGAACACTGTGAAAAGACTGGCACATGATGATGTTAAGGACGTTGGTGTAACACTCCTTGAATAAGAGACATCAATAAGAGCCTCTCCTATCACAATGTACAAGTAATCTTTCTTACTCTGTTGTATAGACATAAAACAACACACAGATTAAAATAAAACATATTTTATTGATGTCATTCAGATTCAGGCCAATCATGGACAAAGTAAAGTATGAAGGCACTTCAAAGAACATATCTAGAAACTTTTAAAAGGTATGCTGTAACTTCTGCAAGAAACTTGATCATGGTTTCAAGTCTCAAGACAATGAGTTCTTTGGAGCTAACTCCCTACTTTATTTTCGTCATCTTTTGGTAGGAAATGGGTTTTGGTCTATTCATGGACTTTCCAGACAATATTATTAATTGAGTTTTTTGTGGGGCAAATTGGTAACAAGCTAATTTTTTGGCTGTATTTTTTTACCCGAATTAAGATGCCGAATTGAATTGATTTTAGGAAACACTACCAACATTAATAAACAGTACCTTGGGTACTTACTAAACACACACACTAAAACATGGAATAACTTTTTATCATTGATGTTAAAATCCACATGACTCTAAAAAGCTTTTCAAGCTAATTAATAAAGAGCCAAACATAAATGTCAAACACATCACTATTATCAGTGGTTTCAGGAACCAATCAGAGCAACAAAAGGATAATTCAAAAAGCTGTTTTAGGACGTCAATTATTTTTATTATTAAAATACTCCAGTTTCATGTTATCTATATAGCACCGCTGTACTTTTTGACAAATGGTGCATTTGCACAGGCTAAGCCTTGATTTGTTTTAAAAATATTCACAAATCACAAGCAAAGCATAGAAAATGCTATTTATTAACAATATAAATCACATTTGAATTTTTGCTGAATTGAGGTTATCCTTGTACAAATGCAGCTTTTGTACAAACAGTGCAGCGTTGCTAGATAACATGAAACTGGAGTTATTATTTCCCTGAGATGAATATCTATCTAATTGTTCTGTTCGTCTAACTTCCTAATGTGTTACATGCAGATCTCGATAAATCTTTACTGTTCAAATGTATGTCTTCTCTCACTGTATTACATAAACACAAAACATTGCAATGGCCAAACTAAAGTCTTTTTGCCATAACAAGAACACTACGTTGTATTTCTAGGCAAACAATCAATAGTTTAAATGCTAACTCATACACAATATAATATAGACTGTCACTTGTTGATATTTTAGATGTTATGCTGAGGTGCAAGATTATGCAATGTATAATTAACTTAAATATATTTCTTTGAAGAATAGTCCCTTCACAGTTCCCTGCGCCATCTTAAAAGGTAGCCTGGCTTTTGCATTGAAGCGAGACGAAAGTTGAGCTTGCAATGATAGAGACATTTTAACATTTTATGGGTGGCATGGGTGCTGAGTGGTTTACTGCGCACCTCTCACCGCTGTGGTCCAGGTTCGAGTCCCAGCTTGGGCATGAATTACATGTTAGTTGAGTTTGTTTGATGTGTTCTTCTCTTCGGCAATGCCACAAGGGTTTTTCTCTGATTAACCGGTTTTCCTCCATCCGCAAAAATGAGCATGTGAGCAGAGTTGTGTGCTAAAATATTCAACGTAGAGGTAGTGATTGTGTGTCTGAGTCTCCCCCATAAGTAGGACACACGTGTCCAGTCTAGAAGAATTGAGACGTTAAAAAAGTGATTTATTTTTATTTACACCTTGACTGGGCAATTATTCACTTGTCTCTATCATTGCAAGCTCAATGTTTGTCTCGCTTCAATGCAAAGGCCCAGCTACCCTTCAAGATGGCGCAGGGAACTGTGAAGAAGACTATTATATTGCAAATCTTGGTTATATAGATGTCAACCATTTGTCATGATAAAGAAACATCACAAAGGATTATCTCAGAAATATCAGTAAGTAACAATATTTTTTTATATGTACATATTTTGTATCGATTCTTCCATAATGTAATATGACGTTAAAACTGAAACTAACTCATATGCAAATGTTTTTTGTCATTTTTAAATTGTCCACCTACTTGGAGGTCTACTGTCTGAAGAAATGATAACGTCATGTCCACGTACTTGTCCGTTTACTCTTCATCATCTTCGTTTCCTGAATCACGCTCCTCGATACTAGCCAAATCTCGTTTTCTGATCTTGTCTAAAGCATTCGTGAAATCTGTAGCAACATACAGGAAAACTCCTCCAGCAGAAAGGCCGATCAAGGCTCTTGCAACTTTATTAGTAGGCCCTAACTCTTTACCAATAGCCCAGAAGAGAACAGAACCTAGATTCATCATCCAAGATCCAAATAAACTCCAAATCAATCGTTTTGTTGTCGAAGGTTTCAGGGCATCGAGGATAGGACGATTGTAGATGTAGACGCCAAAGCCGACATGAGAGAATGCTAGCGTACTATTGAAGACAATCAAACGACCATTTTCACCCAATAATGGTAGATTAATACCCATCGTGTTGAGGGCAAGGATGGAGTAGCTTACGCCGCCAGCATAGGGCAGGTATTTGGCAAGATATCTTCTGAAATCTTGTACGGTAGCCATCTTGGAAAATGTTCACTTTACCCATAGTGCACTGGGATTTACGATATGTGCGTCAAAGCATTGTGGGAGACACTAGAAATTAATGAAAAATATATATACATAGTTGAATAGATGGATAGATAAATGAATGGATAAATGAATGGATGTGGATGGGTAGATAAATGAATGGATAAATGAATGGATGACAATGACAATGACAATGACAATGACAATGACAATGAATTTATTTAGTATTAATTTTGTACAAACTAATTAACATAAATTATTAAAGAACTTAATTTAGTACACGCTAACTGAAATAACCGTAAGGCTAAACAAGTCAGTTAGCTAGTTTTGAATAAATTACAAATTTTGGTGGATGTGGATGGGTAGATGAATGAATGGATAAATGAATGAACAAAAGAATGAATGGATAAATGAATTAATGAATTAATTAATAAGTGAATAGATGATTGAATGAATAAATGGGTGAATGAATGGATAGATAAATGAATGGATAAATGAATGGATGTGGATGGGTAGATGAATGAATGGATAAATGAATGAACAAATGAATGAATGGATAAATGAATGAATTAATTAATTAATAAGTGAATAGATGATTGAATGAATAAATGGGTGAATGGATGGATAGATGAATGAATGGATAAATAAATGGATGGATGGGGAGATGAATGAATGGATAAATGAATGAATGAACGGATTGATGGATAACGCCGAATGAATCAACGAATCGATGGGAGGGCGGATGGGAGAGGGCCCTGGGAACGAGGTTGGGCGGATGAATAAATGGTTGGACGTAAGGATGAATTACAAATAGACAGATGAAAGTGTGAATTGTTGTAAAACAACGGCTTACCTGTAATTACAAGTGTCTATGTTCATCATTGTCGTCCTTCTATTTGTTCTATACTTCACGTTCACACCAAAGCACTTGCTTGACAAACCAACCAACTAACCAGCCAACCATCCACAACGTTAACCAACCAACCACCCAATCTGCCACCCAGCATGCATGACAACCATCTATAAACCTCTATCAACCAACCAACTAATCTGCCAACTACATGCCAATCAGAAACCATAGGTAGCCCAAGCACTCAATTCACTTTTTCAGTAGAGATATGGGAGGAAAAATCCGTATTTTTTATTGAAATGAATTTGAACATATTTCAATCCTGTGTTGTTGTTAAGTTTATTTGGTGTCATTCTGGGTGTTTTTTGAACGTATTAGAACATTTAGTTCTTTTTAATGTTTGCCAACCTGTATTTAAACAGAGTTAAATTTAAATTACCATTCAGTTAAGTACAGGTGGGCAAACATTAAACAAGAAGTGTTCTAAAACGTTCAAAAACCACCCAGAATGACACCAAATAAATTTAACAACAACACAGGATTGAAATATGCTCAAATTTAGTTCAATAAAAATACAGATTTTTTCCTCCCATATCTCTACTGTAAAAGTGAATTGCTTGGGCTGCCCCTCTGTTAACTATGGGCTGCCTGTGATCAAACAGGCAACAACCACACGACCAACCAACAGCCGGCAGACAGTCAAACAAACAAATAGAGAGACAAACAAACAAACAGACAGAGAGTGAAACAGGCAGAGAAAATAAAAGGAAAGAAACACGAACAACAACACTGAAAATAACATATAGACTGGCAAGCTAATAGCAACAAAAACAAAAACGTCCGAAAATTTAAAAAAAAAGCATAGAGTAAAACCCTGCGATGATAAAGAAAAAGTTGTTTGGGGAACTGAATCGATCATGACGATAATGATGATGAATATTTATTTATTTATTCATTTATTTTAACAGCTTTATTGACCATATTGACTGACATAAATTATAGTAATATCAAAACAGAAAGAGGGGGAAAATGGTCAAAAGGGTGTGTGCAAAACGGGGAAAAAGGCATTAAAAAATATCATTGATATCATATGGTGGCTGAATGATAATGTTGATGATGATATTCACGAATATTATAATTCCTATAGCAGTGAATCAAATGTGTGACAAAGAAACAATGCATATAATAGCGTTACCTGGTGCCCGTCACAAATGACTGAACGCATGAATATTCATAAAACACAAACTACGTTAACCTCCATTAAAGACTGGTAAGTTAACATCACTTACTTGGAAACTTGACACCGCGAATTCACAGTAACGTGGCGAACTAGAGGTTACTTTAAAGGTGCAAAAAGGTTATTAAAGGCTGCAGTGATCATGAGCAAAGCTACAAAGAGAACAGAAGTCACTTCAAGTGCTGCAAGAACGTTATGTCCAAGATTGCTTGCATCAAAACACATCATGATAATATTATTGCTCTCTGTTATTATATATGGTGGATTTCACTATGCATGGAACAACCACCCCAAGACTTTTCGTAAACTTATAACAGCCAAGCTAAGAAGAAATCAGAACGTTACATCTCCTCAGATACACGGAAATGTCTTCTTGTTGATTTTAATCAATTCAATTCCTAAAACTGCAACTCGAAGGCAGCTACTTCGCGAAACTTGGGCAGGAACAGCGAACACTAATACACTTGCTAAGTCATCTAATACACGTAATGATTTCAACAACGACCTACAAGTATTCTGCGTGTTTTTAGTCGGAGTTTCAGACAATCCTAAAGAGAATAAAGACTTGATAGATGAGTCTTACATACACGGCGATGTACTACAAATAATAACGCAAGAATCGTACCGAAATATGATCAACAAGATCTGGGCAGGCTTTAGATGGGCACGAAAGCACAACCCTAAGTATTTAATGAAAGTAGATGACGACATCTACGTAGATATACCGCATTTGATTACATTTCTACACGAAAAAGAACTTCCTGATAACTTTTACACTGGCTGGGTTTTACATCAAGGCCGAGTCATGCGGTCTCCTGGGAACCAGTGGTTTGTCAGCCATAGCGAGTTTATTGAACGGTATTTCCCTGACTATTGTATAGGACCTTTCTATATTTTTTCAGGAAGCTTACTTGGTAAACTAATACGAAAGTCTAAGGTGACCAAGATGTTCAGTGTAGAAGATGCATATTTAGGGGTTTTAATGAGGAGTATACACATAGCTCCAATATATAATAACGAAATTTTTGTATGGGATCCATCTCTCACTTCGAAGCTGCAGAGTTGGGAAGAAAGCAAGTATAGGAAGGTAATCTGCCTTGGTGAACGTTTGAAAGGGAAGACTATACGATTGATACACATGAAGTATCAAGCTATTAAGAAAGCTGATGGTAAACTTTAATAATCAAAAGCGATAGAATCAAAGAGTGGATCAAGAAGGCGGGAGAAACAAAGCTTAGACTAGACTAGTAGAAACAATGGGAAAATATAGGGGGCTGGGAGAAGTAATAACTAGCTTAATATACGGAGAGGAACAGGAACAGAAATAATGTGAGATTCTATAGGAAGAACAGAGGCAAATAGAGTAGAAACAATGGGATAATATAGGAAGATGGGAGAAGGAATAACTAGCTTAATAAACGGAGGAGCACGAACAGAAATAATGGGAGAATCTAGGGAGAACAGAGGCAAATAGAGTAGAAACTATGGGAAAATATAGGAAGATGGGAGAAGGAAGAACTATAGCTTACATATACGGAGGAGCACCAACAGAAATAATGGGAAAATCTATGGGGAGAACAGAGGCAAATAGAGTAGAAACTATGGGAAAATATAGGAAGATGGGAGAAGGAATAACTAGCTTAATATATACGGAGAGGAACACGGACAGAAATAATGGGAGAATCTATGAAGAACAGAGGCAAATAAAAGCATATAAGGAAAAAGACAGGGAGATAAGAGAAACAATGAGAAGGCATAAGGAGAATAAACAAGGCTGGAGACATAATAAATAACGAGGAAGACTTGGAAAAATATGGATGGATATATCAGGTTATAAACTCCATCCTGCGAGAATTATAATGCTTTCAAAAGAGCTGGTCAAAACAAAATAACAATTGACAATACGAATGAATAGAATAAATAATTTATATATGAAAAATCTTTGGATTTAATGGTTCGAGATGAAAAAAAACTGTAATGTAGAACAACAATAACAACAAAAGAAAAGTCCTATATGTATTATAACTGGATTTTATTTATAAAGAAAAGAAAAGTGTTTAATGAATTATATTTAGACTTTTATTTATTTCTACTTATCTTTATTAAATACATTATTTTGATTATTCTTATTACATTTATCAGTAATAAAGGAACACGTCCTTTTCGCCACTTGTTTAGACTACGAGAGAATGAAGGAAAGAAAGATAAAGAAGACTTGAAGAAAAAGATAATATTTGTAAAACGATGAAAGAGAAGCTAGTAAAGGAATATAGGAAAAAGAGAAATAAATCCAGAGAAAAAACGCTTTGAAGAGAAAGAATGAGAAATAGAATGATGGAATAGAAGAAATAAGAGAAAAAAATCCAAGTTAACAAAGATTGAAGGAAAAAATACAGGTATTTAGAATAATCTGAAAGAAAAACAGGAAAGGAGAGGAAACAAGAAGAAGATTAAAAAAGGAGAGAAGACTTGGCTAATAATATCAGAAACAAAAATGCATGCAAAGGAATAAAGGCCGGTACACACGAAGCGACATCTCTCTGCAACAAGACGCGGTGACACACTGCGGCGACAATTCCCCTCGTATGCACGTATAGTTTGTGTAGTAATTTTTGTCGGCCCCGTGACACGTCGCAAAAATTCAAACTGGTTTGAACTCATGCGTCAGGATGTCGCAACAAAAATATGAGTGAAAGTAGTATCGCGGTGATGTGTTTTCACAAAGCTACGTGTCACCGAGTCATGTTGCATCGACTTGTCGCCTTGTGTATATACATACACCTATGTCAAAAGTCGTTGTCGCAACCAAAGCTACATGCACACTCTGAAGCCCGCAAAGGATGTCGGTTATATGCCGACATTATTTGTGATTTATAAAGAAATATTTCTATTTATATCTACCACAACAACAACTTGTATGGTCATATAACACAAAGATGTACAACCAAAATATGCTATGAATAAATCGATAACAAGAGAAGAAATACCGACATCCTTTGCAGGCTTCAGAGTGAGGACTGTAGCTTTGATTGCGACAACGATTATTGAAATAGGTGTGTAACGGCCTTAAAAAGTAACTAGTAGAAACGGGAAGCACTGTGACGTTAATATTTGAGGAAGTAACCTTCATTCACCGAAACACGCAAATATCAATGTACATGTATAAATGTATAAATAAACTGTCTATTAATGTGGGCAAGGAAATCAGCAATTACCAGTGTGAAATAAAATCTCTTGCTGATACCCACGCCGTGCTATAAACCCTGATATACGACACGTTCCACATATAACGACCATGTAGAGAGCTAACACTATATCTATATCAAATAAAATTGCTACTGTCACAATGATAGTTCTTATTTAGTGACTATAAGTCATTATCAAAAAAAAAAAAAGTAAAGTTATAACGAAAGCGCAACAATATATATATCAAATAAAATTGCTACTGTGTGATAGTTAGTAATTAGTGAATATTAGTCACTATAAAAAAAAAGTTAAGTTATAACAAAAGCGCAAAGACTTTATCCAAGAAATAAAATAAAATTGCCACTGTTTGATAGCTCTTATTTAGTCACTATTAGTCACTATCGGAGAATGTTAACCGCATGAAATGGAACAGGAAATTATCATTCTAAAGCACTTATTCACTAGAAATTCCTTCAAACGAATAAAGCCTTAAAGCAAACACACAACGTGGGTTTCTAATTCAAAATAGTTTTCTTTTACTCAGCGACGAAGGAGGAGAAGCAGGTCTTTATAGTATATTGTTCCTTCGCGCCCACGACTCGTATATATATCGTCGTATAAGGATCGCGGTTGGCCGTGTGCATGGTACGATCTTGTTGTAGTGGTACCGCACGTGGCACGACCACAAGATGTCTTCCATGCCGTGCTGCAGGTCCACCTTAACGTCCTTAACGTCAGTAAGTAACACTAGATCTCATTTACACGGTGTACAAGCTGCCATTTTTACTACGTTTAAGTATCAATATCCGAAACTGACGTCTATAGATAAAAATATTTTTTTTTACAAAGTGACGGTCTATTTTTACCCTTTTTCGTTAATTGTCTCCTCAGAGACATCGACACATAGTCTACGTTTCCACATCATGATCAGTCGTTATTTTATGACATTTTGCATCCTTTGTTTTGAATCAATGTGTGTTTATCATCAGTATTTTACTTGAATTTCCGCTGCAAAGAAAGACCCCATTGTAGTTTTTAGTTACTATGTTTGTGAATGAAGGAAGGAAGGAAGAGATCGGGAGGCAAGAAACATGGAAGACGATAAAACGCCTTCGTATATTTTATACTATCAGAACTATGGCACGTTTACTATCGAGCAACGTGTATTTTTAGCATTGTTTTGAACTTCCCCGGCCGCTATTCTTGTCAAAATAGATTAGGCCGGTTGTGGGCTACCTCGATGTTTCTAAGGATACATTTTCAGTCAGTAAAAAATTATGATAGCTAGCGCGGTTAAACTAGTGCGGACCTCAATGTCGAAGGAAACAGTGTAGTAAGAATTCACCATGACTACTGTGGACTATGGCGATGTTTCTAGCACTAGTGCTCAGACACATGCATATGTACAAAAATTTTTTTTCAAATCTAGAAATATCTTATCTATGGAAAGTCCAAACACTTAGCTTTGCGAAGTGATGCTTGAAGATTTTAATCATTTAATTTAAAGTGTTGAAGCTAAATCGTGCAAGCTGTCATGTACAATCTGTGACAAAAGTAGTTGGCCCGATGTTAACATTTTATTTCATAAAGTAACTAGTTTATTTCTTTTAAAAATCTCCCCTCCCCCCACATTAATGTTGATGTGAAATAAACCTGCCTCGGGTCCTTAAGTCGCTTTAAATAGCCTTAAGGTGACTGGCTACTTTTGGAAATAATATTAAACTTTTCTTTAAACTACGATTTATTAATGTGAAATTTAATGCTGATTACAAATATGAAAAGAAAAATGGGGTGTCCCGAGCTTGTTTTCGAGATAACCGGCATTTAATGGATGCCTACGCGCGAGATTTTGAAGAAAAACTTGCGAAAACGTAAGCGATATGAAAAAAATCACAACTCATAAGAAAATAGTTTTTTTCATACTATATCAAGCACAAATGCCGGGTAATGAATCATTCTAAAATACAACATGGATGGTTTTGAATAAAAGAGAAAGAAATACCTATATCTGTCATATTTTGTCCTTTCACTAGCGGTCATTATAATAATAATATATAATAGCAGTATCCAAGACTGTCTAAATGTCTCTAGTAGTAATAAACAATGATTCCTGTTCTTTGAATGTATAACCATTTGGTGCGTTAACAACGCAGGCTGGCAATTGATTCCATATTGGAATGGTTTTAATAAAAAAGGAGTTCTTATTCAATCATTTATACGTCCTGATCTAGATAATATGTAAACTGTTTATGTTGAGCGCTGCCGAGTTTCCTCGAAACTAGTAGAAGCATGTAGACCAAATATGGTAGTTATCAGCCTTTTCTTGGCCACTGGCCATGGCCTCAAAGGCACTTTAGATTCGTGCCAACACTTTTGTCAAAGACTGTAGGCAGAGATCCGGTTGTTTTATACGATAAAACACTTAGCTATAGCTGAATACAAATATCAAAAGCTACATCTGTAGACGTGACACAGGTCCAAACAAACCAGAACGCTATGGAAGAAATCGCTTCCTGTATTTGTGGTCGTGACGAAGCAAGGATGACACAGTTGGTCAGCAGTGCGAGGCGTTCTGTGCGAGAGGTCCCGAGTTCGATTCCCAGTAACCTCGCATCCTTGTTTCAACTTCTCGTTTTTCCGTGTAGCTTTAAGTAGCTTTAAATACCCGTAAAACGGAGCACTGATGGAGAGAGGGAAGTAAAATGAGCGCACCGTCGGCTCTCTGGAAGATCAGCTTCGGCTGAAGGGACTTCCGACGTAAAATACTATTCTTTACTTTACTTTACGCGTGAAATATGATTTTGCTTACGACGAAATTAAACATGCAGTACCACTAGAACAAGATCACACCTTGCACACGACCAACTGCGATCCTTACGACGCTATATATACATGCATACGTTACCATACGTTACTATACCGAGTGGGTTGGAAGGTAGAATATACTTCTCTATACTACTGTAGACCTACTTGTCCTCACCCTGCCCATTTTTGTCATGTTTTTCGTATTGTGAAGCTTTGATTTCAGACGAACAGGGAAAGAGGCACCGCGTTTTTGTTTTAAAATCTACACAATAAAGTTTTTAAGGCGTACGCTGTTGCATGTTCTTTTTGTGCAGTGCATAAGCTGACTTTTGACTGTGATCGAGAAATGGGAATTTAAGAATGTCTCAAAAATTAACGAAGAAAATTAAAGCAACAAAGATGGTTTGATTAGAATGAAATAATTGCTCACTGTTTAAAAGTTTCTATCTTCAAGGTTTTTAGTCGTTCCTCTTCAACAGTTTACGATGGCGGATGTTAAAACTATAGTACCTTTGACATAAAAGCACAGTTAAGTAACGCAATGTTGTCACGATAAGAAACTGTTACAGTAATCTTTCACAAGAAGATAGACAAACGATTGGAGATAATATATGTAGGCCGCTATCTGTTATTTATTTGATACTTTATGACTAACAGATTGTTTCTCCAGCTGGTTAATTTCTTTTTAAAACTGTAAATTTCTAAAACGTACAACTCCCACTATTTCTCAAGCAATCACACGCGTGTTTAATAAACTTTTTGCAGCTCTGTTCATAAATTAAACAAATAAGAAATGTACGTCCACAGATCAAACGAGCTAGATTGTTATGATCTATAGAATTTGTGGTACATAGATTTTGGAAAAGGTGGACATTTAAACTAAAGACAAAAATGAAGAACGTAACAAGGATTTTTACATTAGGGACGCATAGGCGTTTGTGTGAAAACAATTAAACTAAAAACGTAAGCTGACTGACTATAGCCCCTAAACGACTATGGGATGCATCCACATTTGTGAATTAAATTAACTATTTTAAAAAACCCTAAAACTATTGCGTCCATTTTTCTAAAGCAAAGGTTCGAGCTAAAATGTACAGTAACTTACAGTTAAACTAGTGCAGGCTTTGTCAGATTCTATAAGGAACAATTTAAACGAAAATGTACAATAACTATACGAAATATCAGTAAGTGCCCCTTCTTCAGAACGTGTCTTGTTCTCCACTTAATAAGCGTCATCTAACACACATAAACGTTGCATTGGAAACATTGTTTACTTTGGATAGACTCTTACTCGTTTCCAACGTACTATAAAACAAAGTAATGCTTACAGCCCTTTTGGAAACGTGCCTATAGTTTGTCTCTCTCAAAGGTGTAAGTTTGTCTTAACTTATAATAAGATATTGAACGTGATCAGCAGGGATCGAGACAAGTCTATTATTATACTGCACTGTTAATTAATTGATTGAAAGCTATCTATAGGACGTCTTAATTTTTGAGGATACTGTAAATATAGCATGTACATTCTATGAAGTGATGTGTACATATTGTCAATAGAACTAACTATGGACAATGAATAAGTGAATGAATTAAAGAATGAATGGATGAATGGATGGATGTACGAATGGATGGATGGATAGATGGATGAATCAACGAATGTATAGATGAATGAATGGATGTACGAATGGATGGGTGAATGTACGAATGAATGGATAGATGGATGGATGAATTAAACGGATGGATGGATGGATGAATGGATGGATGGATGGATGAATGGATAGATGTATGTATGTATGTATGTATGTATGTATGTATGTATGTATGAATGAATAAATGTACGAATGAATGGATAGATGAATGGATGAATTAAAGGATGAATGAATGAATGAATGTATGTATGTACGAATGGATGAATGAATTAAAGGATGGATGAACAAATGAATTAACAAAGGAATGAATCAGGCAATCAATAAATGAATGGATGGACGGACGAATAAATAAATAAACGAATGCAGAATAAACAAGTCAAAGAAAAATAGACGAGCAACCGAAAGAAAACAACGAACAAACCGCGGATGAATGAATGAATAAATAAATAGATAAATACGTAAACTATGTTAATTATATAATTAAATTAATAGTATCAGGAGCCCATGATATAGTATATGAATTATTAAATGGATGGATGGTTGGTTGGCTGATATTGATGTTATATATAAGTTCCACTCCTTGGCTATTCTATTCTGTCATGTATTCGCCCTCATGGCCGCCCACTCATTTCGGTATTACGGGCGAAGATTACAAAACTCTTCGAGCGATGATACACGGCTAAAAGTTATATTTGAAGATAAGTTCTAAAGATAACATGATTGCAAAATGTAATTAAAAAAGCCAAGAATTATCGCAGAATATCGATTCAATTTTGATGAAAAAATATATAAAAAAACATACATAAATGAAGGCAGGCAAAACAGAAACTGAATAAATGAGTCGGAAGAACAATTGGATGAATGAATGAATGGATGGATAAATGAATGGATGGATGGATGGATGAATGAATGAATCAATGAATCAATCAAGGTATGAATCAATAAATGAAAGAATGGATAGATGAATGAATAGATAGATGAATGAACGAATGGATGGATGAATCAATGAATCAATCAATGAAAGAATGTATGAATGAATTGATAGATTTGGTAAATCAAATAAATGAAGAGCCATAAAACGTCGTGCATGCAAACAGAAAATCTCAGCCATGTCAGCCATTAACAACAATTAGAAAAAGTTTTATCATGTTCAGATTCAAAAGAAGCCTCACTTCCTCCATCATCCTAAGCTATCAAAATATCAATTAAACTTGGACCTTAATCAGTATCCTAGTTCCATAAACACAAAAGACTGCAGGTTTTTTAATTCTGTGTCGAGTACTGTTTCTTTATGCTTTGATTTTCGGTGTATTAAAGCGATCGTAAACGAAGATATGTAATATTCTCTTCCTTATAGTTTTCATATTTTGCCCTTGGCATTTGGACTTGTCGTGGGTCGACAACAAAGTAAATCAGATAATAAAAAAAATATTGTTTGTTGGCCCCGGTAAAGCACTCTTTTCGTTTCCTGGTTAATCGATCGTTTTACCTTACTGACACAAATTATAGTCAACAACAACATCAACGTCGGTAAAAAAACACCAAACATATCACCCAACATATATATTAACTTGCTACATAAACTAAGCCTTGGGGTCGTAGAGAAATCTTAGCATTGAGCCTTTAAATGGATAGATTAAGGAGCTGAACTCCCTTAGTAAGGTGTAATCTAAAGTTTCTACGGTGATAATATTGAAAGCTATTTATGCTGTTAAGGTGCGTGAGCTAGTTTCTCATCATATGGACAGGATATTAGTGTATTGAGCACACCACAAGGACACAAATCGACATCCAAAGTGTAGGGCCCATATTAATTGTTTTCTTCAAAACATCACTGTAATTAGGAACTTCAATCTGTCTAAATGACGTCATTGTGTCGGCCATAAAAGCCGTCGGCCTTACTTGGCTATCGCACTTCCTCTTCATAGATACCACACCGGATCGTTTTTCTATACAGGATCAGTACACTATAAAACGACTGCTATTGTTTTCTCCAACTTATTCCACAGAAGAACGTTTGATCATTCTGGAACCTTTGGTCGCATTCACGTTGATTTCATCTGCAGAAGTTCACTGGATCACCCTAACCCTGAACACTTTGCTATACTGGATTAGTACTGTTTACAACGATTCCTACTTTTTTCTCTCTAATTCCAAGGAAGAACGTCCGATCGTACACGATTCGAGTCTTTGATCATGTTTTCTGTACTCGCATTGATTTCCTCTGCAACATTTCACAGGATCACTTGCAAATCAGATACTTTTGAGGGATCTCTTTCATATTCTGGACCTGTATATTACAAAGCGATTCCTACAATTCCTCTCTAAAATTCCACAAGAGAACGTTTGATCATTCTCGAGATTCCGTTTTGCCATTCTCGAGTTTTAGACCATTTTCGAATCTTTGATCGTATACTCGTGTTAATTTCCTCTCGGGATTATCACTTAAAAACAAGATAGTTTTCTTAAAATGGAAAGTTAAGTTCGAGTATCAGTTCGTCGGATAACTTTGAAGATTAGCGATTATTTTTGGTTCTTTCGGTTGGCCTATATACAGTCACCAATATTACTGCGACTTGTAAAAGCAAGCCACGCCCTTGGAAATTTCAACGTCTCAAAGAACTGTTTGCATACCAACCATTTGTTCTGTGAGCGACTGTCTAGCGTCATCATGGTGCATGCGAACAATACCACCGACGCATCATCTTGTAGCACAACATCAACTTTTCCTGTTCAAGTCGTCGAGACAATCTTCTATTCCATAGTCTTGCTGCTCGGAGTTACTTGTAACTTTCTAGTGATCGCCATAGTATATAAGAACAGATCGCTAAGGACCCCAGCTAATTTCTTCATCGCGAACATGGCTTTTGCAGATTTCATGGTACCTATATTCCTAGTTCCTCATATAATGGTACAGATCTACGAAGGGGATTCTACGTGGATCATCAAAGGGTCATTTGGTGCGTTCATGTGCAAACTTGTGCCTTTTGTTATTGATATAAGTCTAATGGTGTCAATACATAGTCTGGTGTTGGTGGCTTTAGAGAGGTTTTATGCCGTCATACGTCCTATGAGAGCAGCGATCAGAAGCACACGACGCTGTTTCATTATCATCACAGTCACATGGTTCTTGGCTGTGATGTTTCACGCCCCGTACTTGGTCAATTTTAAAGTGTTTGAAAAGAAAGATCGTGATATCTGTACTTATTCCTGGGCGCCTTTGGACAACTCGAAGGTCACTAAAAGACTCTATGTGGCTATATTTCTACTGTTCTACTCATTCCCTCTTAGTACCATAACGCTGCTCTATTGCATCATCATCTACAAGCTAAAGAAACAACGAATACCTGGTACCAGATACGGTCACATGATCATCAACCGACAGAAACGAATCGTGAATACATTCAGAATGGTAATGACCGTAGTGTTGGCTTTCTTCGTCTGTTGGACACCAGAGAAGTTGAGCACAGTCTTAATTATTTATCATTATAACTTCAAACCTCCATGTAACCTAATGAGATCGCAGATAATAGTTACCGCCCTGGCTTATAGCAACTGCGCAATAACACCTATTATCTACTTTGTGTTTAACGAGAACTACAAGAACGGTCTCAAGGGCTTATTACCGTGGTATGAGAAGACGCAGTCAGCTACCTATCCCAGAGGACATAGTACTAACTCAAGCCTAAGGTCCGCTGCTATGACGACAAGGGTTAGCTTCAGAAGGAATAGCATCGAGTATATTGACCCCTCGGCACTGTCGCAACCAGGAGTACTCCTGCGGGATAACTAGATACACACCAAAGCCAAAAATATCAAATGATTGCAGAACCGGGAATGGGCTGTAAGATGGTCCTGTCACAACCAAGCCCGTCTACAAGATTGACCAAACATTTGACCCAAAAACGAGAAACACCTTTCGCACCAAGCAGGCACACAATTGTATCATTAAATAACACCAATTACAGAAAGATTATAAAAAAAAACACCGGTAAAGAAAAAATAAATTAAAGACAATAGTAGAGTGCTTGATTTGTACAAGACATCTGGAGAAAAAGAAATCTAAAAAGCAAAGTGCAACCTGATATATCATCTCAAAATAGCATGGCACTAAGCACAGCAATGTAACATTTCCGAAAAATGAAGAGCAATGAAAATCCAAGGAAAATTCAAAAAAAATCTAAATGAAAATTGAAAGGTCATGAAATCAAAGTGGATATTGGAAAGAGACAAGTAGATTGGCAACTAAAAACGACAAACAATCAGAAAATCTAATTAAAGAAAGAGACAAAAAGCCGAAACGATTTAAGTGGATTGTCTGGCTTGTTCTTTCGATATCAAGTAACCTCTTAAATGAATGAGTAGTTCAAAATAGTGAATGAACACAATATTCATCAGGGAAAAGACAACATTCTAAGGAGAATTCTGAGTCAAAAGGTATCGATATACATGTGGAAATAAAACGCCCTTTGAAATCAGAACATGCCCCCCAATAGGAAAATAAATATCCGGCAAATCAGAGCCAATTAAAATGGATTAAGAAACTCAAAAGATTTGCGAAATGAGAGAGAAAAGAAGATCAAACGCTTTGTGACTTTGAAAACCAAACTTAATAATACCAAATATGATTAAAACAACAGCAAGTACAATTGAAAATGTAATGAAAATCCGATTAAAACTGAAATTGAAACGATCGTCGACAATGGCCTTGACGAAATTAGATAAAATCACTTAAAATTAAGGGAAAAAAAATTAAACATGGCGGCGGAAAAACAACAACTTCAAAAGCACAAACGAGAAAAAGTGGTTCATCAACTCAAATTCAATGTACATAAACTTTAACGAAACCGAAAAATAACTCGATAAATTAATGCATTAAGAAAGCTAAACAAAAAGCCACAACAGTGGAAATTGGCTTGTAACCGTCATCAATTCTTCAGTTTCATCAATTCTTACAAAAAAAAAAGAACTAGAACTCATTTTGATGACGAGTAGACAACACCTTGAAAAGCAACACTGTTTCACAAGGAACAAAAGCAAATAAACAAAAGTATCAGTTGAAAAAGCAAAGGAACAAACAAAAACTTATTTGCACTCTCTTAAACAGAAATCTAAGATGTATCAAAATTTAAGCAACAAGAAAACACCATCTGCTGTTGTTATTGTGGGGAACATATCAACTTAAAAAGCAAGCAAGGCAACAAAAACATAAGAAAATACTCTCATTCTTTGCGGTGAAGACTACACAGTTAACAAACTCAAATTTTAGAGGGAAAAGCAAGTATGAGAATTGCAGACAAAAACTCAAAATATTGGATGCGTGTTTGTGATTGAAATCCGATTACTGAGTAAAAAAGGCAGGTTAGTTTATCGTAGCAGGTAACAAAAAGAATAACATAGACTACAATTGTTATTGCAGTTGAAGCCACAAAAAGCAAATTCTTAGAACGAAACAATTCAAAATGCGCATTTAAACCGATTCTCATTATTGCGGTGAAGACAAAGTAGCTAAACAGATCTTTAAACTAAAGAAGCATGCAACAGAATTACAAACAAATCAAGCAAAATCTACACTCAAGTATTATGCAGGAAGTCAACAGAAATCGAAGCTAAAAAAAAAAAACACACAGCAAAGAAAAAAATACCATTGCACTTTAAAATCATTGAGAGCGGTTATTAAGTAACATTTATCAAAACCAGGAATCTAATCTGGAGAAGCCAAAGAATTGAAAACACTTTGGGTGGTGAAATTGGTAGGGGAATATAAGCTGAATACGATTACAAACAAACAAATTAGTATTGCGCGCGATGTATGATATATGTTTGGAATAACAAAAATCCAAACAAAAGAAATATAATCTGCACAGAATAGTAAACAACAAAACAACAACAAAAAGTATCACCATAGTTCCATTTGGAAATAGAAATCTAAGATTAGGGTATTAGAGTAGAAACCGCGCAGTGATTATCTATATAGATATATAAATTGAAAGTGAAATTGGTAGGAGAACAACCATAAGCTGAATACGATTACAAACAAACAAATAAGTATTGCGCGCAATGTATGATATATGTTTGGAATAACAAAAATCCAAACAAAAGAAATCAAATCTGCACAGAAACGTAAACAACAAAACAACAACAAAAAGTAACACCATAGTTCCATTTGGAAATAGAAATCTAAGATGAGGGTATTAGAGTAGAAACCGCGCAGTGATAATCTATATAGATATATAAAAGGAAAGTGAAATTAGTAGGAGAACAACCATAAGCTGAATTCGATTACAAACAAACAAATAAGTATTCCGCGCAATGTATGATATCAGTTTGGAATAACAAAAATCCAAACAAAAGAAATCGAATCTGCACAGAAACGTAAACAACAGAAACAACAAAAAGTAACACCATAGTTGCTTTTGGAAATAGAAATCTAAGATGACTATATTAGAGTAGAAACCGCGCAGTGATTATCTATATAGATATATAAATTGAAAATGAAATTGGTACGTAGGGGAATCATAAGCTGAATACTATTACAAACAAACAAATAAGTATTGCGCGCGATGTATGATATCAGTTAGGAATAACAAAAATCAAAACAAAAGAAATCTAATCTGAACAGAGTAGCAACAACAAAAAGTACCATCATAGTTGCATTTGGAAATAGAAATTTAAGATGAGTATATTAGAGTAGAAACCGCGCAGTGATTATTGATACTATTCACTAAATGTTCCGCATATGCAAAACAAGTATCCTGAAGCCATTAGAATTGAAACTCTTGTAGTTTAATACATGAACTAGATGTTCGAGATAATAGTTGGCGAAAGTTAAGTACTTATAGGCATTTAGTACATTCTATTAGTCAACAGAGTAGACGATGCTTCCTATATAGCTAAAGGCGAGGTCTATTTAAAGACCTTGTGGATCATAATTAGGTTTCGGAGAAAAACAACATCGACGGTCGGTAATTGAGAAATGCTTAAATTTATGACACGCTAGTAAACTCTAATTAAAACTGACGCTACATAAAACATTATATATACTATTAAAAGCTAATAGCTTGATATTATCTTAAGGTGACTGGCTACTTTGAACGCTTTTGAACGTTCGATTCGAGCCCACGATGTACGCGCGCACAAAAACCGCTGAATAAAATACAAATTTTTATTTAGGAACCATACACGTTTTGAGCTTCAACAGGGCAAAACCCTCGAATTTTGCGCGGGACTCTATACTTTTGTTTTTATGCTTAGTTGAAAGAACCTAATAAAATCTACGTTATATCAAATTAAAAAAAAAAATTAATTTCTCTAACATACAAAAAAATTGATTTTCGTAGTATTTTTTGTCCGACTTCATGCAAGTTTTGAAAGCACTGATCATGAAAGGACGAAATATGTCCGATCAAGGTATTTCTTTGTCTTTTATTCAAACCCATCCATGTTGTATTGTAGAATGATTCATTTCCCGGCATTTGTGCTTGATATAGTATGAATTCATATGAGTTGTGATTTTTTCATATCGCTTCAGTTTTCGCAGGTTTTTCTTCAAAATCTCGCGCGTAGGCGTTCATTAAATGCTGATTATCTCGGAAATGAGCTCGGGACACCCCATTTTTCTATGCATTTGTGGAATCAGCATTAAATTTCACATTAAAAAATCGTAGTATAAAGAAAAGTTTAACATTATTTCTAAAAGTAGCCAGTCACCTTAATATCTATTGATTATACAAACAGTACTTTCATGTAAATGCAACGTACAGTTCTTCTGCTAGGAGAGCCGCTACTTTTTCCACTATAATATTAATAGCTAATATCTTGATATTAACTTAATAACTATTGATTATACAAACATAGCCTTTCATGTAAATACAGCAAACAGTTCTTCTGCTAGGAGACGCTACTTTTTTCCACTGTACTCGCCAAGAACAGAAAAAAATAAACAGTTCTCCTGCTAGGAGACACTACTTTTTCCACTGTACTCGCCAAGTACAGAAAAAAAAGAAAATAATGTTTCCTATTTACGTTTAACTGTTGATTGACGAGAGAAAATCTTTTGCTAGTTGTCATAAGATGTTTTCCATTTCCTCATTTGTCTTCCGTGTTATTTGTTTGGTATTTTGGACGCACTTTTCTTGCTTTGTCATTCAATCTAATTGTTCATTTTAGTCTCATCATAGATGCTTTGGCCTCTTAATAGATAATGACTACCAACTTCCTCTAGCGCGGTAAATCGCAATTCATTAATTCTTTAACGATTCAAAGCAAACTATTACTGTCTTCAAGGCTTAACGACATTATAATGCCACTTATCTAAGCAGTTGCTTTGGGGTAACTTTGTTACCGACTGAGTGCAAAAAGGTTTCTCGCTGCCAAATTGATAACCCAGCTATCCAAAAACAGTCGCTTTTTCCCCTTCCCCAAATAGGAACGCTTGCTACGCAGGCTACAAGATGAGTTAGTGCTTTAGCCATGGTTACGTAAGTTGTTCCTGTTACGTATTTTTAGAGTAGTGTGATGCAATGTACTTTCACTTTTTATGCTCGCTAAAATAAATCCTAAAATCAGTTTTCTGTTTTCTCTATAAAAACTACAAGAATTTTAGAAAAAGATATATATATAAAACGTCAAAAATTGTGAATTATTTTAACGGGCATGATATAGCGCACGGGCTCCGTTTCCCGCCATGCTTTGTTTTAGAAAATGGCGTTTGTGCACATTGCCTATTTGTGTTTGAATCGTTATTATTGTAAATAGAGTAAAAAAACTACATATTGTTATGAAAAATACATCTTCAAGATTATCTTATTATATTGCCTTCAGATAGCGTGGGTTCTAATGGGAAAAAATATCTTAAGGCAATATGTAGAGACCTCACTGAAGGTTATCCCACTTGAAATATCATATGTCCAATAAATTAAACGGAAGTATATTGGATATATATAAAAAAATGTATAAAACAGCGCGATCAATCTAAACGAAGATTTCGATAACACCAAATTCAAAAAAGGTTCATCTTCATCGATCATCATTATGATTCTCATCGCCATCATCATTAACATCACCACCATTATCATAATCATTCTTTGATAGCATCAGTAATCAACGGGGTTTTGTTCACTGAAGGTTACGAACGGCGATTGGCGATTGCACGACCGAAAGGAACTGTGGGTAATACGAATTTCTGCTTATTACCCAAACAATGCCTCCACCGTTCCGCGAAACCTTCGAAGGCACCCATCTACGCTGAACGGCGGAGGCATTCGCTTTGGGTAATTTAGAAAGGAACAAGAAGAAATTCGTTTTACTAAATACTATTAGTATATTTACTAAATCTTCAAAATATTATAATTCAAAATGTACACGTATACTTATGGTGTACAATATTATTCTTGTAAACTAGTACAAATCACTGAATGTAGCAATAATAAATCAACATCAATACAATGAAACGAATCAAATATGAATTATATGTAAATAATATAGATAATCGAGGAAAAGAAACTATACACCCTTTCCGAGAAATGTTGTCACCCGTGAAAAGCACACAAGCTAGTGGCGCAAAGGATCATGGATCAGTTCAGAAACTTAATGTGCATTCGGAACGCCTTTCTTGTTGTTCAAAGTCAAGTTCAAGTCAAAATGGACATTTCTCAATAACATATTGAAAAGTGTAGCAATGTTGCCATGAAATCACACCCTGCGTTCTAATAAAGTCTACATAGGTAACCTATAATCCACTGCGCTACTAGATCGTAGGCTTTTCACTTCACGTGTGACAAAGTTTCTCGGAAAGGGTGTATATACTTCAATCAAATGTAGTATGTAAAAGTACTTCAAATAAACATGATCCTATTCGTGTAGTGGTTAAAGTAATTCATTTGAAATAATATTACCAATGACATTATTCTCAAATTTTTTTTGGTTACTTATTGCTCAATAGAGGTTTGAAATATGCAATACAAAGTGGGGGCCCCCATGCATTCTGGTTTTCTTGCTATACATACCCTCCAAATATGGCAAATAACCAACCTGGTCCCCAGGCTCCCTTCTCATTTTTTTTCAAAATGGTGGCATTCCAAGTGTTGAGCCTTCCTTTCGAATGCCGCCATTTTGAAAAAAAGCGAGAAGGGAGAGCCTGGGGATGAGGATGGCAATTTACGGCTTTAATAACAGTTATCCTTGTTATAAACGGAAGTCCAATGAAAAAGACGCCTTTTCTCAGTCGAAAGAATTTAAAATCGTTAAAAGGGCACATTAACTCATGTTAATTTCAGTTCCTAACCTGAGTAATTTTGTATAACTGCCTGCAACTTTATTGGGAAAATATCGAATTAAGGCCCGGGCAAACGGTTTCAGCATTTGCTTCAACATCCGTTCGATTTTGTAGAATGGCATATGTTAACGGAGTTAAACGCTTTTTACCGTAATATTCCAACAGCGATTCAAAACGTTTTATGTTGAAAGAGTTTAAAAGCGCGTTTAAACATTGCCATTCAACAAAATCGAACGGATGTTGAAGCAAATGTTGAAACCGTTTGCCCGGGTCCTTACATGCGCTCAAAAAGTCGTTCTGAATTTGACCCTTCTTACAGTTTTTGCTGTTAAAAATACATCTTCCGCAATTTTTTTTTGTCACACTTTCCTGTGTGGATGTTGAACACCCTTCTACACCAATATCTAAAATAAAAAATGTTGGTCCAAATTTTTGTTCGCGAGACATTTTGTAAAACACTACCGAGTCAAAAGAAGGCTTTTCCGTGAGAGGACTGAGATGAGTTTTTGAATTATCACCATATATATCGCCCCAAAGTTTTAAAATTAAAACAATCGGATTTTTATCTTAATTAACACGTAATAGGAATAAAACTGTTCATAAAAATCGTAAGCTGTAATCAGTATTGAAACATGCACAGAAATGTACCAACTCATCCGCCAAATACCTAACGGTCCGTCCCTAACGACTTTATCCACTTCAGAGTAAAACTACAAGTATATATAGAGAATGATAGGGAAAAAGAACGTTCGTTTAATTATTTTTGATTTAGTGAGGTCTTTTCTGAAAGCCACTTGATATGCCATATTTATTTGAATTTAGAGTTGGCTTGGTCAATTTTGAATTCTATATATATGTTCCACAACGACATTTTTGTCACACTTCCTGTGTGGATGCTCAATACCCTACATCAATATCTACATTAATATCTGAAATAAAAAATATCGGTCCTCATCCTTGGCGCGATATTTTGTAAAACACCGAGGCAAGAGAAGGCTTTTCCGTGAGAGGACTGAGACGAGTTTTTGAATTATCACCATATATCGCCCCAAAGTTTTAAAAACAATCGGATTTTTATCTTAATTGCAATGTTTTTTTAACAAGTAATAGGAATAGAACTGTTCATAGAAGTCGTAAGCTTTAATTATTGAAACATGCGCAGAAATGTACCAACCCATCCATCAAATACTTAACGGTCCGTCCCTAATGACTTTATCCACTTCAGAGTAAAACTACAAGTAGTTGGCTTGGTCAATTTTGAATTCTATATGCTCAACAACGACATTTTTGTCACACTTCCTGTGTGGATGTTCTTAACACCCTTCTACATCAATATCTAAAATAAAAAATGGCGGTCCCCATTCTCGTTGGCGAGATATTTTGTAAAACCTGCACCGAGTCAAAAGAAGGCTTTTCCGTGAGGACTGGGACGAGTTTTTTAACTATCACCATATATCGCCCCAAAGTTTTAAAAATAATCTGATTTTTATCTTGCAGTGTTTTTAACACGTTATATAAAAATAAAACTGTTCATAGAAGTCGTAAGCTTTAATTATTGAAACATGCGCAGAAATGTACCAGCCCATCCGTGAAAAACGGTCCGTCCCTAACGACTTTATCCACTTCAGAGTAAAAGTACAAGCATATTAAGAGAAAATAGGGAAAAAGTGCGTTCTTTATCTAAATTTAGAGCCAAGGATGTTGAAGCAATCGTGCATGCACAGGAACACGAAAAGTTTTTGAATTCTGTTTTGAATTCGATTTAACAATTCCTGACGAGAATTCTTGATACTTTTACTACCCGGGTCCTCCCCCCAGGTCTCCCAACTCCCTCCACCCCCGGTCGGGCACCTTAGTTTTATTTACTGTTTTAAGTTGTCTTATAGGAAACTGTTACTGTCGAAACATCGAAAACTGACATGTTCAAAATTGACCATATAGTGCCTTATTCCTGTGGCTATTCGCTTGGGCTGCCTGTGATTTGAAGCGAAGCGAAGTACAACGCTCGTGATTTTCTGAGTGCTTTGCTAATGATAGTTACAACTAACATGGGTATAAATATAACAGAGAAACGGCATTTGAACAGTGCAGCACCAGCTTTACTACTGAAAAGACAACGAACGTTTAATCGTACTGAGAAAAGAGATTTCGAACGTTTAATCGTACTAAGAAAAGAGATTTCGAACGTTTGATCGTACCGACGAACATGAAGGTCTTCTTTGTTGCCCTGTTGTGTCTATTGGGTGTGTTAGGTGCACGATCAATGCAGCCGAGCTTTAAACATGTAAGTTTTACAATATCTGCTTCACCTTACTCATAAATATACCTGTTCACAAAATATTGACGTGGTGATAAATTAATGTGAATCTTTTTAACTTGATTAATGCTTATATAATTATTCACCGTTAATAACTTTCATGAATTTGGTGTTAAGACCTATCACTTTTTACAACCTTTTTGGAATAAGCGTAAACTAATAACCTTATTCACTTGATGCTCTACTTCATGGATTTTCAGGTAAAAGCCCCGACGTGTCTTCCTGCCCTGGCTCTTTATCTCCAGGCACAAGAAAACGTGCTGAATAAAGTAGAACAGAGACTACAGACCACAGAAAAAGAACTACAGAAAGCTAAGCAGTCCATTGGTATGTACAGGCTGTAACATGTTTAATAATAATGCCTGATATATGGCATGATGATGATGATGATTCGATGCATGGTGGTGACGATGATGATATGATGATAGTGATAACGATTGTAGTGACGATGATGATAATTAGATTGGGATGATGGTGGTGGTGGTGATGACGATTGTAGTGACGATGATGATAATTAGATTGTGATGATGGTGGTGGTGGTGATAACGATTGTAGTGACGATGATGATAATTAGATTGGGATGATGGTGGTGGTGGTGATGACGATTGTAGTGACGATGATGATAATTAGATTGGGATGATGGTGGTGGTGGTGATAACGATTGTAGTGATGATAATGATAATTAGATTGGGATGATGGTGGTGGTGGTGATAACGATTGTAGTGACGATGATGATAATTAGATTGTGATGATGGTGGTGGTGGTGATAACGATTGTAGTGACAATGATGATAATTAGATTGGGATGATGGTGGTAGTGATCGATAACGATTGTAGTGACGATGATGATAATTAGATTGTGATGATGGTGATAACGATTGTAGTGACGATGATGATAATTAGATTGTGATGATAGTGATAACGATTGTAGTGACGATGATGATAACTAGATTGTGATGATAGTGATAACGATTGTAGTGACGATGATGATAACTAGATTGTGATGGTGGTGGTGGTGATGACGATTGTAGTGACGATGATGATAATTAGATTGGGATGATGGTGGTGGTGGTGATAACGGTTGTAGTGACGATGATGATAATTAGATTGTGATGATGGTGGTGGTGGTGATAACGGTTGTAGTGACGATGATGATGGAGGTGATGATGACGATGATGATAATGATGATGGTGATAAGAATTGTGGTGACGATGATGATGGTAGTGGTAATGATGCTGATTATGATCACATGATGATAACGATATGATAAGGATGATCATGATGTTAACAACGAAGACAGAGAATGACTAATATACAACCCATACTTCTCAGCTGTAGGAAAATGGCCCGCAGGAAGCTACTGTATACTGGCCAGCGGTAAATGTCCAGCAGGCTTTACCCGCCATTCTGGTCACATGCTTGCATTGAATATGTACAGCCATACACCAACGTATATCACACCAGTAACGTTTGGTAGCAGCAGAATCCAATGTCATGGACGCTGTGGGCAGTATGGTCACTGGGTTGGTGATCTATACATCACCGCTTGTTGCAAATAAGAACAAAACCGAAAGGTTTATCGATACTTTGTTAATGTGTAATCAATCGTGTCGTTTTGTTCAATAAAACTGATGAAAAACTAGATACCTAAAAAGTGATTATTTGCAATATTTCGTGGGCAGTTTGCCCCGGAGGGGAGGGTAGGGTACTACAATATACCTACTAGAGACATCGAAAAAAACATGATAATTATACACCTATTTCAATGAACGTTGATCGTCTGGAAATGGTTGATCCGAGACCGTTAGGAATTGTGGGAGATTAATCAATAAATTGCAAACGGTACACTATTTACGCATATTACAGTGTCTGCGAAGACGCTTGAAACGTTAACACTTTTAAGTTTTTTGGCTAATTTATTTTAACCCACATCCCTTGAGCGAATAGATTAGAAATAAGATTTATTATGAACACTCAGTGTAGTTGAACTCACTGATTGATTTTTATAGGTTTTGTAGCAGTAGAAGGTTCAGAAAATAATAAAAAATATGAAAAAAGTCAAGTGTTCACCCATTGTCCTCGGCTGTGATCGTATCAAAGATATGCCTATTGTTCTGTTGAAATCTCAACCTGTTCAAATCGAATCAAGTTCAAATCTCGCGCGCTTAACAAAGTCTTTTGTTAATTCTCACCTACAATACCATATATAGTTATGGCATTGTTTTCAAGATTGCATGCGGTATTTCTGATACGTACTTCTGAAACACTGTTTACTAGTTTAATCGCTAGACAAAGTATATATCAGTTTTTAGCTTATAAAAAATATATAACAGAGAATAAGACTATGTATGCTTACTGAATTTATGACAAAGAATAACTGTAACCAATGTCGTTAATGGCCTTAATTTTGTGTGGCTTAGATATAGGGGTGATTTAAAAAAAAAAAAAAACTTTTGCAATAAAGCGCCTCGAAGTAATACTACTGAAATTGGGTCCATTCTTTCGATTTAACTGCTTAAATATAGGGTACGAAATTTTAGACCTCTGGCAGCAATTCCTTTCCAAAACCAGGGCGAGTATCCCGCTCCCTCCCCTGGGCAGTATGGCAACTAGATTGGTGATCTGTATATATCGGTGCTTTTGGAATAATTTACCAATGGTTATATGATAGAGAAAATAATTATAGACCGAATGCCAATATGGCGAAGCGAAGTACAGCTAGCGCTCTTGGCTATTTGAATGATTCTCTTATACAAATATCCCGGTTTCCAAATATGTATTTTACTTTGGTGACTTTATCAAGTTTGACAGACAGCTACAAGTCCATGAATAGATGACAATGCACGAGTATAACAAAAGAACAGAAATCTTATTTGCACATTGTAGCTAACAGGTTCACAACTGAGAAAACAGATTTCGAACGCTTGCATTGATTGTACGAAGTTTAGAAGAGAGCATTTGATCGTACCGATGAACATGAAGATGTTCTTTGTTGCCGTGTTGTGTCTATTGGGTGTATTAGGTGCGCGAGTACGAGCTAACCAGGTATGTTCAGTTCAATATCTACTCCACCTTACTGATATCTGTTACTCTAAAGTCCTTGTGGTGTAGTGGTTAGCACATCGGACTAGAAAGCCGAAACCGTCAAGTCCCACCAAGGGCATTTTCTCCATGTATCTGTGATTCACTAAAGGTTGACGGGCTGATATCTAAGTCTGAAACTAAACTTTTTACTTTTGAATCTAATTAATGCTTATAACTATTTGTTTAGCCTTGGAATGAACTATCGGCTTGGACAACCATTTTGAATTAGGTGTATGCCTATAAGGTCATAATAGGGTTTTCCGATTTAACGACACAAAGGCAGATTTGGCACTAATAGTGCCCGATGATAATACCAGTGTTAATTTGTCATTATTTCTGCAATATTGTTCTTATTTTTATTTATTCTTACTCGGAAGATGTAATATTTTGAACACATGCAACTTCTAGAAATTCTAATAACGGTTAAAAATAAAACACGTATGCTAATTAGTATCTGGTATACTTAATTAGTACCAAAGTCGCTAAATCGAAAAACCCTAATTTATACAATAAATATACTATCGCTTTATACAACCGTTTTGAATTAGGTGTATGCCTATAAGGTCATATAATTTCTTTCCGTTTTGAAATACGTTATCTAATAACCTAAATTTAATTAGTTGATGCTATATTTCATGGATCTTCAGGTTAGCGTCCCAAACTGTCTTCCTGCCCTGGCTACCTACCTCCAGGCACAAGAAAACATATTAAAGAAAGTAGAGCAGAGACTACAGACCACAGAACAAGAACTACAGAAGGCTAAGCAGTCCATTGGTATGTACACCATATGTATAATGGTAATAGTGGTATAATGGTAATGGTGAGGAAGAGGAGGAGGAGAAGGAGGAACAGGACGAGGAGAAGAAGGAACAGGAGCAAGGGGAGCAGGAGCAGGAGGAGGAGCAAGAGGAGCAGGAGGAGCAGGAGGAGCAGGAGGAGCAGGAGGAGCAGGAGGAGCAGGAGGAGCAGGAGGAGCAGGAGGAGCAGGAGGAGCAGGAGGAGCAGGAGGAGCAGGAGATGGAGGAGGAAGAGTTGATGTTGGTGACGATGAACATAATATTGGTGATGATGATATAGTAATGATATTAATAACGACGTCTATAATATACACCGTGTGTTTCTAGGAAAATGGCCCGCAGGAAGCTACTGTATACTGGCCAATGGTAAATGTCCAGCAGGCTTTACCCGCCATTCTGGCCACCTAGTTGCATTGAATATGTACAGCCATACGGCAGCCTATATCACACCAGTTACGTTTGGTAGCAGCAAGATCCAATGTCATGGACGCTGTGGGCAGTATGGTAACTGGGTTGGTGATCTATACATCACCGCTTGTTGCAAATAAAAACAAAACCTATAGGTTTATTGATACATTGTGAATGTGTAACTAATCGTGTCGTTTTGTTCAATAAAACTGATGAAAAACTAGATACCTAGAAGGTTATTATTTACACTATTATACGTGGGCAGTATGCCCGGGAGGGGGGAGGGAAGGGTACTAAAAAAAATTGTCTAACAGGATCCCTCAGAACAACTCTAAATTCACAGTAAGAGCCATTTATATAAGAACCTATGGAGGCGACCTTGAAAAAAACCTAGGTTCCAGTTATATGCGGGTTTTTACTGTATTATATGTCATTGATTGATGAATATATGCGGCCTTTATTAATAAGTATATGTATAAAAACACTAGTATGTGACGAAGGAGTCAAAAGCATCAGTATAAGCAGTACTCATTTACGGTGCATGGAGAACAGGCGTTTTTCTGGATTTTGGGGTTCCTGTGTTTTGTATTGCATCGAGCGATAAATGGAACCGAGTTAAAGGAAGCTTGGCCCCATATTTCTCGCGGGCAGTAAATAAAACAGGAACTCCGATCAAAAGATCGTCTGTCTTTCGGGCTATTTTCACGGTGTAAAAGCGACCATCTTTACTCTTTGATAACTGTCTTATTGTAAATGCCAAACTATATAGATAAATATCACTAGAAATTAATTAAAGTATGTATGAAAACTTTAAAATGTTCTAATTCAAGTTATATATGCAATATTAAATTAAAGTAAAGTAGTACTAATCACTTAATATATGAATAATGAAAGTTAGAGCAGCATTAATAAAATAGAAACGAATCAAATAAATAAAAAGACGTTTAATTGTCGTTACAAGTTTAAATTACCTTTCTTGGATGCATTATGTTATTATTCACTAGCGACGCAACACAAGCGCAAACACAAGCGCAAGCGCAAGATACCTTTTATTTCGTCGTGAAAACCGTTTGACGCAGTGATAACGCAAGGGCAAGATATCAAAAATGTTCCTTTTTTCTTGCGTTTGCGCTTACGCGTGGCACTAGTAAAGAGTGTGTTTGCGCTTGCGCTTACTCACGTCTCGTTTTCACATGCTTGTGCTTCCGTTTGCGCTTGCGTTGCGTCGCTAGTGAAAACCAGGCTTTATGCTAGGATTCGATAATTTACACCATCAATAGGCAAATAAATTAATAACTCGAGCCCGAAACGTTTATATAAAAATTTTAAGCGCATCGATTGGTATGAATTGACACAGAATGATTGTCTCGACTTTTTGAGTGCTTTTCTTATACAAATATTGGGGCTTTTTAATATCGAAATAAGTATTTAATGGCCTTATCAAGTTTGACAGACAGCTACAAGCGAGTGGATGACACGCATTGGTATAAAAAGCGAAGAAAACACGGTATATGCACAGTGTAGCTGCCAGGTTAACTACTGAAAAAACAGATTTCGAACGCTTGCATTGATTGTACGGAGAAAGAGCATTTGATCACTGATACCGATGAACATGAAGGTCTGCTTTGTTGCCGTGTTGTGTCTATTGGGTGTGTTAGGTGCGCGAGTACGAGCTTACAAGGTATGTTCAGTCAAATATCTACTCCACCTTACTGATATATATATATATATATATATATATATATATATATATATATATATATATATATATATATATATATATATATATATATATATATATATATATATATATATATATATATATATATATATATATATATATATATATATATATATATATTGAAATACGTTATCTAATAACCATACTCACGTAATAGTATATTTCATGGTTTTTCAGGTTAGCGTCCCGCAGTGTCTTCCTGCCCTGGCTACCTATCTTCAGGCACAAGAAACCCAACTGAAGAAAGTAGAACAGAGACTACAGACCACAGAACAAGAACTACAGAAAACTAAGCAGTCCATTGGTATGTACAGGCTATGATTTGACACCTTATTCAAGCCAAAAACTATCAAAGATGTTGATGATAGTTAATGATTAGGAGGAGGAGAGGAAGGAGGAGGAGGAGAAGAAGAAGGAGGAGGTGGAGGAGTTGATGTTGGTGACATTCTCGGGTGGTGATTAACGCACTTAGTTTATGATCTTTTATCTTTATCATAACTTAATAGCCAACTCTGTTTTGTATCTATTTATTTAAAGTATTTATCATCTTTCTTTGACAGGGCTCTATTTAAACTAGCTATGCTAAACTAGATACCCTGTTTAAATATTGATCAAAATAAAATAAATAAATAAATAAAATAGTGATGGTATTAATAACGACTATAATATACACCGTGTTTTTCTAGGAAAATGGCCCGCAGGAAGCTACTGTATACTGGCCAGCGGTAAATGTCCAGCAGGCTTTACCCGCCATTCTGGTCACCTTCGTGCATTGAATATGTACAGTCATACGTCAGCCTATATCACACCAGTTACGTTTGGTAGCAGCAAGATCCAATGTCATGGACGCTGTGGGCAGTACGGTAACTGGGTTGGTGATCTATTCATCAGCGCTTGTTGCAAATAAGAACAAAACCGATAGGTTTATCGATACATTGTGAATGTGTAATCAATCGTGTCGTTTTGTTCAATAAAACTGTTGAAAAACTAGATACCTAGAAGGTGATTATTTACACTATTACGTGGGCAGTATGCCCGGGAGGGGGGAGGGTAGGGTACTACCATATATTTACTATACGTGTGCGTACTTGGCGCTGGTTAGGGTACGGTTTATGGCCTTAGGGTCCATTTGACCCCCAAATTGTCTTACAGCATCTAGAATGTTGACAAATTATAGTTAGGATTCATTTTTTGTGTTTTAGATATCAGAGTGACTTTTAAACCCTAACAACATGGCGCCTCCCAGTATTACTACTGAAATAGGGTCCATTCTTACCCCGCTCCGGCCCTTTCCGGCCTCCGGAGAGGCGGAAACGGAAAAATGATGTTGAAATATATTTTTCATGTAAAAACCAGATAATGTCCCAAAGTATTTTGCACATGATTGTAGATTGGTGATCTATATATCGATGCTTTTGGATTTACCAATAATTATATGATAGAGAAACTGATGAATATATGAGTTTTATTTTGCACTAGAAAATATAGCCGTAACAACAGACCTTTTCTCGTCCATAACGTCGATAGCGTAAATTCTATATTTTTTTTACAATTTGACTACAGCTCGCGGCAATTTAAGGAATGTACACATTATCAAACAATTGAAACACTTCAAAATTTAAAAATATATCGCACGCTATCGAGACCGAGGTTACTCGATGAGAACCGTGCAAAGGTATATATCCCAGTAAAATAGGATCTCCGGCATCGACATTTATAGAGAATTCTTAGAGAACTTGCATTGCAAAAATGAGCAAAATGTCTCAAAGATATAAAAAAACGTCAGACAACAACACCATCAGTCTTTCTCAAGACTACACCACCCCGGACGATCATGCCTCATCTACATATATATACACCTAATTCAAAAAAAGGTTGACGGGGCGAACAGCGATTGGTGATGGTTAATATGAATTCCTTCTTATTCGTTTCTAAATTACCCAAACAATGCGTCCACCGTTCAGCGAAACCTTCGAGACATCCATCTAATTTAAGGTCATCGCTTAACGATGTTTGGGTAATTTAGAATAGAATAAGAAGAAATTCGTATTATCCACAGTCCCGCAATCGCCAATCACCAATCGCCAATCGCCGTTCGGCCCGTCAACCTTTTTTGAATTAGGTGTATAACTGATAGGGATGCTCGTGATGATGCCGCTTCAGTAAACAGGAATTCTTTAAGCTGACGTACTTGAAACTCTCTTGAAAAGCTTTCATTTTGAATGATAGCAAACTGAATGGTGGTGCTGTGGTGCTGAATCGTGATAGAAATCACGTCCTCGACAAAAAACAACTTTTAATTACTAGTAATAGCAGACATTGGTCTCTATTGGCTCTTTATATTAATAATAATTTAATAATAATAATTACACGTACAGTGGTAGCACCATTAAGCGGTCACCCTCTATTAGGCGGCCACAATAAAAAGTCCCAAATCTATTCCTATTCTATACCTCTATTCAGCGGCCAACCTCTATTAAGCGGCCACTTAGAGGTACCACTGTAATAATTTATACAGCGCTTTATACAAAACGAATTGAGCAAGAGCGGCTTAACAATAATTATTAGAACTAAAAACTATATAAAATTAATTAGACATATGTACAATATATATAGATATATAATAAAGTTATAATAATATAGAAAAAAATTATATGTTAATTCAATGCTAATAAAAAAACGTCTATATATGAAAAGAAAAGTCTTCAATTTTCAAACAATATGATAATTTCAGCCATCCATGTACACCTAGTTACAAGAACGTTGTCCTGACTTTTGTAATTTAGTGGGAAAGGAATTAATTAAAAGACAAAAGAAGATTACTCAAGTTGAACTCTTTCTTTTGTTATTCCTTTCTTACTAAATTACTAATGTTCTTTTTTCATGTGACAACATTCTTGCAATTAGGTGTATTATAGCCTCCTCCGCAGGCAACTCCTGAGTCCGAGAGAGATTTTCGTGATTTTGGGGTTCCTGTGTTGAAAATTCGAGGACGGCGAAGCCTGGTTACGAGCCATATGTCACAGGAAGCCCGCGACGTGTTTTTTCTGCCTAAGAGATGCCTGCGGAGGAGGCTAGGTGTATTACGCGCGAGTTTAGTCAAATGCATGTTCTTATAGAGGGCCCTTCTCTAAAACTAGTGATCAGCCCTTGTCAGAACAAACAAAAAGAGAATCACCAAGCTAATAGAGATGAAGTGGGTTTGTCTTAGCAATTAAAACATCTAGATGAATGCACTCAAAACACTGAACTAAGCATTTTGTTTTTAAATATTTTGTAATAAAAGAAATCAATCTACAAATGTTTTCGTCTTCAATATTTATACAAAACATTTAAAATCTGGCAAGTTTTATTCAACAAGAACATATTAATTACTGCACAATTACATTTATTGTCTTATTTCAATTACTAAAAAATTGAAGTGATTCAAATAAGAAATATATATTTTAAAGCAATTTTTCAATGAAATAATAAATCAAACTAGGATTCAGAATTTTGGGAAAGTGTGAAAGGAAAAGAACGTGGAAATATGATGTATTTATAGAGATATTTTCCCCTTGTATTTGTATTTAATTTATACACCGAACGCATTCCAATTAATTATTTGTAAAGATCACTTCATTTTGTTGAAATTGCAATTGAAAGCTAATGACGCTGAAAGTAGTATTCTAGTTGTTTTATGTTAAAACACAAGTTTATTCATGTTTAGTTTTAAAATTGTTTACTCTTGAAATTAGCTTGAATCAATATAAATGAATAGTGAACATCTGCGTCTGTTATTTACGTTAGGTATAGCCTTCAAAGAGGCGTTCCAAACCTTAAAGTGGGTGAGAATCCATTCTCCTCACGCAAAAGCCTGGAACGTCTGTTTGCAGATATGAATGAGGGGGAAATGGGGGGTCCTCAACAACGCAAAACCAATTTCAACAACACCGCATCACAATATCTCTCACCAAACACTACGAACACCACAGCTTTAAAAATTCACCACACATGTACACCGCAGCTTTTGAAAAACAAACACCGCACACCGAAGGCATTTACATCACCGCACTTTGAGAATTTTTTCACCGCAACAGTACGTGGAGATGTAGCCTGCGTATCGGCTCTTTGGTATTGGGGACGATAGGGGGAGGGGAGGGCAAAGAGGGGAGAGTGGTGTTTGATAACCGAATTACTATTATGTTGATGAAGATAGAAATAGTATCAATCACTCTGCCTATACCATGATATCGATCATTTACAACAAGCGTTAATAATAAGATTGCCACGACTAGAAGTGCATTTTTTATCGTAACACTGAATACTACTGCTACCAAACTGAACAGGGGATATGTAAAGACTATGGCTCCCAATGGTGTTGATACCCTTTAGATAGCCTGATCGTGGCGTGAATCCTGGAGGACATTTGCCATTGGCTAATATGCAGTAAAAACCCATGGGCCACATTTCTGTCAAGAAAACATAGAAACGTCAGACTAAAACTGTATGATGGACGGATATGTGTACGTCTGCATGCGTATGTCACGAAACAGAGATGAGGGAAGGAAGAAAAGAGAGAAGGAAGGATCGAAAGTTAAGAACAAAGGAAAGAAGGAAGGAAGGAAGGAAGTATTTGACAAAGAAACAAATACATGACAACAACAACAGACTTGAATACTCACTTCTCATGGCGCTAACATTTTTAACCTCATGTTTAGTGGTTTTAAGTTCTCGTCTCAATGCATCCATCACTGTGTTCTGATACTGTAATTCTCGTATAATAGATTGAGGTATCTTGGTCTGGCATTAATGAATTACACAAGTGTTACATGCTATTTTAATACTACCAAAGTCATGAAACGACGACATAAACGATAGCTATACTAAAGCATAACATGAGCCCCTCTGTTTTTAAACTGAATAGAGTCAAGTAATAATTGTTTGTCTTAGGCTGGGTTTGTTTTGACTACAAGTCTTACCGACATGAATTGAATGAAAAAGCATCTTTATGCGTAGTCATTCGAAGTGAAAAAGGAAAGAGTGAAACACTATTAACAATGAAGCATGCAGTGTTGTGTGGTCAAATTACCGAAGAAAGTGTGTGATCCCAGCAGAAACATATAAGTATTGACCACTCAATAAGTATAAGTAATGACTTCATCTCGCAATAAAGACGCCGTAAGAAGACTCGAAGAATAACATACATATTGCATTACGGATACACTCAGCCATAATTACAGGGGTACTTGGACGAAAATGGCTGGAAATTGTAAAAATGTCAAAACCTAGGTTTTAAGAGCTGAATTTTTGCATAAATGATCTTAAATACCTAAATAATTATTGTATAAAGTATTGTTTCGATAGTCCAAAGGAAAGTATTAAAATGTAACGGTTATTTACAATTCATCAAAGGAACATGCAGCGAAACTAACCTGATGAGCACCTTTGAGGCAAAGAAGAAACAAAACAACGACGACAACCAACGACTTCATAATTCTTCGCGACGTATATAAACTGTATATTTCTAACACTACTAAATTGCTTAAATTACCTGAATATATAGTGTTTGTTGATAGCAGTAATTTGATATATCGGCGATGATACCGTTCACGTTAAAAGGAAGCCATTTAACCTGGGTTGACCTTGCTTACTACGTCACTTTACTTCCGTGATCGCTTACATGAATACCGTGCAGACATTCTACAATCATTTGTAAAATACCTTGGGCATTAACGAGTAAACGTGCAGCCTTTTTGATAGTACAATCTAGCCTTTCCCCATCTCCCGTTCGCCACTGTTAGGGTTTAAAGTCACAGGGGATTTTGAAAATGAACCCTAAAAATACGCATAAAAGCCTTTCTCAAGGTGCACAATTACTTTTATGAATTTTCCTTTTCCTTTCCTTAATTGTGAAATATATCAGTTGTGTCCGGCGAACCACATTAAAAATATTATTATTAAAATATGTACGTATCAATATTTATGCAGTCGTATTAACCACACCCTGTACCAACAAGATAGTGGGAAGTAAAACACACATTCTCCCTATTCTTCACATTTTTTTTCCGTGTCCCACAATTTCTTTAGGTATTTCCCTCTCCCTATTTTCTTCCAGTAATATCTCACATCTCCCGTTATATTTCAGGTTTTTGAACTGTGTTTCTCCACCCTAGTTTTTGTACCGTGTTCAGTCGCTGATCTCTCAGCTCCCCTCAAGTAGATGCACTTCAAAAAAATATCACTGATGAATTAACCCGGGATGACCTCGCACACGCTCTACTGCATGACAGCAATTACATCGATAGCTATCACTTTAATAACCTTGGTTCGTCAAACGTGTTATCGTTCAGACTGCGATACAGGAACAATGTCTCATATTACAGTTGACTATGGCCACGTTTACGTTCCGATAATCATTACGTAGAGAGTATATATATAGGGCGTTTATGCCACACGAAGTGCTAAAGAACGCTATACTGGTAGACTGTATCAGAACAAAGTACAATTCTAACTATAGGGTAATCATAACCCAAGTCAAACAACGATTATATTGAGGTTCAATACAACTGGCAGGTTGTCAAAGAAAGAGAGAATTTAAACCTTAATAGTTATCATACGTATGCTTTATTGGACGGTTTGATATCGATCGAAAGGGAATTTCAATCAAGTCGTAAACCAACTAACTTAGTACATGGATAGACAAAGCAAAATGAAGCTAATTTTCGTGTTTACATTGTGTGCTCTTGTTGCCTTTATATCGGCAAAAAAGGTAAGTAAATAAGTAAGTAAGTGAGTAAGTAAGTAAGTAAGTAAGTAGGTAAGTAAGTAAGTAAGTAAGTAAGTAAGTAGGTAAGCAAGTCGAGAGCAAATAATATTTCAAAATCTACAATCATGCATGTGCAAAACTGTTGGGTCACATTTTTATGAGCGATTTTGTTTGTTCTTTAAAAAATATACAAAATGAATCAATTTGATTTGCAAATCCCCTTCCCCCCTGAGCAATGTTGATTGGTTCTTTCAAGTTACAACCGTTTCACATTCCCAAAACTCAACATTGATACGGGGAGAGGGGGAAACGGAAAAATGATGTTGAAATATTTTTCATGTAAAAACCAGATAATGTCCCAAGGTATTTTGCACATGATTATAGATTTGTACATCGAGCATTTCATTTCTTTTAAAATTGATACAATGTTCTTATTACTAGCAATCAATGCCCACAAATATCCCAGCTCTGAGGATGTACCTTCTCTCTCAAGAACAACAACTGAGAAAACTGCGAGATGAACTGGACGAGGCTAAACGAGACCTGGAGAAAACGGCGACATGGCTAGGTAACTATGGAAACTATTATTATTTATTTATTTATTTATTTATACTAGGTGCTTACTATGCGCATTTTTAAACTCAATGCTCTTACAAAATAGGAACGGTGTCAAAATATTTACAAAAGAGAAATGTTTTGAGTTCAGTTTTAAAATTAGTTGCAGTGTTTTTAGTTAATTTTTTTATCATCAAATATTCAATGATGACGATAATTAATTCATTATCATAGAATCATTATTCTATAACTCCTTCATTTGGATTACCATCATTACCATCATTACCATAATTACCATCATTACCATCGATATCATTACCATCGATATCATTACCATCATTACCATCATTACCATCATTACCATCATTACCATCGATATCATTACCATCATTACCATCGATATCATTACCATCATTACCATCATTACCATCGATATCATTACTATCATTACCATCATTTTTGTCATTATCATAATAATTTCCATTCAATAATAAAATCATCATCATTATCATTATCATCATTACTATTATCATCATTATTATTATCATCATTATTATTGTCGTTATCATCATAATCATTATTATTGTCATTATCATCATTATCATCATCATAATAATCATAATCATGCATTATCATCATCATTATCATTATTGTAATTATCATCATTATCATCATTACCATCATTATCATTATCATTACCATCATTATTGTCATTATCATTGTCATCATTATCATCATTATTGTCATTATCATTGTCATCATTATCATCATAAACGTCATTATTGTCATTATCATCATAATCATCATCATTATTGTCACTATCATCATCATAACAATGACTACTAAAATCGCGATAACGATAACGATTACGATTCATGATTTCATTCCTATATCGTTGTGTTTGTAGGCCCATGGGCAGGTCGTTGGCCTGAAGGCAATTACTGTACATTAAGCGGCAATGGCCAAAACTGTAACTACATCAGAGATGGATTCAGTTTTAAAAGCGGACATATAAGAATGAGTCTCGTCGATGACACACCAAATTATGTACAACGAGGAAGATTTGGAACGAGTAGCATATTTTACTGGAAGGGACACAAAACAGGATACCTAGATATCAGTACTTGTTGTAAATAGCCATATAATTGCTAGAGTGATTTTCATATGACCGTGCAAGAACATAGACCATTTATAAGTTTGTGGTAGTTGATAAAGAACAAAAGAAAGCAATGGGTTTAGTGTTTACTACTAACTATTAGTGTGCCTATTCTTTCACGGTCATATGAAAATCACTCTATACCGTATCAAATTAAAGATACCGTATGCAATCTTGAAAACAATGCGATTACCATATATGGTATTGTAGGTGAGAAGTAACAAAAGATTTTGATTAGCGCGCGATATTTTTTTCTTTTCTTTAACAGGTTGAGATTGCAACAGAACAATATCTTTGAGACGACGGTCATTAAGCATTACATTAAGCATTACATTGCATTGTTGTCTTTTCATCAGCTTCCAACTGTATATGACATTACTTTCCTGAAACAAATTCTATGTACATGTAAATAGGTTAATGTGTGTGAAATAAAATTTAATTTAATTTAATTGGACCTATTTACTTTTGCAATCTAATTTATCTTGGAAACCCTTTTTAACTATACTATCTATATTACAATCTTTCGCAAAATAAATGAGACACTTTACTCCTATCCCCCATAACAATGTTGATCGGTCAAAGGTGTGTTCGTCGATCTGAGCTTTTTTATGGAAATCCCAAGAACCAAACATCAACATTGAATAGGGGAAGGGAATGAGAGTTAACAAATCACCATGCATGGCAAAGTTTATTTTGCATAGAATTCAGAATTTAGTATTCAGAATCACTACGAGCTTATAACCAGCGCATCAAGAGTGGGACTACGCATACATCTACAACAACGATGACATCTACCGCATCACCGGTGCTGGTCGTCTTGACGTTTTCATCCGGAAACAAACGATGCGTTGGCTCGGTCATGTGGTACGCATGGAAAATTTCATGCCACAGAAGCAGATACTCTTCGCCAAAAACCAACGTAAATACTCACACGATCGCTGGCTAAAATTAGAAAAATGGACGGGCCTCGACAGAGGCCAGATCAGGACAATGATGATGAAGAAGAAAGAATTTCATAGCTGGCTGGACGTTTGGGCCAGACCAGTCCCAAGGAGTAGTCCCAACGGCTAGCCGTTCCATGGAGGATATAAACTAAACTTACTATAGGATTGAAGGTACTTCTGCATTGATGGTTCATATTTATAGTGGGTTTTGGATTTGTGAAATCTATGGTTATTTGATCCAAAACGAAACAATAAGTTACATCAGTTAAGAAAAAATCAGTTACCTTAATTAAGACAAATTTACAGATACATGTGAGAAAAAATATTATATAATAAAAAATAATAATTTATTAAGCATAATACAACGTCTCTATGCTTTACAATACTAATTACAATTTAACTAAATTAATGTAAACTATAGACTACTAAACTAACACTATTTACAATAATAATAAGAAAATATATATATGATGTATATATGGTATAATAATATGTGTTAAATAATATATAATATGATGTAAAGTATAATATATAGTATAGCACATAGTAATAGTATATATCGTATATAAATATAAGTAAATATATAGTATAATATATAGATATGTATGTATTATAAATGTACAAATAATTAATTGATTAATATGCCCTTGGCGGGAATTACTTACATCAATTAAGAAAAATAACATTACCTCAATTATGAAAAATTCAGTTACCTCAATTAAGAAAAATTCAGTTATCTCAATTAAGTAAAAAATTTGGTTAGCTCAATTAAAATTAAAATTCAGTTACCTCAATTAAGAAAAATTCAGTTACCTCAATTAGGACAAATTCAGTTACCTAAATTAAGAAAAATTCAGTTACCTCAATTAAGAAAAATTCAGTTACCTCAATTAAGAAAAATTCAGTTACCTCAATTAAGAAAAATTCAGTTACCTCATTTAAAATGATAATTCAGTTACCTCAATTAAAATGATAATCCAGTTACCTCAATTAAAATGATAATCCAGTTACCTCAATTAAGAAAATTTCAGTTCCATCAATAATCATTATTAAATATTGCCGTTTTAAATTTGATTTGAATGAGGATTTCATGTTATAAACAGAACATTACATGCCCTCGAATATAATATAATATAATATAATATAATATAATATAATATAATATAATATAATATAATATAATATAATATAATATAATATAATATAATATAATATAATATAATATAATATAATATAATATAATATAATATAATATAATATAATATAATATAATATAATATAATATAATATAATAGGAGATACGATATTTTCTTCTCGTGTGAAATATCGCTCACTCGTGAGAGATGCCGCTTTCAACACACAAAGATAAATTTAGTATCTCCGCGCGCCCATGTATTATTCTCTACTGATATGTATATATATTATGGCTTTTTTTAGCAATCGTTTGTAAATAGATTAGGAGTCGGATTAGACATATGAAGAAAATCCTGTAATCCTATTAGCAACATATAAACATTTCGATTTCTATTCGCCTTTCAGTTAATATGGTTTGTTTAAGGTCTTTGAATGACCTATCGCCTTGGACAACCTTTTTGAAATAGGTGTATTCCCATAACTCCTTTCGGTCATGGAATAACCAATAACCTCAGACAACCTTTTTGAAATAGGTGTATTCCCATAACTCCTTTCGGTCATGGAATAACCAATAACCTCATACAACCTTTTTGAAATAGGTGTATGCTCATAATTCATTACGGTCATGGAATAACCAATAACCTCAGACAACCTTTTTGAAATAGGTGTATGCCAATAATACCTGTCTCGGTATCTGTACTAAAATTAGAACAGAACGAAACTGTTATTCATTATTTAATTATACATACCCAAAGCAGTACATTGAACCTTTAGACGATATCAAACGAAAAAAAGTGGTAATTCTTAATTAATTCTTTGTATTACTATTTTGTCTTTCATGTGTTTTAAGTAGTAGGTAGTCCCCAGTCAGTTCCATGGTTTTATCAGCGTTGGCTTTAACAGGTGCTTCAAACAGTTTATATTTTGTTTACGTTGGAGAAGGCGGAAAATTGAATTTTTTTAATATGATTTATGCGCATATGATTTGGTGGTGGGGATCTGTAATTGTACGTTATAGAGCTGTGCGTGTTTTGAGAAAGTCAAATGCTGGAAGCAGATGACAGCTAGAGGATTACGACAAGACGTAATTGTCACCTAGACTAGTACGGAAGAAATACTTATCTTCAGATTTAGATAAATAGTCAAGGCCTATGCTCTTTTGAGTAAGTATAGCGAATAGAAAGCGATCACTTTTTTTTACGAAAACTCAGGTTATACACAGCGCACATCAATTTATAAGTTTCATTTTTGTTAGATCTCATCTGCGGTTTTAAGATACATGGTCGAAATTTGCGCTCTTTTGGGTGAGTAGCGAAAGGAAAGCGATCAAGTTTTTTTTTACAATAACTCGGGTTATACACAGTGCACATCAATTTATGTCTCATTTTTGTTAGATCTCATCTGCGGCTTAAGTTAAATGGTCGAAATTCGCGCTCTTTTGGGTGAGTAGCGAAAGGGAAATGATCATTTTTTTAATACGAAAACTCAGGTTGTACATAGTGAAGATCAATTTATGTTTCATTTTTGTTAAACTGTAAAAAATCTCATCTGCGGGTTACGATAAATGTTTGAAATCTGCGCTCTATTGGGTGGGTAGCGAAAACAAAATTATCAGGTGTCTTTATGAAAACTTTATTTACTTTTAGGTTATTTTACATATTATATTATACTGCACATTAGTTTGTGTTTCATTTTTTTCTCCAAAACATTGAATAATAATGTCTAAAGTTGAAAACAAATAGTTGATAGATCTATTTCCCTTCCTATAGCCATAAATTTAGTAACGTAGTGAAAATCTTGAATATTTTTTTTTAGTTTTAGTATTTTTCACGGTTTATTTACTTTGTAGATCGTCGAAACCAACCGCAAGTTCTTGTCAAGTAACCGCACATTAAATCTTATTCTACAGGCCGTGTTAAATTACGAGCATTATTTAAGTACATTATTTAATACCTAATCGAGGTTCGTAACTTAATGAAATTTATCAATTTATTTTACACAACCATCTGCGTGTCTGTGTTTTATACTCCTTTCAGTTTGATTCGTATCCAATGACAGACTTTCGTTTCATCGCATTTCAAGTTTCTGATAGATTATGAAATAGCTGGTAAATTGCGGTGACTTTGTCACTACTTCAATCAATATCGAGTCGATATTCTCTAGATTGTAGATTGTAACCTAATGCAATTGTTCAATATTCATTTCCCATCTGTAACGAAATACTAACGAATCTCTCATATCAAACATATCAAAACCGCAAAAAAATTAATATGTGAGTGAAGCTAATGTGAATTAAATCCAATTCTTTTTCGATATATTTTGATTATTTTCAAAGCGCGCGCGCGTATTTTAATGTGTTACCCTAAATTAATAATGAATATCTAACATCTTTGAATCAATATCATATATATTCAAAGTCCATAATGGAATATAATTCTCAACCAGTATATAACTCGTACTTTTCAGATTGATACAGATGCCGACAATATGGTTTTACAAGACAATTCCACCTATAATACGACGTCCAATGTGTCTTTTAGCAATGCCTTCACACCATCACCTTCACCACTGCCACCTTTATGGGACACTATATGTTTAGCTGTAATTGGAACATTAGCGCTACTTGCTAATGGAACAGTGATTTTCCTGGTCACTGCGAAGAGCAGTCTTCGTAAGCATCCATCGCCCAACTGGTTTATTCTTTCGTTGGCAGTTGGTGATTTATGTGTCGGTGGGGTCTACGCGCCGTCAAGGCTCGTCTGCGTCTACTTCGGCGATTCGATGTGCCCTCCTCCAACATGGAGTATTGTATATTTCTTCCAAAGTGTGTTTCTAAGTTCGTCAGTTGCTAACCTATGTGCTTTAACATTCGATCGCTATCTAGCGGTGGTACGTCCATTTGCCTATCAAAATACAATGACCAAAACTAGAGTACTACATATTATACAACTCTCATGGTTATCTGCGGTTGTTCTTAATATCCCTTTTTTGATCATGGAGTTTACATTTCTGGAATTTGAAGTACGAATGTCAATTCGATTTGTACATCTTGTAGCGCAGATGACCATCTTCGCGTTCATACCGTGCGCATTCATGATCTACGCGTACTTGGTGATATTCCTCATTGTACGTCGACATAGAATGGACATCAAGAGACAGGAAATGCAGCTCGCCGCTAACTTTCACGTGGAAATGAGCCATAATCAACATCATAATACTTCTAAAGATGGCACAATGAAAGCCGTTGCGGTCATAGTATTTCTATTTATTGTATGTACAAGCTTAGTTCAATGGCTTACGATATGTAATCTAGTAGAGTCGTGCCAATCAGTACCGTCAAACGAAAGCGCAGCCTACTTTATTATATTCACTTTACTGCACTTTAAATCGGCCATAAATGTTGTCGTTTACGCTTTATTGCGTCGGGATTTCCAGAGGGAGCTTAGGAGCTTGTTTTGTTGGAAATAATGAGTTTTTGAGTTTACCAAATCTCAGGAAATGGCTAGTGATTATCTCGGCCGCAAAAGTCGGTAGATTAATGCGCTGGTTCTTTGAAATATCCAAGCCCAAGGCTTAAAAAGACTCAGAGTTTTAAAAAACAGTCATAATAAAGATAACAAAAATAACAAAAAGTAGATAAATTCAGAATTTGAATTAATGGAAATTTTAATAAACATAAAACTAGCGCTAAAATCGATGTTTTGTGCTTGTAAAAACGAATGAGGCAACAGCTGAGATATTTAGAGATATCAAAAAAACTTGTCATTTTAGAAAATTAAAAAAATGTAAGGATTTTTACAAGCGTGCATTTTGGTATAATAGGATTAACCGCCTTAAAAACTACGTTTTTCTCCTTTGAAATCTTTTCCAAGGTTTGAATACCTCAAGGACACAAAACATGTCATATTTCATTAAACATTGAATCTATAGTGCCCGAAATCGAAAGTAATTCGAGGTATATAAAGGTCACTTTATTCATTTTTCTATGCTCAAGGCGTGGAATATTCCGAGACGGTTATTTCGGGATATTAATATTTTAAGAAATATCAAAAACGTCTAAAAAATAATGAAATTAGGAATACTGTAGGTTTTCATAAATGAGCAAAATTAACGTTATAAATTTGACGTTTTGACGACAACTTTGGCGCCATATTTCTCATCGTAACTAGGTGACAAATATTATCAAAAACTATCTACAAAAAGAAGAATTTAACGAAAATTTTGAGCCAAAGTTAACAACTAAACTAGGTGACAAATATTATATAGAAAAACATACATGTGAGCAGAGTTGTGTGCTAAAATATTTTACGTAGAGGTAGTGAGTGTGAGTCTCCACAATTAACCACTGGCTAAATACATTGAGACTATCTACAAAAAGAAGAATTTAATAAAAAATTTCGAGCTAAAGTTAACAACGTAACTAGGTGACGAATATTATATAGAAAAATGAACACGTGAGCAGAGTTGTGTACTAAAATATCTAACGTAGAGGTAGTGAGTCTGAGTCTCCACAATTAACCACTGGCTAAATACATTGAGACTATCTACAAAAAGAAGAATTTAATGAAAATTTCGAGCTAAAGTTAACAACGAAACTAGGTGACGAATATTATATAGAAAAACATACATGTGAGCAGAGTTGTGTGCTAGAATATTTAACGTAGAGGTAGTGAGTGTGAGTCTCCACAATTAACCACTGGCTAAATACATTGAGACTATCTACAAAAAGAAGAATTTAATGAAAATTTCGAGCTAAAGTTAACAACGTAACTAGGTGATGAATATTATATAGAAAAATGAACAATCTACAGAGCAGAGTTGCAGAGTTGTGTACTAAAATATCTAACGTAGAGGTAGTGAGTGTGAGTCTCCACAATTAACCACTGGCTAAATACACTGAGACGTTAACAAATAAAAAAAATTATCCACAGCGACAATTTGGCGCCATGTTTAACTAGAAAACTATAGGTGACGAATATTATACAAACTAATCACACACAAAATAATTCTCTTGACAACTTATTAAAACAAGGCGACGCTAATGTCCGAAATGTCTGTATATTCTACTTGTTATGTGTTATGCAAAAATTAACATTGAGATATTCTGACATTGCCCTCTTTCTTTATTGGGCTTCCTGTGTCACAGAAGAAAGACCGTATGACACAGGACCTCAAAAGAAATGTTCGTTCCTCCTCAAGTCGTCTTCTCAACCGTGGCATTTTTCGATTAATGACATATAGGCGTCGTTGTTTTTCCTTCTCTGCACTTGATCTTTGGAATGCTCTCCCTCCTGGATGCTCTCCCTACAGCACCATCGTTGTCTCAGTACATATAAATCTTCTCTCACAACATATTTATTCAAGAAAGCTTGTAATTTGTAAATAATACCTAACTAACAATACATAGAGGATATTACATGGGCGCACGGAGATATGAATTTTATCTTCGAGTGTTGATAAGATATCCCACGAGTGAGCGCAGCGAATGAGTGGGATATCTTTTCAACACGAGAAGATAAAATTCATATCTCCAAGCGCACATGTAATGTTCTGTTTATTATATAACAGATTGAAGAAAAAAAATTTTTTTTTTTTGAAAGTTGATTGGTTGAGAGTCATGATATCACACATGTGTGATATCAATGATATCTTCATGACTAGGATAGGCTTTTTATCTAGTTGATATCACTCGGTATACCACTATATGTTATATAATAAATGTTTTTATGTTATGCGCCTAGAGCTTAATAGGTGCAATATAAATGTAAATATTATTCAGTATTATTATTAAAAGTGAAAAAAGCCTACGAGGAAGGCAGGAAAACAATAATAAGTTTGTTTATACTAACGATAGATAAGAAAATACAAAATTCAATATGAACAACTATAATTACTTATGAAGTTACAGGTCACCTGAAAAGGTGGGCTACTGAATCAAGCAGATGGCCTAGAACAAATATATTTTTTGATGAGAAATACGCCTCCAAGAAATAAAGGAACAATTGCTTTATGTAAGACGCAATAAAATACAAAGTTTATTTGCATAAGCAAACCTGACCAAGATGAAATGAAGAAAAGTCGCCCTATTGCACTACGACATCACATCAAAACGATATATTTTTTCACGCTAAGGATCATGGTCGTCAGACGGGACAAAATTAAAACAACTAACTAAATTTCACTGTCAAAGCGCCTTAAACCTTGCGCAAAAACCTACACGAATACGACTAACATTCTACCTTATCGAGATATCAAACTTGTGCTCCAAAGCACTTTATATATCATATTAATCTTTCTTCTTTAAGCTTTAAAATAATATGGAGGTTATTATCCTTTACTTTAATTAATTGATTATCCTTTTTTGGTGTACTGTATTGTAAAGGGGACTTCGTGTCCTATTATACAACACCTGCTCTATGGGTGAATCTTGAAAATAAAAAAATAATATGACGCGAAAAACAATTTTCAGACGAGTCATGTCGCGAAGGTGGACAGTAACCTTAAATTGACAATAGATGGGCGGCTTTTGAGCCTACTAACACTAAACTCAAATAGCATGGTTCCGATGACTAATTATATTTAAAGTACTGTCTACAGCTTCAAGAAGTAATTACAAGACATATATGATATAAACTGGAAAATCCTTTGTGAATTTAAGAGTGCAGTTTTGAATCTTATATAAAGCAGAATGTAAAGCGAACGACGTTCAAGTGACCTTAGTGGAATTAAGAATCGGCAGTTTTCAATCTTATATAAAGTAGATTGTAAAGCGCACTGGAATGATGTTCAAGCGTCCTTTGTGGAATTAAGAGTGCAGTTTTGAATCTTATATAAAGCAGAATGTAAAGCGCACTGGAATGATGTTCAAGCGTCCTTTGTGGAATTAAGAGTGCAGTTTTGAATCTTATATAAAGCAGAATGTAAAGCGCACTGGAATGATGTTCAAGCGTCCTTTGTGGAATTAAGAGTGCAGTTTTGAATCTTATATAAAGTAGATTGTCAAGCGCACTGGAATGATGTTCAAGCGTCCTTTGTGGAATTAAGAGTGCAGTTTTGAATCCTATCTAAAGTAGATTGTAAAGCGAACGACGTTCAAGTGACCTTAGTGGAATTAAGAATCGGCAGTTTTCAATCTTATACAAAGTAGATTGTAAAGCGCACTGGAATGATGTTCAAGCGTCCTTTGTGGAATTAAGAGTGCAGTTTTGAATCTTATATAAAGCAGAATGTAAAGCGCACTGGAATGATGTTCAAGCGTCCTTTGTGGAATTAAGAGTGCAGTTTTGAATCTTATATAAAGCAGAATGTAAAGCGCACTGGAATGATGTTCAAGCGTCCTTTGTGGAATTAAGAGTGCAGTTTTGAATCTTATATAAAGTAGATTGTCAAGCGCACTGGAATGATGTTCAAGCGTCCTTTGTGGAATTAAGAGTGCAGTTTTGAATCTTATATAAAGTAGATTGTAAAGCGCACTGGAATGATGTTCAAGCGTCCTTTGTGGAATTAAGAGTGCAGTTTTGAATCTTATATAAAGCAGAATGTAAAGCGCACTGGAATGATGTTCAAGCGTCCTTTGTGGAATTAAGAGTGCAGTTTTGAATCTTATATAAAGTAGATTGTAAAGCGAACGAAGTTCAAGTGTCCTTTGTGGAATTAAGAGTGCAGTTTTCAATCTTATATAAAGTAGATTGTAAAGCGCACTGGAATGATGTTCAAGCGTCCTTTGTGGAATTAAGGGTGCAGTTTTGAATCTTATATAAAGTAGATTGTAAAGCGAACGACGTTCAAGTGTCCTTTGTGGAATTAAGAGTGCAGTTTTCAATCTTATATAAAGTAGATTGTAAAGCGAACTGGAATGATGTTCAAGCGTCCTTTGTGGAATTAAGAGTGCAGTTTTGAATCCTATCTAAAGTAGATTGTAAAGCGAACGACGTTCAAGTGACCTTAGTGGAATTAAGAATCGGCAGTTTTCAATCTTATACAAAGTAGATTGTAAAGCGCACTGGAATGATGTTCAAGCGTCCTTTGTGGAATTAAGAGTGCAGTTTTGAATCTTATATAAAGCAGAATGTAAAGCGCACTGGAATGATGTTCAAGCGTCCTTTGTGGAATTAAGAGTGCAGTTTTGAATCTTATATAAAGCAGAATGTAAAGCGCACTGGAATGATGTTCAAGCGTCCTTTGTGGAATTAAGAGTGCAGTTTTGAATCTTATATAAAGTAGATTGTCAAGCGCACTGGAATGATGTTCAAGCGTCCTTTGTGGAATTAAGAGTGCAGTTTTGAATCTTATATAAAGTAGATTGTAAAGCGCACTGGAATGATGTTCAAGCGTCCTTTGTGGAATTAAGAGTGCAGTTTTGAATCTTATATAAAGCAGAATGTAAAGCGCACTGGAATGATGTTCAAGCGTCCTTTGTGGAATTAAGAGTGCAGTTTTGAATCTTATATAAAGTAGATTGTAAAGCGAACGAAGTTCAAGTGTCCTTTGTGGAATTAAGAGTGCAGTTTTCAATCTTATATAAAGTAGATTGTAAAGCGCACTGGAATGATGTTCAAGCGTCCTTTGTGGAATTAAGGGTGCAGTTTTGAATCTTATATAAAGTAGATTGTAAAGCGAACGACGTTCAAGTGTCCTTTGTGGAATTAAGAGTGCAGTTTTCAATCTTATATAAAGTAGATTGTAAAGCGAACTGGAATGATGTTCAAGCGTCCTTTGTGGAATTAAGAGTGCAGTTTTGAATCTTATATAAAGTAGATTGTCAAGCGCACTGGAATGATGTTCAAGTGTCCTTTGTGGAATTAAGAGTGCAGTTTTGAATCTTATATAAAGTAGAATGTAAAGCGCACTGGAATGATGTTCAAGTGTCCTTTGTGGAATTAAGAGTGCAGTTTTGAATCTTATATAAAGTAGATTGTCAAGCGCACTGGAATTAATGATGTTCAAGCGTCCTTTATGGAACTGATTAAGAGTGTAGTTTTGAATCTTATATAAAGTAGATTGTAAAGCGAGCGATGTTCAAAGGGCCTTGGTTGACTAAATTTTCTCAGTGGAATTAAGGTCTTTAATCTATGACTGAGGTAATTTATAAATAAGAATAAGACAACGCATTACTTCTTAACTATTTTAAAGCGTATTGAGACAATATAAATGCACCATAAGCCTACACGTTTCATCAAAGATACATTGAATATAAAATGAACATAAAATAAATAAAGAAACTCCTTTTAAAGAATAAATGGAAACCTTTTAGAACGCTAGCTTCAAGTTAAGGCCCGGGCAAACGTCTTCAATATTTGCTTTAACATCCGTTCGATTTTGTTGAATGGCAATGTTTAAACCCTTTTAAACTCTTTCAACATTGTGGAAACATGTTGAATTGATGTTGAAAGAGTTTAAAAGCGTTTAAACATTGCCATATTAAACAAAATCGAACGGATGTTGAAGCAAATGTTGAAACCGTTTGCCCGGGATATTAAATAATGTTACTTGATATTAAATAATGTTTTAAAATTTGAACAACTTGATATTTTGTCATACATCTATACTAGCATTATTTAGACAGGACAGGTGTAAGTCGTGTGACCTACATAACCGACCAATCAGATGTATTAAATAGACAGAAGCAAAACAATTGATCTGTAGTTTGTACACCTATGTACATAACGCGACTTGGTATAAAATTGGTTTTCAGTTGAATTTACTTTGAACTGTGTAAATATTTGATTGAATAGACACCTGATATAGACCATCACCATAGTGATAACCACCTACACCATAAACATTGTGAAAATCACCGTCATGATCAGTATCATCATAATCATCATCACCGTCATCAGTATCATCACCGTCATCAGTATCATCACCGTCTTCATCATCATGATCAGCGTCAGCATCCTCATCAGCAGCATCATGACCATCAAAATCTTCATTACTATTATCATCACCGTCATCAGTATCATCATCGTCATCATCACTATTATCACCACCGTCGTCATCGTCATCAGTACCATCATCATCATCACTATTATCATCACCGTCTTCATCGTCATCAGTACCATCATCATCATCACTATTATCATCACCGTCTTCATCATCATGACCAGCGTCATCAGCATCACCATGACCGTGATCATAATCAACATCAATATCAACAACAACAACACCATCAGCGCCATGCATCATCATCAATTCAGTCACTATTCTCGGTTTTCATGTGACATCATCAAAACGCTAAAATCTAAACTATATATCGCAGAAGGCTGGTCCTCTAATATTTTGTAGATATGTTTGAATGATATTATTCCTGAAAGTTTGGTTGGTTTTTGTTGTTTCGTTCTTGAGATATTGTAATCGAAATTCACCTCACGCAACATTGTCACGCGTTTTCTAGAGCCGTAAAAAGATGTAAATTAGCCACAGATGTCACCTTTTTTGGCTGGTACATAAATAAAATTGTTTTTTTGTTTAAACTTTTTACCTCTAAAGCGTTTTGGTTTGAGTTAAATTGTAATTTCGACGCCTGAACTTTTGTCCGCCATGTTGGTGTACACAAGCTGTACACAAACATGGCGGTTCCATACATTCTTACCAAAAAATAGCATATGAAATTGTTCATATCTTGGCAGCAAAAACTTGGTTTGACTTGAATTTTTGCAAAATTACAAAGTTTTATTGTATTGAGGTCTCTGAAACTGCCTGAAATATTTTTGATGACGTGCAAATGCAACCCGAGAATTATCATCTAGACCTATACTAAGATTTTCATCATTTGAACTTATAATCTTCATAAATCTTGTCCAGTTTTTACTAATCTACTTCCCGTTTGATTATGTCTTCTAAAATGCCTTTGGCAGGACAGTAATTATAAAGGAAAAAGAGCGTCCGTTGCCACTTGAAGGTCTAAAGTTGTTTACCTCTATGTTATACTTACACCTAATAACATTTATTTATGTCTTGATCGCTAAGTGCGCTGATAACAAAGTCATCAATATTTCGTCAAAAAAACTATACAAAGCTACGAAGGAGAGATTATCAATTAATAACACACCATGAAACATAAATGAAAAAAGGTCTCGAAACATGACGGATCAGTAGTTGACGCCCTGATAATAATGACTACAACTAATTACATTTGAGCGCTGGTAACAATTTCATCAATATGTCATCAAAGAAAACTGTACAAAGCTACGAAGGAGAGATTATCAATTAAAAACACACCATGAAACATAAATGAAAAAAGGTCTCGAAACATGACGGATCAGTAGTTGACGTCCTGATAATAATTTCTACAACTAATTACATTTATTTAAGTCTTGAACAGCGCTGATACCAAATTCATCAATATGTCATCAAAGAAAACTATACAAAGCTACGAAGGAGAGATTATCAATTAAAAACACACCATGAAACATAAATGAAAAAATGTCTCGAAACATGACGAATCCCTAGTTGACGCCCTGATAATGACTACTACTAATTACATTTATTTAAGTCTTGAACAGCGCTGATACCAAATTCATCAATATGTCATAAAAAAAAAAAAAAACTATACAAAGCTACGAAGGAGAGACTATCAATTAATGAACACATCGTGCAACATAAATGAATATTGACATATTGATACCAAATTCATCAATATGTCATCAAAGAAAACTATACAAAGCTACGAAGGAGAGATTATCAATTAAAAACACACCATGAAACATAAATGAAAAAAGGTCTCGAAACATGACGGATCAGTAGTTGACGCCCTGATAATGATGGTTACATCTAATTACATTTATTTAAGCTGGACCACATGATTTACGTAGCCTAACTACTGTTGAAAGCTTTAAGAAAAAACTGAAAACATACCTTTTCACAAAATATATAAGTAACGGAACATTATTTTAAGGATTACTTGTTTTGTATAATTGCATATATTGTGAATTTTAGAAGAAGTTATATCATAGTTATATAAATCATATGTGTCGTAGCACGAAGAGTTTTCTTTTATAGAACATTTATTAAAAGATGAATTAAATTCGGTTAGAATTCGACCAACTTGGAGTTTCAATTAGAACGGGGGGAAAAATCATTTTTTAATATCCTAAAAGATCACAGTGTAGTCAGAATAGGACAGCTTGATATCGAAATAAAAAAAAAGCTGACAGACTTTAAATTGAAAGAATGACTAAAAAGCCAACGGAAATGAATAAACTTTTAATATGATTCAAGCAGTAATCAGGAAGTTTTCAGTTTGAAATTAGTTTGAAATCTTTTCTTTTCTTTTTACTATGGTTTTTTATGGATTTTGCGAGCAGAGTACCCAGGTTCCAGAGAGGCTATTTTCCATTTGTAGGAAAATACATACAAAATAGTCCTCGAAACTACTTTACTAGAAATCGTAAAAAATCCTCAAACCTCTGGCATCCAGGGTACGAGCAGAGTTGTGTGCTAAAATATTTAACGTAGAGGAAGTGAGTGTGAGTCTGAACCACTGGCTAAATACATTGAGACGTTAAAAAAGCGATTTATTTTTATTTATATATTTTATTTTATATTTATTTAATTCAAGAATGAAACGTGAGTAAGTTGACTCGTTTAAAAGGTCGGTACTGATTACAATTGTTTGTGTAATTGGGTCCTTGCAAGCACGTGCAGGCACAGCCTACATGGCATGGCATACCGGTTAACCGAGGGGTAGGAGCACCGGCCTTTCACTGCTAATGTCCGAGTGATCATGACTCCTTATGTAGCTGCAATCTATGTATGTATAATAATTCGTAGTTTGTATTAGTTGCTAATTGACTTTTTTTAAAGAGGCATGGCTACCTGTGTCATCTGTCAATTTAGTGTGATTGACGTGTTGTTTTCTACCATGCCAAGGGGGCGTTTCTCGAGGTAATCCGGTTTTTCAATTAACATGTGATATATGAAAAAATATTCAATGTAGTAGTAATGAGTACCAGCAGATGACGAACCACTATGTGGTCATACTGCTGTGAAATTATTACTTCTTCTAGTATTTAATTATTTCTCGTCGACATAATTAGCCCATGTCTCAATAACAAATGTTTCTTTGTCTTTTAGATCAAATGAAGTCGTAAAAAAAATCTGTATTTTAGACCAACTTGGGGTCTTTAAAACTGGAATCAAAACAGTTTGAACCAACTTTTCATTATCCACACAGTGAGGAATCTCCGCAAAAAAGCAAAGTTATCAACACGATTAGGGTGTAGAAGGGTTACGTTTCCAAGAAAATAGACTAATTCAAGACCGAAAGGAATTATGTAGTTCTAAACAGGTCATTCGTCGACTTTGTATCTCAACAATAACTTCCATGTTCTTGTATGGCAAAAATTGAAAAAGCCAGTAAAGAGGCAAACTAATTGACAGACAGACAGACAGACAAACAAACAAGCTAGCAAACAAACAGAACAAACCAAAAACTCACACCATTAGCTATCCATTACTGATAACATAATTCCCTTTTAGCCTCTATATAGGAGCCTTATCAATCTATTTAAGGTCTATTTGTATTCCATTTAATGCCCATCACAACAGACACACAAGCTAGCAAACAAACAGAACAAACCAAAAAGCTCACACTAGATCATTAGCTATCCATTACTGATAACATAATTCCCTTTTAGCCTCTATATAGGAGCCTTATCAATCTATTTAAGGTCTATTTGTATTCCATTTAATGCCCATCACAACAGACACACAAGCTAGCAAACAAACAGAACAAACCAAAAACTCACACCATTAGCTATCCATTACTGATAACATAATTCCCTTTTAGCCTCTATATAGGAGCCTTATCAATCTATTTAAGGTCTATTTGTATTCCATTTAATGCCCATCACGACAGACACACAAGCTAGCAAACAAACAGAACAAACCAAAAACTCACACCATTAGCTATCCATTACTGATAACATAATTCCCTTTTAGCCTCTATATAGGAGCCTTATCAATCTATTTAAGGTCTATTTGTATTCCATTTAATGCCCATCACGACAGACACACAAGCTAGCAAACAAACAGAACAAACCAAAAACTCCATTACTGATAACATAATTCCCTTTTAGCCTCTATTATCTATTCTATGTCTCTTTCTATTCCATTTAATGTCCATCACGATAACAAGCTATGGAACACTACTATCTAAATGATATCTAGAGCGATAAGCCTGTGGTTCTATCAAGCGTGATCTTGTACCGCCCCTATTAATCCAGTCAAGAGGAGAGTAATCCTTGTTGATATGTAAGCCCTGACATTTCCTTTTACAGTACCAGATGGCCCTACCTAACAGCCTTATGCTATTTTGTTTTCGCCAATTTCTATCTCAGTTGATTTGCTTTCTCGCTTTTTAAATCAGTAGTCGCTGCTAATGAGAATTTATTTCCAAGTTCTGGGGTTTTTTTTCATTCTTTTCGTTTGTTTGTTTCTTTTCTGTTGATTTCCATGTTTTTTTATTTATATATTTATATAGAAACGCTAGTTTGAATGGCAATGGGGTCCTGATATAATAAAATATTGCATATATCTACAAAACAACTCTACACTAAAATAAGATAATATACTTAAATACATACACCAAATATGTATTTCTCCGCATATAAGAACCAGTGGACTAAGAACCACTAGGCTAAAATTTGCTTTTTTTTTTTGCACCTGTTAAAAAAGAACCACTTTAGGCTAAAAAATTAGACTGGTTCTTATATGAAAGGTTTCAAGATTTCTTTGATCATTTGAAAAAATATAAGTTGAGTCTGAATATGACCAGATATAAAATCAATACAAGAAAAATGTTTTACAAATATATTATCAGTTAGTTCTCAATGAGAATACATTCATCATTCAGATGCTTCTACATAACAATTTATATAACATAAAAAAAACACTATATAAGGGAAATTGTTTTTGCTTTGTAAATAAGAACTAGTTAAGAACCACCTTAGCCTAATTTCTCACTAAATACCAATTATATAAGAAACACTTGTTTTTGCTTTGTAAATAATTATAAGAACCAGTTAATAACCACCTTAGCCTAATTTCTCACTAAATACCAATTATATAAGAACCACTTTAGCTCTACCTTGAAAAGTAGTGGTTCTTATGTGCGGGTTTTTACTGTACTTCTTCTATTTTCGATTGGTCGCATTGTGTTATTCAGTTGTTATGTATCTAATGTATGTGGTTTATTAATCTCTTTGTTTTTCTACTTTTACACGATAACATCAGTAACAGTTTGTCATTTGCTCCATGGATTAATTATTAAGTAGATACCGCATTAATGCATACATCCATTCGTTCATTCATTCACTTTTTTATTCGTTTAGTCATTTATTTATTCATTCATTTGCGAATTAATTAATTAATTAGTTAGTTAATTTATTCATTCATTCGTTTACACATCCATCCATCGATTAATTCATTCATTCAAACATGCATTCATTCATTCATGCATTCATTTATTCATCCATCCATCCATTGATTGATTCATTCATTCAAACATGCATTCATTCATTCATGCATTCATTTATTCATCCATCCATCCATTGATTGATTGATTCATTCAAACATGCATTCATTCATTCATTCATGCATTCATTTATTCATCCATCCATCCATCGATTAATTCATTCATTCAAACATGCATTCATTCATTCATGCATTCATTTATTCATCCATCCATCCATTGATTGATTCATTCATTCAAACATGCATTCATTCATTCATGCATTCATTTATTCATCCATCCATCCATTGATTGATTGCTTCAATCAATCATATATCCATGTATTCGTCCATTTATTCGTTCATCCATCCATTGATTCATCCATCCATTCATTCATCCATTGATTGATTCATCCATCCATCCATGTATTGATTGATCCGTTCATTCAATCATGCATCCATGTATTCATCCATTTATTCGTTCATCCATCCATTCATCCATTGATTGATTCATCAATTCATTCATTCATTCATGCATTCATTCATCCAACCATTCATTCATCCAACCATTCATTCATCCAACCATGCATTCATCCATCCATCCATTTATTCATCCATGTATTCACACACACATTCATTTAGCCATTTGTTCATCCAACCGACCATCCATTCATTATTCTTGTGTGGGTTACCTGTGAGTTCACTGGCCGAGTTGTCTATTTCGATTATTGACTAAAATCAAACAAACAGATAATTTATGGGCTCCCTGTGGAGACCCCGACCGTGTTGTATGTATCATTCTGTAGTACTGGGCTAACATAAAACATACAGGTTGTTTATGGGTTACCTGTGGAGACCCCCGACCGTGTTATATGTATCTGTAGTACTGGGCTAACATTAAACATACAGGTTGTTTATGGGTTCCCTGTAGAGACCCCGACCGTGTTGTATGTAACTGTCGGGTAGTACTGGGCTAACATTCAACATACAGGTAGTTGATGGGTTACCTGTGGAGACCCCGACCGTCTTGTATGAATCTGTAGTACTGGACTAACACAATAAACATACAGGTAGTTTATGGGTACCCTGTGGAGACCCCGACCGTCTTGTATGAGTCTGTAGTACTCTAGTACTGGGCTAACATCAATGCAGGTTGTTTATGGGTACCCTGTGGAGACCCCGACCGTCTTGTATATATCTGTATTACTGGGCTAATATTAAACATACCAGTAATTTGACTGGTACTCCATATAGAGCTTTGTGTCTGTAATAATCTTGAACAATGACGGTTTAATACTAATTTAAACTGGTGATAAAAGGACTTTATGAACGATAATGTCTTTGTAAACATTATTCCAGTGTTCAAATTAAACAACTACACAGGGTTGGAAACGAAAGAAAACTTGTTAAAAATGACATATAAATAGTAGATGGAAACTAGCAAATAAACTGGTATAGGCTGCGTCGGTGTTTGATATAAACGATAGGTAATATAATGAAATTTGTAACACCGTAAAAAATGTTGACTATAACTTTACTGTTATTATAAATAGTAGAAATAATGTACTCTTAAAGGATGGTTTACGATTCGCAGACGATCCCCAGTTAGATAATATGTCAAATAGTTTTATCCAAGTATTGGAAAATACAATGCAATCGTTCGCGATTATATGCGAACCAGCCTTTTACACTTTTACAAATAATGTGCGATCCAGAATTGGTAAAAATTCTACTACAGATACACCTATGTCGACCAGTTTAAACTTGTTACTTTGATTCCCATACTTTCATGGCCATACCTCTGTAGTCTAGTTTTCATTGAGTGTGAAAATTACGACACAGATGTTTGAAAAAGGAGCTTTTTGGTAAATATTAAAATAACAAAAATATTCGTAATTTGATCTGGTCAAAAATGGCTCCCATGCAAGGAACTGCTAAGATCGCACCTTGTCCTATTAAGTCAGAACTAGTCTTATGATCAAACGTAAATGGCATCTATAGCGGTAAATACTTCAATCTGATTGGTTGAAATTCACAACTACCTGCAGCAACCGCTGAAGAGCGAACGAGATCAACACACGATGACGTCATATCCATGAATCGAATCAGTAATGGAGAATTTCCCGGTAAGTTTTTCGCGTTTTCTTGCTCTTATTTTAAACTTATCTCTACATTTATCTTGCTAAATTACTGAGCTACATATTTATAATATTTGCCGTTATATTTAGCTTCTATAGTTGTAACTTCAAGATTGGTATATCGGTCCGATGGACAAGGAATTCAATCTTTTGGTATCGCGATTTTTTCGTATAATCCCGTTCATGAACGCGCCATATCGCACTAAAAATGCTTAAACTATTCCTCTACTATGTCCCATACGTGTTGATAGTGAATATATGGATTGTCTGGTTATAGTATAGAGTTATTTTTCAAGAATCATTCAACCAGGGTATATTTACGGGAGGGATTTATCCAAAAGTCCATCACCTAATGGACCGTTACCGACACAACAATTTCATTCACTACACGAAATATCCCAATCGTTTTCACAAATTATACACATAAATAAGAATAAAATGCCAATGATTTGAGTTTGTTTCATACAGAGTTCAAATATTTTGTCAGTCTGACTCATAAACAGAGGGAAAAAGTATCGTTTTTTTACAGAAATCTCCTGATGCATGCATGCACAGCCTTTTTCCCGAACATTTCTTGCACAGAAAAAGAACGAAACGATATTATATTCTGCTTTTCTTACAATATCTTGTTTGCAGATTAATGAAATACGAAGAGTTTGCTTTTGTAAATATAAATAGAAAACAAGGAATCACATTTTTGTGGAAAAATCTAAGTAGATGGAAGAGACATCTAAAGGTCAAACTGTTTTCTGACTAGTTTTAACAGTGTACCGCGAAAATGAAAAACTTACATAAAATGTTAACAAAATGAAGAAAAAATAATAATAATTTTTACAACAAAATGCACCAAGAAAGCTAGTTTATTCAGAGGACATATAGATGATTGCGGAAACGATAAACTTTTCTCTCTTACAATTAATAAAATGAAGTAAAAAAAATACTTTATGGTAACGTTTTTGTTACCATAAATATTCAGCATTAAGCTACTTTATTAAGAAGATATAGATGATTGCGCAAACGATAAACTTATTGATATCTCCCCTACAATTAATGAAAGTAAAAAAAAAAAACTTTTTATTTTGTGTAATTTTTTTTTTTTGCAATAAAATGCACAAAGAAAGCTACATTATCCTGAGGAGAGGGAGATTAATGTGCAACCGATAAACTTATCTTAGCTGCTCTATTTTCTTTACAATTTATAAAATGAAGTCAAAACTAGTGTTTCATGGTGGTGTTTTGCCGGTGTGTTTGTAGGTTGATTGACGGGTTTTACTGTAAAACAACATGGCAGTGGACGTTACACTTATTTTAGTACCGACTCTATCTATTTTACAATTAATAAAATGAAGTAAAAACTAGTATTTCATGGTGGTGTTTTGTTGTGTTTTTAGGTTGATTGACGGGTTTTACTGTAAAACAACATGGACGTTAAACTTATTTTAGTTGTACTTGCGTCAATTGTAGGACTATCCTATGCAGCCGGTAAGTAAACCATTACTATCACTACAGTAACATTGCGATATTATCATAAACTTTATGATATAATTATTACATTATGATTAGCATCATAACATTAGCATCATCACCAAGTTCATCATCATTGCCATCGTTATCATCATTATCAACATCGCCATCAATCAATCACCATTAAAATCATCGACGTTATTAACATTACCATCATTATCATCGCCATCATTATCATCAACATTGCCATTATTATCACCCACACAATCATTATCATATCACCATCACTGATCACTGCACCATCATCATCATCACCATCATCATCAAATCTATTTCCTATTGGTTTATACTGAATGTGTGCAATGAATCTATTTCAGTCCGATGGCCTGCTGGTACATACGGGATACCAATGCCTATGGCTGGTTGCCCTAACGACGACACCCTGAAATGGAGAGATGGGTGGACCTATCATGACACTGAAGACGACAATAATCAGAACCAGCGGTCTAACGTTTTCCACATGCCAGGAAACTTTACCAGGCATGGCATTCAACAAAAGTTTTGTATCAAAGATAAACCCGAGGGGGGTAGTGAGCTTTGGCCACAGGGAAAATACTGTTTATATAAGAAAGGTAAAAACAAACGCTAAGGGAGAGAGGATGGGAGAAAAAAGGGGCAGAGTGGAGTATTATATTCTAAAAGTATGCAATTAAGTACAAATGGAAACTAGCGAGTAAACTAGTATAGGCTGCGTCGGTACGGTGTTAAAAGCAAGCATACCAATAAGCCATTTTCCCCGGGGGTAAAAAAACGTTTTATATTAACTAGTCTTTTATTCATTTAATAATCGTTTCTAGGCGTCTGCCCTACCACTATGAAGGCTGGTTTTATTCGATGGGATGACGAACAGTCCGAGATAGATATGAATAACAAGCACAAAGGTGTTCTACCTGATGGCGACTATGCAGTAACTCATACTAAAATCAACTACTGTTGTATGACAAACGGCAATGTTAACAATCCTATCCAGCTACCAGCACTAAAACCATTCTATCTTCTTTCTTATGGATCAGCACAGTGTCAAAAAGTACGCATTGTTATTGTAATACTGATAATAGTTTGAATATAATCAACGGTGATCTTCGTTTTGTTATTATCATCATCACCCCCATCATCATCATCGTCACCTTAATCATCATCACCTTCATCATCACCCCCATCACAATCATCATCATGCGGACCACCATCATCATAATGATAATGATAATCTTCTGCTTCTTGTCTATCTTCATCATCATCATCATCGTCATCATCATCATCATCCCTTCATCATCATCGTCGTCGTCGTCAGCACCTTTATCATGTTTATCATCATCATAATTTTCTGCTTCTTGTCTATCGTCAACATCATCCCCATCATCATCGTCAGCATCTTCATCATAATGTTTATCATTATCGATCACACTCTTTTGCTTCTTTTTCATTTATCGTCATCATCACCTTCTTCTTCATCATCATCATCGTCAGCACCTTCATCATGTTTATCATCATCATACTCATCTGCTTCTTTTTTTATTTATCGTCATCATCACCTTCTTCATCATTATCATCACCAATATCATAATAAAATCTGTATCAGTATCTGTATCGCTATTACTATCATCATCATAACCATTACCACAACCATCATCACTAATAGAATCGATGTACGTATATATATTTGTAGGTAGCTGGTACACGAGTCACAAGCGAGTTTATCAAGTTTGATGACGACGATCAAGCTAATACTGATGCTGCTTATGGTGCCCATCCTTATGGACCAAGCGAAGATCCTTTTAACTTAAAAATATATTCCTGTTACTATGAACCAGGTGAGTATAATAAACACAAGAATAAGTCTCGTACAATTATTACACTGCAAAAACGGCTGAGTAGATACAACTCACTATGAGTTAATCAGGCATTCAGGATGACACTTTATAGTGAGTAAACCCAACTCTCGTGAGTTAACCCAACTCAGGGTTCGTGCTGATGCCAGTAAAAAAAATTAGTATTCAAGGAGTTTTCAAGGACCAAAAAGTAATTTTTAAGCACTTTTTGCGACAGCTTTGATATAGAAATGATATTCCTGTCATTGTTAACATCGCACAGAATGAACAAATTTTATCAAAATTTACCCTACTTTAGAATTAAGGAGTTTTTAAGGAGTTTATGCTGATTTTCTAAAATTCAAGGGCTTTTCAAGTGCCCTTAAAAACGTAAATCAAATTTAAGGAGTTTTCAAGGAGTTTAAGGAGTAGCACGAACCCTGCCAACTCTATAGTGAGTAAAAGTGAGGTTGAACTCAATATATTGAGTACATTGTACTCAATGGCACATCTACATTTATGTTTACTCTAATAATGAGCATGCAGTGTGTCACTAGAGGTTTTGTAAAAAAATAACAGAAACACTTCGGTGTTAATACATGTGATGGCATTGGTGTTCTGCATTAGTTTTTCTCTATCACTACCAAGTACTCAATATATCAAGTATCATTAACATAGTCAATATTATTATCATAATAATATAGTCAATATTATGCACATACATTTCTAATTAAATTCGTTTAGGTCAAGAAAGCGAAGACGATCTCGGCACTGGTAAAGACGTCAAGAGTAAGGTACGATAAAACAATCAAAGCAACGCGTTATCCGAAAAGGTGTGTTGTTCTCTTATTAAGGCTAAGCCTCTCGAGATATTTATAAGATTTTATAAAAGCGAAAGAAACGCGCTATAGACAACTAACAACAATGTTATTCAGTGTATTATTGTGAAGTTTCACACTATAATTCTGTTTCATTTCTACAGACTCCAACTGGCAAATCGTCGTCTGGGCTTGCTGTTGCTATTGGTTGCGGTGTTGCAGGTGCAATCGTCGGCACCGCGTCAATTGCTTTTGCAACTAAACGAATCTTGGCCCACAAGGCACGCGCTGGCTATGACGCTGTGGAACCCCAGCCAGATGGTCCCTGAGGGACGTTATTAGTACCGAGGAACATTTTTCATTGAGAAACCTGATCACAGTCCTATATAGGGACCTTGAAGGACATTATGATGCATATGATACTTCATTGAAGAAAAACAATCAAACATTGTTTGATAATTGTGACTATGACAACGTCAAAATTGTTTCCAAGGAAACCGACGTAAAAAAGTTAACGTGTGACTAAAATAACTTTAAGAGTGTTTGACCATGGTTTTAAGTGACGTCAATTATGACGTCAAATAGAAAGGAATATGAAGGGAAGGAATATTTTTTGACTACTACATTATAATAAATGAAAATTTAGTTTAAAAATGAAACTTGCTCTCCATAGCTTTATACATAGCTATGAAATTATTAGATATTCGTTTTGGTGTGGTATAGTTATGCCATGACAAGGATTTGTTAATATGCTTGTGTAGAATGACACATTGTACAGATAGTGATTTTAAGTGAAAAATAAAAATCAAAGTAAATGAAAAGAAATTGATATTTTCTTACAAACTGTGTATTTCTAGTAGCTGTATGGTATACTGTATGGTTTATACAGTTTATATATCTCCCTCTTTAATTACGATTGACTGAAAAAAGAGTATTTTTCTTATTCGATTCTTTGTGTACATTTGAAAGGTGTTTGGGCCCTATGGTTAAAAAAATGGAAATGAAAAGAAGTTGATATTTTCTTACAAACTGTGTATTTCTAGTAGCTGTATGGTATACTGTATGGTTTATACAGTTTATACATCTCCCTCTATAAATACGATTGACTGAAAAAAAGATTATTTTTCTTATTCGATTGTTTGTGTACATTTGAAAGGTGTTTGGGCCCTATGGTTAAAAAAATGGAAATGAAAAGAAGTTGATATTTTCTTACAAACTGTGTATTTCTATATATGGTATACTGTATGGATCATACCGTTACAGCGCAAAGCCCAAAAGTGTGACCGCAGATAATTTATTCACATTCTTTTGACATGTTTGTCTGTAGCTGCTTTGGATTCAAATGGACTTCATTCTAGCTATTTTAACCTCAAAATTCAACTGAAGATTGACATCATTCTTGTCTTGTGATTCACAATGAGAAATGTTGACATTTAATCTAGAGGAGTTGATTGAAAAGATGTAGAGAAAATATGAATAAATTATCGCCGGTCATACTTTTGGGCTTTGCGCTGTAATACATCTCCCTCTCTAAATACGATCGCGATTGACTAAAAAAATGATTATTTTTCTCGCTGAATTGTTTGTGTTCTTCGGATATGTTTTTGGGCCCTATGGCTCGAGTCCAGTTCATCCCTTAAATGCATGTTCGTCATGACGATGAACTTCTGTAAAAAGACATTTACCAAACCATTGCTTAGAGTGTATCAATACTAAAAAAGCTGTCGAAAACGAAAACACTGGCTAAATATCTACCATCCCATGATACAATGCAAGCGTTTTTCTCATCAACGCCATCAGTTTTGAGGGCCACAGGCTTGTTAGCCTTTGACTATTTAGTTTCACCCTCGTGAAGAGTTTACTTACTTACTAACTTACTTACTTACTTACTTACTTACTAACTTACTAACTAACTTACTTACTTACTTACTTACTTACTTACTTACTTACTTACTTACTTACTTACTTACTTACTTACTTACTTACTTACTTACTTACTTACTTACTTACTTACTTACTTACTTACTTACTATCAGCTGAAAGAACTCACTTTTAGACTTATCGGCTAACACGAACAACTAAACGCCTGTCCCACCCTGGGTGGGGATGTATGTCTACTGACCCGTAAAACCGGTACCTGTAGTAACTCCCTATGTAAATGACTGAAAGTCGTTGCCTTGGCAGCCATTAAGTGGTAACCATAGCTACAGACTAATAATCACGTGACGCAATTTAAAACAACACATTTGACCAATCGCAGTCTTCTATTGGAAAATTTGCAAAAATGGTATATAAGGGAGGGGAGGGTGCGTTGTGAAGTGTTACATCAGTTGACGCCCTAACGTAAATAAGACTTACGATGGTGCTGTGTCGAAGACCTTTAACGAAGGACTTTGCCTTTGTTTGCTAAGGTATGTTGATAGAATAATTTAAAATTCCTATACATAATATCAAAGTTATTGATACAGTAGTATTGTATAATGTATAGTAATACTGTAACCCCTAGTGTGGCTTCTATTCATAGATCCACAACATGAAACAATATTGAGCAGTATTCCTACTGGAATATAGAATGTCCGACAAACATCGTAGATTTCAGAACGATTTACCGCATTTACTGTTTTTTCCTAACGTACTCTTAGAATACATAAATTCCAAGACAGACTTTTTCAGCATTCTATGTATATTCGTGCTGTATATTGAGAAAAACGTATTTGGCTTGTCGGACGTAGCAACAGTAACTAAAATAGAACACAATGGATAGTGGATCTATGAATTGTCTAGATGTATTGATAAGGTTTGATCTCGAATTGTTGGTCGTCGAGGTTGTAATGGCTAAGACAAAGATGAATATAATATATCAAACGGCAAATCTCAAATCTTCCTTGATTAGTATGTTTTCAAATGAAACAAATTGCCCTTATCCTTAATGGAAAAATTAAATTTATAGTAGATAGACAAAATCGGCTAACGTGTTGCTATGTACGTTTTGGTAAAATTCAAATCTTTTGGGAATAAGATTCTTTGTCTTATGTATTTCAATGTCACGTTGAAAATGTTTGGAAGAAAAGTTTTTATTCCCAGCGGTTTTGAATTGGGTCGAAACGTACATAGCAACGCGTTAGCCGATTTTGTCTATCGATAACAAAAACTGAGAAAAAACTGCATGGCTGAAAACGAAATAAAAAATAAAAGCCTTAGCTTTAATTGCGATAATTTTTCCGCTTTCATTATCATTAGAATTATACAATCGACAACCGTTACAACACTGGCTAATACTTGTAGAGACATTTGGCGGTGATACGGATTTTTTGTTATTGAAACACGTTGTGTGACAAGCTGCAATTATTGTCGTCCAAAAAAATCTTCACGTTATGTTCATTGATTTGGTGAAAACGTGTGTATAGTTGGATGAATGAATGGAAGTGAATGGAAGTGATGGAAGGAAACCCCTAAGGTTAACGAGACGATGAAGATCAGTGATGATGATGAAGATAGTAATGGAGATAGTAATGATGGCGATAATAGTGATGAGGATTATAATGACAGGTAATGATGATGATCAGTAAAAATGATGATGATAGTAATGATGATGATAATGATGATGATAATGATGATGATAATCGGTTATGATTCTGATGAAAATGATGATGATGACCAGGAATGATGTTGGTGATGGTACATGTAATAATGATGATGATGATGATGATGATGATGATGATGATGATGATGATGATGACCAAAATGATGATGATGATGATGATGACCAAAATGATGATGAGAATGATGATGATGATGATGATGACCAAAATGATGATGAGAATGAAGATGATGATGATGATGATGATGACCAAAATGATCAGATGAGAATGAAGATGATGGCAATGATGATGATCAAAATGGTGATGATGATCAGTAATGACTGTGATGTCAATGATTATGATGACCAAAATGATGATGAGAAATGAAGATGTTAGCAATGATGATGATCATTATGGTGATAATGATCGGTAATGATGGCAATGATGATGATGATGATGATCAGATATGAAGATGTTAGCAATGATGATGATCAGAAATGATGATCATCATAATGACGCTGATGACAATGATGATGATGACAACAACAATATGAGAAGGAAATTGACATTCCACACTGAAATTCACAACAAATTACACCTATTTTCAAAAAAAAACCCTTTCCTTATAAAACCATCCTTCAGCCTCTACCACACTACATCCACCACTATTATTACTAACTACTACTGGAAACTAGCGAGCAAACTAGTATTCTTTTTACTCCGACGAAGGGCTAAAGCTCGAAACGTCAGAAAAGTTAAGTCAACATTTGTTACGGTGTTACAAATTTCATTCTATTACCTATCGTTTATATCAAACACCGATATAGCCTATACTAGTTTACTCGCTAGTTTCTATTCCTTACGGTGTTACAAGTTTCATTGTATTATAATTACCTATTATCAATAACTATACTACGAACGTAACCCTCTTAACAAGTCATTTCCCTGAAGCCGTTATTTTTATCATCTCTACATCTTACCACCAAGAACTCGTCAACAAACCGGTACAACACGTGGTTGACAGAGATCAGTTCAATCAACCGATAAACAACCGTCCATTACTATCACAAACAACTACTAATAACATCACGTTCAACTCTAGTGTTTTTCTCAGAGGACATGTGATGGACCCGGCGTGATAAAAGACTAAGGATATGTGGCTATATAGAATAGAATGGTTGATTTTCGTGTGGTCTTTGTCTTTGGTGATATACATGGCAGGTAAGTAAATAGCAAGAGTCTTTGTACGTGCTAATGACTTAAGTACATCATAGATCGCTTACAATATAGATAACGAAAAAAAATATTCTATAGAACACTTTCAATTAACTATAAAAGCTCAAAATAAAATAAGAATTGAAAAAAAACTACCATTTTCATATTTCTACATTGAAATGCAATATGGGAGACCAGCTTACTTCTAGTTGAAGGAACAACCGACGATAAATATTAGTTTTTCCTTTTCCTAACCTAAATTGGGACGATTGGTATAACGATCAATGTGTAGTGCGGCTCTACAGTACATATAAAGTTATATATATCGAAAACTAATTACGTGAATAAGGAATAAAATGAAAGAATTTGACAATTAATGTTGTTATGTTTTACCCTTTAATTTCTGACTGGATTCAAATTCAAGTTCCGTGTTACCTCGAATTGTTAAGAATCACTAAAACAATACTAGAGCAAAAACACCAAAACACTAGAATAAAAACAAAATAGTTACTAACTAATAGTTTTTATTTAGTGACTATTTAGTCGGTATCACTCAACCAGAAACATCAAATTCAAGGAAACAATTCCTCATTGCAACTTTAGTTGTCTTTGATAGTGACTAATAGTGACTAAACAGGAGCTATTACACAGTAGCAATTATATTTTATTATATAGTATTTCTGCTCTTATATACTGTATATATTTCATCTAACAATTGTAGTTGAATATAATTAGCCCATGCATAACACTAAATAACGAAAATGTACGAAATGGCAATGAGAAAGGAAATTAAAATTCAAACGCTTTTAAATCTATGGAGACCTGTAACATCCTCTAGTGAAGTTGCATAATTGAATCCACATAACTAACAAGAAAGCAATAGTAAAAAAGAAAAACATTAAGCAAATGAAAATTGGAATGAAATTCCAGTAAAATTAATGGAATACATATCCGAGATGAAAAGATGTACCTTGTTGCTATATTAAAAAAAAAAAAAAAAAAAAAAAAAACCGGTTTAACCAGCTAAACTAGTTCTAAAAACAGTAAATAGGTATCTGAATTACTGACATGGAATGAGAACAAGGAATATACGAACAAAGCGAACATGTGCACTTAACGAAGTCATTTACTTAACGGGCAAGAATTGCGACTCCGCCCACTACCTGGTCGGACCTACGATTAATTAGGACATTTCTACGTTACTAGTGAAAGTACAAGAAACACATATAAATGGAAAATTGTATATAACATTAAATATATAACATTGAATGATTTTTAACGAAGAATAATGAATCAAGTTCTACTGATAGAATTTTTGGGAAATTTATTGAGTCACACCTAATAAAATTTGAAATTTATTGAGTTACACCACATAAAAATTGAAATTAATTAAGTAACACCAAAAACAATTTCAAATTTATTAAGTAACACCAAAAATATTTTCAAATTTATTAAGTAACACCAAATAAAAATTGAAATTTATTAACTTACACCAAAAGCAATTTCAAATTTATTAAGTTACACCAAATAAAAATTGAAATGTATTAAGTTACACCAAAAAAAAGAAATCTTGAAATAATTGACTGGAAGTACAATGAAACCCCTCTATTACGGGGGTTACGGTTTACTGAGATTTTAATTAAAAATTTGGACCAAAACCAACATTTTTTTTTGAGGATTCGGTATAGAGAGGTTCCATTCAATGTACACCTATTTCAATAAGCGTTGTTGCAATCAAAACTACAGTCCACACTCTGAAGCCTGCTAAGGATGTCGGTAATATCAACATAATTTGAGATTTATAACAGGGTTTTTTTTTTTCAAGAAATATTTGTTTCATCATCTACCACTGCAACAGCTTGTTATGGTCCTATAACACAAACACGTACAACCAAAATATCATATGGATGAATCGATAATACGAGAAGAAACACCGACCTCCTTTGCAGGCTTCAAAGTGTGGGCTGTAGCTTTGATTGCGACAACGATTATTGAAATAGGTGTATATGACTAAAGCCTAGGTTCTCGGTATTTAACTCTTCCAAGAAAGCTTACAAAGCTTACAAATCTTTTCTTTCAGAATCTATACGAGATTGGACACCGGAATTTCTGGCCCAGACTCGAAAGGCTAACTGCATACTGGGTAATATCGAACGTGACGTCACATTTCTACATGGAACAGATTCGGGTAATTTCAAAAAATTGGGCAAGGTCGCTGACATGGATGTGTGCGCGCTCTTATGCTGCGAAATGCAGAAATGTGAAGCAGCCTTTATGGCCGATAGAAACTGTTTTGCTGTTGAATGTCACAGTCCTGCGCATTGTGCTACCGCGCCTGCACACAAAAATAAATTCCATCCACTAGTCGTTTTTATGAAAAGACTCAAGAAATCAGAAAATAATAAATCTACTGGCAGTACTCGCAAGCAGGGAGATAAATCTAAAGATGTTACTCTGAAAGAGGGAGATAAATCTAAAGATGTTACTCTAAAAGAGGGCGATAAATCTACAGGTACAACTTCCAATGAGGCAAATAAGCCAAATATTCAACCTTCACAATCAACAAACGATGGCATGAAATTTGCTGTACTCGCTAGTGACAGTAGTGGTCTGGGTAAAGGAATGAATCAAGCTAAGGCGGAGCCTATTACGCAAGTAAAACATGCTAAGATTCCTCAGAAACCTTCACTGGTAAATAACGTGGTTTCAGGTGGATTAGCGATTCCATCCAAGACTAAAATACAAACACTTCAAATGGATGAGACTCCGAAGCATTCTGCAACACCAGTAGAACGACATAAGGTATAGCAATCGTATTGAGTTAATGGTGATGATGATGGTGACGTTGATGATAATGATGGTGTTGATGATGGTGATAATGATGGTTACAATTACGATGACGGCGATGATGATAATGGTGGTGGTGATTGCGATGTTGGTAATGATGATGATGGTAGTGATGAAGATGGCGATTATGATAATGATGATGACGATAATGGTGGTTACGATGATAATGATGGTGACGTTGATGGTAATGTTGATGTTGATGATGGTGATGGTGATAATGATGGCAATCGTTACAATTACGATGGTCACCATGATGATGGTTATGATGATGGTGATGATGATGATGACGGTGATAAAGATGGTGATTACGATAATGATGGTGATGAAGATGGTGATGATAATCGTAATAAGGTATACTAGCAATCGTATTGAGTTAATGATGATGGTGATGATGGTGACGATGGTGACGATGATGATGATGATGACGGTGATAATGGTAATGATGATGATGATGACAGTTACGATAGTGATAATGTTAATGATGGTGGTAATAATATATTGTAAATGATTTCCTATTGTTTTTGGTAGTCATGGAGGGAAAAAAAGATGAAGCAATCAAGAGATAGTCTAGTATCAGCAGCAGTCGTCACATGTTCTATGGCGTTCTTACTCAGCTTTGCAGCAATGGTAGCAGCCAAAATACGAAAGCATAAAGAATCGACTAAAAACCCAGACTACTCATCGGTACCTACTGGTGAAGACCACGACTAAAATTAATATTAATAAAATACAGTGTTATGTAGAGTCTTATAGATTTTTATAATCAATGCAAATGGTCTTCTATTAACTAATCTAAATGTTTTAAAACACCCTAGCAAAGTCTCAAATCGCATTTCCAAATGACTGATTCGCGTATTTCAATTGTCGACTCGGGTACGATAAGAATGTCTTTTGGGAGGCTGAGAAAATGGAAAGCAAAGGGCAAATGAAAAAATGGGAATAGGATGGGATTTGTGAAACTTTGAGCTGGGAAATGGGATATGAACCTCCACCTCCCCCCTCTTTTCAGGACCCTCTTTATTGGAGTGATCAGTAACACTTTTTCTGTTTTCTATGATCTAACTTTATATATTAGTTGAAATCAGTTCTATAATTGAGAACGTTAGCAAAGTCTACTGGGAAGAATACCTTTGGAACGTATGAAGCTCTGTGTGTAAAGCTGAATATAGTACAAGAAAGAACTAAAGAAGAGATAATACTGAGATATTCTCGACTTATAAAAATGATGTATTTGATAACCAAACATTTTAAACATTTTAACATAAAATATAAATTACAATTTGTAAAGCAAAATAAAATATATGCAAATACTATTAAACAAATATTAAATTGTGTTAAAGTGCAATTATATAAAATCAATTTTTATTATTACTCAGGCTACCCCGCAGGGGAGCCTGAGTCTAAGTGTACCTTTTCAATCTATGGGTATATCGTTGTGTCGAGATTACACATGACGTAACGCCACAGGTACACCTAAACTACTCAGGTAAACTACACAGGTAAACTACTCTATCACGTAGCCTGAGTAAACGCACTAAGTGCGTCTTAATTAAATGTTGGTCACTCCAGAATTCTCTAAGCACCTCAAATTGTACAAAAAATATGTATTTATTGAATTGGCAAAGTATGCCTTTGAAAACTTAATTAACTTAGTTTTAAGGTTCCAAATGTTTAAAAAAAAAAAATTTGATTCAATATTGTGAAATAATATGCAAATTGTACTATTCTATTCAATTGTGCATGTGCAGTATGCATTTTGTTTACTTTATATAGTTATTAATAGTCCTAAAATGTACAACAAATATTTTATAAAATTTGGGGTACATGTATATGCTCTTGTAAATCTGATTTATCTGTTAAAGATCCAGGCATTTGTTGATTCATTATTATTCAATTGTGCATGTGCAATATATATTGCGTTCATTCTATATTAGGAATTGCCAAAAACTCTGCAAGAATATACTATAAAATTGGTTATACACTCTGACTTGTAGATCTGATTTATCTGTTAAAGATCCAGGCATTTGTTGATTCATTATTATTCAATTGTGCATGTGCAATATATATTGCGTTTATTCTATATTAGGAATTGCCAAAAACTGTGCAAGAATATATTATAAAATTGGTTATATTACTCTGACTTGTAGATCTGATTTATCTGTTAAAGATCCAGTCATTTGGTGATTCATTATTATTCAATTGTGCATGTGCAATATATATTGCGTTCATTCTATATTAGGAATTGCCAAAAACTGTGCAAGAATATATTATAAAATTGGTTATATTACTCTGACTTGTAGATCTGATTTATCTGTTAAAGTTCCAGACATTTGTTGATCCATTCTATTCAATTGTGCATGTGCAATATTCTCTGTGTTTACTCTATATGATGAATTGCCCAAAACTGTGCAAGAATATATTATAAAATTGGTTATAATTTATGTTCTAGTAGATCCAATTTATCTTTTAAAATCCAGACATTTGATGATTCATTCTATTCAATTGTGCATGACATGTGCAATATCAAATGTGTTCACTCTATATCATATTATAAATTGCCCAAAGGTGTGCAAAAAATATTCATATATATATAATTATTTAATACTGGATTAACTTTTGAAAATTTATCCCAAAAATATTGATAATTGATTCATGTGTGCTCATTGCTGTAATGATACACTCATTATTATAAATTGCTATTCATTGGAAACAAAATTAATTATACACTGAAGCCATTTGAAAGGAGATTCACTGGTTAAGGGGATTCCCTAATTCTGGTGATTCCCCTATTTCCTGCTTGATTTTATTTCCATCCCATTTGCTATTCACTCATCCATTGTAATTCTCACAAATGATGGCAGTGTAGAGTTCCCCCTTTGTAATCATAAAGGGGATTCCCCTGTCAGTCAGTTCCTCCATACATTAAATGATGGACTGTCTCTTGGACCATGCTTGCCAGGGGAATCCCCTTCTGTTAGTACATCACCATTACTGTAAGCAATTTCTTCCTACAAATCAACCAAATGATCCTTATTTATATGTACTTGCATTCATGTTTCAAAGGAGCTGAGGATTTCTTATTTGTGTTCATATTTCATTTCAAAAAACAAAAACTATTTTAATTATTATCATAAATTAGCTGATGTATAAGTCAATCTTTCAACACAAAAAAATCAACCTTCAAAAATAGACATTAATCGATTTCCCACACCATATCACAGCAAAAATATTGTTTTTTTATCATTAAAAATGTTTGCTTTAATTTGTAATGATTATTTAACATTTTTTAAAACAGGAGTTTCTTAGATGGTATAGGCAGGCTGTCTTTGGCAATTTGGTTTCTTATTACAAAATTAATATATTAAATAGCTCATCAAGCATTGCTGCAATCAAAAACATTCAGCAATTTCTTATACTAACAATCGACATTTTTATATGGATGTTCTTTCAATTTGCTTATCAAGTAATTTGCACTGTGGTGGTTAGAATTGATTGAATCATAAGTTGATGATGTAATTTGCACAATTTAATCAATTGAAAGAGAATGTTAAAACACATTTTTTTAAAAATAGGGCTGGCCTCAACTGGGGCTTGATTTCAAAATGTTTATTGTAACTGTTACATAACATAACTGTACAATAAACATAATTATCATAATAAAATTAATATAGCATATTAATAGTATTATAAAAATTACTGTTAATAATAACACATTATTAACAGAGTTATACATTATATGATTTATATTTATAAGCTCTTCCTTCATACGAAGGCAGGGACACCACAACAGTTTTTACGCCAATTCTGTGGGCCCTGTAGTATGCTGAGACCTGAATGTTTTATAATTGTAAATACTAGCTACTAAAGTACACTGTACATGTACACAACATGAAAAACTTAAAATCCCAGCATCTCTTTTGGTATCAAGAATGTGCTTTGGACTTTTTTCTAGTGACAACCTTAATTGAATTAGCAGTAACTTATTCTAACTAATTATTGAGCTTTTGGTCTCAAGAATCTTTCGACTTTTTTTTTCAGGGACAACCTTAATTGAATTAGCAGTAACTTATTCTAACTATTGAGCTTTTGGTCTCAAGAATCTTTAGACTTTTTTTTTCAAGGACAACCTTAATTGAATTAGCAGTAACTTATTCTAACTATTGAGCTTTTGGTCTCAAGAATCTTTAGACTTTTTTTCAGGGACAACCTTAATTGAATTAGCAGTAACTTATTCTAACTAATTATTGAGCTTTTGGTCTCAAGAATCTTTAGACTTTTTTTTCAGGGACAACCTTAATTGAATTAGCAGTAACTTATTCTAACTAATTATTGAGCTTTTGGTCTCAAGAATCTTTCGACTTTTTTTTTCAAGGACAACCTTAATTAAATTAGCAGTAACTTATTCTAACTATTGAGCTTTTGGTCTCAAGAATCTTTAGACTTTTTTTTTCAGGGACAACCTTAATTGAATTAGCAGTAACTATTAATGGATGTAATGTTATTATGATCATACCTGTTGTTCTTGAATTGAAGGTCCTTGTGCTCTGCTGCTACCATAAAGATTTTGTGTTCTTACTACATATGCTGACCCTGGTCTTGAAAAATAGGCTTTCTCATTTTGAGGTATCTGTCCAATTTCTTTGCTTGAAACCTGGAAAATTATACCATCATTAAACCTGGAACATTATGTTTATAAAGACATTGGTTGTCATCCCAGGTGCAGCTGCCATACATTTATAAATGAATACAGCATCTAATATGATCTGTTCATGATTAAAGTAACAATGAAGAACAGTAAAAATATACAAAATACCAAACATATCTTACTATATCAAAACTAATATTAAATGTACCTACCTTTTTTACTATATCTTTCTCAATTAGTTCTGATTTAGGAGTCCTCTTGCAACCTGCAGCTATAAAATAAACAACATTTTAATTCTATAGGAAAAGAAGGTAAATATCTAGAAAGTAAACTAGAATACAAAAATAGTCAGAAATAATATATTATATACTTTTGCTTACCTGCAAAAAATGGCCAGATGTTTTCAATAGCTGAAGCAAAATCTGCTGCAGTTCTAATACAGAAATACAGACATTAAATCAGTCAATCAGTTTGATGATAATCTAATTAGGAATTTGTTTGTTAAAACAATTCATACTATTCATTCATTTCATACATTTTTATACAATTCATTTATTTATTTCATTAGCTGGCCAGTCAGACAGACAGTTTGTTCATTCATTTATTCATTCATCTCTTCCTTCATTCATTCATCTATCCATTCATTCATTTGATACTTTCATTTGTTTGTTCATCCATCCATCCATCCATTCATCTATTCCTTCTGTCATTCATCCTTCCGTCCATTTGACCATTCAACCATTCATCCATCCATCCATTCCTTCCTTCATTCATCCATTTGTTCATCCATTCATTCATTTGTTCATCCATTTAATCATTCATCCACCCATCAAATCTATCCATCCATTCATCTATCCATGTTCTTATCCATCCATTTGTTCATCCATTCATTCCTTCCTTCATTTATTAATCCATCCATCCATCAAATCTATCCATCCATTCATTCCTTCATCTATCCATGTACTAATATCCATTCATTTATTCAGGTACTAAGTCAGTTACTCATGCCAACATCTATTCATTAAATCATTTATTATATATTTCGTTTAGTCACAACATTCTACAGATTGTAAATAATTATTCTAATTTATTATCCAACTAGCCATAGACGAGTAAAAATATCGCAGGAGTAGGACTGGATCGAGTAAAAATATCCAGCGATATTTTTACTCGTCTATCTAGCCCTCAAGTAAAACAATAATTTGCTTTATAAAAGAGCAAAAACCTTTTGATTGGATAATAAATAACTTATTAAACAGTTTGATGTGTAATATGGCTGGATATTTTACTCGTTAACTTGCATTTTGACCCGCCCGGAGGCTCGTCATAATACAGCGTTTCACTCGTAAAATATCCAGCCATATTACACATCAAACTGTCTAATAAGATATATGTATTGTAATGGTCATTTCACATAGTGTACTTATTAAACAGTTTGATGTGTAATATGGCTGGATATTTTACTCGTTAACTTGCATTTTGACTCGCCCGGAGGCTCGTCATAATACAGCGTTTCACTCGTAAAATATCCAGCCATATTACACATCAAACTGTCTAATAAGATATATGTATTGTATTCACATAGTGTATTTAATCTATTTTTAATTAATACCTTCCTTTACTGTCAGTCATGGTCAACTCTGGTTGATATTCCATAATCACCATGACAACCTTGCCATGTCCTTGGAATGATGCACAGTGAAGTGGCGTCCACCTGGTTCCTTTGTGACATCCATTCACATCAGCACTGGCAGTAAAAAAAGAAATAACAACTATTAATAATAATTATAATGTTTTCAAAAAGATTTAAATTTGCATTTCACTGTATTAGGCCTGGTTCACACTAGTGGCATAAGCAGAAGCAACATACACAGACTCAGTGAAGCATTTCTCAACTAGGTGTGAGAAAAGACAAGTGCAGCTTAGTAATGAGCAAAGCCCAATTAAGTTTGCGTATGTTGCATATGCTTATGTAATGTCACTAGTGTGAACCAGGCTTTACACTGCACTACAAGTTTAATTTTTTTTAACTTTTTAATTTTTAATTTTAATTTTCTTTTTAATTTTTACGATAGTTAAAACTATCTTAAAAAAATAACATCAAATAAAATAACAAGGAACATAATGTTACATAGACTATTAATTGAAGTCTTTTTCTTTTATAAAATATTCAGTAAAATCAAACAAATTGACGTTCCGTGCTCTGTTGAGTTATACAGAATGCTTCTCAGCCAATCAGAGCATGCGATTTAAATCAAATATTTTATAAAGGCACATGTGCCACTTCTATTCCAGCGCCAGAAAAGAATTCTATTCATTGAGTTAAGAGAAATTATCATCAACATCTCTGACATTTTTGCACTATAATTGAAGAAGTCTACAAATTTCTTCAATAGAGATTTCCGATTTAGCGGATTATAGGCGGAATAGGGGAATAGGCATATAGTAGTGGAATAGGCAGCATATAGAAGAAATATTGTTTTCAATGTTTTGTAATGTTAAAATAAAAATGGCGCAAGTTTTAATTGGCGGATTATCAAGGGGGCTTTGGAATATATGATGGTTCTGTTTTTTTGTGTAATCTCCCACGGCGAGCTCAGCTCTTGGGGAAAACACTGAGCAAATATAGGTTCAAAAAAAAAAGAATATATACTAATCCCAATCCGCTAAATCGGAAATCTCTAATAGGACGAAGGAGCAGGAATACCGGTATGTCACTGTCGAATAGATTTAATTACCCATGGTCCAATAGGATCCTCACAATGTTACTATAGCCCCAGAATGCAGCAATACCCAGCGGTAGAAAACCTTGTAATGAATACTGATTGGGACTGACACCTTGACTGAGCATGGACTGGACATACTGAAATAAAACAAGATGTAGGGATACAGTTTGAAACGTCAGTAAAGTTAGGTCAACATTTTTTACAGTGTTACAAATTTCAATATAATATTACCTATAGTTGACGTGACGGTTTTTCCAAATTTTGATAGAGTAAAATAAATGAAAATTCATTTTCATGGCTGGAAAGAGAACTTCACAATTAGTAAAATCGCTAAGGTTTAGAAGAAAATCGTATAAAATAGCAAAGATATAGCGCAGTATAAAAGTCAGCAGATTTTACAGACGTTTGTATGCCAGACGAGAAACCTTGCCCACTCTTTGCCTATCAGTAGGCAAGGTTTCTCGTCTGGCATACAAACCTCTGTAAAATCTGCTGACTTTATCGCGCTATATCTTTGCTATTTAATACGATTTTCTTCTCAAACTTAGCGATTTTATTAATTGAGAAGTTCTCTTTCCAGCCATCAAGATGAATTTTCCTTTATAATTTTTACTCTATCAAAATTTGGAAAAACCGTCACGTCAAGTATTGATGATAATGGTGATGATGCATGTGATGCTACGGTGAAATAAGGCACTTGACAACAATGCTTGACAATGGCAACGGTGAAGAAAAGTACAAGAACGAATATCATAAAGAATACAAGATGGAATATTCATGATCGCCCTTATGTTGGCAGCATGTGAAGAAAGTTGTTTCTCAACTAACAATGTTTATGAACAAATATTATAAATTCTATTTTTCTGTAATTGATTTTTTTTTTGATAAGTGATCATCATAATTTGTAAAGAGCATTGAGATATTATGGAATAGGCTTAAGAAATAAATTATTATTATTATTATGTTGATTGACGGTGACAAGCAGAAGGATGCATGATAATAGTCATGATAAAATATCATCAATATTGACTTTTTTTAAATCAATAGAGGGATTTGGCATGGCAGCCATGTTTGTTGGAAAGTACAAAAGAAAGTTTTTGAATGACAAAGGATTTCAGTTCACTTGAAAGAAAAGCCCCATTGTTTTGACCACAAAGATGGCAAAAATCATCAATATTGACATTTTCTAAACCAAAAGAGGGATTTCATGGCAGCCATGTTTGTGGGCATATACAAAAGAGAGTTTTTGAATGACAAAGGATTTCAGTTCCCTTGAAAGAAAAGCCCCATTGTTTTGACCACAAACATGGCTGCTATAGCTAGGAAACAAAATTATTGCACTTGAACTTCTAACATTTCTAATGTAAACAATACTAAGAAAACAGATGTTTTATACAAATATTGTCAGTATTCTTTTTTTATTTTAACCTGTAAAAATAAAGTTATTTTTGCTCTTTTAAAATATAGATCAAATCAAAGACTTTCCGACTCATTTCTGCATTTATACTATTGGAATGTGGTCACGTTATTGAAAAAAAATCAAATCTGATGTACTTTCAATCAACCACAACAGCCACAAGCATGTCCTTTAGTACACTAAAAGCCAAAATACATTATGAAGTAATAATCAAAACGTGGAGAGCGTTTAAAAGAGGAAAACTATCGCATACAAAAAGTTGAAAAATTCGGGGAATTTTGAAACCTCGCGCGCAAAACTATGGCAACAACAAGCAAAAACAAACCAATTTGAGCACATTTTACTGCGTTTTCCATCACAAACATACTTCATATTGAAAAAATAATGTATTATATTTATGTTAAACAATTAACTTTGAAACAAAAGTTAAAGACGATAACACAAACTCACCTTTTCATCGCCGTTCGCACAAGCGCTTGTCAGTTCTTCCCCGTCCGCCATTTTGAATTTTCAAGAACAACCGCTGACAAACAATTGCGGTTTCAGTTTAGCTACCGCGTGCTAATAAAACCACGTGACTGTCAAAAAAAATCATTCCTTGGAATCTTCTTCCGATCAACAGTCCGTTGCGAAAATGAGTTCGACTTTAGATCAACTGAAAAATTTCACTACAGTAGTAGCTGACACTGGTGATATACAAGGTATTGATCAAACGTTCCATTTAGTAGTAACAATTAGCGGAGTTTATTCTGATCAAGTGTTCTTTTTGTGATAGCTATTGGTAAATACAAGCCGACTGATGGAACGACTAATCCATCTTTACTCTTGGCTGCTTCGAAAATGCCAGAATATCAACATATCCTAGATGATGCTGTAAAATTTGGAAAGGAAAATGGAAGGTGAGAATGTCTTGAACAAGAATTTCTTGATTAAAAGGGTAGAAAATGTGTGCAAGTTAAAATGCAATTACAAGATGTTTATAATAATTATGCATATATATAAAATGATCGACTGATATTGAGTGATTAATTACATCTGATGAAATTAATTAATAAAAACAGCTGTTCAGATTTCACTGAAATTTCACTATAATATTTAAATAGAATAATACAAATCATTAATAATTCTATAGTAAAAACTTGAATTAATTTATACCTTAAATTATATCGTTATACTCAGGTTTATATATATGTGCGTTTCTTATCATTTTGTGTGTATACATTTTCAGTACTCTAGAGGAACAAGTAACTGCCGCAATGGATAAACTGGTAATTGGAGTCATATGTCTTACTGTGCGACTCGCCGTACCGTAGTCACTTACAAAAACTTTTGATGAATTTTTGACAATATTTTGACATTTTTCCATCTCAATGGACCAATCAGGTACAAGTTTATATCGACAGGCAGAGACTTGAAAAACTTTGATGTCTGTAATTGGTCCATTGAAATGAAAAAAATGTCAAAATAATGTCAAAATTCATCAAAAGTTTTTGTAAGTGACTATGGTACGACGAGTCGCACAGTAATAATGACATTAATTTATGGATAGAAAAGCTGCTACTCAAAACTACACAGAATGGAAAGCGATCCAAACAAGTGCAATGCCACAAGTGGGAATCAATTGGGACCTCTTGCTCCGAAAGCTGAGCACTAATCAACTGAGCTTTTGTTTTTGTTTTCAGTATGTGTCATTTGGTATTGAGATCTTAAAGATTATCCCTGGTAGAGTTTCAACAGAAGTGGATGCAAGGTATGGGAAACAATTTAATCATCATCATCAGTACCATCATTTTTAAAATCATATTCACTACCACTACCATACTCTTATCACCATCATCATTATGACCACTATTATTATCACCACCCTAACAGGGCGTGGAGAGGGAGGGGCTGGATCCCACTTTTTTGCGGTCTTGTTGTGATGCGCTTTGAATGAAATGCACTGTATAAGCACAGATTTACATTACTCTTATCATTATTGACTTCCTCATTGTCATCATCACTTATCCCCATCAATGATCAACTTTTACATCTGATTGATGGGTGCATAGTGCTCACACATGTGGTATTATTTTTCAGGTTGTCCTTTGATGTAGAGGGCTCAATTGCTAAAGCCAAGAAGTTCATAGACCTATATGACAAACAAGGAATCGGTAAGGAGAGAGTTCTTATCAAGCTAAGCTCAACATGGGAAGGCATCGAAGCTGCCAGGTGAGACACAATACAACATACTACTTGTTGTAATATTGTTTTGGGCTTCCTGTGGCCCCTTGCTGCCATGAGGGGCAACCCAAAGATGGTCCAGCATGTTTACAAGGAGTTTGAGTTAGCCTAGTTAGCTTGTGATTTTGGAACAACTTTATACTGCTATTATTAAAGTTTGACTTACAACACCACTGTTATGAAAAACCAGAGGTTTTATCGTCAAACCCACCCAAGGTTGAACACCTTACCAAGATCCATGTAAGGTCATGATAGATCCTGACATGATCTTACAAGATCTTGGCATGTAACCCTCAATCTGCAAGAACTTGCATGTACTTTCAATTTTTTGCCAAGATTTAATTAAGATCTTCCCAAAGTCCTTCCAAGAAATTTACTTGCCAAGGTTTTAGTAAGATCTTGGATGATCTTACCAGATCTTACAAGATCTTAACAAGATGCTCAACCTGGGAGGTTTTGTATTTTAATCATGTTATGCAAGTTGGCACTCTAGATGCTGTTGGTACTCAATTTATATTGATCAACAAATGACTGTGTGTTCATTTCTTCACAGAATCCTTGAAAAGGAACATGGTATTCACTGTAATTTGACATTACTCTTTTCATTTGCTCAGGTGAGTTTTATATTATGATTTATTTATTTAGCTTTTTCCTTCATACGAAGGCAGGGACACCACAACAGCTTACACCAATTACTGTGGGCCCTGTAGTATGCTGAGATCTGACTGTTGTGATGATGATAGTGGTGGCAGTGTTGGTGTTAGTGGTGACAGTGAAGAGCTAATATGCACGATGTTAAAAGTGATAATGGTAACAGCCATGATTATGATGACATGCTGCTGGTAATGATAATAAAAGTCATGGTGAGTATGGAGCTGCAGAAAATGATAATGATCATAATGCTGCTGATGATGATGCTGATCAATGTCAAGATAGAAGTGATTATGATCATGATCATGATACTGTTAATGATGATGATTATTATAAGTTAAGCTGATGATGCGTGTCAAGATGGAAGGAATAATTATTATCATGATACTTGTAATACGATAAGATAATTTATTATATGATAATCTTTATTTACAGAGGGTACGTTTTTAGAAATTATTGTACTCTTCCATACAGCCCTAACAAAAAGATGTTGATGATGATGATGATGATGTTGTTGTTGATGATTTTTACGTTGAAGTGATGATAATAAAGATGATGAATGTAAAGATGAAAGTAATGATGATGGTGACGATGATACTGGTAATGATGATGATGGTGTTGATGCATATTAAGTTGAGGGGAAGATGCTATAGTAATCTTGTTATTTCTATTTTGAAGGCTGTTGCTTGTGCTGAAGCAGGTGTGACTCTCATCTCCCCATTTGTTGGACGTATCTTTGACTGGTATGTCAAGAATACAGACAAGAAAACATATGAACCACTTGATGACCCAGGTATTGGAAAACAAACATGCTACATGCAAGTGAATAAATTAGCAACTGACTAACTTACTGACAGACTGGCTGACTGACTGACTGACTGACTGACTGACTGACTGACTGACTGACTGACTGACTGACTGACTGACTGACTGACTGACTGACTGACTGACTGACTGACTGACTGACTGACTGACTGCTGGCTGCATACCTGGCTGACCCACTTACTGTTTGAGTGAATGATTGACTGACTAACATGTACTGGCTGACTGATTGACTCATTAACTGGATGACTGACTAAGTAATAAGAGATTTGCTGAATGAATGAATGACTAAATAACGACAGGCCAACTGATGAATTACTGATTGATTTGTGAATAATTCATTTACTAAAAGACATGATATTGATTCTGTAGGAGTAAAGAGTGTAACAGCCATCTACAACTACTACAAGAAGTTTGACTACAAGACCATTGTGATGGGGGCATCATTTAGGAATATAGGTCAGATCACAGCATTAGCTGGTTGTGATAACCTAACTATAAGGTACAAATAGAACAAATCATCATGTAGGTAGAACAATGTTGCAATTTCAATCAAGTCTAATCTAAAATGATGTACATTTAAAACAATGTATGTTATCATCATGATCAACATGTGAATCAAAAGGAACATGTGAGCTGAATTGTGTGCAAAATAATTAGTGTGTCAATAATCAGTGTGTGTCTGAGTCTCCCCGATTTGTAGGGCACACATGTCCGGCCAGTCTAGAAGAAATGAGACGTTAAAAAAGTGATTTTTTTTAATGGTATTTTATTTGTTTAGTCCATCATTGCTTGAGAAACTACAGAACTCAACAGAGGCTCTGACAAGACAACTGTCAGTGGAGCAAGGTAATTAATGGTTGGTTTATTGATTGTTTATCTTAAAGTAAATGCGTTTGGTGTATAAGTGAAATACAGATACATGGGAAAAATATCATATCATTGTCAGGAATTGAACCAACAATGTTCAGCTTTCTAGTCTGACATGTTACCACTACACCACAAGGACCAGCCACAAGGTTCCAACCATCTTGGTTGATCCTTGTGGTAACATGTCAGACTAGAAAGCCGAAACCATGGGTTTCAATTCCCGTCAATGGAATATGATATTTTTCTCATGCATCAGATTGATTTTCTGATTGTCAATTTGGCAGTTGGCTGGTTATTCTGTTGCCTATTTGATTGCTTGTTTGACTGGAGGATGATTGGTTGATCGATTGATTGATTGATTGATTGAATGGATGGGCTAAAATGCTCTAGCATATTATTAACTTATTTTTTATTGCTTTATTTCAACAGCACAAGAATTGGACATCACCAAAATTGAACTAGATGAGAAGAAGTTCCGCTGGCTACTAAATGAAGATGCCATGGCAACAGAGAAACTTGCCGAAGGAATCCGCAAGTTTGCTGTGGATGCTGTTAAACTTGAAGACATGATTAAAAAACAACTACAAAGTGCTTAGTTATAATCACAACCAGAATCAATTTTGTTATGATTTTCTGAAAGACTATAATTGCATGAATGTTTAAAATATACTTAAGCTTTTATCCTTGGAAATACTAACTAAATTATAGTCAACACACTTCATTTGTGAACACATTTTGAATGGTTTATAGTGCGAATCAAAAAGCTGTGGCCACCTAAAAATATTTTAGAAATCGTTTATTATTTGTTGAACAGCTCAGAAACAACTATATCACTGCAAGAAGTTTGACGGATGTGTAGCATGATAAACTTGTTGTAGTTAGAGTTGTTTGTGAGTTGTTCAACGAACAGTAATCCATTTCTAAAATATTTATGGGTGCTCACGATTTTTCGATTCGCACTGTAAATATTCATTTAATAAATATGTGAATATTCAAAATACATACTCAATTATTCAAAATGAAGATTTGTATATTCACACAAGCAAACTGAAGAATTGATTATGTTTATTCGTTTTATTAGTAACGTTATTCGTTTTCTATATTCAATTATTATTTTCAAGAGTTGAAGTTTAAAGTTCATGCATCAAGTGTGTTGACTGTAATGGCTTTATCATATATAAACTGGGAATATTTGTGTTCGATTTGAAATCAGAACACTTGAACTTTGATACTTTTTCTATCATGGGTACTCCACATTTGTAATAAGGAAATAAAATATGATTACTGTTTGTTTAGTTTCATTAAAAATAGAAGAAAATAAAATTTTCAAATGCCTTGTAAATATGTTAATGGTTTGTAAAAGAAAAAGGTAAATGGGTTCAAAACAAGCTTATTAATAAGTAGCCAAACACTTTGAGAAAAGCAAAAATGAAAAACCTTTTCATCAAATGCAAAGCTAAAAGGCCAAAGAGAGGTTCAGATAGAATAGGGGTTTTTTTTACAGATTTTTAGAATGTTTTCATTTTGTTTTGCGCACCGCATGATTTATTTTAATTTTAATCTGGTGAACCATAGAGTATTGTATTGTTTTGTATAATAGGGGCATTTAGCTAGGTTTACTGATGGTAATTTTGGGGAAATGAGATTTGAAAATTAATCGAAAGAGATGGGAGAAAATGGTTAAAATAATAACTGGTGCCTATGATGGATCGGAGTTATCGAAGCTGTTTCTAATTCAGTAGAAACTTTTTTTCTATGCAAAGATACAGTTGGTATATTTCACGGTATGCCTGAATGCACATCTATTTCAATCATGTGATAATCTATGACTCAGCAATCCATTATACAATTTCGTTTTAAACTAGTCTGTCCGGTTTAGTTATGTCGATATCGAAAGGGAAGTTCGGTGTTTAAAAAAAAATCCGTGCTTCTATGCACTCGTTCTGCATAAAAACATTACAACGTCAGCAGACCAGTGACGTACATCCCACGTCGACACGCCTCCATCACACCTTCAGAACTGACCAATCACATTGCCTCAGAGAAAAACCTTGTTTCTTTCCGGCTACAGGAAAACATGTCATGACTTTTTACGACAAATATGAAACCTAAAGTTGCATTTGCGTGAAAATTGACACGTAAAACTTGGATCTTGACCGATCGTTCGATTATGAGATGATTCAATATGCTAATTGTAACATTTGTAAGGCTTGTGATTGGTCAATTAGCTGTCTCACGTGCTCGTTGGAATGCAAGTTGGTTGTTTAGTAAGTACGTGACGTGGTAAGCAAAGCCAAACTACTCTATCGCAATAATATACCAGTGTTACTGACTGAAGTTCCACCAATTTTAACGATTTTATGAAATCTAGCGAGGAGATTCTTTCAAAATGAGAACTAAATCTACAACGGGCGAAGAACCAAGTGTTCTAATGAAGTTCGTAAGCGCTGGGCTTGCTGCTTCTATCGCAGAAGCGGTGACAATCCCAATTGATACAGCCAAAGTTCGACTTCAGGTTGGTAAACATTACGTTAAACTTTAGTCATTTAAAGTTATGGTGGAGTTTTATTTGCTGCCATGATCTCACACACAATGTGTAGCACATATTACCATTAAGGAAAGTGATTACAATTATAAACAAGCGAAGCTTTACATGATATGCTTTGGATTTCGCCCAACAAATTATCATTTATTGTTTTGCGATGTGTAGAATAACGTTCTATATATCTCAAAGTACTTGAAAAGTGTCACAATTCGTATGTCATGTTCGTAGCAGAGACATTTTCACCGTAATTAGGTAATCGTACGAGTTCATTTTCATCATGGCGTTAGCACAGATGTGATGCAACCTCCTTTTGTTGTCGTTTGATGTTTGGCATTGCTAGTTGTTATTACCACAAAAGAAAACAACGCGAATCAGTTTTGGAGGAACATGATGTTTCCAAGTTGAACGACTGTAGTAAATATTGACAGAAACAATCGTTATTACTATTCAATAACCTTACGACCCTCAGGAGTAAAATGCGTTGCACAATGGACTATCTTCCCTGCTAGCAGACAGAGTCGTACGATGTCTCTCTCGATCTACTGGCAGACAATCGGAACAGTGGATTATTTTAGCTTGTTGCAATAACCTCCTCATGTTTACTGTTAAACACTCAGAGTTTTAACATGAAATTAAATTCAAATTCAAACTAATCGTCTGCAATATAACTGACGCAAAACTGAGCTTTTATTGTGTCCCTGGAATCTTAATAGATGTAAGCATTTGAATGGCTTCCTCTATTCCAGAAACCATTTTGTTTCAACTCTAACAACAACATAATTCAACTGCTGATATTCCAAAGATAAATAATATATTATTTACACTTGAAAAAGCCTCAAACAGAGTTTAATATACCTAATTGAACTTGGGGTTTAGCAGATTATCAACAAATAAAAATACTGTACACTATGACAAATTTATTTACAAATTTATTACAATATTACATTAATTAGTACAAATTGATAAAATAAAACTGAATATTCGTGTTTTTGGAACAATTTCATATTGTTGTGGGTCAGTAAACACAGAAGAAAACAATATAAATTTGTAAAATAATGCAAATTTGCTCCACTTGAACTGGTGCTCAATTGTTCTGTAGTATTATAAGGAATGTCAAAATTAAGTCCCTCTAAGATATTATACCAAGACTTTAATATAGTGCTTTTTCATTTGTCATTGAGGGATATAGTCATACTAGAGGAAAACTCTGTGAACATGCAGTTTTTGATTTGTTGTTTTTGGAACAGTCAAAATATTGAACAAATATAATAAAAAAAATTCCAAACATAAACAAATATACTTCATGTGCAAAGAAATGTCCATAAAATATATTGTTTGGCTGTACAAAATATAATACAGTCATTAATACCCCTTTAAGAGTTGAGTTTAACAGTATATATAATTATGACAGTTGATTGTTTTGTTTAAGTTTTTTTCAACTGTATAATGAGTAGCAGTGACACTGAATACAAATTAATATGAAATCTTTGTTCATAAATGTATGAGCATTTAATAGAGCATTCTTTTGTGGTGTCAAATGACATTTCTTTTAGTGTTAATGTTTTTTGGTATCTAGACAATGTTAATGACATTGTCTTTATGTAGCAATAAATGATGAAATATTTCAATGTTAATTATTCTGCAAAGCTACAAAAGATATGTAAAAGATATGTCATCACACAAAATGTTGCCAAGTTGTAAAAGATATGTCTGGTTGTTACAACTTCATGTGTGAACGTAACTTGACCAGAGTGAAGCTATTAAAAAAATAAAAAGTCTCATTAATAATGAATTTACAAATATAGTAAACAAGTTCCCATTTAAATCTGTACTTTTCCATTTAAATCTGTACTTATGCAGATTGTGTTGATGTGTGCTAAACACACAAATCAACCAATCAGAGAAGTTCACTTCAGAAATAATATACTCTGATTGGTTGATCTGTGTGTTTAGCACACATCAACACAATCTGCATATTAAGTACATATTTAAATGGGGAAGTACAGATTTAAATGGGAACCTGTTAGTAGGTTAATCATGCACTTGATTGGGTCCAATTGAAAATAGTTATGATATACAAGACATATAGTTTACATACCATTGATGACATTTGTTTACTTAAAGTTCACTGACATACTCCATTGTTTTTAAATCTATTCCCTGAAGTCCTATAAATATTTAACTAGTAAGAGTCCCCTAGGAATCAACTTGTCAGGCTATGAAGCTCTAAGTACCTGACATATTAAATAAACATTATCATTAATCGTCACACGGGCTGGTAATTGTTTTGCATGAACCAGCCATCATGGTCAGCTCCAGAAATTTGTCCAAATTGCAAATGAATTGAAGGGCTCTTGTAGTGTTAGGGGGTGTCCGGTCCCTAAATGTCTTAAATAAAATAAGGGTACTAGACCTAATCGGCTAACATGTTGCTATGTACATTTCGACCCAATTCAAATCTTTTGGGAATAAGATTCTTTGTCTTATGTATTTCAATGTCACGTGGAAAATAATTTGGGACAAAAGTTTTTATTTCCAGAGGTTTTTAATTGGGTGGAAACGTACATAGCAACGCATTAGCTGAATAGGTCTATTGCAGTGCTAGAGGTTGTGCAGTGCCACCAGGGACACCAGCTAGATCCACCCTGACCATGAAAGTTGCATGGTCAGATTCAAGTGAATCTATGTATCATGTTTTCAACTCTCGTTGCAGATCCAAGGAGAGAGTGCTGTAATGTCAACCATGTCTTCAGGAATAAAAACTGACAACCCAAACGTGCGTTATCGTGGTATGTTTGGTACCATGATTACTGTAGCAAAGACGGAAGGAGCCAAGACCTTGTATAGAGGACTTGTTCCTGGCATCCACCGTCAACTCTGCTTTGCTAGTATTAGAATTGGTCTGTATGATAGTGTCAAGAAGCTATACGGTGATGAAGATATCAACAACCCTCAAGTACTCAAGAAGATTGCCGCAAGTATAACAACAGGAATAATGGCTGTATCAGTTGCACAGCCCACGGAGGTTGTGAAGATTCGATTCCAAGCCAACTCTGGGAGGTATACTACAGGTGCCGTAGCAACGTATGGTGTTATATTCCGTCACGAAGGTCTACGTGGTTTATGGAAGGGCGTATTTCCAAATATGGCTCGACTGTGCACCGTTAATGCAACAGAGCTAGTGGTATATGATTCTATTAAAAGTATGTTCTTGCGGCGTAAATGGTTACCTGATGAATACCCATTGCATTTTGTGTCAGCTTTTGGTGCTGGTTTCGTGACAACATGTGTTGCATCTCCCGTGGATGTCGTCAAGACAAGATACATGAATTCTCCTCCTAATACATACAAAAGTGGTATTGATTGTGCCGTTCAGTTATTTAAACATAATGGAATTACAGCCTACTACAAGGGGTAAGCCATCTTACAACGCGATGCACCTTACCATGGCCACCTAATTAGAGTTTTGTACAAATTAACCAATCAGAAAGCGACCTTTATATAAAAGACACGCTGAGTGTCAAACAATAAACAATTTGAAATGATCAAAGCGAATATAAGAGTGAAGTTTACAATTGTCTGAAAAACTTCCCAGGATGTTTAAATTTGAAAAGGTGTAGCAAATAATTTGAAAAGAGAAACTTTTAAACGCTAAGCTAACTTGTACAAAACTTTAATTGGGTGGCCATGGTAAGGCGCGTTCTGCTGTAATGCTCTCATATCATAAATTATTGAAATTCCTAAGAAACTAGATGATTGCCTGGGATACCATTTAAGTGTTGGGTAAATTTATTAATGTTTGAGGGGATTTCATAATGAGTGAGGACTTTGATTGTTAAATTTCATTTTAGAGAAACCATTTGAGGAAATTAAAAAACAGATAATTGCCTGTGATACCATTTAAGTGTTGGGTAAATTTATTAATGTTTGAGTTGATTCCATAATGAGTGTGGACTTTGGTCATTAAATTTCATTTTAAAAAAACCATTCGAGTAAATAAAAAAAAAGGTGATTACCTTTAAGTGTTTGGTAAATTCTAGAGAAACCATTTGAATGCCAGAGAAATCTGATTTCCCTAGAATGCCATTTAAGTGTTAGGCAACTATTACTTTATAATAACAATAATTTATTTTATATTTTTCCACAGATTTACTCCAAATTTCATTCGTCTAGGAACATGGAACATTGTCATGTTTATGTCATATGAACAGTTACAAAGGGCTTTCTTCAAATTGAAAAAAGTAGCTACTGGACAGCAAGAATGATACAATATTGATTACAATAATCATTTGAATAGCACTATTTTTACTATTTTGACGAACATGCAGTGATGATCAGATAATTTCTTAATAAATACCACAGTTGGACAGTGTGGGCTGCATTATATTGGACCTTAAGGGAAACAACTTGAATGGAAAATGTATACTTTAACTTAAACAAGTGGTTGAACAAGCTATAAGTGTGAACTGTATCGGTATTTCAAGGAAACAATCAAACTGGAAAATTATATACAAAAAATATTGAACTTAATAGTCGTTGGGCCAAGTTGGGAATACAGAAATAAGGAAAACATTTCATGGAGTGAAGATGTACAATAACTAGTGGTTAATAGCATGGGTTGTGTTGGCATTTCAACAAGAGTTATTTTATAAACACCAATGTAAAGCGATCAGTAAAATGTAACCTGACAACTTTCTTTTTTCAGGGATAATGTTTTTTATCTAAATATGTAAGCCTAAATTAGCTTGAATTTTTTTCTGGTATATATAGCATCGACGAAAAAGAATTGAAGTTTCAGGATGTGAATCATTTTCTGTGTACATTACAGCAAAAATTGTTACATTGCAACTAGCAAATTGTCAATTCCATTTGATGTTGGGGTTTTCCAATCCATCTATCATGCAGTTGGAAGGCAGATCGTTCATCAAATTACCAATTTATATATATATATATATATATTAGTTCTACCTCCAAAATTGATTGACAGATCAGAAAAGACCATAATCAAACCAAAATAGTGGATCACAATGAAACAATTCCCGCTGTAAAATATAATGACCATGCATTGACTTATTTAAATACCTGGTTACCCCAATTCTTAGTCCAGAACTTTCATAATAATAGACTTTTCTCACCATGCAAGCAGCTTAGGACCTGGGCAAACGGCTTCAACATTTGCCTCAACATCCGTTCGATTTTGTAGAATGGTAATGTTTAAACGGTGTTAAACTCTTTCAACACCAATTCAACTTGTTTCAATTTTGAAAGAGATTAAGAGTGTATAAACATTGCCATTCAACAAAATCAAACGGATGTTGAAGCAAATGTTGAAGCGGTTGGCCCTGGCCCTATTATATTATAATTATGCAAATGCTCAGCAAGTACGTCTCACTTTGCAAGTGTGGCTTGAAAACATTTGCATATGATTAGCTAATAATATAGCTTGCTTCATCAGAATTAATGGCCTATTATACACAAGTCAATTGTTGCATGATCATGGAAATAATTCATACATAAATAATATCAAAATTGTAATAATATTTTATACTAATTGAAGTGGAAGTTACCATTGGTTTTATTATATTATAGACTATATTTAGTGATAATATTTAAAGAGTTATTTGAAGTTTTTGCACATGTGTAACATAAAATAAATATAGCCATTTAGATAGTTTGCACTAGAAAATAATTTATTAAAGGTAAAATTTTAAACAGCAACTTTCAGTGTAATAAGAAATTGCTTAAAAATCTCAATCTGAGTAATTTCAATAATTTTCATCATAGAGTACTTATAAAATAAAATTTAAATTTGTTTAACAATGAGGAATGATGTGTCAGTGCATTCTGATGTTGGTTGGCGTTTGGTTTTGCCAAGCTGAACAAAGAAAATTAAAAAATCTATTGTGAAAAGTTACCAAATTAGCATCACAATAGCAAGACTTGTAAACACTGCGCTCACCTATAATATCAATAATTTTAATATTGTCAGTATTGATTTTAAGTAATAGAATTTATGGTTAAAAATTGTACATAAAAGGTTAAACTTTTGACAGCGTTTTTTATTATACATTAAATAAATCTGGATGATTCTTTGGGTATTTGTGTTTTGTTGAAAATCTGCCATAAAATGGATTTTTTTTTTTTAATCGCATCCGGTCCCAATTAATTGTAACTTAAAAGTCCCCTTCACAGTTACCTGTGCTATCTAAAAGGAAGCCGGGCCTAACTCAAGCATGTTAAGGCCTGGGATTTTCGGAAATCTTGAAAAAATTATTTCTCCTTCACTCTTTAATGCACAAAGCTGAAATTTGGTTTTCTGTTCACAATTAGGTTCTTCAAAGATTTGGTTGTGATGTTCATGACAAAAAGTGGTCACGTGACCATTAAGGCTGAAAAATAGAAAATTCAAAATGGGCCGGTTAGAAACATTTTCTTTAAAAATAAAAACTATGTTAAAACATTGTATTCATGCTTCTCTCTCTTAATGCGCTTCGTTTGGATTTCATTCATTCTCTGGTTTGGAGAAATCTTAATAATTGTTAATTTAGCCTTAGGTCACGTGACCTGTTTTGCCTTATAACTCGCATACCTTTTACGATGGACAACCAAACGAGGCGGATTTCGAAAGACCTTCAAAAATGCATTGTTTTCACATGCTTTCTAATATTCTGCAAAATAGTTCTAACCGGCCCATTTTTAAATTTCTATTTTTTCGCCTTAATGGTCACGTGACCACTTTATGTCACCATTTTTACCACTAAACTATTGAACAGCCCAAATATGAATATTGATCTAAATTTCAGCTTTGTACTTGAAAACACAAGCAAGAACTGATTTTTTTTTAAAAATCCGAAAATCCCAGTCCTTAACATGCTTGAGAATTTGCATCGAAGCGAGACAAACATCGAGCTTGCAACGATCAAGACCTTTTAACACCTTACAGAACAATTATTCACTTCTCCCATCATTACAAGCACAATTTCGTCTCACTTCAATACAACTTAAGCCCTGCTACCATTCAAGATAGAGACCTTTTAATACCTTAAGGACAATTATTCATGTTTCTCTTATCATTGCAAGCTCAACATTTGTCTCGCTTCTATACAAAGGCCCTGCTACCATTCAAGATGGCACAGGGAAACATGAATGGGACCATTGATAAATCATTGGAGTTTAATGCAGGAGACCAGAATTCACCCATAAGCTAGTCAGGCGCTCGAGATGAGGAGAGCAGAACTTCCTTTTCTAGGCCCTTTTTCCTCCTCTCTAGTCACCCCTCCCCCTGAGAACCCCTCTTGGGAGTTCCCAAAAAGGAAACAATCTTTTGCAAAAAAGATGATTTCAAGATGATTTGTGAACATGATAATATAAAAATATCAGAATTTATAGTAAAAATATGTTTATTTTGTACTAAACTATTCCATGTTCATAATCAATACTCTTGCTAACATCCCATATCTTATATTTACATTTGAAAAGGAAGTATATAACCTAACAATCTTATTACAGTGGCCATTTTTGCATTTTGGGTTTAATCTTCCAATACCTCAACCAGTTAAGAGGGGGAGCTTACATAAATTTGTAAACTTATTGGTTCTTTTGATGTAGGATCCACCTCAAAAATCAAATTGGAATTGACATTTTGCTTGTCACAATGCAACATTATGTTTGCTCTTAAAAAAAACTTAATAAACCTTACTTGACCATGCAATCAACAAACTTGTGATATAGCATTTTAATGTGCAACATTTTGGAGTGGTTGCTCATGTAAGCCTATAATTTCACAGGTGTATGAAAATCTCTCTATACGACTCGCACAATATCCCTGCAAGAATAAATGGACTGAAACAATATTAAATTATACAAACAGTCTACAGACATCATAATACTAACACATATTAAACACTGCTGAAGTAATAATTTAAGACATTTTAAATAACAACAAAGATCCTAATATCCTGACTAATAATATGTACAACTTGAAGCAGGATCGTGTCCAAAAATACACCTTTACAACTCACAATAACTATGTACAATACATGCACAGCATTTAAACAAAATGTCCTACAATTAATGCATTATAAATAAAGGTTGATTCAAAAGTCATCCTAGAGAAAAATAATATGAGACATTGAGTGAAATTCAGTACAAATTATGATGAATTTTAGGTTTGAACTTGCCAAAGTTAGAGATTAATCAAGCACAAAAATATATATAGTCATCATTTACATCTTTCTTAGTTTTTTTTTCAAAGGATATTTATATAATTATAATTTGCAAGTTTTATCCTGATGAAAACTAGTGCAATATTTATCGGTACCTATTTATCAGGTTAGTTTATTACACTTATAGACACATTAATATATTAATTTGACCACTGAGATAGACTGAGATATACCATTTCATTACATAATTTAAGCAATGCAACTGTCATCATCCGACATATTATTTAGTTAATCATCATTTTATCTTTATATTATGTTCATCATCTTTTTGTCGTCAATAGTTATTATTATATTATTGTTAGGGGCTGACCATTTAATTTTTGAGGGGGAGGGGGGGGGGGATTTTGACAGTAAATGTCCTGCAAAAATTTTGTGCAGCACAAATGGAGTTTATTTAAAGAAAAAGTATAGAAGTAAATATCCTGCAGAGCATTGAGAAGTGAAAAAAATCAACGAAATCAACCCCCCCCCCCCCCCCCCCCCCCACAAAAGTTAAATGGTAGTAATCATTATTCTAGACAGCACTTGAGACAACTCGAACTAGCAAAAGCAATTACTGGTAGTACATATCAATTAAGCAACCATCATCATGTATCAGTTTGTGTTTATATTATTCTGTTAACTATAATTATATTAAATATATTTTATCATAAAGCTTGATATTAACATTAAATGGACATCTGTTTAAACTTATTGTACTGTGATTGTGAGCTGTAAAGGTGTTTTAAAATATCTATATATCCTAATTTAAGTCTGAATTATCATATTGACCCTAGACTTGTAGTGTGTTCATACAATTCCTAACGCAAAAAAGATTATGAAAATATTTAGAAGTTTATCTTGCTGTCCCAACTATTCAAAAGGGGATGACATCTTAGAGTATTTTTAACACTTTTTTCTTTAGTTATTTGATATTTATTAGCAGACAGACCCGTCTGGTTCTTCCTCCTGTGGAAATGCAACATGTACTCTTTGTACATATGTTGCAAATGTCTTACAGAGTGGACAGCAGATGAGATTGGACGCACATTCCTCACAGCAATACACGTGCCCACACGGACAGAAGACAGTGTTAACGGTATTGTCCATACATATTTGACATGTCCAGTCATTGCTTTCAGTGTCCATTGCATAAAACACTTTTTGACTTCCTGTAACTGCTTCTTTACAAAGAGGGCAAAACACCTCTCCTTCGGCACACTTTGAACACAATAATATATGTCCACACGGGCAAAATAAAGTGTTTGATTCTTCAACTTTACACTTAGCACACATAGGAAACCAATCATGTTTGACTTCCTTCTCTGCTGAGTCCATAAGTTTACCATAATGGTAGTCGTAAGACTGCCTTCGGGTTAGTTTGACGTCCAGGTGGTATAACTCCTTAGCTGGTATCTTTGTAAACCATTTGGCAGGAAGGGCCCAACAAGGCATTGACAGTAGATAATGGTCAATGACTGACTTGCGTACTTTAGATGAGTAAAAGAACAACTGATGTTCCAAGATAGCTTTGTGCATTGCTTTGGCTCCTTCGCCGTTTGACAGGAAGAAGTGAATAAAGTTATAGCGACTTTCTTCAAATGATCTTTTTGTTACGATAATGAGTCTGTCTTCTGATAGGTTCATCTTGGCAATGTTCTCGAATGTAATCCTGTAATAAAAAAGTATAAATCAAAATTAGTAATGATATTCAAGATGAGTACTTTTACTAATTGCTAATAAAAAATAATGGCTTTTATTTATACACAATAAATTTACAGCTGGAATGATAGAAAATCATAAATATATATTATACTACATATACACTTGAACCTGGGGATTTACATCATCACACTTTTCAATGTGTTATTCAGAAATGACTATTTTTACTTATTACTGCGGTTTTCCACTTTCTGCGAACTCAAACATTCCCACGGCTTATTGTGAAATACGTTTTTAGCTGCCCTCAATCAAAACTAATTAGTCGGTACCTTTTAAATCCTTGCTTGACGGCAGCTAAAAACGTATTTCATAACGAGCCGTTGAAATGTCTGAGTTCGCAGAAAGTCGAAAACTGCAGTAAATAACAACTGAACTGATCCATGATCCTTTGCACCACTAGCTTGTAAGGTTTTTCATAAGAGACAACCTTTTTCACAAAGGGTGTGTGAACCATTTACTATTCACCTCCCCTTATAGCAAGACACTCTACCAAACTTAAAAGTGGCACATGTATATCAAGAGGAAAAACCACTCAACCCTTGCTACCAATTATACCTGACCTCACCAGTGAAGGGTTTATAATTTTTGGACCCCTAACCCACTTAAACATCCTTCATAGACTAAGGGTGTATCACTTATTTGTTAACAACATGTATCATACAGAGTGCATGGTTTTCATTAATTTGTTAAACAAAGTGTACTAATTAAAGGTTAATGGTCTGACAAAAACACAATAGAAAACAAAGGAATTAGAGTGACGTACTGCGTAATATGCTTAAGTGTATTTCACGATTTTATGAGAATCATTCTATATATTTAAAAAATACTTATTCACAACTTAATGCGAAAGTCTATTAATATGAAAACATCACCACTTATTACTCGAACCCATAGTTTTTTACTGACAAGTTGATCAGAAACATCCTGAGCTGTGTGGTATTTGAGGCCAATTATATCATCTTCCTACAATGCTCTAGCTAGTCCGATGCTCTAACCAGCTATCAATATAAGTGAGTCATCATAAATGATTACAACACAAAATTGCTAGACTGTAAAAGGGTGCAGTTTAAGTGGTCCATGCAGACATCATCATGCTATAGTGAAAAATAGAATGGGGTACTTAACGTTCATTTACAAAAGTTTCTTTCCAGATTGGAAAAAAGCACGACTTTATTTGAAACCCAATAAAGATTTATTATTATTATTATAGTTTTTTATATTTAACAATAAAGAATTCATGCAGTTTTCAACAAAAGAATAGGTACATTTTTACAATAAAGATAAGCTCGACCTCTGGCAAAGGCAATTAAGGCCCAGTTTTGCTTGACTGGATATCTAGATATAAGATGTCTTAGCTATATTAATAATACATTAGCTTAAATGTTGGATATATCTTACATTTTAACCATAACATAACAAATCACTGACAACCCTGATAACTGTTGAATTGTAATTAAACTGTGTTAAGTAGATTTAGGAATTCTTCCACCAAAAAAAAAAGACATATAGACATATAGATCAGATGGCTGGATGATATCACAGGTCAAGGTTATGGCGAGCAAGACTACTTGGACACATAATGTATATATAGATATATAATGCATGTTTAATGCCGAAACAACCAAAAATATCCAATGAAAAGATAAAAAATCTGAAGAAATGATGATAATCTGTGAAAAAAATGGAAATCCCAAAGTTGGATAAATTTACTACTTATAAAATATATATACAACAATATCACAAGCTATTGAAAATTAACAAACAGCAGAATATATGACCACAAAATGATCAATGAATTTTAAACTCTGAAGAAACATTTAAAGCTTGTTAAAATATACATATTCAAGAGATAACATATCACAATAGAAATTATAAGACCACAATTTCAGCCAATCAAGTCAACGAATGTCAAAATCAATGTCAGCAAAATAATTTGACTGTGACAGAAATGTACACAAAGCTAGACACTGAGACAATAGAAGTGTGCAACATAATACCAGCTCAAAAAATTATTTATATCCAAACAACATAAATAAAATGTCTGCTATCACGAAAAGGATTAATCAATAGGCTGACTTGTAAATTTATTTACCAATCTAGGGTACATAATTTTAAAACGAAATGAACAAGTTTGATGTCAGTAAATCTTGCTGATGATGTAAAAAAGCTTTAATACTCACTTTTGCTTTAGATGTCCAGGAGATTTTCTGTCAAAAACCTTTAATCCACTGCTACAAACAGCAACAGCAACCTTCTGACCACCAGCTTTTGCTTTGAATATTTCTGCATCGTAGAGCTCTTCCTTGGCAATTTCGTTCAGGAAGGTGTCACGGGCTGTCTTTCGAGCGGTGCCTTTCAAAGAAGCATGAGCTTTTGCTAACTCCTCGTCAGCTATTATCTCTTTTAAACAGGAAGATTTAAACTCTAGAAAACGCTGTGTTCCACTTTGATAATCCCCATACTCAGCTTGAGCCATCAAAGAACATAGTTTTACTGCTTGTTCGCTAGTAAAAGTGAACTTTCCATCGAATATTTGCGTCTTGAGGCAGAAATAGAAATGTTGCCTGAAATTTGATAGAGGTAAACAGTAGTAAGTGAACTTAATGTTCATGTTTATGATTACAGAATCTAATAAACAAGTTCTGGCGATCCTATGAAGGCAAACTTTATCATTATAGAAAGAGTTACCTTGTTACTTCTTGTTGCAGTTCTTGTGGGTCGACGAAAAATTTGACTTCCAAGCGAAGCCGGTGGTGTTTTCCCGTGAGATGTGGACGAAGCTGAGTTAAAACTGGATTTCTAAGGTTCAGCCACAAACTAGTGTCGTTTACATGATATTTTAGACCGAAGTAGTTCTTCTCTTTGACTCCTAACTCTTCACAAACCTATAAAGAGGAAGGGAAGACGATCGAAAGGAGTCAGTTTGAATTTTCTTTGTCAAACGGACGTTCACAAAACAGCTGATTTAGGCAAGAAAACACAACTTACCGTATCCAAAACTTCTTGTCCGAGTTTATCCCGAGTAAATACAAACTCATGCGATCTTCTACTGCTTTCTAGGACTGTAAACTTCATGTTCAGAGCTCAGCATTTGCACTTGTTTAACAATCGCCCAAAAAATGGAGGATGAAATGATGAAGTGAGCAAAAATTTCGTGTTTTTCTGGAACACAAACCTGAAAAAATTTTCCCTGTCCAAATAACGCAAACAACAGAATTTAGGCTTGATTGACAGCCGCTGAGCCAATCAGAAACTCTGATTTCGGAAGAGTGGTTACGAAGCCTCAAAACTGGTCGAACCGGAATCTCCAAGGGAGACCGAACACCGGAACCGGAAATAAAATTTCTAGCTTGTGTTTGTCACCCATGAATGGATATTTTCTTAAATATATCGCTAACTGAGGACAGAAATTACGTGTGTCTACACTTGATTTCAATTCCAACAATAGAGGTTAAGGAAAATGAGTTTAAAATCAAACTGGATCGAAGGAATAAGCCAAAAATGGATAAACTTATGAATATTTTTTTAGCTGTACTGCATGTGTAACCTTGAACTTGTATCAACAATACTCGTGAAAACATCATAATACATTCTATTCCATTTTATTGTGATAAGTTAACTAAAAATAATTATTAGGTCCCACAAACTTTATACTACGACAAAACAATTTCTACCAGAATGATTGGCATTTTGATTGATATCTGTCATTTCAAAGCGAAATTTGTGACAATATAGTTTGTTTAAACTTTTTCAGACCAAAAATTCTAATAACTATTCTAGTTGTTTATACTAAAAGAAATGAACCAAGATCAATGTGTTTATTTTCACCATTAATAACAAAATTGTTTATAATATTTGTGATCATTTTGATGTTAATTCCGTTGCGTGACAAATCGTGACGCGATTTTAGAGCACAGGTAGCCCAGTTTGTAATCGTGATCCGCCGTTCTTGAGCGATGAATATGTTTTTACTCTGCCATATACCCCTTGGTACTGACATAGTTATTATAGGGCACTAACTATGACACAGATTAGGGACGGACTATTAGAAATTGGGGGAGGGGGGAGTCGGTATCGGGGGGGGGGGGGGGGGGGTTGGGATGAGGGGTTTATTTCTTTCAGTCCAAGTCACGTATGTCGTTCTATTTTGAATGTGCTCACTTGACCTTATAAATAACTACTGAATGTAAGAGTAAAATGTTTATGGTCAGTAGCGTGACAATAGACCTCAGTTTACCTTATGTATGCAAATTGACGTTGCGAGTTTCATATTATTTTGAAATAACCGGTAACGTTTTGTTCGATGCCTATATAATTTATATCATATTAAAATTTAGTCTTTACTTTAATTAGTATGTGTGTGTGAAATTTGATTAAAAATAGACATTACTGTTACTGTACCGCGACGCCAAAGTTGCTAGGAAAGTCAAGAAAATAACTCGGTAGAGCCGCCTTAACACAAATAACAACTGATCCAAAGAAAACTGTAAAGTGTAAAAATGTGCGCATATTTCATTTATCGTTCTTAGAATGTTTGTGAATACTAGTGTCCCCAACTTTTTTTTTTTTTTTATAACCAAGTAAACCTTGAATTTTATAAATTAAAATTTTGAAGTTCTTATCCTTTGCGTGAGTTTATGTCAGTTTTTATTCGACATCAAATTAAGGGGCAATCAGATTTTGCCGTGAAGAGTATGGCTCAAGCACATTTTGCTGTCATTCTCGTACCCAGACCCTTCTCAGCTTTCTAACGAAAGGTCGTAAGCGTTGGGAAACCCTATAATTTCAAGTGATCTGATTGGCTGAGTGGTATAACAATAGCAATGGTTTAACTAGGCATATCGACAGGTAGCCCAAGCTCACTATTTATAAGAGAATATAAAGCGACTTTTGAAACCTTCGATGTTTTTCAGCTAAATATTAATACAATTCAATAAAAACTTTCAGTGTCATTTTCAGTTATTATTTAATTAGGTGTCTGAAGATTTCAAGCGATTTGGGTTAAAATTAAACAAGTTACGGCTATTTCTAAATTCGCCTAACTCACTGTGCCGTGAACAGGCTGAAGCTTCGGAGAGCCTAACACACGTGTCAACATTCTTTACAGGCTCATAAATCCTTTCTTTTTTAACTGAGTTTATAGAATTCTAATCCAAGAATGTTATTCTAAGGTGATATTTCCTTATCCTTCCCTAATTTTACCGCTCAAATGCACTTCTTTAACTATTAAAATCAATTCATAAAACATAAATAGTTTGCAAATTCACCAAGGCTCGTGCAGAAGATGATGAATTTTAATGAAAATAAAGTTGGCGTCGATGCGATGTGCTCGTTCATTCCTTCATTCTCGTGCCCAGAACAAATCGGTTGAAAGATGGCGCATGCGCTCTGTTGATGCTGTCACAACAATTCTGACTTCCGGTTGTAGTGTTTCCCAGAGCCTACGATCTGCCCATTCTCGTACCCAGACCCTACTCAGCTTTTTGGCAGATCGTAGGCTCTGGAAAACCCTACAACACCGGAAGCCAGAATTGTTGTGACAGCGTCAACAGAGCGCATGCGTCATCTTTAATTCGACCGAGTTGTTTGGGCACGAGTTAATTAATATTCATGAATCATTACTTCTGTACGAGCCTTGGCAAGCTTGAATGTGCAAACTATTTATGTTTTACAAAAGCCTCAAAGCGTTTGTACATCTTACGAGTCCTTAGAAGGTCAGGTTTTAAACCGAGCCAATTATGTCAGATCTTTTGCAGCTTTACTAGACCGATACTTGAATATGGTTGCCCGGTATGGCACACCGGATTACCCTCCTACCTCAGCGAGACTATCGAAAGAATCCAGAAAAGAACACTCTTCATTGCCTACCCTGGTTTGAACTACACAGAAGCACTTGGTAAAGCTGGACTTGAACTCCTTTCAGTAAGAAGATATAATATTTGTAGGAACTTTTTTCAACGCATATCCGACAAAAGCAAACTTCCACACCTAATTCGGAAACAGTAACAAAAAACTATAACCTACGTAAAAAAAGAAAATTATCAAATAAACTATCGTACAGAACTGTACAAGAACAGTTTTATTCCGTTTGCCGTGAGACATTTTAATTGATAAATATACAGACTTTTTATACTATACCATATTATATATTATATTTAAAAGTAGTCATCGAGTCATGTAAAAATGTCATAATTCAATTGTTTTTATCCTTATAATAATAATTGCAAAGTCATTTAATAAAGTCATTATTATTATTATTATTATTATTTATGAATTGATTTTAATGGTTAAAGAAGTGCATTTGAGCGGTAAAATTAGGCACGGATAAGGAAACATTACGGTAGAATAACATTCTTGGGTCAGAATTCTATAAACTTAAAAAAGAAAGAATTTATGAGCCTGTAAAGAATGTTGACACGTGTCTTTGGTTCTCCGAAGCTGCAACCTTCCCAACACAGTGAGTTAGGCGAATTTAAAAATAGCCGTAACTTAATTTTAACCCAAATCGCTTGAAATCTTCACAGACACTTAATTAAATAATAACTGAAAATGACAATGAAAGTTTTGATTAAATTGTATTAATATTTCGTTGAAAAACTTCGAGGTTTTAAAAGTCGCCTTATATTCTCTTATAAATTGTGAGCTTGGGCTACCTGTCGATATGCCTAGTTAAACCATTGCTATTGTTATACCATGCACTTAGCCAATCAGATCCCTTGATATTATCAGGTTTCACAGAGCCTACGACCTTTCGTTAGAAAGCTGAGAAGGATCTGGGTACGAGAATGACGATCTGCCAGAAAGCTGGGTAGGGTCTGGGTACGAGAATGATTTTGCTGTTAGAAGTATGGCTCAATCACACCTTGCTGTGAGGGGTCTGGGTCATTCACATCTTGCTCTGAGACATTGGAGTCTTGGCGTGGTTTCATGTCTTCATAATCAACTGCCACGTTTCCTGGCAAGTTATTGTTATCCAGAAACTCAAAACCATACATATTCGCAAATGGCATACGAAAACCAACTGAGGGAAAGTAAGCGTATTTGTACTTTGAGCCTCGGTTCTGGAACGTATGCCAAAGTTTATCCATGAAAGCATGGTGGAATATAAACTCGGGTGCACTGGCTGCATAGCGGTTATCGGGCATTAGACCTCCGATACAGTTATGAAAGTAACGATGGAGTTTTTCACGGATAATAAATTCAAAATGCTTGAATGAACCTTTAAATATCGCATCGTCAACTTTCTTCTGGTTGAAAAGATTACATGTGTGGTTGAAATCTCTTTTCAAGCAGCCACCACCTTTGCTCACCGACAAATGCCAGTTACCTTCTCTGAATTTGCCATCTTGGACGCATAACGATGGTTTAACTCCGTTACCCCCAACGCCTTGCGGCCCTCCGTTCCATACATCGGTTGGGTCACTTGTTCTCCAGACAGTTCCATCATCAACTCGAGCTGACCATTGGTAATAAGGTAGAGTCACACGGCAATCGATTTGGCGTAGATAGTACGTTTTCGATTTCCAAAGAATACCACCGGTGCCAAGGTAGAAAGATCTCTGGCATGTGGTGTAGGAAGTCACTAGGGATCCTTGGATGTTTGTCAAGAAGAATTTGGAAGGCATCTTTATAATATGGATCTGTTGTAGCCTTGTAGTAGACATCGACAAAGCGACGGCGTTCATCAAAGGGCATCTGAGTGAACTCTTTGCGTACGCGCTTGCACTGTTTAAACTCGCCATTTTCGCATGTACAACGCTGACCACAATGATCGTTGACAAAGGCGTTACCTTGGCATTTACCAAGTCCTAAAATAAAATGAAATATTTGTTATTTAGTAAACTTTAAGAATGAAAATAAATATGCTCTGCCCATAAGTGCAGTTTACCGCTGTTGTTGTTTATATCAATGTCACTAGTATCAATGTCACTAGTATCATTGACACTATCACTATCACTATCACTATCACTATCACTATCACTATCACTATCACTATCACTATCACTATCACTATCACTATCACTATCACTATCACTATTGGCTATGTCCCTTTACCTTTGACTCTTTTCAGCAGGTTGTTGTACTTGATATTAGGGCAAGTATGAGTTATTTTGGCCATTTTGATTGTTGTCAACGTCAAATCAATGAATCTGTCTAAATACTTTGAAGAGCATCTTGGAACTGCTAAACACTCTCCACATTCCTTAAAACAGTTTCATACTACTGTTAGTAATAAGTTGTTATATGTTACAGCCTACCAAGAATAAGGATATTGCCGGTTGCATTTTGTTACACCACCCCTCACTCCTCAAGTCCAAATATGCTGTTTATACACCACTTTTCACAATGTGAGTAAACATATTGTTGCACCACCCCTCTTCCTGTGAATATACCTGTAATTTGTTACAGCAATCCTCCCCCTGTGAGTATACCAATTGTGACAACGCCCCTTTCCCTGTGATATTACCTGTAATTTGTTACAGCAATCCTCCCCCTGTGAGTATACCAATTGTTATATACACCCTTCCTCTGTGGGTATATACCTGTAATTTGTTACAGCAATCCTCCCCCTGTGAGTATACCAATTGTTATATACACCCTTCCTCTGTGGGTATATACCTGTAATTTGTTAGACCAATCCTTCCCCTGTGAGTATATACCAATTGTTACAACGCACCTTCCCTGTGGGTATACCTGTAGTTTGTTACAGCAATCCTCCCCCTGTGAGTATACCAATTGCTATATAGTACACCCTTCCTCTGTGTGTATATACCTGTAATTTGTTACACCAATCCTCCCCCTGTGAGTATACCAATTGTGACAACGCCCCTTTCCCTGTGGGTATATACCTGTAATTTGTTACACCAATCCTTGTTCCATTTTTCGTTTCCCTTAGCGATATCATGAAAGTTACATTTACATTCTCTGTGCACGTGATTTGCACATGATAATTCGTCTACAGGACCACAGTGGGCAAACACAAACAACATGGTCAAGATCAGGGAGATCCAAATGGTGGCCATTTTGGGTTTAGATAAGTCTTGTTGAATGATCAATTAACCTAGAACTATAAAAAGAAAATATCTTTATCAACTGGTAAAAACTACAAGGATTCAGAAATGCCATGCCTTGGGAATTGATGGAGCTCACAGAACGTTCTGTAATTACAGTGAAACCCCGTTTAAAAATAATAAAGCCGACTAATAATAAGTAAAAAAAGGTCTACCAAAAATACTCTCGCACTATCATTGAATATTAATAAACTATAAAAATTGACAAACAAGTAAAGAAATATCCATTATTGTTAGTACATGCATTGTATAGAGTGATTTTCCGTCGTTCGTGAAAGAAAAACAAAAAAACTAGAAGAGTCAAGATTATGTGTGTCATGCATACAATAAATTCATTAGGCCTAGTCTGGGACCTAAACTCGCCTTAACTCGCAGCGAGTTTGGGCGAGTTAAGGCGAGTTAAGGCAACTTAAGGGAAAATCAAAATTTCAATGCTGCGAGTTAAGGCGAGTTAAGGCGAGTTAAGGAAAAATCCCATAATTTGGAGTGACACTAAAAGAACATGACTTATATGTGTATATTTCAGTTTTGTGAGATGAGGTTAAGGCAATTCCCTGTGCATTATGACATTGAGTAATTTACTGCGAGCTTGTGCGAGTTAATGCGAGTTTGTGCGAGTTAAGGCGAGTTAAGGTCCCAGACTAGGCCTTTCATTGGATCATAACAATCAATATTTATTCTATAGCTAAAGATTGACACACAAGAGACTGCAGTGACTTTTATAATCTGTTATAACAAATGCAGTCCTAAACTTTGTTTCTCAGTTTCTTTCTGCATTTGCACGTCCCTTTTTAAAAAAAAAAAAACACACTGCAAAAACGGCTGAGTAGCTACAACACAGTATATTGCGTTAATCATGCATTCAAGATGACACTTTATAGTGAGTAAACACAACTCTATAGTGAGTAAACCCAACTCATTATTGAGTAAAAGTGAGGTTAAACTCAATATATTGAGTACATTGTACTCAATGGTGCGTCTGCATCTATGTTTACTCTCAATAATGAGTTGGGTTTACTCAATATAAAGTGTTATCCTGAATGCATGGTTAACGCATATACTATGTTGTATCTACTCGGCCGTTTTTGCAGTGCAGCAATTTCAGTAAATCACATGCAATACAAAAACTCTGATTCATATCCATCTGTTTGTCAGGGAGAGATTATGTTCTTTACTGTGTAAATAAAAAAATGCATAAATGATTCAATATATATAGTGGCGGCCACACACATGAATATACCTTATTTCGACCTTATTGTTTTGAGCTTAAAATTAAGATCCAAATTAAGAACCTATATAGTAGCTTAAACTCACAGTAAGTTAAGCGCCATTTATATCAGAACCTATGTAGGCTACTTTGAAAAAAACCTAGTTTCTTATACGCGGGTTTTTCACTGTATTATGCGTACTATGTTCCACAGACGACGGAAAATTATTCGATTCTATTACATGCATTTGCATTGTGTATACTGATTCTAAACATATATACTGTACATCGCAGTACTTATATTATATATATATATATATATATATATATATATATATATATATATATATATATATATATATATATATATATATATATATATATATATATATATATATATATATATATATATATATATATATATATATATATATATATATATATATATATATATATTTTTAGGTATTGTTTTAAAAACGATATCTCCAAACATACATACTTATGATAGCAAAAACATCAGTAACACACAGTGCGAAAAATGGAATTTAATCAGGTTTAAGCTTTGCGTAGATCTGTTTAAAGTTGATTGTTGAACTTTATGCTGTATTTAAGTTAGCTTAAACCTATTTAAATGTAACTTTATGTCTTAAAGACTTAAAGCTAACTTGAAGACGACGTAAATGTGTATATGTTACATGTACAGTAATACTGACATCAACTAAAGTCTCTGATGAATGCCTCGGTAGCTAGTGCGGACCAGCCGGATTACATCACCGATTACAGAATATTAGTGATCATTAATACTAAATACCTGAATATACTTTCTAAATATCTTGGATGTTTCACTTGTTGAGTATCTGAGAATCCAAGAATCAAAAAGAGGAGTCCAAGTACTATGTATTACATTGAAACTAAGAAAACGGTGAACAGCTATAAATATGTCTGGAATGTATAATGTATTCTGGCGAGCATAAATGGTTATTCTCTGTTGATTCTGACCAATCACAAGCGAGCCTCGGATGTGAACATTGTTTTAAAATGTATAAAAATTAAAGTAGCATTAATATAAATTATTGGCATATTCTTTATTATCAAATAAACGATTTCAATTATTTGGAGTCCATGTAGTTGGTGTATTATAAAATAATATTTTATAAAATAAAGGCTGGTTTTACATCTTCCAGCAGTCCGGGAAAGTAGTCAAATTTGCGCACCTTGCAACGTCACGATGTAAACAACTGCTCGACCAATAAGATCGCAAGTTCCTTGTCTCCATAGTAACTATGGTTCTAGAACAAAATGGCTAACACGAGAGTCGTTCGAGGCAGTGGCGATTCGAAGAATTTTGAGTCATATTTATCTGTGAAAAATTAGCTAAAACACAACTGTAGTCATGAATTGACATCAAAGAATCCTCGGAGATGTTAACAATGTGCATTGGTGGAAATTATCCAGACTAAATGCTACTTTTATGTCATTTCTCTTGCCGAATTGCCCTTTTACTATACATATACGTCGAGGAATTCGACAAAAATCCTTCAATGTAAGTTTGTGAAGTGATTCTATTGAAAAATACCTTTATCAAAGAAAGGGAATAATGTATTTCGCAAAGATTCCTTCGGAATGTATCTGACTAAGCTAATCTTTTATCAAAAATTTCGAGTAATTTTGACAGTTGGTTCAAAAGTGTTCAAATCAATGAACTTTATACACTACAGAATGTTGTGGCTGTACCGACAATTCGAACTGTTATTCATGTCATTTGTTAAGAACCTTTGAAATTACATGTAGTTCATGTGTCCAATAATCTTTAATAAACTCCAAGTCATTAGAAATCAGTGATGACTGGACCTTTGCTGGGTTGTAATTGAAACAACTAAATTTAATCACTGAAGATAAATTAAAAATATATTTGAACATTTGTATTCATCATGTGCTTGTTACATGTATAATGTATTTGTAAGAAAACGGTGAACAGCTATAAATATGTCTGGAATGTATAATGTATTCTGGCGAGCATAAATGGTTATTCTCTGTTGATTCTGACCAATCACAAGCGAGCCTCGGATGTGAACATTGTTTTAAAATGTATAAAAATTAAAGTAGCATTAATATAAATTATTGGCATATTCTTTATTATCAAATAAACGATTTCAATTATTTGGAGTCCATGTAGTTGGTGTATTATAAAATAATATTTTATAAAATAAAGGCTGGTTTTACATCTTCCAGCAGTCCGGGAAAGTAGTCAAATTTGCGCACCTTGCAACGTCACGATGTAAACAACTGCTCGACCAATAAGATCGCAAGTTCCTTGTCTCCATAGTAACTATGGTTCTAGAACAAAATGGCTAACACGAGAGTCGTTCGAGGCAGTGGCGATTCGAAGAATTTTGAGTCATATTTATCTGTGAAAAATTAGCTAAAACACAACTGTAGTCATGAATTGACATCAAAGAATCCTCGGAGATGTTAACAATGTGCATTGGTGGAAATTATCCAGACTAAATGCTACTTTTATGTCATTTCTCTTGCCGAATTGCCCTTTTACTATACATATACGTCGAGGAATTCGACAAAAATCCTTCAATGTAAGTTTGTGAAGTGATTCTATTGAAAAATACCTTTATCAAAGAAAGGGAATAATGTATTTCGCAAAGATTCCTTCGGAATGTATCTGACTAAGCTAATCTTTTATCAAAAATTTCGAGTAATTTTGACAGTTGGTTCAAAAGTGTTCAAATCAATGAACTTTATACACTACAGAATGTTGTGGCTGTACCGACAATTCGAACTGTTATTCATGTCATTTGTTAAGAACCTTTGAAATTACATGTAGTTCATGTGTCCAATAATCTTTAATAAACTCCAAGTCATTAGAAATCAGTGATGACTGGACCTTTGCTGGGTTGTAATTGAAACAACTAAATTTAATCACTGAAGATAAATTAAAAATATATTTGAACATTTGTATTCATCATGTGCTTGTTACATGTATAATGTATTTGTAAGAAAACGGCGAACAGCTATAAATATATGTCTGGAATGTATAATGTATTCTGGCGAGCATAAATGGTTATTCTCTGTTGATTCTGACCAATCACAAGCGAGCCTCGGATGTGAACATTGTTTTAAAATGTATAAAAATTAAAGTAGCATTAATATATTGGCATATTCTTTATTATCAAATAAACGATTTCAATTATTTGGAGTCCAGGTAGTTGGTGTATTATAAAATAATATTTTATAAAATAAAGGCTGGTTTTACATCTTCCAGCAGTCCGGGAAAGTAGTCAAATTTGCGCACCTTGCAACGTCACGATGTAAACAACTGCTCGACCAATAAGATCGCAAGTTCCTTGTCTCCATAGTAACTATGGTTCTAGAACAAAATGGCTAACACGAGAGTCGTTCGAGGCAGTGGCGATTCGAAGAATTTTGAGTCATATTTATCTGTGAAAAATTAGCTAAAACACAACTGTAGTCATGAATTGACATCAAAGAATCCTAGGAGATGTTAACAATGTGCATTAGTGGAAATTATCCAGACTAAATGCTACTTTTATGTCATTTCTCTTGCCGAATTGCCCTTTTACTATACATATACGTCGAGGAATTCGACAAAAATCCTTCAATGTAAGTTTGTGAAGTGATTCTATTGAAAAATACCTTTATCAAAGAAAGGGAATAATGTATTTCGCAAAGATTCCTTCGGAATGTATCTGACTAAGCTAATCTTTTATCAAAAATTTCGAGTAATTTTGACAGTTGGTTCAAAAGTGTTCAAATCAATGAACTTTATACACTACAGAATGTTGTGGCTGTACCGACAATTCGAACTGTTATTCATGTCATTTGTTAAGAACCTTTGAAATTACATGTAGTTCATGTGTCCAATAATCTTTAATAAACTCCAAGTCATTAGAAATCAGTGATGACTGGACCTTTGCTGGGTTGTAATTGAAACAACTAAATTTAATCACTGAAGATAAATTAAAAATATATTTGAACATTTGTATTCATCATGTGCTTGTTACATGTATAATGTATTTGTAAGAAAACGGTGAACAGCTATAAATATGTCTGGAATGTATAATGTATTCTGGCGAGCATAAATGGTTATTCTCTGTTGATTCTGACCAATCACAAGCGAGCCTCGGATGCGAACATTGTTTTAAAATGTGTAAAAATTAAAGTAGCATTAATATATTGGCATATTCTTTATTATCAAATAAACGATTTCAATTATTTGTAGTCCATGTAGTTGGTGTATTATAAAATAATATTTTATAAAATAAAGGCTGGTTTTACATCTTCCAGTCGAATGTATTTTCTGAAGAGCCGCTTCTTTTGCGAGACGCCATTAAATGACAATTAGCTAGGTGAAAGGCAACGATCCTATAGCTATAACTAGAATTTAATAATACTAATATCTAAAGAGGAACGGCTCACCAAAGATGATTTTGAGGATGGTTCTCAGTTTCATAAAGGAAAGAGGGAGGAGGGAGAATTAAAATATAAAGAGAGCATTTACCTAATTACTCGTGTCGGGCTACCGAAGGTAGCCGACAAGAGTTAAAAATTCCCTTCGATTTCGCATTTCTGCCAGAAGTGCTAATTTTGACCTCAAATACGCATGCTCAGTCTGACGTAATAATTTTAGACACATGTGTGACCGGTGACCATATCAGATACTGTTTGCAACGGTAGATTTTAGTCGTAAAAGCAAGTCAAATGGTTCCAGAACTTCAACAATTGCTCGAACATACAAACATTCATACTGTTCTCGATCGGCCCACACTAAAAGATGGTGACGAGCGAATATTTCGAACCGGGTCGGTTCGTGAACGTCATAGCAATATCAAAGCTGAGTCAAACAAGATCTTACTAGAATCAATGAGCAATCAAATGCTGACTAAACTGACAAACGACAGAACGAATACCACAAACTTTGACTTAACAACCCACTGTACTGAATGGAAATCCTCAGAAGATGAAGAATTCCAGAATTTAACAAAGAGCAAGAGCACAAAGAACGACAAAGCCGCCATGATTGGGTTGATGCCACAACACGGATCAAAGATCAAAGCTTATTTGCATTTATAATTATCACGGTAATTATTTTACTTTTATTCGGTACTTTTGTTGTATTGTGGATCAAAGAAGCAATTTTATCGTTTCAAGGAGTTGTATTTATGATAATTATAGCGTTCTTATACAAGCTATCGAAGTTGGTGACGTTTTTCAAAACAATGTTTGATAATGAATGTGATACTTTAGATAAAGTTATGAAGTTGCATGTAGATAATAAAAATGATTTAAAGGTTTCAATAAATATTACAAGAGAACTTAGATCTCGACGTGCTCAGTTTATTTACTATAATTCTAGTAAAGTAGTGTGCCAATACCATGTTATAGTTTATCCAACTTTAACTTGATCAGTTTTGCAAAACTAAGCACTTCCCAACCTATGTATGTTGATATTATTTCAAAACATATATTTCAAGTTTAAATAGTTGAGTTTTAGTTTTAATACTCTATTTTTCATATTGTTGATATTTTTGTTCATTATGTATGATTACAAATAAATTATTAGGTCAATAATTGTTTCTAACAATGTTTAATATAAATAGGCAGCTATTTTATGAAGATAACCTAAGCAGGCTATGGCAATAGGATGTCATATATACTAACCATGTTAAGTTTTAAATCAGGGTTAGTAGAGATAACATTCCTATTTTCCTGTCCTGCTTATTTATGTTTATAAAATAGTTTATTTGGATGGATAATAATCAAGTACTCTACTCAAGTTTCATTGCCTTTACATTATATTTTATTCACTTGTACACACTACAGCCATACTTCCCACGTGAAAAAATACATACTTGAATGAAAATATAATCTTTATTGTCCCAAAATCACACGCAGCACAAACTGTATCAGTTTAGTGAAAAATCTTAAAATAAAGAATTAAAAAAACCCTCGCTTTATAATTCACAATGTGTTTGTTTGTTTTTGTTTTTGTTTGTTTGGTTACACACTTTGAGCTGTTTTAAAAGGATTTTCAAAACACCTCAAAATGTGACCAAAACACACTAGCCTGCGTAGCTGGCCCTTTGGGTGGGGAGAGGGGAAAAAGGGGACGGAGGGGAGGGGGATGGGGAGAGGAATCCCCCTCCCCTCCCCTCCCCTCCGCTCCTTTCTCCCTAGGGCCGAGCTACGCAGGCTAAAACACACAGAAGCGACAAACACTGTAAACTTATGTTGAATGACTTTTATTTTCAATATGCTTTATTTTAGAAATATTGACTAAATCATATCAGACTTATCATAGGGAACATATACATTGTCTAAATGAACCATCTTACAACTTGGATTAACTGTGCCTAAATTGACTCTCAAGACAATATGTTCTTCAGCAATAAAAGCTCTTGTTATGCAAATGATGCCAAAAAATGGGCGCGCGATTTGCACTAAGAGGTCACGTGACCCCAAGCTGCAATCTCAAAATAAAGTTCAAAGATGGATAGAACATACCAAAATTAATAAAAGTGCAAAGTTTAACAATCTTAAGAAAATATTTGAGCCTATTTTCACAATAATTTCTCTAATATTTAGTTTTATGAGTTGAATCTTAGCACTTTTACTAATTTCGTGATGCTTTTTCTATCGCTGGATTTTGTTTTGTAATTTCTACTTGATTTAGGTTAGATGGGGTCATGTGCAAATCGCCCATTGTCGCATTCACGTCACGACACGAGTAAATGATCTATGATCGTCTAGTTGATTATTGAACATAAGGTCTTATTGGACTGATTGTAATTTTATGCGAACAGTTTATCTCTGAAATACAAACTATTTAATTGTTCAAATTTATACCATTTACACTCTAATGTATAGTCTCAATAGCTTTTATTTAGAAAAGAAGGAGGGAGAAAAATGCTATAAAATTTGTGAGGATGGATATTTTAATCTCTGTTCCTCTCCCATCTATATATCTTCATGGTTGTCTCCCGGTACGACAGTCAGGCGGAGTCATTCATTGTACAATTAACCATGATAAAGTGCACACGTTATATATCCGTGAAACAAAACTAACAAAGTATTGTTTTATTGCACTATTTTGTATAAACTTGTAGATATCAATGCACCGGTATTTCGTACGTTTTTAAACAGATACATACGTGGTTTTATTGTGAATTATAAGAACGATTCGCATAAAACACAAATAGTCACTCTTCATAAAACAGAAGATACGTATTTCATTTTATTATATACCTTTATTGTATTTATCTATATTGTATTTATCTATATTGCATTTATCTATATTGTATTTATCTATATTGCATTTATCTATATAAATGCATTTATCTATATTGTATTTATCTATATTGTATTTATCTATATTGTATTTATCTAGTTGAGTGTATTTATCTATATTGTATTTATCTATATTGTATTTATCTAGTTTAGTGTATTTATCTATATTGTATTTATCTAGTTTAGTGTATTTATCTATATTGTATTTATCTATATTGTATTTATCGATATTGTATTTATCGATATTTTATTTATCTATATTGTATTTATCTATATTGTATTTATCTATATTGTATTTATCTATATTGCATTTATCTATATTGTATCTATCTATATTGTATTTATCTATATTGTATTTATCTAGTTTAGTGTATTTATCTATATTGTATTTATCTATATTGTATTTATCTAGTTTACTGTATTTATCTATATTGTATTTATCTATATATTGTATTTATCTATATTGTATTTAATTCTAATAATTCCAAACAGCTTTTTCGTACAGTTGACAAGTTACTTCAGAAGAACAATGATACGTACTATCCTTCAGCAAAAAATGACCAAGAGTTAGCTAATTCTTTTGCAGATTTTTTTGCAACCAAGATTGAAAACATTCGTAATGGCTTTGCTATGAATCAAGAACAATACAATAAAGCCGTTACTGAGAAAACCTGTTCTTCCTTCTTTAGTGAATTTGAAATCGTCACCGAGAAAGATATAATGGACTTAATCACAACTGGTCTAAAATCAAGTCATGTTCATTAGACCCATTACCCGCTACTATTATGAAAGAATACTATGGTAGCTTAGTTCCAGTATTCAAAACGATTATAAATTTATCTCTGTCTACCGGGGTAATGCCGGAGGACCTGAAGACTGCCCTATTAACACCCCTACTAAAAAAAACTAATGCCGACTTTGAGCTGTTTACCAATTTTCGTCCAGTCTCTAACCTGAAGTTTCTATCTTAAATATCATCAACTGAACAAATATTTGAAGAACAACAACCTACATTAGCCACTACAGTCTGCTTACAAAATATGCCACAGTACAGAGACAGCCCTGCTTACTATCACAGACGACATTTTGCTCTCTCTAGACAGAGGAGAAAATGTGTTCTTAGTACTTTTAGATCTATCTGCTGCGTTTGATACAGTTAATCATTCACGCTTGTTGTGTCGACTTCAAAATACTTTTGGTATTCAAGGTGTAGTTTTGGATTGGTTTCGATCATACCTCTCCAGCAGAACTCAGTTTGTCAGCATAAATAACACAAATTCTACACTACGTGATTTCACAGTCGGTGTCCCACAAGGGTCTGTGTTGGGACCAGTATTGTACTTACTTTACACCGCACCACTTGCTGAAGTTATACAATCACACGGCTTGGACTACCATATGTACGCTGATGACAATCAATTGTATTTTTCCTTCAAAACGCACGATGTTAGCCTAGCGAAATCTAAAATTGAGGAATGTATCACATCTATTTGTAACTGGATGAACTTGAATAAACTCAAACTAAATAATGAAAAAACTGAAATCATATTATTACACTCTAAATTTCGAGCATCGCCACCTGTACAGTCTTTGCTGGTTGGAACTGAAAACGTTACTCTGTCGACATCAGCCAGTAGTTTGGGTGTAAAATTTGATGACACTATGTCCTTTAATGCGCACCTGTCCACTGTTTGTAAGTCGTCGTTCTACCACCTACGCAATATATCCAGAATACGCAAGTACTTAACCAAAGATTCTGCTGCTACCATAGTCCATGCCTTTGTGACGTCTAAATTAGACTACTGTAACTCATTGTTGTCTGGCTTGCCTAAATATCAGATACAGAGGCTGCAATATGTTCAGAATACTGCAGCCAGAGTGGTATGCCAAGGACGTAAATACGATCACATTACACCATTACTACAGGAACTCCATTGGCTACCTGTACACTACAGATCTACCTTTAAGACGTTACTGATCGTCTTCAAATGTCTCAATGCTAAAGCACCTCACTATTTAAGATCAAAGCTCCAGTACAGGCAATACTCCAGATCGTTGAGATCTGTCTCAAAGAAATTATTAAAAGAACCTAGATCGCATACAAAAACGTATGGAGAGAGAGCATTCTCTAATCTGGCTCCAAGACTTTGGAACAATCTACCATATGATTTACGCAGCATAACAACTGTTGACTGTTTTAAGAAAAAGTTGAAAACATACCTTTTTACGAAATATAAGAAAAACGAAACATTATTTTAAGGATTATTATTATTTTATTATTTTATAATTGTATATATTGTGAATTTTAGAAGTAGTTATATCATATTTTTATAGTTTTATAAATCATATTTGTTTTAGAATCTTTACTTATAATTTAATTTTTCATCAGTTGTAAATAGTTAATTATCTTCTTTGTAAAGCGCCTTGAGCATAGGATAAGTGCGCTATAGAAATAAAGTTTATTATTATTATTTATCTATATTGTATTTATCTAATTTAGTGTATTTATCTATATTGTATTTATCTATATTGTATTTATCTAATTTAGTGTATTTATCTATATTGTATTTATCTATATTGTATTTATCTATATTGTATTTATCTATATTGTATTTATCTATATTGTATTTATCTATATTGTATTTATCTAGTTTAGTGTATTTATCTATATTGTATTTATCTATATTGTATTTATCTAGTTTAGTGTATTTATCTAGTTTAGTGTATTTATCTATATTGTATTTATCTATATTGTATTTATCTAGTTTAGTGTATTTATCTATATTGTATTTATCTATATTGTATTTATCTAAATTGTATTTATCTATATTGTATTTATCTATATTGTATTTATCTATATTGTATTGATCTATATTGTATTGATCTATATTGTATTGATCTATATTGTATTTATCTATATTGTATTTATCTATATTGTATTTATCTATATTGTATTTATCTATATTGTATTTATCTATATTGTATTGATCTATATTGTATTTATCTAATTTAGTGTATTTATCTATATTGTATTTATCTATATTGTATTTATCTATATTGTATTAATCTAGTTTAGTGTATTTATCTATATTGTATTTATCTAGTTTAGTGTATTTATCTAGTTTAGTGTATTTATCTAGTTTAGTGTATTTATCTATATTGTATTTATCTATATTGTATTTATCTAGTTTAGTGTATTTATCTATATTGTATTGATCTATATTGTATTTATCTATATTGTATTTATCTATATTGTATTTATCTATATTGTATTTATCTATATTGTATTTATCTAGTTTAGTGTATTTATCTATATTGTATTTATCTATATTGTATTTATCTAAATTGTATTTATCTATATTGTATTTATCTATATTGTATTTATCTATATTGTATTTATCTAGTTTAGTGTATTTATCTATATTGTATTTATCTATATTGTATTTATCTAAATTGTATTTATCTATATTGTATTTATCTATATTGTATTTATCTATATTGTATTTATCTATATTGTATTTATCTATATTGTATTTATCTATATTGTATTTATCTATATTGTATTTATCTATATTGTATTTATCTATATTGTATTTATCTATATTGTATTTATCTATATTGTATTGATCTATATTGTATTGATCTATATTGTATTGATCTATATTGTATTGATCTATATTGTATTGATCTATATTGTATTGATCTATATTGTATTGATCTATATTGTATTTGTCTTTATTATATAACATATAGTGGTATACCGAGTGATATCAACTAGATAAAAAGCCTATCCTAGTCATGAAGATATCATTGATATCACACATGTGTGATATCACTCTCAACCAATCAACTTTCAAAAAAAAAAAAAATTTTTTTCTTCAATCTGTTATATAATAAACAGAACATTACATGTGCGCTTGGAGATATGAATTTTATCTTCTCGTGTTGAAAAGATATCCCACTCATTCGCTGCGCTCACTCGTGGGATATCTTATCAACACTCGAAGATAAAATTCATATCTCCGTGCGCCCATGTAATATCCTCTATATATTGTATTTATCTATATTGTATTTACCTATATTGTATTTATCTATATTGTATTTATCTATATTGTATTTATCTATATTGTATTTATCTATATTGTATATACTACTTATTAACCGAGAGTGAGGTCATTACAGGGAAATCTCAGACCAAGGTCTTGACAGTACGGACCGAGCGCAGCGAGGTCCGTACAAAAAAGACCGAGGTCTGAGATTTCCCTGTAATGACCGAACGGACGAGGTTAATAAGTTATTTATTATATGGCTATTTTAAAAAGAGAGAGAAAGTAATATTTTTTTTGATATTTTACGACGCGCGTTGCTTTCAAATGGCTTCCCAGTAGTTTTACTGAAAAAGAGCGAGTTGTCAAACTAGATCAGAAACCGGTTTTAATTTCATTCAGCATTAGGTACGGCTGCCTCAACAAACTCACAGAAATTTTATTGACAAATTATTAGATTTACTGCTGCTTTCCTCATCATTTCAAATCAAATATCGTCTAAAGACAACGGGTTTTGCTTATATCTCAACATCAAAGAAAGTCAAGAAACAAAAGACAAGTTTTACAAAGGATTTTATAGCTGACACGAACAAGTGAACCACGATGGATGTTGAAACGAGTTGTATTAATTTGTCGGTCTTGTGGACGTTTGCATCAAGAAAAAAGCCTACTGAAGCTTATTTTTCGATAAATGATAAGAAACGATGTCACCGACAACTATTGAAGGAATTAATTTGTCTGTGTCGTACTTTATGAAGAAGATGAAAGTTGAAAGCACTAGGATCGCTGACAGGTCTTTGAATCAAGCAATTCGACCTTTTTCAAGATTGTTTTTAAAACCTTTTGTATGCAGAAAAAGAAAGACATGAAAACTTCCTCACTTCAAGAACGTTGTTAACTTTGCTAACAAACTTATCGTGAGTTTTACAGCTTTTTAAAAGTGACTGAAAAGCAACGGCATATATCAACAAAAACAGCTCAACTCACCGCCGTGTTGTTTACCGAAAGAAGGATAAATTAAAACTAAAAGTATACTTTTCAACTATCATTGAGGTATGTGAACGAGCTTTATGTTCTTTAAAGAATTAAAAAAAACTTTTGTGTATTCTCACAACCTTTTGTGTATTCTCTCGTGAGTTGAATTTCTAGGTATATCTCAGTTGACTTGCTTTTTCTCAAATTTCTCGACGCCGGTCCGGAAAAAATCTTGTATTGCCCGTGGTCGTTACAGGAAAATTACGGCCCTCTCGCGAGAGCCGATTGGCCAATCAGAGCACGCGGAATTTTGATGCCATATAATAATTATCTATATTGTATTTATCTATATTGTATTTATCTATATTGTATTTATCTAGTTTAGTGTATTTATTCTAGTCTTTCCAAATTTGTAATTATATTATGTTTATTTGTATAATGATATACCTTGTGCATAAATTTAATAAAAAATGTTACGTTCATGCAGTGCGTAAGTTTATGTTTTTATTCGACTTCAAGTTCAGGATCATTCACATCTTGCCATGAGGAGTCTCGGTCGGGAATTGCCTCATCGTGATCATATTCTCTTTCTTCCTCATTGGAGTCTTGGCGTGGTTTCATGTCTTCATAATCAACTGCCACGTTTCCTGGCAAGTTATTGTTATCCAGAAACTCAAAACCATACATATTCGCAAATGGCATACGAAAACCAACTGAGGGAAAGTAAGCGTATTTGTACTTTGAGCCTCGGTTCTGGAACGTATGCCAAAGTTTATCCATGAAAGCATGGTGGAATATAAACTCGGGTGCACCGGAGGAATAGCGGTTATCGAGCATTAGACCTCCGATACAGTTATGGAAGTAACGATGGAGTTTTTCACGGATAATAAATTCAAAATGCTTGAAAGAACCTTTAAGTATCGCATCGTCAACTTTCTTCTGGTTGAAAAGATTACATGTGTAGTTGAAATCTCTTTTCAAGCAGCCACCACCTTTGCTCACCGACAAATGCCAGTTACCTTCTCTGAATTTGCTATCTTGGACGCATAACGATGGTTTAACTCCGTTACCCCCAACGCCTTGCGGCCCTCCGTTCCATACATCGGTTGGGTCACTTGTTCTCCAGACAGTTCCATCATCAACTCGAGCTGACCATTGGTAATAAGGTAGAGTCACACGGCAATCGATTTGGCGTAGATAGTTTTCGATTTCCAAAGAATACCACCGGTGCCAAGGTAGAAATATCTCTGGCATGTGGTGTAGGAAGTCACTAGGGATCCTTGGATGTTTGTCAAGAAGAAGATAGAAGGCATCTTTATAATATGGATCTGTTGTAGCCTTGTAGTAGACATCGACAAAGCGACGGCGTTCATCAAAGGGCATCTGAGTGAACTCTTTGCGTACGCGCTTGCACTGTTTAAACTCGCCATTTTCGCATGTACAACGCTGACCACAATGATCGTTGACAAAGGCGTTACCTTGGCATTTACCAAGTCCTAAGATAAAATGAAATATTTGTTATTTAGTAAACTTTAAGAATGAAAATAAATATGCTCTGCCCATAAGTGCAGTTTACCGCTGTTGTTGTTTATATCAATGTCACTAGTATCATTGACACTATCACTATCACTATCACTATCACTATCACTATCACTATCACTATTGGCTATGTCCCTTTACCTTTGACTCTTTTCAGCAGGTTGTTGTACTTGATATTAGGGCAAGTATGAGTTATTTTGGCCATTTTGATTGTTGTCAACGTCAAATCAATGAATCTGTCTAAATACTTTGAAGAACATCTTGGAACTGCTAAACACTCTCCACATTCCTTAAAACAGTTTAATACTATTGTTAGTAATAATTTGTTATATGTTACAGCCTACCAAGAATAAGGATCGATATTGCCGTTTGCATTTTGTTACACCACCCCTCACTCCTCAAGTCCAAATATGCTGTTTATACACCACTTTTCTCAATGTGAGTAAACAAATTGTTGCACCAACCCTCTTCCTGTGAATATACCTGTAATTTGTTACAGCAATCCTCCCCCTGTGAGTATACCAATTGTTATATACACCCTTCCTCCGTGTGTATATACCTGTAATTTGTTACAGCAATCCTCCCCCTGTGAGTATACCAATTGTGACAACGCCCCTTTCCCTGTGATATTACCTGTAATTTGTTACAGCAATCCTCCCCCTGTGAGTATACCAATTGTTATATACACCCTTCCTCTGTGGGTATATACCTGTAATTTGTTACAGCAATCCTCCCCCTGTGAGTATACCAATTGTTATATACACCCTTCCTCTGTGGGTATATACCTGTAATTTGTTACACCAATCCTCCCCCTGTGAGTATATACCAATTGTTACAACGCACCTTCCCTGTGGGTATACCTGTAGTTTGTTACAGCAATCCTCCCCCTGTGAGTATACCAATTGCTATATAGTACACCCTTCCTCTGTGTGTATATACCTGTAATTTGTTACACCAATCCTCCCCCTGTGAGTATACCAATTGTGACAACGCCCCTTTCCCTGTGGGTATATACCTGTAATTTGTTACACCAATCCTTGTTCCATTTTTCGTTTCCCTTAGCGATATCATGAAAGTTACATTTACATTCTCTGTGCACGTGATTTGCACATGATAATTCGTCTACAGGACCACAGTGGGCAAACACAAACAACATGGTCAAGATCAGGGAGATCCAAATGGTGGCCATTTTGGGTTTAGATAAGTCTTGTTGAATGATCAATTAACCTAGAACTATAAAAAGAAAATATCTTTATCAACTGGTAAAAACTACAAGGAATTGCCATGCCTTGGGAATTGATCGAGCTCACAGAATTAACGTTCTGTAATTACAGTGAAACCCCGTTTAAAAATAATAAAGCCGACTAATATAATAAGTAAAAAAAGGTCTACCAAAAATACTCTCGCACTATCATTGAATATTAATAAACTATAAAAACTAACAAACAAGTAAAGACGGAAATATCCATCATTGTTAGTACATGCATTGTATATAGTGATTTTCCGTCGTTCGTGAAAGAAAAACAAGTTTTTAGTAGTGCGTAATAGTTGGTAATAGATACAAAAAGACTAGAAGAGTCAAGATTATGTGTGTCATGCATACAATCAATTCCTTGGATCATAACAATCAATATTTATTCTATAGCTAAAAATTGACACAAAAGAGACTGCAGTGACTTTTATAATCTGTTATAACAAATACAGTCCTAAACTTTGTTTCTCAGTTTCTTTCTGCATTTGCACGTCTCTTTAAAAAAAAAAAAAAATCACACTGCAAAAACGGCTGAGTAGCTACAACACAGTATATTGCGTTAATCATGCATTCAGGATGACACTTTATAGTGAGTAAACACAACTCTATAGTGAGTAAACCCAACTCATTATTGAGTAAAAGTGAGGTTAAACTCAATATATTGAGTACATTGTACTCAATGGTGCGTCTTCATCTATGTTTACTCTCAAAAATGAGTTAGGTTTACTCACTATAAAGTGTTATCCTGAATGCATGGTTACACAATATACTGTATTGTATCTACTCGGCCGTTTTTGCAGTGCAGCAATTTCAGTCCATCACATGCAATACAAAAACTCTGATTCATATCCATCTGTTTGTCAGGGAGAGAATCAGATTATGTTCTTTACTGTGTAAATAAAAAAAATGCATAAATGATTCAATATATATAGTGGCGGTCACACACATGAATATACCTTATTTCGACCTTATTGTTTTGAACTTAAAATTAAGATCCAAATTAAGAACCTATAATAGCCTAACCTCACAGTAAGTTAAGCGCCATTTATATCAGAACCTATGTAGGCTACTTTGAAAAAAACCTAGTTTCTTATACGCGGGTTTTTCACTGTATTATGCGTACTATGTTCCACAGACGACGGAAAATCATTCGATTCTATTACATGCATTTGCATACTACACATATATACTGTACATCGCAGTACTTATATTATATATATATTTTTAGGTATTGTTTTAAAAAACATATCTCCAAACATACATACTTATGATAGCAAAAACATCAGTAACACACAGTGCGAAAAATGGAATTTAATCAGGTTTAAGCTTTTCGTAAATCTGTTTAAAGTTGATTGTTGAGCTTTATGCTGTATTTAAGTTAGCTTAAACCTATTTAAATGTAACTTTATGTCTTAAAGACTTAAGGTTACGGTCCACATTCGCGGTGTGCTTTCACATGCTCTCAGTGAAAAGTTTGTTTACCGCGTCATTTTACAATAGTAATAGACATATTATATGTCATTTTAAAGTTTATATAACAGAGAATAAGACTGTGTATGTTTTGTTATATACAACAATTTTCTGTAATTTATGCTCTTCGAAAAACCTCAAAATTAACAGCCTTCAATGCGAGTTGTTTAAAAAAGTATAAGTGAAATAGTTCATACTGCTTTGCCGTCATTTCTTCGTTATGTCAATCAACACATATTGGTCTTCCAAACCGTGTCCAGTTTGTTTGATAAAATGCTTAGTTTTAGAGTTATGGCCTTTTTGTTATTTAACTTGAAGTTTTAACAATGAGTCGACTTTGAAACACATTTATTCAAGAACGAAGCATTTTATCGAAAAAACTGGACATTAGTGATCATTAATACTAAATACCTGAATATACTTTCTAAATATCTTGGATGTTTCACAGCTTGTTGAGTATCTGAGAATCCAAGAATCAAAAAGAGGAGTCCAAGTACTATGTATTACATTGAAACTAAGAAAACGGTGAACAGCTATAAATATATGTCTGGAGAATGTATAATGTATTCTGGCGAGCAAAAATGGTTATTCTCTGTTGATTCTGACCAATCACAAGCGAGCCTCGGATGTGAACATTGTTTTAAAATGTATAAAAATTAAAGTAGCATTAATATAAATTATTGGCATATTCTTTATTATCAAATAAACGATTTCAATTATTTGGAGTCCATGTAGTTGGTGTATTATAAAATAATATTTTATAAAATAAAGGCTGGTTTTACATCTTCCAGTCGAATGTATTTTCTGAAGAGCCGCTTCTTTTGCGAGACGCCATTAAATGACAATTAGCTAGGTGAAAGGCAACGATCCGCTATAGCTATAACTAGAATTTAATAATACTAATATCTAAAGAGGAACGGCTCACCAAAGATGATTTTGAGGATGGTTCTCAGTTTCATAAAGGAAAGAGGGAGGAGGGAGAATTAAAATATAAAGAGAGCATTTACCTAATTGATTATTGAACATAAGGTCTTATTGGACTGATTGTAATTTTATGCGAACAGCTTATCTCTGAAATACAAACTATTAAATTGTTCAAATTTGTAGAGTAGACGCACTTAATCCGTGAAACAAATACTAATTTTTAGTACTAAATAGTGATAATAAAACAATAGAAAACAAAGAATTTTATGAAATAGTACTAATTAGTACTAATTATATGTCACGGATTTAGTGCGTCTACTCTACCATTTACACTCTTATGTATAGTCTCAATAGCTTTTATTTAGAAAGGAAGGAGGGAGAAAAATGCTATAAAATTTGTGAGGAAGGATATTTTAATCCCTGTTCCTCTCCCCTCTATTTTCTTCATGGTCGTCTCCCGGTACGACAGTCAGGCCTCGGAGGCATTCACCGCTAACTACATGTACAACCATGATAAAGTGCACGTCATATATCCGTGAAACCAAAATAAACAAAGTATTGTTTTATTGCACTATTTTGTACAAACTTGTAGATATCAATGCACCGGTATTTCATAAGACCACATCTCAACAATAAGTAACCATTTTTTAAACAGATATATACGTGGTTTGCGTTGTGAATAATTAAGAACGATTCGCATTAAACACAAATTAAATAGTCACTCTTCATAAAACAGAAGATACGTATTTCATTTTATTATATACCTTTATTGTATTTATCTATATTGTATTTATCTATTGTATTCATCTATATTGTATTTATCTATATTGCATTTATCTATATTGTATTTATCTACTAGAAATTGTATTTATCTATATTATATTTATCTAGTTTAGTGTATTTATTTTATAGTCTTTCCAAATTTGTAATCATATTATATCAGTTTATTTGTATATACTTTGTGTGTAAATTTAATAAAAAATGTCCATGCAGTGCGTGAGTTTATGTTTTTATTCGACTTCAACTTCAGGATCATTCACATCTTGCTCTGAGAAGTCTGGGTCGGGTATTGTCTCATCGTGATCATATTCTCTTTCTTCCTCATTGGAGTCTTGGCGTGGTTTCATGTCTTCATAATTAACTGCCACGTTTCCTGGCAAGTGGTTGTTATCCAGAAACTTAAAATCATACATATTCGCAAATGGCATACGAAAACCAACTGAGGGATAGTAAGCGTATTTGTACTTTGAGCCTCGGTTCTGGAACGTATGCCAAAGTTTATCCATGAAAGCATGGTGGAATATAAACTCGGGTGCATTGGCTGCATAGCGGTTATTGGGCATTAGACCTCCGATACAGTCATGGAAAAGAGCATGGAGTTGTTCACGGACATTCTTTTCAAAATGCTTGAATGAACCTTTAAGTAGGGCATCAACTTTCTTCTGGTTGTAAAGTTTACAATTGTAGTTGAAATTTCTTTTCAAGCAGCCACCACCTTTGTTTCGCGGCAAATGCCAGTTTTTTTCTCTGAATTTGCCATCTTGGACGCATAACGATGGCTTAACTCCGTTACCCCCAACGCCTTGCGGCCCTCCGTTCCATACATCAGTTGGGTCACTTGTTCTCCAGACAGTGCCATCATCAACTCGAGCTGACCATTGGTAATAAGGTAGAGTCACGCGACAATCGATTTGGCGTAGATAGTTTTCGATTTCCAAAGAATACCACCGGTGCCAAGGTAGAAAGATCTCTGGCATGTGGTGTAGGAAGTCACTAGGGATCCTTGAATGTTTGTCAAGAAGAATTTGGAAGGCATCTTTATAATATGGATCTGTTGTAGCCTTGTAGTAGGCATCGACAAAGCGACGGCGTTCATCGAAGGGCATTTGAGTAAATTCTTTACGTATACGCGTGCACCGTTTAAACTCGCCATTATCGCATACACAACGCTGACCACAATGATCGTAGACAAGGACGTTATGACCTCGACATTTACTAAGTCCTAAAATAAAATGAAATATTTGTTATTTAGATAAAGTAAACTTGAAGAATTGACGATTAAAATGAACATGTGCTGATCAGAAATGGTTAGTTGTATGCTGTTGTTGTCATCACTGTTTCCATTATAATTGTCAATATCATATACACCTACTTGCAGTAAGGTTGTCATACAAACATATACATTTGTTATAAAGAAAATAGAACATTTGTGATTTAGTACGATAGGAATTGATTAAAAGACAAAAGAAGATCACTCAAGCTGAACTCTCTCTTTTGTCTTTTAGTTAATTCCTTTCGCACTAAATCACAAATGTTCTATTTTCTTTGTGACAAATGTTCTATTTTGTATGGCAACCTTACCGCAAGTAGGCCGTAATCAAGGGCACTACAACTATATCTAAACTCTTACTCAGTTACTATGTATCTTTACCTTTGACTCTTTTCAGCAGGTTGTTGTACTTGATATTAGGGCAAGTATTGGTTATTTTGGCCATTTTGATTGTTGTCAACGTCAAATCAATGAATCTGTCCAAATACTTTGAAGAACATCTTGGAACTGCTAAACACTCTCCACATTCCTTAAAACAGTTTCATACTACTGTTAGTAATAAGTTGTTATATGTTTACAGCCTTCCTTGTACTAGTGTATTGGTTGTTACACTAGCCCTCACTTATGCACCAATACTCACCCCTGTGAGAATACCGATTGTTACATCACCCATCACCCTGTGAGCATACCGATTGTTACACCATCCCTCACCCTGTGAGTATACCAATTATTACAACACCCCTTCCCATCTGATCATACCGATTGTTTCACCACCCCTCACCCTGTGAGTATACCGATTGTTACACCATCCCTCACCCTGTGAGTATACCAATTATTACAACACCCCTTCCCATCTGATCATACCGATTGTTTCACCACCCCTCACCCTGTGAGTATACCGATTGTTACACCATCCCTCACCCTGTGAGTATACCGATTGTTACACCATCCCTCACCCTGTGAGTATACCGACTGCATGTTACACCATCCCTCACCCTGTGAGTATACCGATTGTTACATCACACTGTGAGTAGACCAATTGTTAGACCACCCCTCACCCTGTGAGTATACCGATTGTTACACCATCCCTCACCCTGTGAGTATACCGATTGTTACACCACCCCTCACCCTGTGAGTATACCGATTGTTACATCACCCCTTCCCATTCCCCGTGTGAGAATTCTAACTTTTATTACTTTCGATTCAACAATCCTTCTTGCCATGTGTGTGATTTGTTACACCACCTTCACCCTATGAGTATACAAATTGTTATAACACCCCTCCCCCTATAAGTATATACCTGTAATTTGTTACACCACCTTCACCCTATGGGTATACCAATTGTTATAACACCCCTCCCCCTATAAGTATATACCTGTAATTTGTTACACCACCTTCACCCTATGGGTATACCAATTGTTATAACACCCCTCCCCCTATAAGTATATACCTGTAATTTGTTACACCACCTTCACCCTGTGAGTATACCAATTGTTATAACACCCCTCCCCCTATAATATAAGTATATACCTGTAATTTGTTACACCAATCCTCCCCCTATGAGTATACCAATTGTTACAACACTCCTCCCCCTATAAATATATACCTGTAATTTGTTACACAAATGCTTCTCCCATTTTCTGTTTCCATCTTTAGCGATTTCATCAAAGTTACATTTACATTCTCTGTGCACGTGATTTGCACATGATAATTCGTCTACAGGACCACAGTTGGCAAACACAAAGAACATCATGGTCAAGATCAGCGCTAGCAAGATCCTAGTCATCGCCATTTTGGTTAAGATATAGCCCTTGTTGAACTAACACTTAACCTAAAACTACAAAAAGAATTCGAAAGGATATTTAACAATTAGAAAAGAAAATAATATAAAAGAATTGCCATGTCTGAGATCCGTGTCCTGAGAACTCAAAGCCTTCTATAATTATACTGAAGGGTAATGACCCTTTTTTTCCTTTTTAAGATGTTGGTTCATTGGTTTTAAGACGTCACTAGAACAGATTAATAATCTATGAAGTGATTGAATGACATATAGCTCGGTCTAGTGGAGTCCTAAAATGTTCGAGATTAAAAGTATTTCTTTATACCCTTTTAGTTGCAGAAAAGAAAGAAATGACAACAAAACCCATCTAACTTAATCAACAAAATCTGAATTAAGCTGGGGTTTTATTTTTCTCAATAAAGAATTACAACATAACTGTTCTAACCAATAAACAATACAATCTGAATAAATATACGGTACGGAATATATATATGGTTTCATTTTATTTCAATTAACAACAATCAATTAACAACAATCACAACAAAACTGCTCTAAACCAACAAAACTGACAGCTACGGTGGCAGAGCTTTTAGTGTATGTGCTCCTAGACTATGATACAAAGTTCCGCTAGAAACAAGTAAAACACCATCTGTGGACGTTTTTGAAAAGAAGCTAAAAACTTATTTATTTGAACAATGTTTATGAACAATGTCTTAAAATCGTTTTTTTTCTGTAATTTATATTTGTAAGAGCATTGAGATATTATGGAATGGGATGAAGAAATAACTTTATCATCATTATTATTAAACGATCAAGCAAATGTAATTTTAAAAACACTTGTTAAAATGAAATACCATAATCCTCCTCGAGTGAAATACCAAGAAAACATTTTGTACATATTGCTTTTAAATTAAACATATCTTTGGTTTATTATGTCTATGGTATTTACTTTTTACTGGCGCTTAGTGAACCATATGGGTGGTAATGTATATAAGATAAACAAATTTTACTAAAAGGGAGTTATATATGAAATATTATCGATCAAAACTACATATTGCTTCTTGAAATCCTATAATAAAACCATGCGAAATAATTAACCTTGCTATGACTGTATCTTAACAAAAGACCCCCGCTCCAATGCCAGTAATTAAAGGAAACTTTTGATGATTAACATAACTATAGAGGTGAAGCCTTTGGTCTGGACGAGCAAGATAATAATGTCACATCATCAAATTATTAGGAATAATTAATAACAATTACCTGAAAGGTTGAATCTTAGAAGTTTGCTACATCGGCCCAACTACAAGGAACAATCGCAGAACCCCAGTATCGAGTGTTTATAAACTTCCAGTCTAATGCGTTTCCCGCAAACGAAGCGCTCTTAGTTGGGCGACGTCACTCAGAAAGGAAATTAGGTTTAGTGATGAGGAACGACAGTCTAACGACCCTAGAGGCTTTTTAAATCAAAATCGTCGACAAACTCACATCTCTCGCAATATAATCTATATAAATACCAATACCCATTTACCAAACTATTCAGGCCTTACTTTGATATTACATAAATGGAAACTCCTAGCGAGTAAACTAGTATAGGCTGCGTCGGTGTTTGATATAATGAATTTTGTAACACCGTAAAAAATGGTTTTACTGACGAAGGGCTAAAGCTCGAAACTTCAGTAAAGCTAAGTCAACATTTTTTACGGTATTACCAATTTCATTATATTACCTATCGTTTGATATATTATATATATACATATCTTAACGTGGATATTGACAAGGGTTTAATATAAATCTAAATCAAGTAAGAGGCTATCAGAGCAGGGAAAAGGAAGGCTTTACTAATATCTCGACAACAAAAATATTTAGCGCGTCTTCATTTATACCTCCCCCCCCCCCCCCCCCCCCCCCCCCACACACACACACACACACACTACCACTCCACGGGTAGTCAGATAACTTGTATTTAACTTATTATTCTGGGGAATAATAGATAAATTAGCTTGTAAATATATTTGATAGTTAGAACTGTAGTATTGGTATACATGTTCATATATTTTTCAATAAAGATTTCTACTGTATGAACCCAATCTGAGTCTGGTCTGATTTAGATATTTAAATGACTGAATACACAAACTAATGGGCCGTTTACATGAGATAGATTTACCCTAAGTGTAGGGCTAACTCTTATTGTTTTCTTTTCTCTGGGGACTCTCAAACAAAAGAGTTAGCCCTGCTAGGAGGGTTATCTCCATGTAAACGGCCCTCTAAGGGTTGCCTGATAGCAGCAGTTCCCTCTGTTGTTGGGAATACAAGAAAATATAAAATATACAAGGAAGGTACAAGAGAACAAGGAACCCTCCAACTGGGTGAATTATAATGCAGTCTTGGTGTACATGCAGGGACGTCCATACAAAATAATTGATATATTTGATTTGTTCTCCTTATGACTTGTAACGATCTTTCATTCCTCTGAAGATGGCCACGAAGGCCGAAAGCTTAGGGGCTGTTTTAATATATGGAAGCGAGTTGTCCCTGCTACTCGGCGGGATAACTCTTTTGTCTTGAATTCCCAGGGGAACACAAAACCATAGAGTTATCCCGGCTAGCAGGGACAACTCGCCATCATATAAACAGTCCCCAAGGAGAAGTGTTTTTAAAAAATTAAAAGGTTGAGGACCAACAAATACTATCATGGTGAATCCAAATCCAAATTACAAACATGTTTTTGAATCATTAATTAATATTTGTTCACAAGCTTGCTCAGTGGACAACCTCCCTAATCTTTATTTACTTCTCTATTTCATAGTTCAGTAAATATAGTATAAATTATAAATGACAGATGCGTAGGTGTAATTAACAGAAGCCATCCATGATTCCTAAGAGTACTTGCACTCAATCAATATATATTTCGTCTTGACGAAGTTCCGTTTATAGATTTTTTTATTCTTTAATTAACCGTATACTGAGTTTTTTAGTTTTGAAATGTTTACATTCATTGATATACTTACTGATATTACATAATTATATATATATATATATATGTGTGTAATTTAGTAGGAGTGGAATCAATTAAAAGCTAACGAGACAAAAGAAGATCACTCAAGCTGAACTCATCATCTTATTGTTCCTTTCTTACTAAATTACTCTTCTTTTTCATTAAAATAGACCAAATCAGCTAACGCGTTGCTATGTATGTTTCCACCCAATTCAAATCTTTGGGGAATAAGATTCTTTGTCTTATGTATTTTAATGTCACGTGGAAAAGTTTTGGAACAAACGTTTTTATTCCCAGAGGTTTTGAATCGGGTGGAAACGTACATAGCAACGCGTTAGCCGATTAGGTCTATTAAGTGTAAGTTTAATGCACTTTTAGCTGGCTTTACATAGTTTATTTTAGTAATCAATAATTTAATGGTATACAGCTTTTTTCAAAAAAACGTAGAATACTGAATACTGAATAGTGCATTGCAAGACCGAAATGCATTTTGGGTCATGTACTATTCTTTAGAGTAAAACGATTAATATCTAATCTTTTTTTTCTTATAGTGCACTCCATTCAAACTCAACACACGAGCTAGTTATGGGGAGTTAATATTGCTAATATTTTTATATTTTTATTTCAAATGAATGAGACCCACAATGCCCTTTGGTCTTGGAATGCAATATTCAGAATTCAACGGTTTTTAAAATAGCTGTATGTATGTAACGGTGTATTCAAATATAGCGGGGAATATTGGCCCATCAATGAATGACTACGGATTTCTGACTATTTGATCCTGCCATCTCGCACGTACAATAGCGAAAATGCCAAAAATAGTCAAGCTTTGACGTATTTCATTCAAAGTACTTTTTCCTGCGATATCGCGGAATCGTGAATCATCAAGAAAACCTAAGGAATTAAAAAAAACTAAGACTAACCAAGCTGAAAAGTTGAGGAATCAAAATCAGATGTACAATGATAGATGTGCGAACCAAAGACGTCATATAGATCGACTATAAAATTAAAGGGAATCATGAATGATCAGATGTATAATGATAGATGTACAATGATAGATGTGCGGTAATGGTAATGGCATTGTTTTCAATATTGCATACGGTATCTTTGATACGCTATTGTTGTGCGATGATATTTTCCCGTGTTTTGCTTGGATTTTGTGAATATTTCTACAAATCGACAAGTCTGAGCCTGTGCAAATGCGCCTCGGGAAATACAACAGTCGTACTAGACAGCATGATACTGGAGTATTGAAAACGAAGTCATCTGTGAAACAAAATAGTGGAACTGTTGAAGTAGTTAATAAAGCTAAAACTATGCACCATAAAAAAACCTTAAGACGTTTCGGAACTTACAGACATTTCTGTATAAGGATTTGAGTAATTTTTAAAAATATTTTATTTCTACTCAGACGAATGGCTAAAGCTCGAAACGTCAGTAAAATTAAGTTAACATTTTTACGGTGTTATACAAATTTCATTCTATTAGAGTAAACGCACTTAATCCATGAGACAAAAATAGTACAAAATAGGTGCTAAATTATGCCAATTCCTTTGTTCTCTATTGTCTCATCAACACTTTTTAGCAGTAATTAGTAATATTTGTTTCACGGATTCAGTACGTCTACTCTACCGTTATATCAATGCAAACACCTACGCAGCCTATGCTAGTTTACTCGCTAGTTTCCATTTCTATTTTTAAGGTGTTATACATTTCATTATATTACCTATCGTTTGTATCAAACACCGACGCAGCCTATACTAGTTTACTCGTTAGTTTCCATTTCTATTTTTTACGGTGTTACCAATTCCATTCTATTACCTATCGTTTATATCAAACACCGACGCAGCCTATTCTAGTTTACTCGCTAGTTTCCATTTCTATTTTTTACGGTGTTACCAATTCCATTCTATTACCTATCGTTTATATCAAACACCGACGCATCCTATACTAGTTTACTCGCTAGTTTCCATTTCTATTTTTTACGGTGTTACCAATTCCATTCTATTGCCTATCGTTTATATCAAACACCGACGCAGCCTATTCTAGTCAACTCGCTAGTTTCCATTTAACTTTTTAAACGTCGTTTAATTCATATAATTTTCGAGCTGTTATACTTTGATTGTTTTAAAGTTCGTTAGAAATACTGATGCAGTCGGGCTAGCTCTTTCATTTTGCCAATTAACCGTCAAGTTATGACTATATAAGCACTGCACCAACTTATCATCGTTATTAATGATGATAGCCATTCCAATATACTATTCGTTATACAACGTACTGAAACATTATTGTTTCAGATAGAACAAACACTAAATGGCGTATTTTGCCTACAACTATAGCTAATATACATTTGACAACTCTTATAGTCATTTTTATTTCCCCGTAAAATTGATTTCCAGTTATTCAGTTTTATATACACCTATTTCAAAAATCGTTGTCGCAGCGGAAGCTACAGTCCACAATCTGAACCCTGCAAAGGTTGTCGGTATTATGAACATAATTTGTGATTTATAACACGTTTTTTAAAGAAATATCAGTGTTTCATTATCTACCACTGTAACAGTGTTATAACACAAATACGTCCATCCAAAATATGCTATGAATATAACAAATTAAAGAAGTTAAGAAATACCGACATCCTTTGCAAGGTTCAGAGTGTGGACTGTAGCTTTGACTGCGACAACGATTTTTGAAATAGGTTTATATCTTCACTGTAAATTTTCCACAGTTACTTTTAAAGTCTCAATATACATATATAGTTATAACACTTTAATATCCTCCCTGTTATTCCATTGTTCATCTAAATAGTTCTAAATATATAACGACGATTAGTCAAATCAAGGTCAAATCCAAAGTAAAGGGAATATTTGAAATGATTCCTTTTAACAGAAAACATTTTATAGTCAATAATTGTTTGATAAGTATAAAAGGTTTTTACCGCTACAGAGGTGGCTGATGTAGCCTCGAGCTGGTGTAACCCGTATCCATGCACCGAACGGTTCTATTACTTAAACCCGGGGGGGGGGGGGGGGGGACTACCTTATATTAGATAATGGGTAGGTATGCTCGACGGACTATTTAGGGTCGAAAATAAGACCCTCGCGTACCATTTTTCTCTGGAAAAGTGCGGCGTAATTTTAGATTCAATATATATAGATTGAATAGATATATTTCTACGTATCTGTTTTTGTCTCCCCTGTTGCATCAGGGGTGCGTGTAAGTGGGTTGGGTCTTTTATAATTCTTAGGGGATAGGATAGGGTAATTCTACCTAGTAGGGGACGTCATGTCCTTTTGTAATTTTACACTTTGTCGAGTTGTAAAATAAATAAATAAATAAATAGATAAATAAAATAGATAGATTTTAAATAGTCATAGTTAGAGTGAAGACACTAGAGTAAAGGCACTAAACCCGTTAAATAGATAGTAGACTAATACACCTTAGCAGTCTCCAATTCCATTGTTTTCTTTTGAGTCTATTTGACTATTACACCTTGACTATTTAATTTTGTTTCACGGGTTAAATTTCTTCACTCTAAACCTGCATTGAAATAGATATTAGAGTAATACACCTTAGCAGTCTCTAATTCCATTGTTTTCTTTTGTGTCTAGCTATTTGACTATTACACCTTGACTATTTAATTTTGTTTCACGGGTTTAGAGTGCTTACACTATGTCCATGAAATAAAATCTAAATAGTTACTAACTAATAGTTTTTATTTAGTGACTATTTAGATTCTATTTCATGGACATAGTGTAAGCACTCTAATGTCTTCACTCTAGTAATAGTAGTAGTAATAGTCTGTAAATATCTACACGTATATACACCCTTTCCGAGAACGTTTGTCACCCGTGAAAAGCACACAGCTAGTGGCGCAAAGGATCATGGATCAGTTCACAAACTAAATGTGCATTCCTTTCTTGTTGTTTGATAAGTCAAAATAGACATTTCTCAATAACATATTGACAAGTGTAGCAATGTGGCTATGAAATCCCTGCCTTCTCCTCTGCCTTCTAGTAAAGTATACATAGGTAACTCATATAGTCCTCTGCGCTACTAGCTTGTAGGCTTTGCACTTCACGGGTGACAAAGTTTCTTGGAAAGGGTGTATGTGAATAGAGAATTGAATTGCTATCTAATGTTCGTTTTGATATTCTACCCGTATATCGCCTGGTAAATTATCATTATCAAGATACTCCCATGGATATCGATCAGCTTGTGGCATTCGTATGTTCAACGAGGTATAATAGGCAAACTTAAAGTCATCCCCTTTAGACTGGAATTGATCCCAGATCTTATCAATGAACGAATGATGAAGAAAGAACTCTGGTGTGTTTCCTGACGTCTCGTGATGATGCATATGCTGACCGACGCAGTCATGGAAATCGTTGTGTATTTTCTCGCGTACGATATACTCAAACTGAGTAAAGTTATCTTGCAAAGTGCTTCGCAGATAATCGTCATCATACAATGGACACGAATAGTTGAAATTTCTCTTCAAGCATCCTGCACCTTTGTTGATCGGCAACACCCAGTTACCCTCCCTGAACATCCCTGTTTGTACACACCAATCCGGGGGTACACCGTTGCCACCAAGACCATTTGGGCCTGCGGTCCAGACACTTCTAGGGTCAGCGTCACTTAGTGGCTCGGACTGGGTAGTCCATTGATAGTACGGTAGAGTGATACGACAGTCTATCTGACGTAAGAAGTTTTCGATTCTTATCAAGTACCATCGATGCCAGGGTAGAAAGATCTGCGGCATGTGATGCAGGTACTTGCTAGGCATTCGCGAATGCTCGTTCAACAGCTCTTCAAACGTGTCCTTGTAATACGGATCCGTAGTGGCTTTGTAGTATGCACTGACGTAGCGACGTCGTTCCGCGAAGCTCATTTGCGTAAATTCCTTACGTATACGGTAGCATTCGTAGCGACTGTCTGTGCATGTACAGCGCATGTCACAGCTGTCGGTGTATTGTTTGCCTTTTGTACATTTCTTGCTTGAAGCTATGAGATGGAAGTACGTTAGCAATGTATGAATGCATACAATCGTTTATTAATTGGTATTGTATATACCTTGTACATATGACGACGGTGGTGGCGGTGGTGGCGGTGGTGGTGATGATATTGATGGAGACGTTGATGATGGTAATACTGATAATGATGATGATGATGCTGATGGTGATAATAAGGATGGTGTTGGTAGTGGTGGTGGTGATAATGAAGATGATGACGATAATAGTGGTGATAGTAACGATGGTGATGTTGATGATGGTACTAATACTGATGATGATGATAATGGTGGTGGGGGTGGTGGTGATAATGATGAAGATGATGACGATGATTGTGGTGATAATAAGGATGGTGATGATGATGATGATGGTAATACTGATGATGATGATAATGGTGGTGGTGGTGATAATGATGAAGATGATGACGATGATTGTGGTGATAATAGGGATGGTGATGTTGATGATGGTAATACTGATGATGATGATAATGGTGGTGGTGGTGGTCTGATAATGATGAAGATGATTGTGGTGATAATAGGGATGGTGATGTTGATGATGGTAATACTGATGATGATGATAATGGTGGTGGTGGTGGTGGTGGTCTGATAATGATGAAGATGATTGTGGTGATAATAGGGATGGTGATGTTGATGATGGTAATACTGATGATGATGATAATGGTGGTGGTGGTGGTGGTGGTCTGATAATGATGAAGATGATTGTGGTGATAATAAGGATGGTGATGTTGATGATGGTAATACTGATGATGATGATAATGGTGGTGGTGGTGGTCTGATAATGATGAAGATGATTGTGGTGATAATAAGGATGGTGTTGGTAGTGGTGGTGGTGATAATGAAGATGATGACGATAATAGTGGTGATAGTAACGATGGTGATGTTGATGATGGTACTAATACTGATGATGATGATAATGGTGGTGGTGGTGGTGATAATGATGAAGATGATGACGATGATTGTGGTGATAATAAGGATGGTGATGTTGATGATGGCAATACTGATGATGATGATAATGGTGGTGGGGGTGGTGGTGATAATGATGAAGATGATGACGATGATTGTGGTGATAATAAGGATGGTGATGATGATGATGGTAATACTGATGATGATGATAATGGTGGTGGTGGTGATAATGATGAAGATGATGAAGATGATTGTGGTGATAATAAGGATGGTGATGTTGATGATGGTAATACTGATGATGATGATAATGGTGGTGGTGGTGGTCTGATAATGATGAAGATGATTGTGGTGATAATAGGGATGGTGATGTTGATGATGGCAATACTGATGATGATGATGATAATTGTGGTGGTGGTGGTCTGATAATGATGAAGATGATGACGATAATAGTGGTGATAATAACGATGGTGATGTTGATGATAGTACTAATACTGATGATGATGATAATGGTGGTGGTGGTGGTGATAATGATGAAGATGATGACGATGATTGTGGTGATAATTGTGTGATGATTGTGGTGATGTATTAAGCAATCTAGAATGCGGTACAGACCCAACACTACAGCCTGAGTTTCATCAAACAGCGGCAATGTCATACCCACCAACACAATCGACAAGAGGAAGACCAAGAACGAGAAATCAAAATAGATAAGTGACACTTGTATAAATATAGTAGCTATATATATATTTCTAATCATCAACTTGACAATTCACTGATAATTTGCTTAAAGAACTGCCTTACTATGACCATGACATAATTTCAGCACATGGTCAATTTAATTCTAGTTCAGAAAGCAACTTACCAAATAAGAAATACTTGAACAAATTAACTAGCATATATGACTTAGATATATTCAACCTTAACACAAATGCTAATATAAATCCTGATAGCAATATTGAATACAAACAAGTCAAAGCTAATTACTATTCTCCGCATAGTTTCTCTACTCTTAAAAATTCAATATCTGATACGAATATCTCTTTTCTACATAGTAATATTAGAAGCCTTAGGCACAACATCGATAACTTTCAAAATCATTTACTAAATGAATTAGACTATAAGTTTAGCATAATCGGTATAACTGAATCTAGAATAACTAGCAAAAAATTACTTGATTTTAATCCATCTATTCCGGGATATAGATTTGAATATGCTTCAACACCTCTGTCAGTAGGAGGAGTTGGAATGTATATTGATGATGCCCTGAAATACAAAGTTATTGAAACAACATCTAATGAGGCTTTCCAGTCGCTATGGATCGAAATTGAATTTAGCAAAAAATCAAATATTATATGTGGAGTTGTCTACCGGCAACATAATTCTCCAGACTCATTTTTAAAATATATTGAATCTACATTGGAAAAGTATAGTGCATCAAACAAACCGATCTATATCCTAGGGGATTTCAATATAAATCTTCTTAAATCCGAGTCATGCAGGTATGCACAAAATTTTCTTCTTGCATTACAAAGTTACGGATTTATGCCATCCATTGATAAACCAACAAGAGTTCATAATAAGTCAGCTACACTTATTGACAATATATTTTTCAATTTGATTGAGCAACCACTTGTTAGTGGCAATATTGTATCGGACATAAGTGATCATTTTACACAATTTTGTATTTTATCCTCGAGAAAGAAGGAATTTACATGCAATGGAAAACAAAAACTACGAGACTTTTCAAAATTCTCAGAGACTGCATTCATAGAGGATCTTCACGATATCAATTTAGATAATCAGATTAACTGCGACGTACATCAGGATGTTAATCAATTATTCTCCTCTTTTTATAATAAAGTTAATAAGGCAATTAACAAACATGCACCTGTCAAAACGATTTCGAAACGTAAAAAGAAACAACTATCATCTAGCATCTAGCCTGCCCAATTCCAAAGCACCATACTATGAATATCTGGACAATAATAGCCCTCTCAACTCATTTTTCTTTATTCCCGTTTCTACACTCGAGATAGAATTAGAAATTACTTCCCTCCTGACTAACAAAGCCTATGGCTTGTATTCATTTCCAGTTGCCATATTTAAATGTGCAAAATCGATTTTATCAAAGCCACTTGCAGATATAATGAACCTATCAATAAAGACTGCAATATATCCTTCTAAGTTAAAATATTCTAAGATTGTTCCCATCTATAAAGACGGAGATGAAGAAGATCCTGGAAATTATCGCCCAATTTCTCTACTCTCTAACATAAATCGTATTTTTGAGAAACTAGTTTACAACCGACTTAAAAATTACATAGAGTTAAATAATATCCTCCACCCTTCACAGTATGGATTTCGCGAAAAGCATTCAACACAACACGCATTACTAGATTTGATAAGTGAAATCCAAGTGAATATGGATAAAAAAATGTTCTCCTGCGGGATATTTATTGATCTACAAAAAGCTTTTGATACAGTCAATCACAAAATATTACTATCTAAACTAGAACATTATGGAATTCGAGGGATAACTAATAATTGGTTTGCCTCCTATTTATTTGAGAGAAAGCAAACAACCCAAATTAAATCAAGTATATCTGATAAAGAACAAACACTATACGGTGTACCACAAGGATCTGTCCTAGGACCTTTACTTTTTCTACTTTATATAAATGACATCCAAAATTCCAGTGATAAATTCCGCTTCTTCCTATTTGCAGACGATACAAACTTACTATATTCAGATACAAACTTGCGATCTCTCGAAAGAACTGTAAATAAGGAACTAGCTAATATTTGCGACTGGCTGCTAGCTAACAAATTAACATTAAATATTAAGAAATCAAATTATATTATTTTTGCTCCATACCAAAAAAAGTGTGACTTTAATCCAATTATAAATGTACTTGATACCAATACCCGGAAACTGACACCTCTGGAGAAGAAAGACTACGTTAAATACCTAGGTCTCGTAATTGATCGAAACTTATCTTGGAACTACCATATAAATTACATAACTTTGAAAATAAGTAAAACCATCGGCATTATCTCTAGATTGCGGCATTATGTTCCATATTCAACCCTACGTACTATTTATCAATCCTTAGTCCACCCATATATCTCTTATGGGCTATCTGTTTGGGGCCAAACTACTAAATCAAACCTAAATAAAATCTTGATTCTTCAAAAACGCGCCCTAAGACTTATGCACTTTGCTACAAACCGTGAACACGCAATCCCTTTATTTGTGGCTTCTGATATCCTCCCACTAGATATGTTTTACTTTCATACTATCTCAGTGCTGATGCACGACGTGTATAAAAATATTGCCCCCCCGAATATTATAAATTTATTCACTCATGTAACATCTGTACATAATTATCATACTAGAGCTGCTAATTCAGGAAATCTTTTTATTCAACGTGGCAGAACATCCAAATTTAACAAATCGTTCTCCTCCACCGGAAGTAGAATCTGGAATGCAGTCCCTGAGAACATACGTCAATCAAGCAAAAACCTATTCAAGTCCAAATTAAAAAATAGTTTGAAGCAAATCTTAGAAGAGGAAGACGCATACTTAAATACTTCGGAAATAATATCAAAAATTTCAAAATTGAAATAATTGGTACCTCAATTGTATTGTATACATATATTTTCTCTAACAGATCTGTAAAAATATATGTGTGTGTATTATTTAATGTAATATATATGTCTATATATTATTGTTATTATTATTTATTTATTTATTTTCGGTTAACATTTAAAACATTACTATTTTTGTAATATATTGAAATAATAAGTATAATTGTAATATCAAAATGTAAATCTCTATCTAAAGTATCTGCACAGCCTGCCTCGACTAGTTATGCTACCTGCAGGCTGCGCACGTAAATCAAATGTACAACATTATATATTTATAAATAAATTGAATTGAATAAATTGAATAATAAGGATGGTGATGTTGATGATGGTAATACTCATAATGATGGTGGTGGTGATAATTTAATGATGGTGGTGGTGATGATAATGAAGATGAAGATGACGATGATTGTGGTAATAATAAGGATGGTGATGTTGATGATGGCAATACTGATGATGATGATAATGGTGGTGGTGGTGGTGATAATGATGAAGATGATGACGATGATTGTGGTGATAATAAGGATGGTGATGTTGATGATGGTAATACTCATAATGATGGTGGTGGTGATAATTTAATGATGGTGGTGGTGATGATAATGAAGATGAAGATGACGATGATTGTGGTGATAATAAGGATGGTGATGTTGATGATGGTAATACTGATGATGATGATAATGGTGGTGGGGGTGGTGGTGATAATGATGAAGATGATGACGATGATTGTGGTAATAATAAGGATGGTGATGTTGATGATGGTAATACTGATGATGATGATAATGGTGGTGGTGGTGGTGATAATGATGAAGATGATGACGATGATTGTGGTGATAATAAGGATGGTGATGTTGATGATGATGGTAATACTGATGATGATGATAATGGTGGTGGTGGTGGTGATAATGATGAAGATGATGACGATGATTGTGGTGATAATAAGGATGGTGATGTTGATGATGGTAATACTGATGATGATGATAATGATGGTGGTGGTGATGATAATGAAGATGAAGATGACGATGATTGTGGTGATAATAAGGATGGTGATGTTGATGATGGCAATACTGATGATGATGATAATGGTGGGGGTGGTGGTGATAATGATGAAGATGATGACGATGATTGTGGTAATAATAAGGATGGTGATGTTGATGATGGCAATACTGATGATGATGATAATGGTGGTGGTGGTGGTGGTGGTGGTGATAATGATGAAGATGATGACGATGATTGTGGTGATAATAAGGATGGTGATGTTGATGATGATGTTAATACTAATAATGATGCTGGTGGTGGTTATAATGACGATGACAATGATACTAATGTTAATACTATATTGCAATTACTAACGATCACTAACTGCATGGTAATACTAGTCGTACCTTTAATATTCTTCTCCAGTGTGCTGTATTGCAGCTCTGGGCAGATGGCCATTAGCTTAGTTAATTTCATACTTGTCAGCAGTAATTCCTTATACTGGTCTAGATATCGGGAATGGCATCTGGGTATCGCCATACACTCACCACAAGACTGACAAACAACAACAAACATTTCTATGTCAAATATAGCATATTGTATAAGATTTAAAATAAAAACTAACGCAAGAATACGACGTTTCGGAGTCATCTTGATCGACTCCATTATCAAGGCTTTAATAACGTAAAAGGTTTGACAAGTCGCTTAAATATAGTACAATATAGTACAATAGAAAATTGAAATTACAAACAAAAGAGTCAAACAAAGATATAAATGAAAGATATATAAGATATCAATGGAAACTGGCGAATAAACTAGTATAGGCTGTGTCGATGTTTGATGTATACGATAGGTAATAGAATAAAATTTGTAACGCCGTAAAAAAAGGCTAACTTAACTTTATTGACGTTTCGATCTTTAGCTTTTCGTCAGAGTGTATAAGATATAGTTCAGTTATTGTATTGTACAAATAATGAGCTGATGATGAGTGATCGCGTGAATGAATGAATAAATGCCAAACAATCAATCAATCAACGAATCAATCAATCAATCAATCAATCAGTCAGTCAATCAATCAATCAATCAATCAATCAATCAAGCTGTTTTACAAACTAATATAACCAAAGTTTGATGCTTGACTTTTGCAAAGTACCTGCAGTTTACGACACCATTCTGACTTCTTATGTGGGGCATGCGCAATGTCACATTTGCAGTCATTGTGTACATGATCTGCGCATGACTGTTCGTCAATGCTCCCACATGTGGCATAGTGCCAGCAAAGAACAATACCACTTATAGCCAATAAGAAACGAGCGTTCATTTTGGATGATAAACTTTGTTGCCTGAAAAAAGGAATACAAAAACTTGAATTGATGTTGAAAGAGTTTAAACGCGTTTAAACTTTGCTTCAACATCGATTCAACATTTCTTTTGTTCTGTGAATGTTGAATCGGAGTTGAAGTCGTTTGCCCTGCTAGCTCCGTTCAACATTCTTGACTACACCAATGCGCATTTAGTTGTCTTTCAAATACGTAACACGTTTCAACAATGTTAAAAGGGGGTGGCAAACGGTTTCAACATTACCATTCAACAAAATCGGTCAATGTTGAAGCAAATATATGTTGAAGCCGTTTGCCCGGGCCTTTACATAAGCAAATCAATGGAATAGCACAATACAAAAAAAAAAAAAAAAAAAAAAAATCACATCTTAACATAAACTTTTTTTCTAGAGAGGGTAAGTAAACTCTATATAAACCGTGAAAAAAAATTTAAGTCTTGTCTATCCTAGTAACTTATAAATAACTTGGTTTAAAAAGAAGAAAATATATATAAATATTTAAAAAAATATATATAAATCAGTAAATAAACAAACAAACAAATAAATGAATGAATAATTGGTTGAATGAATCCACTTAGATACTCCACTGCAATACACTTACTTTCGTTTGGAAAAAAAAAAAATTTGTGGATCGATATGACTTGAGAATTAGTAAATTTACACATAAATCGAATCTTTGAGATTTTAAACACAGCCAATTCAACCTTTGATGGATACAATTAGCATTTTAAGATGAAATTTAGAATGACAATGTATACTGTTGATATATAATTGAAAGTTTGTCAACAGCTGTTAGCAAGTAACAAATATAATTGTCGCATCCTGTTCAATACAAATGGTATTTTCAAAAGATCACTGGGTTTTTCATTTCTTTTTCAAACGAATAGATCTATTTTAGGTTCACAAATCATTTATCTTACAACGTCGAAAGGTTTCAACAATCAGTTAGCACTCAGGATTGCACATTATGAATAGAAATTAGTAAAATACTATATTTTTCCTTTCACTTAAATTATTAATCCTTATTTATGTAATCATATTTACATATCTATTTATCTTTATATATTTATTATTTAAATTTTGCTTCAATCTTTAATAGTATAATATAAAAATCTTGTAAAAAATATACGAATGAGCAATAAAAGTATTGTATTGTATTGTATTGTAATGGTCTTTTTTAAAGGATGATTCAATAAACGACGCTGTAACTTAGACAGCTTTTGGAAAGTAGGTTTCAAATGTTACCGTTTTCATTTCTTTTCAAACGAATATATCTATTTTAAAAAAGGTTCACCAATCATTTATGTCAAAACGAATGGACTTTTTAAAGGATGATTCAATAAACGACGCTGTAGCTTAGACAGCTTTTGGAAAAAGGTTTCAAATTCAAATGGTATTTTCAAAAGATCATTGGGTTTTTCATTTCTTTTTCAAACGAATACATTTATTTTAAAAAGGTTCACAAATCATTTATGTCAAAACGAATAGTCTTTTTAAAGGATCATTCAATAAACGACGATGTAGACTTTTCATTTCTTTTTCAAACGAATACATCTATTTTTAAAAGGTTCACCACTCATTTATGTCAAAACGAATAGTCTTTTTAAAGGATCATTCAGCATTGACGCTGTAACTGATACAGCTTTTGAAAAAAGGTTGGCTTGTGGATAGTGATCGAATCATTAATATCGAAACGAAACGTCTTTTTCAAAGGATGATTCAGAAACGACTCTGTAACTGATACAGCTTTTGAAAAAAGGTTGGCTTGTGGATAGTGAATTATTGATATCAAACGAAACGTCTTTTTTAAAGGATGATTCAGCAACGACGGTGTAACTGATACAGCTTTTGAAAAAGGTTTGCTCGTGGATAGCGAATTATTGATATCAAAAGGAAACATATTGTAAATTGAAACTTTATTTAAAGAGCTATTAACTGAATTATGCTATAACAAAAGTGTTCGAAAGTATCCCGTTCGCATTTGTTAACACATATCAAATAAAAACGTTTTTCAAAAAGTGTGTTTTTGTATTGTTAATCTTAATAAAGAAATTTAAAAGCATGCGACTCGAACACTATTTCTATTCCCACCTGGGAATTAAGAATTGTTTTTTTTCCAAGTGTCATCCCGATGTGAATAATAATAATACCTAGCTCATTTACAACTTCAAAAAATCTATACCTGGCTTTCAGAATTTTTTAGCGACTTCTCATATATTTCTGAAAGGCTGCAGCTAGTACTCTGTAAATATATTTGATTATCTCACGTATCTATACGATACACTATCTTTATTTAACGAGGGAGAAGGAATAAACATTTACAGTTTTCTAAATTACGACCCACAAATAAAAACTTGAAACCTCTACAAACTTGAATATTTGTAAGAAAAAACAGTGAAAATCTACAGTTTATTGATATTAAAATGGAAAAACTCTAACAAGCATTAAAAAACTAACGCTTTCATCCCAGTTGTTAGTGTGTTATCATTCAAACCAGAAATAACTTTTGTTACAGAATATTAAACATGCAGTTTTGATTTTTACCTTGAGCTAAACTCTCACATTGAACAATAACGATACAGAAGATGGAAAAATTCAAATGGTAAACTATAGTTCAGTGAACAATTTCATTCTTACCTGTGTTCAAAAGTTATTGCTCTTAGGATTTAACTGGCTTCGTTGGCTCTGCTTTTAAGTTTTACTGATTACGCTTGTGTAACCTTTTGATATTCGTATTTCTTTGTAAAGTCAGGAAATTCCCTGCTGTGCAATATGAACAACACAGCGATCCCAGCCAACGCACCATTAACAGTGAAAACTTCTTTCCGATGACGTGGGCCGGGTATTGTTAGAGGCGTCTTGCTTCTAAGCTTAGGGGATTCTCAAGTAGAGGCGGTATCGGATTTTTAGTTCGTTTATTGGTCTTGGAGTAGAAGTTCAACTACATGGTTCAACTAACAACTGGCATCAACTGACTTACTAAGTGATATTACATAGGCTTTTTATGGATGTTATGATAAATGAATTATTTGCTCAGTTTTTCTGTAGCGATATTAAATCTAAAAAAAAAGAGCCTTGTTGTCCCACGTATCCGAATACTAATCAGACTCAATGTGTAATACCGAAATACACATAATATCAAGTCAAGGCTGTACGAACCTAAATAACTGAAGGCTAAGCAAACTCTTCACTTACCAGAACATCTTGACAATAATGATATTACAAAAGTAAACGTTATAATATACTAAACGAGAACAAGGTTATCCAAGGTCAGGACTAACAAATACAAATGAGTGGGTGAAAGCAATAATGGGAAGTTGGTCATTGTTTGTCTAGCTAATGAGCCACTAATTGGAAAATAGGAGTTGGTAAGAAACGGGACAACGAAAGTACACAAAGCAACAAGAAATGTATGCTAATGCCGATTGTATATGGCAATATATAATCCATGTTCAATGTCTCATAACAGTATAATGCAATTATGGAAAATGAAATAAAAATATAACTTTTACTCTCAAACTCGTTAATAATTCATAGGTTCAACAACCAATGGACGTACAGTATTTGGGTCACGTGGTTGGGTTTTGAAACCTTTAAATACTGACGAGTTGAAATCATGTTTGAAATATTTATTTCATAATGATGAGAGTATTTCTCAAACTGTATACACATGTGAATAGCTTGTTAGAGAAGTTATCAGCATGTAGAGATTTTGTCTGCGCATGCGTTTGTTTTGATGCTAAAATTCCTTTTCACGTCGAATGAAAGAATTTTATGCTGACATGGAACATTTAGTTTGCAATCTCATCTTGCACAACTATGTTCAAGAACCGAATTACTGAGATATCAAATGTTGACCGTCTACTAGTGCGCTGTAGTTTATTATTTCAATCGAACAAACTCCGGATTGCAAAATATCACACGTCAAAGTCTGACAAAAGTGAAAAGAAAGACCAGAACTGCGTACTTTCAAGTAGCATGTTGGACGATAAACCAATGTGCAGGTCAAAACTTTTAGTAGAAGTTATAACCAACACGCTACTTTGTGCATTGCATTATATTAGGAGATATTAGACGCCTTAGATCGTCAAGTAAACCGGCGTGTTGATGTCAATATCAGCAATATCGAGTGCGAACTTCTCGCAATTCATCATAGAATTTTTATATCTTAAACATCGTGCCCCAAAAAAACGTTTAAAGAAATTGACATTTCCATGTTTACTTTTCGCAAAACTGAGCTATTTTGGTAGAAACTCGTTGTCCCTGGATATGATTTCAAGCAATGTTTACAACATGGTTTAGGCCCTGTTTCACTGTGATAAATTTGACGAACTTCAACAACCTGTATTTTATAATCTAAAATATTTATCTAGAATGTAATTATATATTTCGATTTTATGGGAGCCATTAAGGATTTTGCCTATAAAGCCAACTTTAATTCTTGATTTAAGAATAAAAAATAGTTCGCTAAAATTTGCATGTTGTTTTGAGCGAAAATATGCATAAAACCACGTACACAAAATCGCTTTGGATCACATTGCGGGACCAAAAGTAACTACCTAAAAAGCTTAGTTTTGCAAAATATAAACATGTAAAAAGCTATTTCTGAAGTAAATTCGCTGGGGCACGATGTTTAAGATATAAAAATTCTAAGATGAATTCTAAGGATTTCGCACGCACTCGAGGTAATCAAGGCAGTTTTATTGACGATCGAGGGCGTCTAATATCTCCCAATATGATTAAATACAAACAGTATCGTGTTGGTTATGACTTATACTGTTATGTTTACCTAATAGATTAAATTAGCGCCCAAACTTGTATTCGAAAGTTCGAAGTTCTGGTCCTTTTATCCACTTTTGTCAGACTTTGACGTGTTATATTTTTCCATCCGGAGTTTGTTCGATTGAAATAATTAACTACAGCGCACTAGTAGACGGTCAACATTTGATATCTCAGTAATTCGGTTCTTGAACATAGTTGTGCAAGATGAGATTGCAAACTAAATGTTCCATGTCAGCATAAAATTCTTTCATTCGAAGTGAAAAGGAATTTTAGCATCAAAACAAACGCATGCGCAGACAAAATATCTACATGCTGAAGTTATCCCCAATATTAAACTCGTGCTTCGAGTTTAAATATAGTTTACAAACACTCGAAAACAATAAAAGTTAGTGAAGTTATCCCAAAGACTTGTGCTTCGCGTTTAATAGTATTAGTTTCCAAACGCTCGCAAACAATTAATTTTTTGTTTTGTTTAGAAATGCTTATGAAACATTTGTTCGCGTTTTCGAAATATTAAAACTAAAACTCAGCGCCCGGGAGGGAGGGGACTCCCTTAGAAAATGGATAGGGGTGCTCGACGGACCTTTTAGGGTCGATAAGACCCTCGCGTCCTTTTTAGGGTCTCCGGAACTGGCACCGTACCTTTTAGGATTAAGATTATACATATTGAAAAATTTTTAAATGTGGTCGTACCTTTTAGGGTCTGAAATCAGTATCTGAGTTAATTTATGCGTACCTTTTAGGGTCATTTTCAAAACCGTCCGTCGAGCACCCCTATCCATTTTTTGAGGGATCCCCCACCCCCCCATCCCAGAAACGTATACCACCTGCATTACATATGATTTTTTTCAGGAGCTCCATTGAACACGACTCCAACCAGTACAAAGTCTTAGGGCTTTGAGAGAGAGAGAGAGAAAAAAAAAATAGCACAGTTTTGAACTGGGTGCAAACATGGCTAGTAACACGTTAGCCTATTTGGTGTATTAGAATGTAAATAGTAAAGTTATAGACTAGAAGGTATAAAAGAGAGGTATAATTGTTATAAATTGGAGGTCAGTGAATAGATAAGATAAAAAAAAACTGAATGAATTGTAAATTTATTATAGAAATAATAATAAAAATATTAAAAAATTGAAGGTCATTCTATTGATGAAACCGAATCTGACAATAAAGGCGACAAGATGTCTGCTTTAAACTTTCTAGCTACTAAATCTCCCATCGATAACAGCATGTATGTACACACGTTGATGAGAGAAATCAAGTTTTGCTTTTGTAATTCGTTCATTCATTGATCCATCCTGCACTGTGAATAGAGACGGACCATTTGATGTTCGATGGCGGCGAGGGGAGGGGTGTGTCAAACAATTAAAAATGAATATCGCCACCATTGTTCAAAATGTGTTCTATATGTGTTTACTAAGTATATTCTGTGATACAAAAGAAGGAGAAGAGGAGGAAGAATAGAAAAGAACGAGGGAATGAACAAAGAAAGAAAAACGAAAGGACAAACTATGTATAGTATCTCTCTTAGTCTAACTCTATTTATTCCGACGAAGGGCTAAAGCTCGAAACGTCAGTAAAGTTAAGTCAACATGTTTTACGGTGTTACATATTTCATTATATTACCTATCGTTTATATCAAACACCGACGCAGCCTATACTAGTTTACTTGCAATAGTTTCGATTTACACTGAGTAATTAACAGTTTTGTATTTTTTCAAATGTTGCATACTTTCTTGTTTTGTGGGATCAGAACTCAATGACATACTCTTCTTTAATACTGGTGATGCCAGACTGGATTGTGACTTGATGTTTTGCGGCATTAAGATATCACCTCATTAAGATATCACTCTTTAACTCCGACGAAGGGCTAAAGCTCGAAACGTCAGTGAAGTTAGGTCAACATTTTTAACGGTGTTACAAATTTCATTATATTACCTATTGTTTATATCAAACACCGACGCAGCCTATACTGGTTTACTCGCTAGTTTCCATTTATATTTAGTAAAGTTAAGTTAATATTTTTTCACGGTGTTACAAATTTCATTCTATTACCTATCGTTTATATCAAACACCGACGCAGCCTATACTAGTTTACTCGCTAGTTTCCATTTAAGAAGGAATAAGCGAAAGAAAACGAAAAAAATAATGATAATAAGATGGAAAGAAAGAAATAACGCACAGTCCAGTGACATCTGGTCAAGCCCTAAACAGATTGCAATTTCTGTAGTGGATCCACCAAATTAAAAACCCAACAAGATAAAGGCTGGCAATTGGTTATGTTGAAGCTTCTCTACGAGACTGTGCTATCCTACTGTGCCGCGAATAAACCAAAATTGAAAAAAACCCGCTTTGTCCTTAACGTTGGCTAATTATAGCCTTGAACCTCTTCGATGCATGGTTCCCACCTTTACTATAATCAAAACACCCACGCAAGAAAAACCGCTTGGGTTTCCTGTGGTGCATAGAGAGATAGATTAAGAACCTCTAAGAACCAAGTATTAGTTATGGCATCTAAAACACAGCGGTCAAACGCCTACGCGGCAAAATTTTCACAGCGGTAAATTTGCCATTGTAAACATTAGGAGTTTCGGACTACAGTGTTTGAAGTCGATTTATAAGAAATTCCCTGAATATATAAGCTTGAAGTTTCGTGTACATAACCTTTGTTATATTTTAAAGCTACCACGAGTCTATACTTTTGTATTTTTCTTTATATTTTGAGAAAAGAGCGATGAAAGTCGTACACTCCATCGTTTTTTATAGAGTCCGAACGAATGTCAGATTTGTGTGCTGGATCATTTTACTTGTTTGCAAAGAGTAGGGGATTGTCTCCGGTACAATAGTCTGGTCTCGGAGGCATTTCATATACTAACCACAGTACTCATGACTGTAAACTGCGTGGCAGCAATGTGCGCCTTCGTATAGCAGTCCGTTAAGTCCTCCATTATATTTCTCATGTACACTGAGACTTCTGTTCTCATTTTGTGTTATCCCTGCTTAGGATGAGACCATTGACTTTTTACTTTACTTTTTATAAGTTAATAATAAATATTGAATATCATATAGTCAAGAGGACTTAACGGTGTAAAATAGGTAACGGCGTACCTTGTCTAATAAAGTTACTAGGCCGAACAGACTCATCGATTTGGTAAAATACAATGGAGTTTGATTAAGATCGACTTTAATTGAAGATCTGATATTGCCTGTTTCAAACCACAAAGACGACGTTTTGTTTGAACACAGTAGCAATTCAAAATGACAAGAAATACATTTTCTCTTTGTTTCCTGATAACATGTTTTTTTTACTGCATTTTTCACCAAAAGAATGTATCCCACCGACGGTATCTTTCGTCTTTCTCAACTGATGGCATCACTGTCATCATCATCATCATAGCCTTTGTCATCATTATTATTATACCCACGATTATCATCACGATTATCATCATCATCACCATCATCACCATCACCCCATCACTATTAGTACTATACTACAATAGGAGTGGCCGATCTGTATTGGATATACAGATCGCCGGGACAATATTGTATAGTACTTATGAAACTCCAACATCAGTTCTCTGATATTTTACTAAAATTGTCAAGATAAAAGTAAATCTGGACGAGAAAATTCAAGTTAAAACTTATGCAAATCAGGACGAAACTGTATGGGATATACAACCTCCGTCACGGACGTGAATTCTTTTATCAATTTCTGATGAATTATTAATGAGTTTTATAATGATCATTATCATCACAACCACCACCATCATTATTATCATCATCATTATCTGCAGCAGAATATGATCATCATCAGCACCGCAATCACCATCACCCCCACCATTATTATTACTATCATCATCATCATCATCGTCGTCGTTGCCGTCACCATCATCATTATCATCTTCGTCATCATCATCATCGTTGATACACAGGTCTTCCCGGTTCTCTGGTTTGCTATCGTTTCATGAGTGTCAAGAACGCTTCATGAGGCAGATCTACTTTTCCAATCCTCTTCATCTTTCTCTTTCCTTCCTTCTGTCGATCTAGTAGCTTTCTCTTACGAGACATATCACCGCCATACTGCAACAAACAAACAAATGTAAAATATCATTAAAGACCCATTGTGCCAAATATTATAGTTTTTCCATTTAATTATTATAAGTACTAATAGTTTTTATTTCTCTTTGATACTCTTATATTTTTAATATTTAGAAAAAAGGATGGCCGGCACAGTTGGTCAGTAGTGAGCGGCGTTCTGTGCGAGAGGTCCCAAGTTCGATTCCCAGTGACCTCGCATCCTTGTTTCAACCTCTCTTTTTTCCGTGTAGTAAAACGGAGCACTGATGGAGAGAGGGAAGTAAAATGAGCGCACCGTCGGCTCTCTGGAAGATCAGCTCGGCTGAAGGGACTTCCGACGTAAAATACTATTCTTTACTTATTTGAATTCATTATAGCTATCATATGTAATATTGTAATTAGAGGGCCACAAGTTTATTAGCTATTACGTGCTACCCTTATCCAATAATTAAATCTTTTAAAAAAAAACGTGTTTACAGTCGTTACGTTGTTTTAAGATATCGTCTTCATAGGATTAAAAGTGAATGAAATCTTTACTTACACATTTAGCGGTGACATCCTTTCTCAATGGTCGAATTCTGGAACATAAAATAACATGAAAATGCTGCACTTCTCATGATATGTTTCTCGATCTAAAGGCAGACAGTTTATTCATAGATCCATAATTTGCGTGAACATGAAACAATTGCGCAGTATTTCCACTGGAATATAGAATGTCCGACAAACATCGTAGATTTCAGAACGATTTACCGCATTTACTGTTTTTTTTCCTAACATAGTCTTAGAATACACCAGACTTATAAAGTTTTCAGTAATGTATGTATATTCGTGCTGTATATTGAGAAAAACGTATTTGGCTTGTCGGACGTAGCAACAGTAACTAAGATAGAACACAATGGGTAATGGATCTATAATTTTGAAAGTAAGTATACTTACGATTCTCTAGCGATGATTTTCCCTCTGACTGAAGCTTGAATAACCACCTCAAATAATTGCCTGAAAAAAACAATTATGAGCATCATTATCATCATCATTCTCGTCATCATCACTGATCATCATCATCATCACTGATCATCATCATCATCATCATCATCATCATCATCATCATCATCATCATCATCATCATCATCATCATCATCATCATCATCATCACCACCATTCATGTATTCTCATCATTATCAAAATCTTCATCATCACTGATCGTCATCACCATCAGCATCACCTTCGTCATCATCATCGTCATCGTTATAACCACATCCACCATTATCATCATCACTGGTCATCATCACTACCACAATAATCACCACCATTGTCATATACATGTCATATACATCGTCATTGCCACCACCAAAATCAACATATTAAAACACTATAATCGTCATTATCATCACCACCACCACCATCCTCATCACACCTCTACCTCTTGGCTAGTTCCAACACAAAAACCCTAGTGTAAAAAAAAAAAAACACAAACAAACAAACAACAACAACAACAACAACAAAAACCCACACACACACAAAACGTTTAGTATCAATACCTTGGTATGACATCACGAAGGTTGATACAAAGATGCTTGGCTTTAGATAATGCTTTATCCTTGTGAACTATGCAGCTCAATGCATCAACAGCTTTACCATTTATTAAAACATCCATCTATAAAGACATAAACACTTTATAAATACGTATATAGTGCATCGTTGTCGTCATTACAATCATTATTAATCACCGCAATCGTCATCATTATCTGGCACCATTCTCACCACCACAATCATAATCATCATATTTAATAATAACTAGACTAGCGTGAAGTCGGGCTAGTCATAAAATCAACACAGGAGGCTAAACAATTCTAATTTGGGCTTCCTGTGTTAGGTCCCAAAGCATCATGGGGCCTATGCGCGACATGACAGATAGATACATTGACTAAAAGGTAAACCTAGAGTCGGGCCCTCTAGCCCGACTAATAATAAAAATAATAATGGCTAGTTCTTATATACCTAGTTCTTACAGTTACCAACACCATCATCATTATCATCATCATCATCATCAACATAATTACAATCATTATCATCATCATCAACATAATTACAATCATTATCATCACAATCATCATCATCTTTACCATCACCATCACCATCAACATAACCACCAACATAATTAATAATCTCATCATCATTATCACCACTGTTATCCTTCTCCTTTACTATTATGTAGTACGTTTATCCTAGCCTTACCTTGTGTATATCTGTCTGCAGGTAACCATACTCCTCGTAATCAAAGCTGCAAATATCCATAGCAAAGTCACTAAATAGGCCATTTCACAGTTCTCTTCTATCAGCCTCAGTCTCAATAGCGTGTAATATATTCTTTTTAATTTGACTAGTAGCCCAATCAGCTAGGCTCGCAGAAGTTCGCACGCTTAGAAAATCTCCACAAAGCTGACGTAACAATTCCACATTTTTCGTTGTTTTGTAAACTTCACACAAAACTACGGGCTGTAGTCAAATTCTAAAGAATATATTGCATGCTATCGACGCTTTGTTGATCGATGAAAACAGTGATATGGTCTATTGTCTTCCAAGCATTTCTGAATATTTAGTACAAACTGTCTTAGTCTAACTCTTTTACTCCGACGAAGGGCTAAAGCTCGAAACGTCAGTAAAGTTAAGTCAACATTTTTTACGGTGTTACAAATTTCATTACATTACCTATCGTTTATTTCTCAAACTCATTAATAATTCATTATCTCAGGGACCAATTACAACTTTGTATTTCAGTCACGTGCATAGGTCTTGATACACCGATCAAACACTGATCAAGACACTGATCAAGTCACTGATCAAGTCACTGATCAAGACACTGTATAAATTAGCTTAAAAGTAATTTCTCATTCATCCCAATTTACTCTTTTTTTTCTTTATTCCACTGCTATCTCCTTTTTTACCTGTCATGCCTGTTTATTGACCTACCTACCTAACTAATTGCCTAACATTTTATTTTTATTTTATATTTATTTTTTATTTTATTTTGGACGTCCTGTGACTCGAACCGGGAACCTCTGGCTTGCAATTCTAATGATTTACCAACTAAGCTAATAACGAATTCGTTGAAAGTTTTGGGTTGATGTTATATATTATTGATGTTTTGCTCAGAGGGTGATACTAATTATTTGATAAAAAGTTCAAAATGTTTTATTTAGTGATTTGTTTGAGAAGCCATATCAAAAACTTGTGCTTCGTGTTTGATCAGGGGCTCCAAATACCTCGAAACGGATAAAAGCACTCGGCCTGCGGCCTCGTGCTTTCATCCGCTTCTCGGTGTTTGGATCCCCTGATCAAACACTCGCACTCGTTTTTGATCTATTACATCAAACACCGACGCAGCCTATACCAGTTGACTCGCTAGTTTTACATTTCTATTTTTTACGGTGTTACAAATTTCATTCTATTACCTATCGTTTATATCAAACACCGACAAAGCCTATACTAGTTTTCTCGCTAGTTTCCATTTCTATGTTTTACGGTGTTACAATTTTCATTCTATTACCCTATCATTTATATCAAACACCAACGCAGCCTATACTAGTTTACTCGCTAGTTTCCATTAATATTTAGTAAAGTTACCTTGCATATCCAGAGGAGAGGGATTTGAGTTCATCATAGAAGTCAATGATTATTTCACTCAAAGGAAACAGGTACTTCATCATGACACGGTTCTCGTCAATAAAGACAACATCATCTTGTTCACCTCTTCTATTCTAGAAAACAAATCAAGAAATGCATTTATTAAAAGCAAACATATTTATGACTTGAAGCCACCTGAGAAAGATCATCCAATCACCTTCCCTTCAAATATGGCAAAAAAAAAAAACACTAAAATCGTGAAATAAGACCAGAATAGTTGCTACCTAATAGATTATATTGAGTAAGTATCAATCAACCAGAAACATCAAATACTAAAGGGAACAATAGCTCATTACAACTTTACTTGTCTTTGACAGTAACTAATAGTGACTAAATAATAACTATTATTACACAGTAGCAATTATATTTATGTCATGGATAAAATGTTTGCGCTCTACATATAGAGTAGTAATCTTGTTTCATTTTAAGGATAAATTGTTTTCGTTTTAGTAGAGTGGTACTAGATAACATGAACCTGGAGTATTGTTTATACCAATACCTGACATAAAGTTATCATTTTGCCCATGTATTCATAAGGAAAGATGACGGTGCCGAGCACAAAGGGTTCAAGGTACTCTTCTACTTGTGAAGGACCTGGCAGCTACACAAACACAACAGAATGAAAGTCAGTGAAAGTCAGTTAGAAAAAGGTCAATATTATAATGTTATATTAATATATTATATTATATTATAATATTATAGCTCCAACACATGGACAAACATTGTGTTCAGTTTATCTGTGTTGAGCAATATATGAAACAATCTTATCATTTGCTGCTGAAATTAGAATAACAACGTGATTAAAAAAAGATTTGCTTCGATCGGCATTGAAAATAGTCTGCTGAAAGTTAAATAAAAGTTTGTTTGTCCGAGTTAGGCCTTTGTCTCCATCAGTTGTGAAGTCATTCATGCCCTGCGCTATAAACGATGACCTCACCTCTAATGGATTAAGGATTTCAACTTCTTTTAGCTCCTGGCCCTTTAGAACAGCTGTTGAAAATTAATGAATAAATGAATGGATGGATAAATAAATGGATGAATGTATGAACAAATGATGAATGAATGATTAGTAAGGAAGTAAGGAGGTTAGAAAGGAAGGATGGAAGGTAAGAAGGAAGGAAAGGAAGGAAAGATGGAAGGAAGTAAGGAGGTTAGAAAGGAAGGATGGAAGGTAAGAAGGAAGGAAAGGAAGGAAAGATGGAAGGAAGTAAGGAGGTTAGAAAGGAAGGATGGAAGGTAAGAAGGAAGGAAAGGAAGGAAAGATGGAAGGAAGTAAGGAGGTTAGAAAGAAAGGATGGAAGGTAAGAAGGAAGGAAAGGAAGGAAAGATGGAAGGAAGTAAGGAGGTTAGAAAGGAAGGATGGAAGGTAAGAAGGAAGGAAAGGAAGGAAAGATGGAAGGAAGTAAGGAGGTTAGAAAGAAAGGATGGAAGGTAAGAAGGAAGGAAAGGAAGGAAAGATGGAAGGAAGTAAGGAGGTTAGAAAGGAAGGATGGAAGGTAAGAAGGAAGGAAAGGAAGGAAAGATGGAAGGAAGTAAGGAGGTTAGAAAGAAAGGATGGAAGGTAAGAAGGAAGGAAAGGAAGGAAAGATGGAAGGAAGTAAGGAGGTTAGAAAGGAAGGAGGTTAGAAAGGAAGGAAGGAAGGATTATCTGAATAACTGTACCTTTATAGGGAACACTTGGTGTTGTTATTATAATACTTGTGTCATACTCCTGCTCAAGGCGTAGTTTAAATACATCCATATGTAAAAATCCCAGAAAACCAAGTCTCCATCCTTGACCAAGTGCAATGCTATCACAATAAATCAGTCTATTTAGAAATTACAATAAGAGTATACAGAAAACTAACCAACTACTTTTAAAATTATTTTAATAATCTAAAATGGTCACAGATACACTAGCCTGTTTAGCGGCTCTCTAGAGGGAGGGGGAGGGAGATGGAAAAGGAGGAAGAGGGGGGCTGGTGGAGTAAAAACGTCTTTCTGATTGGATAATTATGACAAGCAAAAATATTTTGATTGGGGGCGGATAATGATCAAACAATAGGACTATTGCAGGCTCTCCTTTCCCTTCTCTCTCCCCCAGCCCCCCTCTTCCTCCTTTCCCCTCCCCCTCCCCCTAGAGAGCCACTATGCAGGCTACAGATACACAGCCTCAATATAACAATTGATTGTCTTTTTATAAGCCTTCATTCTCTCATCTAAATCGTTCTATTTATCGTTTCATTTCATTGTAAGAGCATAGAGACAATAGTTATAAGCTCCTGAAACATAGAGTGCTTACACTATGTCCATGAAATAGAATCTAAATAGTTCCTAACTAATAGTTTTTATTTAGTGACTATTAGTCACTATCACTCAACTGGAACAGCTTTAGTAACAATACACAAGGGAAATCAAATACTCAAAACCATAGAAAGTTAATACTTTATTCATTGTGTATTGTTACTAATTAAAAGCTGTTCCAGTTGAGTGATAGTGACTAATAGTCACTAAATAAAAACTATTAGTTAGTAACTATTTAGATTTTATTTCATGGACATAGTGTAAGCACTCTATTATTATTATTATTATTATTATTAGCGGAGCTCCGCGCGGGCCGAAGGCCCGCGCAAGCGGAGCACCATACTTAAGAAAAAATGGTAACCCATCGAGTTCATTTTTCGTCGACCGACACGTAGGATCGCGGGCGCGCACGTCCGTACAACGTCCGTGCCCATCGCGATACTGATTGGCTGTTACATTTCGGCGGGAAAGTGATGCGCGCGCGCACGGAATAGCAGCGCCCGAAAGCAGATTTTTCTTTTATCGACAAAAAGTCAAACAAACAACAAAATACAATATTTAAAATATCAACTGAGAAAGATGACATTGAAGAAAACAAAGATAGTTTTGGCCGAAGAAGGAAATAAACTCAGGCCGGATACAAAAATGAAGAAATTTAACAGTAGAAATAAAAGAAAACGACTGAAAGGCCAAGAAAACGTGTCTGCATGCAGATAAAACTTCTTGGAAGAATAAAGACTACCAAAGAAGAAAATAAACTTCAAGGAGACAAAAATGAAGAAATTTATCTCAAGAAAAGGAAAAGACTGAAAGGCCAAGAACACTTGTTTGTAGATAAAACTTCGTAGAAGAATAAAGACTACAGCAACGTAAAAGAATTGAAAATGAAGCGACTTTATTCGTTATGAAAACTATCTTCAAAATGCTTCCTTCAGTATAGTTTATTTATGGATTTTCAAGCTTGGCAGTTTAACTATGATCCATGCTTAATATAATTCATCAAAACTGATTCAAGTACATACAGGTATTTGTCAAAATATTATCGATGTCATCCAGAAGAAGAAAACCTCAGGAAAATAATCACCGATAAAGTAAGTTCAACGAATTATTTTTTCAAGTCAGTTTTTTGAGAGATAAATTGTTTGATAACGAGCGTGAAAAAAAAAAAAACACCTAAAAACTTGAAATAATTAAGCTTCAAATCGATCCTTTGTTGGTTGATACTTAAGGTCTTTAATTCCACTTCAAAAGAACTTTCAGGTCGTTTGTGTTTTGTTTGAATTTTGAAGATTTGCCATGACTACTTTTTTTAATATTAAATCTAATGCGATGAAAAGGTGTTTTTTTTTATAAAGAAATGTTCTAGAATTCCGTTTTTTCCTTTTAATACATAGTTATCATCCTATTTAGTACTTATTCAAGTAACGTTTTTGTCAATATGAAGCTCAAAATCTTGATTTTTCTCAGCGTTTTGTCTTGTGTTTGAAGCGAATTTGCCAGGTGAAGGTGCCTTGGCATTCGCAAACACGCCAATGTACGCGTGTCGTGACACAAAGTCATGCTGTCACGAATTTTTGTGCGATTTTAACTCAAAAAGTAAAATCTAAAAATTCATATCTTTCAAAAACGCGTGAATAATACCCCTAATTTTGTTTCTCTAGAAAAGTTATAGTGATATCGAAGTTTTTTAATTGGTTCATATTTTAAAATCATAAATGGTTTGGGTTGGATTTTTTTATTTAGTCAATAATTCATCATGCACATACATAAAATACCTTTTTCATAATTTGAGCATAAAATTATTGAAAAATATAGTACTTTGTATGCGTGATAAATAAGGTTTTTGAATTTTTATCGAAAATATATATATCGCAGATTATTATTTGCTCAGAAAGTAAATTATTCCGTTCCACCTATATCTATGATTTTGTAGTTGTCTTTTGCGGTTACGTAACTAAAATAATTACAGTTCAGATTGGGCATGGCCCATGCACAAAAACTATTTACATGCACATATTGATGTTGTAGGAACAATTTAAACTGGAGCTCCGCTATTAGGTATTACCTAATTTGTATATTATTATTATTATTATTATTATTATTATTATTATACCAGCTATCAGGGTGGATGGCAACACTGGAGTCGCTCAGCGTCAGTTTTTCTATAGCATTTCTTAGAGTAACATACTGGGACATATCCACTGGATAAACACCCGCAAACACCTGGAACAGAACAAATCATGAATGACATATTTAACTATAATTGTATACTGGACCCCTTCAAGAAACTTTGTCAACTTTTGATCATTGCCAATCACCATCATCATCATGATCAATATTATTATATTATTATTATTCCATTACCATCAAGATCACCACCATCAAGATCACCATCACGATCATTATCATTATCATCATCATCATCAACAACAACAACAAAGCCATCATCATTACATTACCATAGGCATAGCCGGTTTAAATCCAGGAAACTGTTTAACATTGCTGTTCACATGGCAAAAAGTATCACCAATTTGAGCATCTTTTCTATTTCTCATTCCTGTTACTAGGTAACCAACCTGGCCTGCATACCTAGATATGACCAAAAAAATAGTATCTAACATGTGATATTGCGTGTAGACCAAAATAATAATGACTGCACTTACTGTAAGTTGTAGAATAAAATCCAACTCCAAAGGTTATTAACTAAAGGCTCTATTTAGGCTGCATATATTAAATGATGTAGATGATGTAGATGACATGCTTTCAAATGCTCCGTAACATTTGTATTCATAATAATTGTAGTCATAGTAATTGTAGTCATATTTAATATAATTTCCAGTCATTTATATAAACCAATGGAAACTTAACTTGATAACTTTAGTTTCTCTAAGTTCCAACACTCATATTGTATTATTCCCTTAATTTCTTTTTGTAAAAAAATATATTTAAACGAAGTGTAAAATAAAGGCATTATTATTACCAATCAGGTTTTTATTGACTGAGTGAGATAAAGGTTCAACATCCATAAGACTTTCACTCCTCACTCTCTCACACTCTCTCACAACACAAACTTTCTCAATATACCATAATATGTTTTAACATGTGGGCACAGGAAGCCCAAAAACGTTTAATGTCAATATAAAATGTTCCAACACTTACAGTGCTTCTGTAGGATATTCATTTGGATGCATGATGCCAATATCTGAGACCTCATAGGTTTGTCCTGAGTGTATTGATTTGACTTTATCACCTAGCAACAAATAAATTGAAATTACTACAGATATCTGTAAGTTATAGGTGCGACCTCTGAAGTTTGATGTCTTTTTTATGATAGCAGAGGATTTTTTTGAATTTTCTTACTGTGGAAAAGTAACATCTGTTAGGAGGGAATGAGATCTACAGTTGGATTTAACAGTATTCAGTATGTGATCAATCAAGCTCTATTTTAGGATCACTCTGTCAAACTCTTACCTACAAACATGTGCAAAATTGTTGGAACATTTTTATGAGGCAGCGTTTTTGTTTGAGTTTTAAAAAATATACAAAATGTATCAATTTGATTTGCAAGCCCCTTACCCCCTGAGCAATGTTGATTGGTCTTTCAAATTTCCAAAACTCAACATTGATACGGGGGAAAGGGGGAAGTTCAGAAAAAATGATGTTAAAATATTTTTCATGTAAAAAACAGTAATGTCCCAAGGTATTTTGCACATGATTGTAGTATTTGATTGAAAGCTACTTTGAAAATGAGACATCAAACTTCACACACTTCAATGATAAATGAATAAATTTTGTTGGATTGAGTGTGAGATGACTGACCTTTGTTAAGACATCCATTGAGAACAGCAACAAGACAGATGACACCTCTATACTGGTCGTACCATGAGTCAAACAGAAGAGCTGACACTGGTTGATCCAAATCACACTTGGGACTGTCAGAATAAGACGTAACAAAGTCCAATGTAAATAGTTTTTTATTATTAATATTATTAATAGAATATATAGTACATTTATTTATTGTATTATTATTTATATTATTTCTGTAGAAAGGGTACACTTAATCTGAAGCCTCGCTCTGTTGTGTAATTAATCCCTCACCACTTATTCATGTATTTTCTTTTTTTAGCAATTCTCATTTTGGTATTTTTCTGTGTTATATTGTATTTTTAAGGTGGAAGTGATTAAATAAATAAATAAATAAATAAATAAATAAATAAATAAATAAATAAATAAATAAATAAATAAATACATAAATGAATGAATGAATGAATGAATGAATGAATGAATGAATGAATGAATGAATGAATGAATGAATGAATGAATGAATGAATGAATGAATGAATGAATGAATAAATAAATAAATAACACAACAAATACTCAAGTTAATAAATATGCCTCGGATAACAATATTTGTTTAAAAAACAAGAAAGTCCAAATAAACAATAAACTGACAAGAGACAAGTCTGTGTCCATCATTTTGGAAATAAAATTTTAACAAGTTGGCTTCTCTGAAATAAGGGGGGGGGGGGGGAGAAGGGGGGCGGGGAGGAGGTTGGCTTGCCCAAAAAAATATCAGCCCATCCATGAAATTTTATTATTTCATTACTAAGGCCTTAGTAGTTCTCAATCCCCATACAGTATATATGCTGAATCTAATGCAAAGGAATTCAGATCATACAATCATGTAGTTTTCTCTCATGAATTTGCATCAGATTTGGTACATGTAAGATGCGGCATTTGAACTAGGCCTGAAATACAGCATGTATGAACCAAATACATTGTTTATTTTTTAATATTACCTTGGCAACCTATCGACAATGGCCTGTAGTAATTCATCAACACCTACTCCCTCTTTAGCGGACAACTGTGTGAAAAAGATATAAAAATAAATAGATTGATCAATTGATATCAAGAATAAAGTATTTTACAAACCTTCAATATATCAATAGGATTCATGTTGAAAATTTTTTCCATTTGAAGAGAAACTTCATGAGGATTTGCATTCTTGAGATCAATCTACAAAACATTTGCGATAAAATGAAACAAATTATCTCTTAGGGAAATTAAACTTGTTTATTTCTAATAAGACAGTGGACTAAATAGACTTGAGTTTAAAAACAGTCCACTCTTTTACTCCGACGAAGGGCTAAAGCTCAAAACGTCAGTAAAGTAAAGTCAACATTTTTTACGGTGTTTCAAATTTCATTATATTACCTATCGTTTATATCAAACACTGACGCAGCCTATACTAGCTTACTCGCTAGTTTCCATTAATGTTAAAAACATGGGATTGTTATGCATAAATAGTGTTAGCAGCACCTTGTTGAGTACTGGTATAACTGCAAGGTCAGCACCAGTTGCAAGAAAGTAGTTGGACACTGTTTGTGCTTGAACTCCCTGACAGTACACAAAAATAACATCCAATAAAACAAGTGGTCTGTATGTGTGGTGAAGTAAATGAAGATGATGATGGTCGTGAAATGATGATGATGAAAACGGTTATTGAAAGCATTTGATAACATTGATGATAAGGATAATGAAGGTGATAATGATGGTGATGATAATGATGATGGTGGTGAAATGATGATGATGAAAACGGTAATTGAAAATAAATGATGACGACATTGATGATAAGGATGATGATGATGGTGATGATGATGGTGATGATAATGATAAAAATGATGATGATAATAATGGTGATAATGATGATGATGATGATAATGATGGTGGTGATGATAAAATAGTTATGATGATGATGATGATGTAAATGACAATAACAAAAAAATGATGCTGATGATTATGATAAGTGCATTATATCTATACCTGAGCTGCGTCTACAAGAAGTATAACACCTTGACAAGCAGCCAGAGATCTTGATACTTCATAACTGAAGTCAACATGGCCCTAGAAAAAGTACATGCATATACAATTGATGAGAACAAAGATATATAGATGTTAAGATACATATTATATTGTTTGCAACTATCCATTGTAAATTCCCTTAAAAAAACTCATGAATAATTAATGAGACATTTACAAAAGAAACCATGACCATGACGAGTGTTGTAAATCTTCTTAAAAAACTCATGAATAATTAATGAAACATTTATAAAAGAAACCATGACGAGTGTTGTAAATCTGATACAACATTAGTGTTGTATATCCTGATTTGCATAAGTTTTAACTTGTGATTTCTCGGCGAGATTTACTTTAATCTTGAATATTTTGGTAAAATATGAAAGAGCTAACTCAGACGCTTTTTAAGTCATTTACAACATTCGCGTCCGTGTTGTATCGGCTAAACAATCGCGCGCCTTGCGATTGTATCTGCCGATACAACACGGCAGCTCATGTTGTAAACATTACATACAACACCATCATACAGCACTAACTAGTGTACAGTTGTATCTCCTGATTTTAACTTGTAATTTCTTGGCAAGATTTATTTTAATCTTGAAAATTTTGGTAATTTATGAAAGAGCTAACCTAGACATTTTTTAAGTCCTTTACAACATTCGCATCCGTGTTGTATCGGCTATAAAATCGTGCGCCTTCGGCTTGTGATTGTATTTGCTGATACAACACGGCCGCCGCTCATGTTGTAAACATTACATACAGAAGAGCTGCTCATATACAACTTACTGGTGTGTCAATGAGATTCAGTAGATAGTCCTGGCCGTTGTGTTTGTAAAATAGAGATGCAGTCTAAAGAAACAATAACGCTTATGATAAGTATAGTATAATACATATCATGACAATATTATAAAATATTTGATATAAATCGCATGCTCTGATAGGCTGAGAAGCATTGTATATAACTCAACAGGCTCACAGAAAGTGGAGCATGTATGCTGAAGATTTGCAATGAAATTGATTGATTGATTGAGTTAAACCAAACCTGTGCTTTGACTGTTATCCCTCTTTCTCTCTCAACTTGTAGTTTATCCAAGACTTGCTTGTTTTCACTGCTTTTGCTTATTACTCCTGAAATAAGGGCAGGATAAAAATGAAATGATTCATATATTAATTTATATTTATAACAAATATTTTTTTGCAAAACAAGAGCAAGCCTAAAAAATGTAAGTAATAAATTAAGAACATCATTTAATATTAGGCTTTGAAAAGCTTAAAAAAGCCTATGAAAATTCTATCAAAATCATATGAAAAGCCTATAAAAAGCCTATGAAATGCCTACGAAAAGCCTTTATTTTAAAAATTGTCACAGACACATTTTGAAGTTTCTGTTTTTCCAGTATTCAGGTCACATGGTATGTCCACAAAACCACATAAAAAATGCTTATCAAGCTAATTGTATCTTGTGTGTGAACTTTCGTTATTATTCATTGAAATGTTATGCTATATTTACAGTGAGGATACTCGAACCGTGAACACTTGACTTTTTTCATGTTACTATTTTCTGAGCCTTCTACTGCTCCAAAACCTCTAAAAATGAAGCAGTGAGTTCCAATACACTAAGTGTTCATAATACATCTTATTTCTAATCTATTCGCTTAAGGGATGTGGGTCAAAAAAAGTAACAAAAAAACTCAAAGTGTTCATGGTTCGAGTATCCTCACTGTAATTATTTAGTTTTCTTAACACTTTTTCTGACAATCCTTGCATGCTTTATAATAGACCTCTTAACCTCTGTATGCAAATTGCCATTTCAGACCATGTGTCATTCCCTTGAGAATTGTTCTTTTATGATGAACATGTTACATCATTTACATGATTGTGAAAGAAACAATTCCCAAGAGTGGCATCATGTGATCTGAAATGGGAAAACAAACAGGGAAGGTAAAGAGGTCTATTGCCCACAGCACGTGCACATGCGCTCTATTTCTTTATTTATCACTGACCTGTGATTTCTAGTATTCTATCAGCAAGTGTACTTTTGCCATGGTCAATGTGGGCCACAATACTGAAATTCCTGATTCTTTCAGGTGGAAACTTGGATAAATCAAACTGCGGGTCCTACAAGATAGGCATACATCACTTTCTTGACATCTAACATCATCAGTATCATCATCATCACTAGTATAATTATCACAAATATCATAACCAATATATTTTCATCATTATCATTATAATATCCCCTCCCTCCCCCCAATATTATTTAAATATTTATATACAAATATACATTCAAAATATCTAATAATATATGAGTAAACTAATTTCAACTATTGTAAATAAATTTAACTTGCCTAGACTAGCTATTAAGCTAAATGCAGGTTAAATACATATTTGTTAAAATTATTTCTTCTTTAATAAAATTGAATTGAATTGAATTGAATACACACATTCATTAATATCATCACCATCATTATTTACTTTTCATATCATCATCATAGTTATATATTATCCATATCATTATCACCACCACCATTATCTATATGTACTTACTTAGTTTTTATTTACAAGATTCGCCACACTACGAGGGGTGGCGAATGGTACCTTCAAAAACGCTAAGTCTCGGAGTTTCGAATTTTCTAAATTGTTGGTCTCAAAATCTCATTTTTTTAAAACGACAGTCTCGGAGTCTCGAATTACTTCCAAGGCTAATATGTTCTACGTTATGTTTACATTTCCGAAAAACTGTATAATTTAAGCATAATTAGATTAGATAGTAAGATGTTGTTGCAGTAAAATCTCGTTCTCGGAAAACGTAAAGCAAAAAATCTTGGTCTCGAATTTTGAAAATCTCACAGAGTCTCGATCTTGAATTTTAAGAGCAGCTACAAATGCTGGATTGGACTATATTTACCCCGGGATTTTAACGATACATGTCATTCACTTAAGCCTGCTGATATTCAGTAAAGCTTGCTGTTATGCACTAGCTATCTTACCCCAACAGGGGGAGTGCGGGAAAGTCCGGCTATTGATTAGAACATAAACTTTGCCCATACCTTTACCTCAATGTTTTTTTGGCAATATGTACAATAATTTCTGCGTCCACAACAGTAAATATATGAGTAAATATATGAATGTCAATAGCCCCTGGGTATGTCCGCACTCCCCCCGTTGGAGCAGGTGCATTATATTACAATAGGCATTTCTCTGACAACAGAGCTATACTTACATTATTAGACAACGTGTAGGATGTAGTACTAAACCATTTCTTAATATCTTTAAGTCTACAACAGTGAAATGAAAAGCAACTTAGAACGACAGCTCAATATTAAAAGCGCACGAGAAATTTTGAGCAAGAAACTGCAAAATTCTCACTACCTTCTAGCAAATACTCTTGTCTTGCAATACGAGAACAAAGAATTTTGACAATTTACTACTGAACGAAGGTTTCTCATAGCAAAAACTCTTATTTTTTAGTGGAAAAAGTTCAACACACGTTCAGTTATCCAAACGTCCGCCATCTTGTTTTTAGAAGGCATACCGCTGACAACTTCAGATGATATAGGCCTGGAAATGATGGATTTTGATTGGCTGTATTATTAACAGGGAAAGACCAGCTTTGGTAATAATTAATCTAAGTGATGTTTGATGGTTATTTTGTCTACTTTCAATATTTAGACCCTCTTCCAACTGTCTTTCCTCTATACTTATGATGAGAATCCGACATTCATTCATAGCTGATCTCTGTATTTCACTTATACACCAAATGCATTTCAATTCATTATTCACTTCTGCGTTTCCATTTAGATCATTAACAGTGTTCAAATTTACCCGTTAGAGATTAATATCACCCTGGAACTCCCACATTTCCGGGTGTGTATCCAGCATGGTCCCACAGAGCTTCATATTGCAACCCCCCAAAAAATACTCAGACCTGAAATTTTACACCCCCAAAAATACATGGCATGCAAATTTCGAAACCCCCAAAAATACAAGACTACTACGTTGTTGTATAATCTTCTTTATTGTTATCAGTATGTTTCTATTCACTCAAGCGAAAAGATAATCTCTGCAGCCATTTTTACAACGTTCCCTCCCCACTAACAGTTCTAAAAATGGCAGTGACGGAGACTAGAGAAAAGAGGAAGAAAGAAAAATTGATGCAATCTTATTTTTTCGCCCTTTCCTTTATGCGTGCTACTTTTTAAACCAAGAGACACCTGGGAATAAGTCACGAAAAACACAGCTCATACTATGTATTAAGACAGTTTAGATAGTTTAATTGTAAGTTCAACTTTATGTTACATATAAGTATGGATATATAGATAAAAAGAAGAAATATTGGGCGACAATTTCTCTATTGATTTTTTTGCTAGTTAAGACAAAGTCTTACTTGAAAATTTTCAAAGGTTTTGTATAAAAAAGTAACCTCTCAAATGCTGCCCAATATTTTGTTTAAAACTAGAATACTACAAATAAACACACTAATAATATCATGGACAATAATAATATAGATTTAAAATACATTTATATGGGTGGGCACTCTGTGTTACTTCAGAATGGGGGAGATTGAGCACTAAGAAGAGACTGGGCACCAATCTGGAAATGATCACAGGACACAGATGGTTAAAAGGTAAGAGCCAAGGGTAATTACTTCATGTAGGTAATCACATAATGGTTATTCAATATATTATAGCAAAGCTATTATGAAAGGTATTTGAAGGCCTACACAAAGTAGTTACCAAGTCAAGAGGGTAAGGGGAGGGGTGGGTTGGGACTTGTGTGTCAGGGTTGACTATTCCATGTCACCCTTGTCTTCTGTATTTGCCGTTTCTTCCTGGCACTGAACCATCTGGTTGTCATTGGATGTGAGAGACTGGTGAGAGTAAAACAGAATTACAACATTACATAATGCAACAACAAACAATTTAAAATGGAATGACTATTATCATCATCACTATCATTATTATTATCATCATCTTTTTGACCATCATAAACATCAACAGCATGGTCATCATCATCATCATGGCCATCATCATCAGCACCACAATCGCCATTATCATCATCATCATCACCACTACCATCATCATCACCCATGTCATCATCACCACCACTACCATCATCATCAACACCACTACCATCATCATCACCACCACTAGCATCGTCATCATCACCACCACTACCATCATCATCACCACTACTACCATCATCACCACCACCACTACCATCATCATCGCCACCACTACCATCATCATCACCACTACCATCATCATCAACACTTTCAACACCATCATCATCATCCGTGTCATCATCACCACCACTACCATCATCATCATCACCACTACCATCATCTTCATGATCATCACCACCACTACCATCACCACCGCTACCATCATCATCAATATTTTCAACACCACTACCATCATCATCACCACCGCTACCATCACCACCCTTACCATCACACCCGCACCCTACCATCACCACCCCTACCATCACCACTACTACCATCACCAATACTACCATCACCACTACTACCATCACCACCATCATCTTCATCACCACCAATACCATCACCACCCACCACCACTAGCATCATACCTTGATGAGCTGTTCTTGTCTAGCCTCAGCTACAGCCTCCATCTTATCAGCCTTGGCATGTAGCAATGCATGTTGTACAGCTTGTTCTCTTTCAACCTGGGCCTCATTAATGGCTTTGGACAGTTGTAACAAAGAATTCATTCTTGTTTGTGCTAGCACCTATGGAAGATACAAGAAAGATTCAAAAATTGAAGCTAAATCATTCTCATGCCAATCTTACTTAAAGACATACAGCTATTTCAAAAAAGGTTGGCAAAGGTTTTGCATACACAGGGTTCGTGCTGATGTCAGCAAACAAAATCTAAGGAGTTTTCAAGGACCAAAAAGTAATTTTTAAGCACTTTTTGCGACAACTTTGATATACGAAAATTTACAATTTTACGAAAATGATGTACAATGCTAAAATTTTTACTTAACTTTAATTTGCAATACTAGAATTTTTACCCTACTTTAGCTGGAATTAAGGAGTTTTTGCTGATTTTCTAAAATCCAAGGGCTTTTCAAGTGCCCTTAAAAACGTAAATCAAATCTAAGGAGTTTTCAAGGAGTTTAAGGAGTAGCAAGAACCCTTATCATGTACCAAGCCTGAAATGTACTATGGATTATATGAATTCAAGTAGCCAAAGGTCACAACAATGGGGATGTTTTCCAAACTTTTTCTGCAGGGTTTTCCAGCATATTATTAACTGATATTTTGCTGATATTATTTACATAATGAATATACATATTTCAAGCTTGGTAAGCAACATGCAACATGCAACAAGCAACATGCAGCAAATTAACCTTCACCAGCGTTTTTTGAAAATAATAGAGCTTTTCAAAATAAAAATGTAAAAACAAAATAGTAATGATAATGTAAAGTAATATATTTTATCAAAGAGGTGTTTGTAGGTCTTGTGAATATTAAACATGGTGCTACTTCGACCTATTTTTGAACATTATTTAATGTCGAGCTTTCAACCACACTGGGTCGTTTTTAGGACTAACAGAACTAATCGTTACATTTTAAAAAACATTAAAAAATAGGTCGAAGTAGCACCATGTTTAATATATTTGTATATTTTAAAACTGCAATTCTTCTTGGGTTCAGCTATCAACAGTCATTAAATAACCAAATTGTAAAAACAAAATTAGGTGTTTTGGTGTACCTCTTTTTTCTCAGACTCAGCCTGCAGCCTGGCTTGAGCAACAGCTGCTTCTCGGGATGCCTCTGACTGTAGCTTGACTTGTTCTAGCATACACTTTAGCTGGCTTGCAGTACTTAACAGGGAGTTGACCATCTGCAGAATGGGTGGACACAAGACTGCTTTAATGTATCATCATTACCACTATAATCACAACCATCATCATCATTACCACTATCACAACCATCATAATCATTACCACTATAAAAGCAATCACGACCATCATCATCATCATTACCACTATCACAACAATCATCATCATTACCACTATCACAACCATCATCATCATTACCACTATAAAAGCAATCACGACCATCATCATTACCACTATCACAACAATCATCATCATTACCACTATCACAACCATCATCATCATTACCACTATAAAAGCAATCACGACCATCATCATTACCACTATCACAACAATCATCATCATTACCACTCTCACAACCATCATCATCATTACCACTATCACAACCATCATCATCATTACCACTATCACAACCATCATCATCATTACCACTATCACAACCATCATCATCATTACCACTATCACAACCATCATCATCATTACCACTATCACAACCATCATCATCATTACCACTATCACAACAATCATCATTTATATATTTTGATTGCTTTCACCAGTTACATGTAATAAATAAATAAATATAATATAATGCAAGAAAATACTAGCAATTATAAATTGATGAATAATCAAGGAAAGGAACAGATCATCATCAACATTGATGTTGTCATTATTATCATCATCATAATCATCCTATTACTATCATCATCATCATCATCATTGCCACCATCATTACTATTATCATTACCACCACCACAATAAAAAATATGTATGACTATCGAAATCACTAGAGTGGTATAATGCTTGATTGAAATTCTGTCTCGTTTTTGTACCATGTGATCACTTCTGGCCAATCATTTTGCTCAAAATTGGTCATGTGGTACCAAAAAAAACACAACCCCAATGCCAAATTTTCAACGGACATTTAACCACTCTTTTACCCTATTCACACCAAAACCTGTTTAGTTAAACTGAGTTTTTATTAAACAAAATGTTTTGAGACTAGAAAGCTTCAATATGATTATTTTATCTCTAATTTGTTCAATACAATATGAAGGATAGTTTATATGTACATGTATTATTTCATCAAAGAGTGAACAATGTTTCTAAATAATTTTCTAAACATGTTTAGTTAAACTACTTTAAAACATGATTAAGCTATAGTGTGAACAGGATCTTAGACTAGTGATTTACATAGTATATGTACATTACCTCTTCTATATGCCACCAGTGCCGTTTCTGCTCAATTGTGGTATCCTGTTGTAACTGAACATTAGCGGTACCAGGTTGTGAGGTCATATTATTGATGGGAAGGCCAAACTGTAACCCAGAACTAACCATAACTGGTGTCATCGGTGTCATGGGCGTCATAGGAGTCATGGGAGTCATTGGTGTTTGAGGTTGCATGGAGTTTCCAGCACTGACTGTAACCATTGAAGTAGTAATATCTAAAATGGAAATGTACAGAGATCTATTACTGTGTGACTCACCGTACCGTAGTCACTTACAATAACTTTTGATGAATTTTTGACATTATTTTTATATTTTTTCATCTCAATTGGACCAATCAGGTACAAGTTTATATCAACAGGCGGCGTTTATATCAAGAGGCGGAGAAACCATAGTAATTTATTTACCTCTGATGATAGGAAGATGAGCCACATGGTGTCCACTTGTTACAATGTGATTGCCTTGAAGTTCTAATAAAACATCAATAAAAGAATTAAATAAGTAAGCTATACTGCTACAAATGGAAATACTTAAACAATGAAAGATTTTACTCCAGGCAGGAATCACCAACAATATTACCAAAGAAGTAAGCTGTACTTCTAGAAATGAAAAAGCTCAGAAAATGTTTAGAGTTTTCCAGGCGATATAATATTCACCTGGGGCCAGTTGTACAAAGCCTGGATAAAGTTATCCAGTATCCAGGGTAGAGAATTTGTAGAGGTTTTATCCGCTGGATAGGGATTGATCCGATGGATAGCATTAATCAGGCTTCGTACTGTACATCCGGCCCCTGTAAAATAACCTCTACGGAAGCTACTTTTAGAATCATATTTACTATTACTGGTATACTGAGGAAAATATACACCTAGTTGCAAGAATGTTGTCACATGAAAAAAGAACATTAGTAGTTTAGTAAGAAAGAAATAACAAAAGAAAAAGTTTAGCTTGAGTGATTTGCTTTTGTCTTTTAATTAATTCCTATTTTGTAATTTTCTTTTTTTTTATGACAATGTTATTGCAATTAGGTGTACATTTATTGACAATAAATTACTTTTAGAACTTCAATCATAATCAATTGTGCTTACCACTTTCTATGACAGTGCCAGCTTCTGTGACATATGCACCACCGCCAGAATCAACACTACCAAACAAAATAAGAAATTTATAGATATATATATATATATATTTTACAACCATCACTCCCCATCGGGGCTCTTCTGTGAGGTTCACTCATTCACTGCATATAAGCCTCGAATAGAGGGACTGCTCTTACTATGGTTAATAAAATAAATAATATATAGCTGTCTTTAAAATTCATGATAAGAACTATCATGAATTTACTTACCTAACAGACCTCATCATCATATTTTGTCCTGCGACAGAAAAGAAACTTATTTTAAAAACTATAAAAATTTCATGTGTAAAATGTTCTTTAGAAATTACTTTCTCTCTATCTTCTGATGATGTTGGCGTCCGATGAAAGCTCAAGATACAAATAAAATACAGTAGTACATGGCCTCAAACGTAATATAATGAAATTTGTAACACCGTAAAAAATATTGACTTTACTTTACTGATGTTTCTTTGTTTTTTTTTTTACATTATGATTGGTTTAAATTAAAATCAAAAAGTTTAAATTCAAACAAATCAATGTTTAAATTCACAAATATAAGGTTTAAATCAAACCTACATGTATATTAATAGGATTAAATATTGCTACAGATGGGCAGCCATACTAAAGCTCGAAACGTCAGTAAAGTTAAGTCAACATTTTTTACGGTGTTACAAATTTCATTATATTACCTATTGTTTATATCAAACACCGACGGAGCCTATACTAGTTAATAGTTTCCATTTTAAAATTACATTTATTAACAGTTTTGTATTTTTTCAAATGTTGCATACTTTCTTGTTTTGTGGGATCAGAACTCAATGACATACTCTTCTTTAATACTGGTGATGCCAGGCTGGACTGTGATGATACCCTCTTACGGCGTTTATAAGGAACAAAAAGTCTGACAGGGCCAGCCTAATAGACAATAATAATGGTTAACTATGAGATATCAGTCAATGTCATTAAAATTGTCCATAAATTAGAGATTAACAACAACAACAAGTGACATGTGATTCTATTTTTATTTGTTTTAAGCAGTTGAAATTTCAATTTTTAACTGTATGATGAGTAACAGTGAACATGGAATAAGAACTATCAAATCTCTATCACACTTAATGCTATTATCAAGCATTTGGAGTGAATTTAAGTGTTGTCACTTCTTTTAGTGTTTATGTCTCGTTTGGTGAACAATGTTTATGACATCAAACTTCTGTGTATACTCTTTAAACACATTGTACATATATACTTGAACTCGTAAAAATATACAAACAAATATACTGTTGCTTGCATCTACCCGTTAAGGATTGCGACAAAAACATGTTCTGTCTCGCAGTCAAACTTTAAAGATTGGCACCCCAAACTTCGCATGTTTGTAAACCACTTTCGTGAAAAAGGCTACAAATTTATAGATATGTATAGCACTTGCATCTATCCTTTAACAGAGGCGACCAAAATATATAATATGCGTAATTTACCTCGACAAATTGAATTTATTTAGAGGATTGCATTGGAAGATCCAAACTTTAAAAAATTAAGGTTGACAGAACATGTTTTTTGTCGCGACCGTTAAAGGGTAGGTGCAAACGACGGTAACAAAACAAGTTCTTACCAAAGTGTCATCATTGCAGCATGATGCACATGTACATGACGTCGCATGAGGTGTTAGCACACCTTCTTCTATCAACGTCTGAAGTGTGCGTCCTCCATAACGAATGCTACGTTTCCAGTCTTTTGATGATGCACGTCCACATCTTGCTTCAAACTCTGATGGTGTCATCCATTCTTCATTATACTAAAAAAAGCATTTGATGTATTTAATCATTTATTAAAAAATGTTTTAAGGACGTTGACGGGAAAAAGCAAAGTAAATGTCAATTTCTTGAGACTTTGCCAGTTGATCAAACTAAATTAGACACATCAAATAAGCTAAAAAAATGGGGGTCACCGTCATTGATTTTGAGTAAAATGGCCTCAAAGTCGGCAATTTCAGCATTTTTCGCAAGCATTGTGACGGAATGTCTTGGTGGCAAAAAAAAGAAAAAAATAGTAAAACATGCCAGTCATAATGAAAAGGCCCTAAAATGTTTTTGAAATTCATAATCAATCCCATACTCTTTTCAAAGAGCACAACAGGATCTTTTTAGAAAAGATAAATGTTACATGCACTTCAAATCTTCAGTAATTATGACCATGTTGATTGTAAAATTATTTTCTTTTGATATTCTTCACAAATAGAGAACAAAAATGAAAGAGGAAAAAATAAATAACATCAATGGGCCATTAAAATTGGGCTTCCTGTGCTTTGACGTCATTCTGAAATTGACTTCCTCTTTGACACAATATATTTCCTTTTATTTGGTAATATATTCAAATATAATATTTACTTATTAAATTGATTTTATTTTGATTGCAATTTATAATATTTTTTCAAGCAGTTTTAAAAAACGGATGCTTGTTAGCTGCGCAGTTGAAAAAAAAAAAAAAATGGCGGGCAAAATGCTTTGGCACCTTTGAAATGATGAATTAGAATGAAATTAGATTGTAAAGAAGGTTTTAGATGGAAAGAGAAACTCTAAGAATTTAAGATTAGTTCAAGTTTGACATTTTTGGCGGTTATAGAATCATAAGAAGTTAGTCATCAATAAAAATGATCATCGAGCTCACTGTCAATTGCCCCAAGCAAGGTTGAGCTTTAATGGCGGACATGAAAGACAACGTATCAACACACAAAATTCCCTACCTTAATACACTTTCCACGACCTCCAGAACCAAGTTTGATCTTGTGAAGCTCAGCACTTTCATTCCTGCATCTTACAGTCAATATCTCGGCGTTAATAACAGCGTCCCAGGATGATTTTCCATCGCTGTTTCCCCTTGAAACAGAATCCATGTGTAACGGACTCCCTTGCATTTGGTCATCGTGCATGTCTTGTATGACTTGTTCAGCTTGTAGGTTGCCTGCATCGGAGCTATTTCCTTCATCAGGACTTTGAGCAATAGCTACTTCTTGTATAGGAGTTAGCTGTGCATCAGACACTTGTATTGTGGTTGTTTGTTGGCCCTCATTTTGATCGCACACTCGAGCAAGGTTCGCTAAAGCGGGAGTCGAAAAAGTGATGTTAACACCGCCACCAACATTGGCGACTTTCACAACCTGAACTTCACATTGTTGATGTTCAACGGTCTCTTCACTGGTGACTTGATGATCACTGGCAGAAAATACAGCAGTGTGAGATGATTCGTGTTCATTCGGGATCTCTTCGGCGATTGCGATCTGATGGCTCACTTCAGACAACGAAGACACCACCGACAAACCTTCGGCTTCGCTCGCTCTCGGGACGCCAGAGTTAACTTCCATTTTTAATGCTAGAACTCCACTAGAACTCCAGCTTAACCCAATTAAGGCTCAGAGTAGCAAGTTGAGTTAGTTGACTAACTAATTGTGCTTGCAGGGCATGTAAAAATACCGTAAATGATTTTCTAAAGTGCAACAAGGCTGTTGAGTGTAAGTTAGCTTTGTGGTCGTGAACCTCCCGACGCCACGCACGAATCGACAATCACCAATATTTTAAGGTGGCTCGGTGGCGGTTACCATGGTAACCAGTTGGCCTGCGTGTATCACTCACCCCAAAATGCAATAATTTAGTTTGAGTTATCATCGTTATTGTTCTATCTGTTTAATTTCTATTTATTCAATAAGTTTGTATCGAAAAGCAAAATATACAAGAGGAACAATGAAAAACTGTAGAGCCTGCGTTCTAGTAAGCCAGCGGAAATGGCTAAAAAAGTGAATAAATAAAGCATAATGTACCTAAATATATACCAAATCACTTTATACTAAATATTCATGTTAACTATTTTGTTGTTTAATTTGACCGCATCTTTCCCGCAAACAGATTTTTGCACCGGGCTCCCTGTCCCTTTACAAAGAAATACACAGGTAACCCACAATTACAAACAGCTAGCTTCACGTTTTCTTTGAATCCGTATTCCTGTGATTTGGTGCTTTTGGTTGGATAATGAGTGAGTTACAGCCATTCAAAACTTACAAAAATTACAAAGGAATGTATGGATTGGAAGGACAGGCGTCCTTCCAAACTTACATTTCCTTCTATTTTTTAGGCATTTCTATGAACACTGTATCTTGGTCAGAATACAACCAAACTCAGGAATCTTACATATCTTGATGCGCTCTATTTAATTATGATTAAATTAGTCATTACTTAATTACATTAATTAGGGGAACTAGTACCCAGTCCTTTACTCGTTATCAACAGGATTTTTAAGTCTCTTCTCTTCCCCCATAATCGAAGCAAATTCAAGGTAGCACGAAATTCCAAACAGATGCACGTGAACCCACGCAATTGCGAGGGCTGGCTTAATTCCCACTAGCGTTGTCGTTTTCTCTAATTAAAAAAAAAAACAGTAATTGCTCTGTGTCTAGCTTCTCTTCCCCCAGAAGCACAGGTAACCCGAAATTCCAAACAGATGCACGCGTGATTGCGAGGGTTTGCTTTGAAATAAACAGGAATTGTACAGTCTCTTCTCTTCCCACTGAAATAGCTACAGGTAGCCCAGAACTGCAAGCGGATGAAAAAGCTTCCCACGTTGTCACTCAGTTGTTATTTTTGATATTCTAAACTTCAAAAGCGTATTGTGTAGTCAATTAGACGCGGTAACGAAGGCGGTAGCACGCACCTTTGACAGCCCACATAAATATCGATCTTATAATAAAATCATTACTACAGTAAAAACCCGCATAAAAGAACTCACGATCGATTTTCAGCTCATACTCAGGCTGATTTTGTTCTTATATATCTTATATATATTGTTACATATATGGTCAAGTTTGTTGACCAAATTTCAGCCAGAGTGTTCTTAATCCACTTGTTCTTTTATGAGGGGTTTTACTGTAGTGGTCTTTAGATAAGGAAACCGTTAACTACTGCGCACTTTACCATGCAAATTACCGGCAAAGCACACTTTACCATGTGAAATATGTAATGTTAATTAATGATATGGGATTTACCGGCAGAGTGCACACATGCACTTTACCCGATGTGAAAAATGTAATGATCATCATCATGATATGGGATTTATATGACTGCAATTTCAGCAAATCCTTGTCACAATCAAAATACAGTCCACACTTAGAAGCCTGCAAAGGATGTTGGTATTTCTTGTCTTGTTATGGATTTATTTATAGGTAATATAATGAAATTTGTAACACCGTAAAAAAAATGCTGACTTAACTTTACTGACGTTTCGAGCTTTAGCCCTTCGTCGGAGGATTTGTACGGTGTTATAAATTTCATCATATTACCTATCGTTTATATCAAACCTATACTAGTATACTCGTTAGTTCCCATTTTGATTTATTTATATGATATTTTGGTGCGTGTTTGTGATGTATATGAGCATAAAAAGCTGTTGCAGTGGTAGATGATGAAACAAATATTTCTTTAAAAACGTGTAATAACCATATCTCCGACATCCTTTGCAAGCTTCAGTGTGGACTGTAGCTTCCATTATTACGACACAGGGGCGTAGCGTGGTCATTTTGACAAGTACGCACGGATATGGATTTTTGACTTTTGAATACAAAAATATATGGAAAACGATTAAAAACATTTGAACATTTCCCGTCTCAAGAACGCACGTGCGTATTTGCGTAATGGACGCTACGCCCCTGCGATAACCGTTTTAGTTGAAATAGGAGTCACTTATATATAGTGCACTTTAAGATGTGAAATATGGAATGATAATGATATATGGGGTTGATATATGGGACCAGTTATATATAGTGCACTTTAAGATGTGAAATATGGAATGATAATGATATATGGGGTTGATATATGGGATCAGTTATATATAGTGCACTTTACCATGTGAAATATGTAATGATATATGGAGTTGATATATGGGACCAGTTATATATAGTGCACTTTACCATGTAAAATATGTAATGATAATGATATATGGGGTTGATATATGGGACCAGTTATATATAGTGCACTTTATACAATGTAAAATATGTAATGATAATGATATATGGAGTTGATATATGGGATCAGTTATATATAGTGCACTTTATACCATGTGAAATATGTAATGATATATGGAGTTGATATATGGGACCAGTAATATATAGTGCACTTTATACCATGTAAAATATGTAATGATAATGATATATGCATGCAGTTGATATACACTGTAAAAACAAAGGAGTCGTTTTGACCCCTCAAAAGGAGTCGTTTTTTTGACCCCAAAATGACCCCTTTTAAAGGGTCAAAATGACTCTTCCATTATGACGACTCCTTGAGGAGTCGTTTTGACTCTTTCACAGAGGAGTCGTTTTGACCCTTCTAAGAGTAATAATAACGACACCCAAAGGAGTCGTTCTGACCCTTCTAAGAGTAATAATTTTGACACCTAAAGGAGTCGTTCTGACCCTTCTAAGAGTAATAATTTTGACACCTAAAGGAGTCGTTCTGACCCTTCTAAGAGTAATAATAACGACACCTAAAGAAGTCGTTCTGACCCTTCTAAGAGTAATAATAACGACACCTATAGGAGTCGTTCTGACCCTTCCAAGAGTAATAATTTTGAAACCTAAAGAGTCGTTCTGACCCTTCTAAGGGTAATAATTTTGACACCTAAAGGAGTCGTTTTGACTCTTCCAAGAGTAATATATTTGACACCAGAAAGAGTCGTTCTGACCCTCCAAAACTATCAACTCATCTGATGGATCGATTTGACCCCTTTAAGGAGTGATACGTTTGACACCAGTTTGACCCTTCCAAGTGTATCACATTCAATAACAAGCAGTGTCAAGTTTGCCAAAACATTTATTAAAATGACTCATGAAATACCATATACAATCAACCATGTAATTATGATATCATATAATGACAAATATAGATATTTATAAAATTCATGAATAATTAATGAGAATTTTACAAAAGAACTCAATGCCGTGACGAGTTCTGTAAATCTCATACAGATTTCGTCCCATTCTCGTACCCAGGCTAACTCGGTCGTTCATCTCTCCCGTCATTACCTCTGGTAACAACGGATTTGAGACCCTCTCAGCCCGATGCTGATTGGCCAGTAAAATCGCGCATGCGCGAGTTTCGACGTACATTGACCCTAGGGTTCTCGTTCGTGATTGGTGGAATTTCTACGATGCTCGGAGCTTTTTGAAATGTGTTTTCTGCGCATAAAGTAAAGTACCCAAAGCTGACTCATTTTGTAACGGGCTCAGGAAGAATTCAAAATGGCGGGTAAACGGAGTAGATATGAAAACATCCAAAAAACGTTAGGAAATTGTGTTCTTACTCCACCTTGAACTGCTATAACTTATTTTATGCATATTTAGGACTATGAGGAATGTATGAAGGTATGTTTTGGTTTTCGTGAAGCGCATTTTGAGACGATTACAGGCATTGTTTGTTATCGATAAATTCAGTACCGGAATTGAATTGCTGTATTAAAGCTTTCTTCTCGAATTCTGTACTTCTTTCCTGCTGTTGAGGCAAGTAAAACTTTACTGACGTTGAAATTTTAATGAAGTGTATCTGATCTGTTGTTTGAAGCAAGGAATCTCAATATATTATTGAAACTAAGGTTTATAACTTATTGTAAATCATTCCCACATTTATATCATGAATATATGATTGTAAAACATTCATATAGCCTTATCAGTAATAAAAATGATTTCAATGCATTCTGTAGTGGATATTATGATCTTTTACACTGTAATTTTAACTCTATTATAAAGCTATTATATTTGCCTTGGCTTTTCAAAATAATGTAATTATTATTAAATGTGAGGTGTTTATAATTTCACAGGCTATAATGTACATGATGAACAAGGGGTCAATTAGTATTTTTGTATTGGTGTGTTAGATTTTAAAAAGAAAAATTTAGCCAATTTACTGATATAAAATTACAATTCCAAATGCTATTATTGCAACCAGTGAACAGTCACTTCATATTTATAGTAGATACATGTAGTACTTATTTATATATTTTGTCATTGATATATTGATTTGTATTATTCTTGATATAAACAGAGTTAACTCTATTAACTCTGATATAAAACATAACTATGCAGAAACACTATTTGTAGATATGCCAACATGTTGTGATAATAATAACAATGGCAATCAGATATTAACTACACTTACAATAGTTGAAGTGGTCTTATTTCAGTTGTATATCAAGTAAATTTTATTCTGGTTAGATATCAAAAATCAATTCTGCAATTCATTTGTCATCTCACTTTTCTCATATTGACCTGTTTTAGATGATTTAAGTCTATTTTAGGGATATAAACACTGTTCAAAATATCATTTCTGCATCATAAAAATCATATTTTATCGAAATATTCATGATAATTATTGCAATCAGACCAATTGTCAATAACTTAAATTTTGTTTTCTATTTTTTTTATTTATTTATTTGTCACAATAGAGTACAAACATTAAAAGTGTGAAAAATAAATAGTACTAAATAGTGATATTTTATGCTAATTCTATTGTTTTCAATTGTTTAATTAGCACTACTTAGTACTAATTATTACTACTTGTTTCATGGGTATAATGTTTGTACACTAAATGAATAAAATGAAACGAGAAGTTAATGATAAAATTTCTAAAACTAATTTTGTGACAGGTAGAAGCTACAGGACTTTCGTCCCTATTAATAAACTTCCCCTATAAATTAAAAATATATATATATTAATAAGTCTAAGTTTATGGTCTATAAAATAGGGTTCAATTGTCAAGTATAGAATTAATGAGGTTTGTACTGTGACAGTTGATTGTGATAGTAGTATAAAAGAAATTTGCAATCTTCATTATGTTCCTCTCATATATAATACTATGTGTTTGTGTGAATACCCAACTGTAACCTGTTGTCAGCTAGTAGTACCTAGTTATGTCCTTTTAATTAAAATTGTTATTTTTGCAAAACAATGATATAATCTAAATATTTATTGTTATTTCAAGCAATTGAACAATCTCATTATCTGCCATCTAATCAGTTTTGCCTATCCAAGTACCAGCATAGTTATGTATGTATGTATGCTATTTAATTATTATCATTTAGGGACTAGATGAAAATAACATCTGTAATTCTAGTTATCCTATTAAAATAAAGTGCTTTATTGTTATTATGATTATAATTAAATGTCAAGTTTGTAATTCTCAGACTTAGACCTTGATCAGTAGGTAAAAAGAAGAGGGAAAACACCTGTGGTATTCTTATTGTTTTTTGAAATGCGCATTCCTTATTGGTTTGGTACTACTAAAATTATACAAACTATTACTTCACATTCTATTGTGGCTGCATGAAGCCAGTGCAATTAAGAACTCAAATATTCAGTTCAGATTAAAACCCAACTTTGTAACTGTACTGTAAAAACAAGATGTCATGGAACATGATGTAATATTTTACCCTTATTGATATCATCACTAGAGTGCAATAATTTTATTCAACACAGCAAATATATCAACAGTACTGCTAATTAGAAAGATGCTGTGGGTTTGTGATAATAGTTTAGTTAAATACACATGAAATGAGGAATGGAAATGAGACGTCGAATAGACTTTTACTGCGTTCCTTTCATCCTATTATTTTATTTGAAAACTCCATTAGAGCTCCATTTCATGTATATTCTGATGTGATATGCTTACCTAAAAAGATATTTTGACTGTGAAATATAAAGTTAAGTGCATATAGTATGTCTGTGAGATATTTGAATATTTTATGGAACTTCTGGCAGTATTTATTAGTATTTAGTAATTTGTATTTCATGAATATACTATTTGCACTCTATTGAGTATAGAACAAAAAGAATATAAACCTATATATAAAGATTTGTACCAAAAAAGGAAACTACTGGTATACACATTTACAATGATATTACAACTGAAATAAGACCACTTCAACTATTAGTAGTTATCTGATTGCCATTGTTATTATTATCACAACATGTTGGCATATCTAAAATGGTGTTTCTGCATAGTTATGTTTTATATCAGAGTTAATAGAGTTAACTCTGTTTATATCAAGAATAATATAAATCAATATATCAATGACAAAATATATAAATAAGTACTACATGTATCTACTATAAATATGAAGTGACTGTTCACTGGTTGCAATAATAGCATTTGGAATTGTAATTTTATATCAGTAAATTGGCTAAATTTTTCTTTTTAAAATCTAACACACCAATACAAAAATACTAATTGACCCCTTGTTCATCATGTACATTATAGCCTGTGAAATTATAAACACCTCACATTTAATAATAATTACATTATTTTGAAAAGCCAAGGCAAATATAATAGCTTTATAATAGAGTTAAAATTACAGTGTAAAAGATCATAATATCCACTACAGAATGCATTGAAATCATTTTTATTACTGATAAGGCTATATGAATGTTTTACAATCATATATTCATGATATAAATGTGGGAATGATTTACAATAAGTTATAAACCTTAGTTTCAATAATATATTGAGATTCCTTGCTTCAAACAACAGATCAGATACACTTCATTAAAATTTCAACGTCAGTAAAGTTTTACTTGCCTCAACAGCAGGAAAGAAGTACAGAATTCGAGAAGAAAGCTTTAATACAGCAATTCAATTCCGGTACTGAATTTATCGATAACAAACAATGCCTGTAATCGTCTCAAAATGCGCTTCACGAAAACCAAAACATACCTTCATACATTCCTCATAGTCCTAAATATGCATAAAATAAGTTATAGCAGTTCAAGGTGGAGTAAGAACACAATTTCCTAACGTTTTTTGGATGTTTTCATATCTACTCCGTTTACCCGCCATTTTGAATTCTTCCTGAGCCCGTTACAAAATGAGTCAGCTTTGGGTACTTTACTTTATGCGCAGAAAACACATTTCAAAAAGCTCCGAGCATCGTAGAAATTCCACCAATCACGAACGAGAACCCTAGGGTCAATGTACGTCGAAACTCGCGCATGCGCGATTTTACTGGCCAATCAGCATCGGGCTGAGAGGGTCTCAAATCCGTTGTTACCAGAGGTAATGACGGGAGAGATGAACGACCGAGTTAGCCTGGGTACGAGAATGATTTCGTCCTGATTTGCATAAGTTTCAACTTGAATTTTCTCGGCCAGATTTACATTTATCTTGACAATTTTAGTAAAATATGAAAGAACTAATGTTGGACTTTCATAAGTTCTATACAATATTCGCGTCCGATCTGTATCCGATATACAACGGCTCGTCTTCGACTCGCCGTTGTATATCGGATACAGATCGGCCGCTCATATTGTATATATTACATAAACAACATATAATTGCTCTCAAAAAGCCTATAAAATAGCTGACCATTCAGCTGACCTCAAAGTTACAGTATACAGTTGCAGTCTTGCGGAGTGCCTCAGTAAAAAATCATATGAGAGCTTGATAAGAAATTATTTCAAAGAATTATAAATCATTTTAAAGCGTAATAACCATAGAATATGTCTGAATACTTTGTTTTTTTTAAAAATAAATATTATAACTAGCAGTAAGCTAGTGTGAGCTGCGTCGAAACAGTTGTGATAAAAAGGTAAATTTTACACCGTAAAAAAGTAACTTACCCACCTTAACACTTCTATTTTCCCTTTTACTCCCACAAAGTACTAGCACCTGAAACGTCCGTAAGTTACCTTCCCTATTGTTTTACAGTGTAAAATCTACCTTTTTATCACTGTTTTAAAGAAATATTTAATATATGTATAAAGAGTTTTGATTTTCTAAACTCAAAATGACAGTCGGTATGTGTTTGAGCAAATTGATCTAAAAAAAATAATTGTATTGTCAAATTTTCTGCTTAATTTCAATAAGTAGACATGTGTCTTTAAATCCATGGCAGGATTTGTTGAATAACAGCATAACAGGTAGTCTTTGATCTACAGCAATAAGTTTCAAATTTCACAAAAATAATCAAATCATTATCTTCATTATCTTAACTGAGTAAAATATTGAAAACGCCTGACACAGTTTTAGAGAAACATGTGTACTAATTGACAATAAGCAGTTGACAACACATATAAAGTTTTTTTAGATCAATTTGCTCAAACACCATACGGCCATTTTAAGGCTGATCGTCGGTTTAAAAATCACCAGTGAGGTCACAATAGCAAAAGATAATATAATACTAGTTTTTTTTTTTTTGCTATTGTGACCCCACTGGTGAGCATAAATTATATTACACCGACGATAAGCTCATTTTAAAGTTAAAAAATCAAGCTTTTGTTATTTATACATAAATATTTCCTAAAAACAAATTACACAGACAAAAACTATTGTTACGGTACTATAAAATGATTTATAATACTTTGCAATAACATCTAATCCGGCGCTGTAGTGTTTTTTACTATGTTCACCTGTTTCCATTTAAAATCCTAAAATGTACTCACTTTTAACATTACCAATGAGTGAGAACTGAAACAATTTTGATTAAATAATATAATATGAAACCTTATAACTAATAATTATAATGATTATGAAATACTTATAAAAACTATCTGGATCAAATCTATATCAACATTTATCACATCCAGTGTGAAAAAGTTGTCATTTCCCATAAGAAAAGACGGGGTTACAGTGTTCTTGAAGGCATCAGTCATACTTTCATCAGTCTAAAAAAAACATGAAATGAAATTTAGAGTGTGACTAATAGAGTACAAACATTATACCTGTGAAACAAGTACTACTTATTAGTACTAAATAGTGCTGATTAAACAATAGAAAACTATCTCCACTACCTAATAATAAATAAAGCCTAAGGAGTAAACATCACTTTAAATGTGTATAAACCTGTATAAACTTCAAGTGCTACTATGTACATGTTTATGCAGAATCTTATACTTCTTTTGTTCTTCTATTGAGTGATGTCTACATTTTACATTCATTCATGTGAAATGGATTGTTGAAATCATTGATCTTAGGTAAGACTTTATCACCTAATTTTAACAACACAATATTGTCAGCCTTACTATCATTGTGAAGAACAGTTTTCTACAATGGCAAGCCACATATTTTAATCTTTTGCAGCTATAAGGTCCTCTGATAATTCAAATGTAACATTCTTTAAGCTTAAAATTTGCAAACACCAGTGAAGTATCTAGCATTACCATAAACCCCCATTTAAGATGACAATAAACATGCCAGTGGTACCAGCCCCACTTCATTTACAAATGAAGCATCTATTACCACAAGCCCCCATTTATGTCACTTTAAATATGTAGATGGCACTAGCCCCACTTCATGATGCATCATTTACCAAACTAAAATTAAGTGCAAAACAATACCAAAAAATAGCATATAACTTGCTTAATAAAAGGAGATTTATGATAGCTTTTATAGTCTGCATTAGTTTGTATGCTGCCAAATAGTCTGAAAATTTTGTTGCCCTAAGTAAAATAGCTACTGATTTGCTCATGACAAAACGTTATTTTTCTTATTATCAAAAAATAGCACGGAATTTTACAGTGAGAAGTTCTGAAAAGATCACCAGATACACGTTCTATAAACGTTGTAGTAGTCTTCATTAACAACAAATTTAATATGGCTTCAATAGTGTAGATATAGATTTTGAATTTTGGCGCGCAAAGATAATTTGAACGAACGTTAGCTAAAGTAAACATATGAAAAGCGCCTCTGCTATTCGATTTTATTCGAGAAAAATACTTAGCATAGACTTATAAGAACTTCAAATGTGTTTTATGAAGTAAGAACATCCATATCAATATGAAACTAAGACAATATTTTCAAAGACAGTTCAGATTCTTGAACAATCGAATACGAACGACCTACTTATGTCATGTAAGCTTCACAAACACGATCTGTTAGAACAAAGTTTGGGCTAAATATCTAATTTTAAGCGATAACTATCTTAATAACAACTTAAATGTACTTATAAGAGAAGAAAAGATGAAGCACTTACCCTAAAAATACCTTTTTAGCCGTGTTTTTGCCAACAGTACGAAGTGTCGACTTTTTACAGCACGTGTGGTAACGAACGCCAAGCCAACTACCCATCATGCTTCACCGCCCGTATTACACAGGAGCCCCACCAAGTGTAAATAATAATGTTATTGTTTTCGATAAAAGATCGATGAATCTCGCCCGAATAAGAACCTTGGAATATTTCAATGCTTAAAAAATGATTTTAGAACACATAAAATTCAAAAAAGGTTGTCTAGCTCTAATACAATAGTGCTATAATTTTCCATTATTATTACGAAAGGTCGGCGTGAATGCCCCTAATGTACGAGTCAAATCCAAAGGTGCCCATCCCCCCCCCGGGCAAACCCCCGGGCATTTGACTTTTTGAAAAAAGATTGGTCAAATTCCCCACCATCTGGGCAAACTGAACAGTCAAATGCCCCACTATTGAAACAACAGAATGGTCAAATGCCCGCCCCTCGAGCTCGAGTCAGTGATAAACTCAAATTTTACTTTAAGTAGAAAAGAAAATACTTAAACTTCCTTCTACTACATGACGTCTCATGAACATGGTAGACAAAACTTGTACAATCAAATATGAAGGGAAATTTCAAAAAACGTTGAAGAAGAGAATGGTTATTGGCAATTTTTGATTGGTGATTGCACGACCGAAAGATGGATCTCGATATAATTCACAAATCTATCTTAAAAACTGAAATAACTTGGATTTTCTTTGCACTTTTCGACTCTAAAACACAAAGACAAGCATTTATACTTCGTCAATTTAATTTTACTTGTGAAAGAACAGTACCCAGAGCTCCTTTGCAATCGCTGTTCGTCAATCGCCAATTCTTTCTGACGTTTTTTGAGATAGGTGTATAACAAGGAAAAACTATCTATCAATTCTTTGCTTTTCGTTTCCGTTCCCGTGTGACTTTTGCCTGATCATGGGCTACCTGTGGTTAGGACTCCAATGCTTTCTGGGTATTTTTAAAGATGGCCGACACTCGTCAAATGCCCGCCCGTTCAAGTAGCTAATCGGCGTCAAATTCCCCACTATACGGAACCCAAGTCTTGTCAAATGCCCGGGGTTTGCCCGGGGGGGGGGGATGGGCACCTTTGGATTTGACTCGTACATAAATGTCATCCTCATTACGAATAGCGTTTCAGATCATGATATTATGATATTCCCGGGATGATATTAAACCTTTGGAACAATCTATTTCTTAATCGTATTCATGAATCTTTTACAATGCTTAGAGAAATAATTATAACAAAAAAGAAAGTGGAATTCACTTTATATAAGAAGGATATGTGTCTTTGACTCTTCATTAGAGTCAAATTGACTCTTCGTAAAGGATGTTGTCGACTCTTTCTAAGAGTCAAATTGACATCTTCAAAGAGTGATTTGGCACTCAGAAGAGTCCAGTAACCCTACTGAAGTGTCAAACGACTCTACTGAGGTGTTGTTTTGACTCCGGTGTAGGGTCAAAACGACTCTTGGGGTCAAAACGACCCCACAAAGGGGTCAAAATGACTTTTTTATAAAAGAGTCAAAATGGCTTCAAGGGGTCAAAACGACTCCTTTGTTTTTACAGTGTATGGGACCAGTTATATATAGCGCTCTTTACCATGTGAAATATGGAATGATAATGATATATGGGGTTGATATATATGGGACCAGTAATATATAGTGCACTTTACCATGTGAAATATGTAATGATATATGGAGTTGATATATATATGGGACCAGTTATATATAGTGCACTTTATACCATGTAAAATATGTAATGATAATGATATATATATGGAGTTGATATATGGGACCAGTTATATATACCATATGAAATATCTGATAATGATTTAGGGTGGATGTATGGTAACAATTCTATATAGCGCAATTTATCATATGAAATATGTATAACAGGATCAGTTCCCTTCGTTTGGTCCAGTATTGTGAAGAAAATGAGTCACTTACGGCTCGTTTACACTAACAATTTTGTCGCGCGACAAGAGCTGCGATTTCAATGGCGATTTTATCGCAGAGTTGTCGCCGCAATTTCGAATACGCTCGAATTTAGGAGACAGAAAGCCACAGCAAATTGCACTAAATTTCGAGTATGATATGTTCAAATAAAGTTGCCTTGACAAATCTGCGATAAAAATTGCCATTGAAATCGCAGCTCTTGTCGCGCTACAAAATTGCTAGTGTAAACGGGCCTTTATACAGACCACTTGCAATAGACAATCACAACCGCCTTTCCAAGAGATTTACCGTTTACATCGATCAGTAAAATAATCTTAATATAAGGATCTATCACATGCAACATTAATTCGCCAGCATTAAACATGGTACAACATGATACCTCAATACCAACTAAACTCACGTTGGCTTTGAAAGGAAACAAGTGGTATATGGGGAACAACATCAAAACTAAAACCTCATACAAGAGGGTGTAGGCCAAGGGGGTAACGCGTGACTTAGGCTAAAATAAGTGCAGTGTTTGATTCGTGCAAATAACGAACGATTTAGTTGTTATACGTGAATACTATGTTGATCGAGACTTAAATTTGTATGTGATGCGTGAATATCATCAATATATCGATTAGTGAAATTGGTCACCCTCATACAACTCTCCCCAAGGAAGCTAGATTAAAACCCGGACCACGGCGGTGAGAGGCGAGCAAGTGATGAAATAGTCAGGTAGATCATTTAGTTAGCAAGGGCTTTAGCTTACCCTGGATCCAGTTGGGCTGATCCGCTTAATTTAAGTTAGGGAATACGAGTCACGGACAACGAGCAATCGAGTCGCGAAGCGACGATGTTCGAATCGATATACTCTACCAAGCAAACAAAATACATACAAAATAGTCCATCAAATCATCAAATCTCTGGGTATAGGGCTAGCTAGAAACTAATAGAACAGAAAAAGAAAGAGAATTAAAAAAAAGAGAAAAAGAAAGGGAAAAAGAAAGGGAAAAAGAAAGGGAAAAAGAAAGGGAAAAAGAAAGAGAAAAAGAAAGAGGGAAAAAGAAAGAGAAAGAGAAAGAGAGAAAAAGAAAGAGAGAAAAAGAAAGAAAGAGAAAAAGAAAGAGAAAAAGAAAGAGAGAAAGAAAGAAATTAAAGAAAGAAAGAGGCATAATTTAATTTATTTCTCTCTCTCTTTATTTATTTAATTTATTTCTCTCTTTCTATTTTATTGTAAAAATGTTGTCACATGAAAAAAAAATTAGTATAATTTAATTAGTAAGAAAGGAATAACAAAAGAAAGGGTTCAGCTTCAGTGATCTTCTTTTGTTTTTTTAATTAATTAATTCCATTCCCACTAAATTACAAAAGTCAGGGCAACGTTCTTGCAACCTAAATGACTCATATCGTACTCCGTATACACCTACTTGCAGTAAGGTTGTCATACAAAAATATACATTTGTTAAAAAGAAAATAGAACATTTGTGATTTAGCATGAACGGAATTGATTAAAAGACAAAAGAAGATCACTCAAGCTGAACTCTCTCTTTTGTCTTTTAATTAATTCCTTTCGCACTAAATCACAAATGTTCTATTTTCTTTGTGACAAATGTTCTATTTTGTAAGACAATCTTACTGCAAGTAGGTGTATATATATATATATAGACACTGAAAACTGACACTGAAAACGTTCTTGCAATTAGGTGTAATCTAAATTACTCATATCGTACTCCGTTTATAGACAAAACTGACATCCAACGTAGGACTACAGCGAAGAAGCGATCAATTACATCTAAAAAGACAAGACAAGGAAAATGTAAAAGTAAAACTATCGTAGTTGGGGACATATAACTGAAGAACATTAGACCACAGCATTGAGAGGCAAGTGGTAACCCACTCTATCTGCCATCCATGTCATGTTTTGACTGCCCACTCCAGCTGGAAGTACTATAATGGTTATATGGTCGAATGGGTGGAATAATAATTACAATACATATACATACGAACATGTGTGATATCAGTTAGTGACAATTAATTAGCCTTAGCGCAACGATTGCTATTAGGCGGCAATTACCAACGAGAAAACGCTGCTTATAAACTACCACTCGCTTTTCAGATTGTTGTTAACTGTCGTGAGTATGACTTGGAGGTCGCGATAGCCAAATGCGCAACGACTGAATTGAAAACGTACACTGAGTTATAGCATCAAGGAAGCAAATACACTACTTCTATACAACTGGTAACCTCGCACCACAGACATCACTGCAGATCGAGTACAGCTGAGTAGCAAGCATTGAAGGAAAGTTTTAGTGAGGATATTCTGAGGATTTTACTTTAGGAGTTTGTGTCGTTATTATTGTTATCGTGTGAGCAAAGACTGCACAGGGTTGGCGAGAGAACAAAGCTTTCTGAACTACAACTCACACCACGAAGTACTGTGCATTGGAGAAATGTTTTATGAGTGAAACTCATGTATCGTGACATCTAGAGCTTAACAACTGCAACGAGAGGGCATTTCTTTTCAACATTTTTTTTTCACCAGGAAAACACTGTGAATTCATTGTTTTAAGAGGACATTTTTTTCACCAGGAAACTCACTGTGAATTCATTGATTTGAGAGGACATTTTTTGCACCAAGAAAACACTGTGAATTCATTGATTTGAGAGGACATTTTATTTAACAAGAGAACACTGTGAATTCATTGATTTGAGGACATGGTTTTCACCAAGAAAACACTGGGAATTAATTGATTTGAGAGGACATTGTTTTTACCAAGGAAACACTGTGAATTCATTGATTTGAGAGGACATTTTTTTCATCCAAAAAACACTGTGAATTCATTGATCAGTTTGAGAGGACATTTTTTTTTCACCAAGAAAACACTGTGAATTCAGCGTTATTTTCAGAGGCCTTTCGTGTGAATTTGGCATCGTGAGTAAATATTTATCTTCAAGAACGCACTGTGGGTAGATAGTAAGCAATTGTACAATTCTGACACTTCCTGTACGAGAAATGTACGACGTGTGCATGTTCGCTCATTTAATCTCTAGATAACTACCTTGAGATAAAGATCTAATGTTAAGATCTTCCTTTTTATATATAGCGTGTTAACTTTACTTCCAAAGTGAGTCACTTCATTTCAAGCTGACAACTCGACTTGACCACTGTGAAATTGCTAGAAAAAAAATCGCACCATCCTTAATGATATGCTGGACTTGGAGCCAATCATATTACGCATTGGTCCAACATTAAAAAAAAAGAACCATCCTTCTATAAATAATAGATGTAAAAGGTTATTTTCCAGTGAATTACCTTGACTGTAACTGCTGCAGCTGTCTATTGAAAACAAACCACAGAAGAGCAAAACACACAAATTAGTTTGAACTGGCCCTTTTGCATTGATTACTCGGCCAACGACTTCAAAAACCGTCAAGTTAAGGTTAGTATAAACCGCTTTTTATGGTAAATTTAATGTTTGTGCGTTTTTCACCGCAAATAGTAAACAATCAAAAAAGCACTCTGAACAAATTGACCGAGAAATAAGATCAATTTAATTTTTCTAAAGATAACAATTTCTAATTTAAAACTAAACAACTCTATATAGGTATTTTCAATATGCGACGGAGAAAATCTAGCAGACTTTTAATTTTCATGGTGATTGTTCACAAAGTTTAGTCATTTTTTGCGCACATTCAGAAATGAAATGGCTTTTTAATTGTGTATACACATCGTTTGCCGGAACAAGAATAGGAATTTTAGTTATATTTTGGATCTTAATTGTTTTCTTCGGGGGATATTTTAGCGATGTTTCATATAAAAAGTACATTTTAATTAAACGCTATGTATAATGGTGTACGATTAACGATCGAACATCCGACATACGACTGCATGACTTCACTGGTGTATGCCATTTTACTTTAAACACATCACTTTCAAACTTTCATTTAACTGAAGGCGTACTGTTGCACTGTTTACATCTACATATAGAATTAATCCTTTGCCAGCGACGCAGATCAATTTTAAGGCGGAAATAAAAAATATATAATTCCATGGTTTCGAATAATAGATACCCCGGGTGCCAGAGTAATGTTTTCCAAAGTCGACTATAACACAGGGTATTGAAAACAATATGTAAAGACGCAAATGCTATAGCGTTCTTGATTTCGAGCAGTTTATCTCGAGCGCTGTTTTCCTCGAATCTAGTTGAAAATGGTGGCAGATGATAAATCCGAGACGCCGAGACGTACGCTTTAATACCAAGACCAAGACCAAGACTCGATTGATTTTAAAAATCCGAGACAGAAATTTTCGTTTCTCAAAATCGAATAAACAATCGAGACTCCGAGACGCAAAAAAGCGAATGAAAAACGAGTCTCCTAGACTAAGCGTACAAAAGGCGAGACTTGGCCTTTTTTTTCGAGACTTTTAATATTTTGGGGTACCATTCGCCGCCCCTGGTTGAAGTATGTAGACCAAACTTAACTGACACATTGTCTCCTGGCACTAAACAAAAGAACTGGACCACAGCAGTGAGATCGAGGCGTGCGGTAGACCACTGCGCTAACCTTGCCACCCCCCCCCCCCCCCCCCTACACACCCCATCCCCCCAAAGCAGGATGAACAATCTTAAATAATATACAGCACTTCTTAATTGAATTACTCCTTTACAATATTAAAACGCAAAGCACTATAAAAGTATAAAAAGAGTAAAAATATGTACTCGATGTACTTAGCCAGTGGCTAATTGGGGAGACTCAGACTCACTGCCTCTACGTTAAATAATATTTTAGCACACGTACAACTCTACTCACAATAAATGTATAATATAATATAATAATAATAATAATAACAATAATATAAATCAATGTTATTCTATTCCAAAACATAAGATTTAATTTACTAGAACACAATTATAACAAAATCCACAAAACTCTATAAATGAAATTATAAGAGTTGATTTAAGGCCATATACTACTGTTTTTTATTTAAATCTTAAGCTTTCATCATGCAGAAGAGTACGTGGAAAAGATCGTACGAAATTTCACACAATGCTGCTTACACACGCATAATTACACACAATGCTACTGAAGGACAACTTTAATATTCTATAGATGACGAAATACCGAAAGCAACACTAAAAAAAATCATCGAACTTCAAAGAGCGTGTGAATATTACATCCGCAAGAGATTAAAAATAAAGCATAGCTTTTTTTATCTGATCATGAAAAGGCGTCGAAACAAAGATTCTACAAAAAACGTACACAAAAGATTAGGAACTCGATTATAAAAGACGAACGTACGAGAAAAACGCACATACACTGCACTAGATACACAATATTCTTCTTAGTGTTGCATGGAGGTAAGAACAGAGACCGATCATTTAATCAGGTAAAACAGTCCTATTCATTTATGTCAATGGCCTCTGTCGGCATAGGAATATAGTGGAACCCCGCTTAATACGGCCACCCCGTTATTGCGGCCAGTTTTTTAGGTCCCGACGAAAATTTTCTATAAAATTTACCCGCTTAATACGGCCACCCCGTTAATACGGCCACTTTTGGCTGTCCCTTCGGTGGCCGGATTAACGGGGTGTCACTGTATTATCAATGGCTTTTCTATTAGCTGTGTTACCATGACGATAAATACCCATCATACCATTCCGTCTTGCTCTGGAGTAACAAACTTTAACAGACACCATATAAAGAAGATAAAACTTCGGATGTTATTCCTTCGTCATATCAACACAAAGGTACATATTAAGCAATAGAAAGTAATGTAAGATGTATAACTAGTAGAACTGGAACTAGCGAGTAAACTAGTATAGGCTGCGTCGGTTTTTTGATATAAACGATAGGTAATAGAATGAAATTTTAACACAGTAAAAAATGTTGACTTAACTTTACTGAATGGAAACTAGCGAGTAAACTAGTATAGGCTGCGTCGGTGTTTGATATAAACGATAGGTAATAGAATGAAATTTGTAACACCGTAAAACATGTTGACTTAACTTTACTGACGTTTTAGAGCTTAGCCCTTCCTTTTACTCCAACAAAGGGCTAAAGCTCGAAACGTCAGTAAAGTTAAGCCAACATCTTTTACGGTGTTACAAATTATATTATATTACCAATCGTTTATATCAAACACCGACGCAGCCTATACTTCGTCGGAGTAAAAGGATTTATAACAATTATTCCTTCCGTCTAAACTTGGATTTGGATAACCTTCGCCTCACCTTGGTGAAAAAGTTATTTTTAATGTCTTCAAAGTCGTTGTTTTTTTCAGTTACGATCTAAGCCGCCTACACACTACTAGTTGGACTACCCAATCTAATCCATGTCCCGGAGATTATTAAAAAAGCTCAATGTGTTTCCACACTTTAACTAATGAAACACGCAATTCAAAACACAATAAAAACACTTTTAACTTTCGCTTGCGGCAAATTAAAATTGCAGCAAATTGATATAAAACGCTATGTAGATTTAACAATTATCTTACTTTCCGGATTTAGAATATGATTATTGTGAGCTAATTGAAAATTAGATACCATTCTATAGTCAAACGGGCTGGCAATTGGCAGCATATTAAGACGATTTAATGGTACCACACGGAGAACGTGGATGTTGAAATGACAAATTGTTTTACACCTAGTTCAATTAAGGTTGATCAACTGGAAATGGTTGATCTATGACCGAAAATAATTGTGGGTACTCATTAAATTCGAAATGCACTATGATAATCACTTTAAATATAAATGATTATATTAATATACCACTTTCATAAATACCATAATATGTACCGGAAAAGGATTTTTCAAGTAACAGATAACAGATATTTTAATATTTTAGTACTGTCATATGAAAGAACCACCTGAAATAGGCATGTTTGGAAGGCTTTGATGCTCTGGCTAAAATAACAAAGAAGTTATGCTCAATGAATAATGTAGAGATTTGTATGTAATTTTCTGCTGAGGCCTTTGGTGCCCCGTTTTGGTGTTTTTCTGATTTTTCACACTCTTATACTTGAAAATCTAATCGTTTTTTTCTCACACTTTCACAAGTAATATATTGTTATGGTGAATGTCTATCATATGATAGCTTTCTTTTTTCTTAAAACTTCAATTTTAAAAATTATGATTATTAGTGTCGGCCATTTATGATGAAAGTGGTCTATGCTTTTGCAATCTAATGAGTTCCCACAATTCCTATCGATCTCAGACCAACCATTTCCATGATCAACCTTTATTGAAATAGTTGTACACTTAATAAAGATGTATGAGAGATGTATAGATCATACATTATAGAAGTTGAGACTTACTAGATCTAGAAGACATATAATTACTTGTACATCTGAAATGATAAACTGACTCACATAATAACGATTCCACATCGTATTCATATAGGACCTCCGCTTAGGGGTAGACCATTTAACTTTTGAGGGGGGGGGGGGGGGGGGGTGGATGATTTTGAAAAAAAAATTTCCCGCACGGCCCGCAGGGCCGAAAAAAAATTTCCTGCAAGCCAAAATTTCCACTGAATGCCACTGAAATCTTTGCTTTTCTATAAAATAAATTGCGTGCACATGCCAGCGGGCTAAAAAAAAATTTCCTGCACGGACAAAATCATCCACCCCCCCCTCAAAAGTCAAATGGTCCACCCCTTATTTCGATCAATATCATTAACTAATATCCCATCAACCATTGCGGTCTCTCATAATAACGATTCCAGATCGTATTCATAGGACCTCCGTTTGAGAGCTTATTTCGATGATTGTCATTAACTTATATCGGTCTCAGCTTCTATTAGTAGAACACCAAAACCTTTGTAGATAAGTGTATTTATAGAGAATATTTCGTACGACTTTGGAAAGGTCAGTGATTTAATGCCATGTGTGTGCCTTGCTGCGATCGTAATATTTCTAGAATGCTTGACGTGTCTTGTCGCAGGTGCCTTGAACGCGTTCGTTCCGTGAACTTGTCATTAGACTGCAAAACAGTCCCTACTTTTACGAAAAAACTCCGAGGAAACGAGTTGAAGTTCGATCGGACGAAGTTCTGGCCGCGCGAGAATGAGGAGAGGATTAACGTACGAGCGGGGAATGAGGCGAGGCCTAGGGAGAGAGACGCTACGTTTACCTAAGTAATTAATAGATAAACGAATGGATGGATGGATGAATAGATGTATGAATAAATATATGAATGAATAGGTGGATGGATGGATGAATGGATAGATAAATAAATATATGAATGAATAGACGGATGAATGAATGGATGGATGAATATGGATGGATGAATAGATGTATGAATAAATATATGAATGAATAGGTGGATGGATGGATGGATGGATAAATAAATATATGAATGAATAGATGGATGAATGAATGAATGGATGGATGGATGGATGAATATGGATGGATGAATAGATGTATGAATAAATATATGAATGAATAAATGAATGAATAGATGGATGAATATATGAATGAATAGGTGGATGGATGAATAGATGGATGAGTGAATAAATGATAAATGAATGAATTAATAAATAAATGGATGGATGGATGAATTTAATAGCTCGACTTTTCTTGTCTGTCATCGGAAGTTAAAGTCACTAATTGGAAGTGAAGTCAAGTGGAGTACAAATATTTTTTTCTAGAATACAATCAACCACTATCTTTACTACCTAAAATACTCGCCAGCTTATCAGACATCAAGTACCATCCTACTTGGTACTATCTACAGGTGTACTTGTCAGAATTATAAGTACCTTGTTATCGTATAGTACTTCATACGATTATCTGACAGTGTATGCATGCGACATATCACAGTTTGTGATGATGACTAACCATGCCCATCTGCCAACTATCTCTTCAATTTCACTTTCAGATCCTTAATTAGGAAAAACTCAAGTGAAAATGCAATCATTACTAGATTGTATGTTTTAGAAATTGCATATTACCAATTAAGCACGTCTCTCCAGTGCACTTCCTATATAGACATTCAGTCTTGTAAAGTAAAGTAAAGCAAACTTGGATAAAACAAGCTTGGATAATAAAAAACATTTTGGTTGAAGAAGCTTTATCACTATGAATGAACAACCAACCAACAAAAAAAAATTAAACTTAAAGCAAACTTATTTAATGTTCAGTGTTGTATTGTTTTTCATTTTGTTTATTTTTGTATTGTTTTGTATTTTGTTCAGTTTTGTATTGTTTTGTATTTTGTTTATTTTTGGTATTGTTGTATTTTGTTTAGTATTGTATTGTTGTATTTTGTAGAGTTTTGTATTTTTTTGTATTTTTTGTATTGTTGTATTTTGTTCAGTGTTGTATTGTTTTGTATTTTGTTCAGTGTTGTATTGTTTTGTATTTTGTTTATTTTTGTATTGTTGTATTTTGTTCAGTACTGTATTGTTTTTTTTTCACCGTTTTTTTAATCATTTTTTTGCTGTTAAAATTCTGTATTAATTAGGTTGTGTTGTGTCTTTAATTCTAGCTTTTTCTTCATGTTATTTGTTGTTGTTACTTTGTGTTTATAAAATTAGCATACATCGACTGCTAGTCATCAATTTTCTTCACAGTTCTGCATAATCTATATATAGTTAGTCATGCAGTTTCAAGTTGATTTACGATCACCTGCATGGAGCAGGTCGCCGTTAAGTGTCTTGTTTTCCAACTAGTTTACATCAACAATAGATTGTTGAAACACTTCAAACACGATAATAGATAGATAGATAATCTCAATTGCTAGGCAGAGATAGGTGCCTCTGTTAGCTATTATTGAGAAATTACACCGCTTTTAAAAAACGTTGTCCAAGACCATAGCTCTTTGCAAGACAGAAGGAATTATGGGCAAAACACGATAATAGATAGATAGATAATCTCAATTGCTAGGCAGAGATAGGTGCCTCTGTTACCTATTATTGAGAGCATACACCGCTTTTAAAAAACGTTGTCCAAGACCATAGCTCTTTGCAAGACAGAAAGGAATTATGGGAAAAACACGATAATAGATAGATAGCCGGATAATCTCAATTGCTAGGCAGAGATAGGTGCCTCTGTTAGCTATTATTGAGAGCATACACCGCTTTTAAAAAACGTTGTCCAAGGCCATAGCTCATTGCAAGACAGAAAGGAATTATGGCCATATATCAACAAAAATAATAAATTGTGGTGTGCACAATATTTCTTATTTTGAGGAACATTATTGTTGAGGTACAAATCATTGTCGCAAAGGATGTCGTTATTTTTTCTCTTGCTATCGATTGTTTTTTGGCTGTACGTGTTGGTGTTATATTACTATAACAAGTTGTTGAAGTGGAAGGGTGGCGACAAAAAAAAAAAAAACAATTTCTTGAAAAACGTGTAAAAAATCACAAATTATGTTGATAAGTAGATATCAAAGCAGTTGTAACGACTAAACCTTCAGGGTAAGCACCCTGATGATGGGATAGTAGCCTGAAAGCTTGGTTTAAAAAAAAAAAAATACAGGTTAATTGATGAAACGTGAATGCTTTTAATTTTTACTTAAATAGAGAATTCCGTATAAAATAGATGTAAAGTTCTCTCCATAATTCATTCTGCCATTGATCTTCAAATGTTCTAGTTCTTGCCATGGACAACCTTTTCAAACAGGTAAATTACTGTAAAGCTTATTAAGTTCTCTCCATAGTTTCTGCAAGTCATTGAACTTACCTATAGTTACTACCTTGGACAACCTTTTCAAACAGGTGAATTTCTTTAAAGTTATCTCTCAATCATTTATGTCATTGGTGTTCCAATTTCCTAGTTACTGCCTTGGACAACCTTTTTAAACAGGTGATTTTCTGTTAAGTTCTCTCCATAATTTCTGTCATTGAGCTTATTACCTAGTTATTACCTTGGACAACCTTTTTAAACAGGTGATTTCCTGTAAAGTTTTCTCAATCATTTATTTGTCATTGATGTTCCAACTTCCTAGTTACTGGACAACCTTTTTAAACAGGTGTATCACATTTGTAGACATTTGTAGACATGCTAGACTGCGAACAGTCCCTTCTTTTCCCTCCAGATTCCGAGGAAAACGAGAGAAAAATGAGCATTTAAATAAAACACGGACGAGCGGGGATATTAAAGTTAAAATTTTCTGAATTCGGAGGGAAAAGTAGGGACTGCTCGCAGTCTAAGACATGCCAGACATATGTAGTCATGACAGACTGCCTATCAAGTAAATATAGTTGCCAAACTACTACAAACATACATTCATTTTAACAAGGAACAGTGTATAGAGCATGTAGAGATCTAAATATATTTATTCTAGATGCCAGCCATATGAACATCGACTCTATCCGCTCTTCACTGACATCTAAAGAAAAACTGTATATGTAAGTGTAGCGATTATTTTAAGTCATGTCTAGTATTATTTTTAGTATATAGTAATCTGTTTAATTTATATCTTTCTATGATTTCTGGGTTTCGATTTCGCGAAGGGTAATCTTCAAAAGATTAAAACTATATACCGAAATATTTAATCTTAATCCTAAATAGTACACAATTTAATAAGGAAGATCTGGGATCGAAACTAATAATGACGGCTATGAAATTGAAGAAACTATATATAAATGAATGTCAAGTCGTCTGCAAGAAACAACATTAAGTAACATTCTCTTAAACGCGATGTATAAGTTACCATTTTGTATTCCAACATAGGAGAAACGTCCATAACACCCTCTTTAATTAACGCGTTGTATAAGCTATGGTATTTTATACAACTTCTTATTACATCTGAAAAGTCAGTAACACTCTCTTTAACGCGTTGTTCAAGCTATATATTTTATCCAACTTCTTAAATTAAGTCTGAAAAGTCGGTAACACTCTTTTGCATGTGGACAGATGTATAAACAACTATTTTTATTTAATTCTAATTGCACTAAAAACAACATTTTCTCGGCTGAACGCCAAATTGAACCATATTTTAACTATTCTAAAGAATCACTTCCAGGGGCCAGTTGTATGAAGCCTGGATAAAGTTATCCACTGGATTAGAGTTATCCAGTGTATAGCGCTATCCGGTGGATAGCGCTATTCAGGCTTCGTACAACCATCTCCAGCTGAATAAAATTAAGTCATCAAGCTGAAACAAATCGTATTTGTTCAGCTTTTCGTAAAGTAAACGGAAGTTGGTAAGAAAGAGATGCCAGGGTTGATAATTGCGGAAAATGTGGACATTTCCCTCGTATTGTGTGTGTTCCTGTTTTATAATTAGAACTAATGTAACATATGAAAATATAAATGGAAACTAGCGAGTAAACTAGTATAGGCTGCGTCGGTGTTTGATATAAACGATAGGTAATAGAATGAAATTTATAACACTGTAAAAAATGTTAACTTAACTTTACTGACGTTACGAAAACTAGAAAGAAAACAAGAAAGTCATTAGTTCTACCTAAAATAAATGAATGGATCATAAGAAAGATATAGATCTCAATATACAGAACTAGACTATATTGTTTGTTTTTCCAGTGCTGCAAATTTAAAATACAACATCTAGTCACATATAAAAATAAATATTTGATTGAAAAGGGAAACTGGTAATAGATTGGAACGAAAACAATGGAATTAAAGTAACTCCCTAAAAGTTTTAATTTAGTGACAAGTCACTTACTGACACTAGTCGACAAGACGACATTCTAAGAAACACCAAATATAACGAAACAATAATAAATATTTGATTGAAAAGGGAAACCTTTTAATAAATTGGAACGAAAACAATGGAATAAAAGCAAAATAGTAACTTCCTTAAAGTTTTAATTTAGTGACAAGTCACTTACTAGCACTATAGTCGACCAGACAACATTCTAACAAACACCAACGAAACTATAATTATTTTTCTTTACTTTCTTTATTTTTTAACAGTAATGTCTTTAATTGTGTATTTCATCAACAGCTAATTACAAATAAACAATATTATAATTTTACAGTTTGCATAATATTCACACTCTGTTTTGTTTGCATTATATTGACATTATATTCAATGCTTTTCTTATGTTTGCATATTTAGTCAGGACGAAAGGCACCTTATTATTTTTGACTGCAATATAATTTTCAATCTTTTCATAACATTTCAAGTATCCTTTGAAACCATCAATATTTAGATTTCCACTTAGCCTTGCTCTTAAAACATGTTTCAAAAGGAAGCAAAACAAAATTCACAGATAGAGAAAAATCATTGAAGGAAAAATGATTCGTTAAAAACAATGATCGTTAACAGTTTGCAAGTATCTGATAGTGGCTAATGAAGAAAGAACAATTTTTTTTCCCGAATTCGCTAGTAGATTAAAAACAGTGAATGCAAATTCAACCACTCCAGACTCGACTTGAAACATGTTTCGTGATCAGCCGTGCGAATTCGGGAAAAGTCTCTTTGAATCTATTCGTGGATATAGTGTTTGCGTTCTAAATTTTAACTTCTACAAATGAATGGATGGTTTAAAGTGACGATATTATTGCACAACTGCTATTGTTTTATCAAATAGCACTAATGTAAAATGAATCTCGTTAATTGGTGTCTCAATATAATATTATCGTGTCTACTTTTTCTTGCACGTATTACTCTAGAACATATATATATATCGATCACAACTATATTCTTATCAATCACGCAATACTTGAAGTAATTCACCGAATCACGCTTATTGAACGCGACGATAACGAAGAATCACGTATATTAAACGTAACCATAACATATTACAATGTTTATTAAACGCAATATCTCCTCATCGAAAAACGAAACGATTATATCGATCACAACTATATCCTAATCTCACGCGATACTTGAAGTGTACCGAATCACGCTTATTGAACGCGACGATAACGAAGATTCACGTATATTCAACGTAACCATAACGTATCACAATGTACATTAAACGCAACAACTCCTCATCGCTAGCGTACCGTATGAATAACGTATGAATAACGTATGAATAACGTAACGATGAAGTCATCGTATCGTTTCATAACGTACATTCACGCAAGATTACCACGTCATAACAATTGTTACAATGTTTTATCACGTATGAAAAGCGTAACAGTTCCCGTTAATCATGTATAAAATTACGTAAAGGTACACGTAAAATATCACTTCTTTACCCATGAATGTAACGTACAATTACACATCGAACTGAACACAACAGAACCGTATCATCACGTATCATCACGCAACAAAAAGCAACAGTATTGTGTGGTCAATATCAACACAAGTCTGAATCACGGTTATCAAATGTAGAATTACCGCCATATCACGCACGCCACCAATTATCAACTAGAGACACGATATCGTCGGCGCTATGGAAACACTAGTGATCTTGAACAATGTAAACATGGTGGTATATTTGAGAACCAACTAAAGGGGCTAATCAATTGAATACAGGGACTGTTACTATGGAGATAATCCTGCGGCATGGATTAGCGTTTGCTGTTCAGATTTAGTAACCGCGAAAACTCGTTTAATGCTAATCCTGTATATAGAGCTGAGTAAAATTAAGTTGACATTTTTACGGTGTTACCAATTTCATTATATATATTACCTATCTTAACTCGCTAGTTAAGATTAATGCTATTTCTCAGTGCCGGGTTTAATTGTTAATAATACTTCTGGTGGAATTCTTGGGTTTGTGCTAATTTTGATTTAACTCTACTCTCTTAAATGCACTTAAAAATAGTAACTGAATAATAATAAGTTTACATAGGTAATCCTGAGCTAGTACAAATACTCGTTTAATTAAAATAGTACCTATAGAGTAATTCCGGAGTTAGTGCAAATCCTGGTTCAATTAATGGAGTGCTTGAGTTCATATGAAAGAGTAACATTACTGAGCCCCTCCCAGGGCTCCCATGATCCAAAAAAACTATTGTTTTGTCATATTTTGCTCCCTTGTTCCCTGAAAATAATTTGGCAGTATCCCTTCTTAAATGCCCGTGCTCCCTTGATCCCTATAAAAAACCCTGGGAGGGGCTCAGTACTAAGACAAATTCTCATCAAAGCTTTGAAACATAAAGTTTTAAGTAGATAGTTATTTTTGTATTCAATTCGTACGCGTCTTTTATACATGGTATTACTTCAATTGACTTCATGCCTTTTTATATTTGTAATCTAGAGTTCATCCCGATTTAGCACCAATCGAGTGATATACAAATAACCGAGTCCAGTTCCTTAAATACTTCTGAAAGTCCTTGCTTTTAATCAATCGTGATAAAACATCCATTACCGCTACCACGCAGATCCAGATCTTTCTTATAAGATAATTCACAAACAATTGATTGCTTAGCGCTCATGCATCAGGAGATATTTGACTGACTGCTCTATTTAGAGTGCTTGTTAATTAATGGCAGTGATAGAAGTACTATAATGAAAGCATAGAGAGAGGTATCTACAATCATTGACAAAAGTGTTGGCACGAATGTGATAAAGTAATTTTAGCACTGCTGAAATTCTATTACTCCCCCCACCCCCCTTCGCAATGTTGAGGAGGGAGTCATTGTTTGGTGCTTGTGTGGTTGACCTGTCAATGCGCTATCATTTCACACCAACATTGATGTGGGGGGAAGGGGGGGGGGGGGGGGAATTTTTTATACTTAAAATAAATGAAGTAGTCACTATGAGATAAAATACTAAAATCGTGCCAACTACTTTTGACAATGATTGTAGATAAAGAAAGAATGGTATGAAATGAATCAACGAATGAATGAATGAATGAATGAATGAATGAATAAATGAATGAATGAATAAATGAATGAATGGATGGATGGATGGTTGGGTAGTTGGATGGATGGTTGGATGATCAAACGAATGGATGGATGAATGATTGAATGAAGTTATAAATGAATGGATGAGCAAATGAATGAATGGATGGATGGCTGACTGAATGGATGGATGAATGGACGGATGAATAAATGAACAAACTTAAGCAACCAACAAAGGGATAAATGTGTACATAAATATATAAAAAGGAATGAGATTTAAGTCGAGGACTTGATAAATCAATTATAGTTATTTTATAGAAAGACGACAAGGATCTAAAAATATTATGAATTATATCTTCAATTACAAGACCAAAATACACGAATAAAAAAAACATATTAAAATATTAATGAAAAGAAGGGACAAATTATAAGTAACGCCGAATCAGAAATGAAATATTATATTAAAAAAACTACGCACTTTCGCTGCAGAGTTAAGGATCTACAAACAAGTGAAGACAAATCATAATATTTTTACGATTTCATCCATAAATGATGAGCAAGTCAAATTACTTTTTTGATTGAAGTGGTTTATCTTGCTATATCACGTGACTGGCCGTCAATTCAACTATAACAGAGATAAAGAACCAGTAGAACAATAATTTCATTTTCAATTTCAAATACAAAATGGTATAGTTACTAGCTACTAAAGAATAATTCTCTTAATTCGAGCCTCTGATAATTACACGAACCCAATCTTGCATGACTGATTTGAGCTTATATTTAGTATCAATTGTGTTTCTGTAATTTTACCTTGAAACTCGAACAAAAATCGATTGATTTGCGCTTTAGAGTATCTGTAATTTTCCCTCGAAACACGAACCAAAATCGATTGCTTTGCGCTTAAGAGAATCTGTAATTTTACCCTCGGAACACGAACTAAAATCGATTGATTTGCGCAATAGAGTCCGGTGTAATTTTACCCTCGAAACTCGAACAAAAATCGATTGATCATTTGCGCTATATCTAAAGTATCTGTAATTTTCCCTCGAAACTCGAACTAAAATCAATTGCTTTCCGCCATGCCAGTTACTATAATTTTAGCCCGGATAACCCAATTAACGTTTGCTCGAGTTACCAGATTGTAAAAGTGAATATCTGTTCATCAGCATGGTTGCCTTTCATTCACACCACGAGAGCGTCGAGCCGACAATGAGAGGAACATCAAGTGGATACTAAATTACTAACAACGCTAAGACAATGGAATATAAACATCGTGTGAAAGGAAGTGTTCCTCCCACGGATTAAAATAACGTGCGTTATAATGTATAGCATTAAACGATGGCTAAGCCATCCAGCTGTTCAAATCTACAACTATTTTAATAGAGATTGAACAAGAGAATACTTTCTTACAAGATTGACAGGAATTATGGATTTACACCTGTTTTAAAAATCGTTGTCGCAGCCGAAGCTACAGTCATCACTCTAAAGCTTGCAAAGGATGTCGGTAATATGAACTGAATGTGTGATTTATTATGCGCTTTTTAAATAAATATTTGTTTCATATTCTTCCCATGCAACAATTTGTTATGTTCATATAATACAAACACGTTCAACCAAAATATGCTATGGATAAATCGATAACAAGAGAAGAAATACCGACATCCTTTGCAGGCTTCAGAGTGTGGACTGTAGTTTTGATTGCGACAACGATTTTTGAAATAGGTGTATACTCAATGGCTTCAAAATGAAAAATGGTATTGGCTACAGAAGCCAGCCACAATGTCTACAGCAAACATGTTCACTGAAGCTGAGCTGAATATCAAATACCTCGATAACAATCTCCACAGTTTTAACGAGAATAATTACCAAAGTACAAATCTCGTTCATTTTCTCACGTATACCAGACTCATGTATGTTAAATGTATACCCATAATCCCCCTCGGCCTTGAAATAAACTGTCGTAACGACAACCTTTTTAAAATGGTTGTATATCAGTGTGAGATATCTATAAATATATACACATGCACGTCTAAATCAATACCATGAATTAGATAAATACATTTGTCTATATGGCTGTCACGTATATATAATGTACTAAAACACGCTTGTAAATCAGTATTCTTGTCTATTACAGGTGACAACAACAACTTCTAAATCTCACGAGCGCGTAACATTTGTCATTCTTCGTTCACTCCGATGAAGGATTAATTGTCGAACTTCAAAACGTCGGTAAGTAATCTATTGACAGTTTGTTTGTAAAACTGAAAGCAAGCTACTCCTTGTTTACTCCTTGAAGGATTAGAGATATTTTTTTTAACTCGGTTGAATAATCAAGTCACGATTTTTCAAGTCTCCAAAAGATTTACGCGTTGACCAAAACGTCAGTAAGTAAGACTCATATTTTACGATGTACTCCTTGTTTATTCCTATGAAGGATTAAAGTTATTTTTTTCACTCGATTGAACGTGATAAAGTCAATATTTTTCAAGTCTCCAAAAGATTTACGCGGTGACCAAAACGTCAGTAAGTAAGACTCATATTTTACGATGTACTAGTGTATATTTGTTTACCCGCATTGAGGATTATCACCGTATAAAGGGATCAGTAAAACACTCTTTTTACGAGCAGCTTTTTACTATATGATTAAGGATTAATTAAATATTGTACCATGCATATACAACGGTAACATTCTCTTTTTACGAGCAGTTTTATTTACTATATGATTAAGGATTGTACCATATACAACGGTAACATTCTCTTTTTACGAGCAGTTTTTTTTACTATATGATTAAGGATTGTACCATATACAACGGTAACATTCCTTTTTTACGGTGTATAAACTACTTTTTGTTTACGATTTAAGACATTAACGCATAAATCATCAGTAATTCACTCTCTTTATACGGTGCATAGGTTTCCACGTTGACTTATACAAAGGATTTACACGTAAGGAAGTCAGACTCAACGTTGTATAAGTTTGTTGTATTTTTTGCAATTTTAAAAGCGCACTTTACATAATATGTAATATTTTCAAATGCGCTTTATAATCGAATATGGAATATGTATATGGATCGATTATAGAAGCATAAAACAGTGTATAAGTTCCATGTTGACTTCTACACGTGAGGAAGTCACATACTCAACAGTATAAGTTACTATGTTTGGCAATTTATAAAGCGCACATGTGTAATATGTTCAAATGCGCTTTATAATCGGATATGGAATATGTATATGGATCGATTATTGACACATAAAACAGTGTGTAAGTTCCATGTTGACTTCTACACGTGAGTTCAGACTCAACAGTGTATAAGTTATTATTTTTTGCAATTTATAAAGTGCACTTTCCATAATATGTAATATGTTCAAATGCTCTTTATAATCGGATATGGAATATGGATATGGATTATTGACACATAAAACAGTGTATAAGTTCCATGTTGACTTCTACATGTGAGGAAGTCATATACTCAACGGTTGCATAAGCTACCATTTTTCCCCCTCCGATGAGGGATTTAAGTCTCAAACGCGAGTAACACTCATTTGTTCGATGCGTAGCACTCTGTTTTTTTTGGTGAATAATTATCCTCTATTTTAACTCCCACGAAGGATTAGAGTACACAACGTCAGTAAGGGACACGCTGACCGTAAGTCTAAGTTGTGCTTCTCTGTTCAATTGCAGAACGTGGTATGGAATTTATATAGCGAACTTTTAATTCCTGTGAAGTGATATGTTCAAATGCGCTTTATAATGATTTCAAATTTATATAGCGCACTTTATTTGTATAATATGTTTAAATATAGGCTTTATAATGATATAGAATTTATATAGCGCATTTGCCATGTGAAATATGTTCAAATATAGGCTTTATAATGATATGGACAACATATAGCGCACTTGCCATTGAAATATGTTCAAATATGCTTTATAATGCCATGGAATATAATATATACAGCGCACTTTCCATGTGCGCGCTACGAGTCATATAGGACAGTTGACTATAGGTTCTGAAAGATACACCTATTTCAAAAATCGTTGTCGCAAACAAAGCCACAGTCCACACTCTGAAGCCTGCAAATGATGTCGGTATTTCTACTCTTGTTATCGATTTATTCATAGCATATTTTGGTTGTACGTGTTTGTGTTTTATGACCATAACAAGTTGTTGCAGTGGTAGATATAAATACAAATATTTCTTTACAAAATGTGCAATAAATCACAAATTAAGTCAATATAACTGACATCCTTTACAGGCTTCAGAGTGTGGACTGTAGCTTCTGCTGCGACAACGATTTTTGAAATAGGTGTATATTTATTGAAATACTCTTTAAATCAGCACGTCTCTAATTAAGAAAGTAATTTGTACGTTTTTTTTGTTTTATAATAGGTGGCAAAGATATTGAGTAATTATCGCAAATACTACAGGGGCTTGCTAGTCACGATAACTCTATACTAAACACAACATGAATACAACCAAGAATGCGAGCGAGAGCTACACGCATTTCGAAGATGGAAGTCCACCTTTGTGGGATACAATCGTTCTAGGAGTCATAGCTGTGCTGTCTCTTATAGGCAACGGGACGGTGATCTATCTCATATGCACAAGAAAAAACCTACACAAGCCAGCATCACCAAACTGGTTCGTGTTATCGCTCGCTGTAGCGGACCTATGTGTCGGTGCCCTCTACGCACCGTCAAGATTTCTATGCTTCTTTGCTCATATAACTTGTACTAATATGACATGGAATATCATCGTCTATTTTCAAAGTGTTTTCCTAACTGCGTCGGTAACAAATCTATGTGTGTTGACGTTTGATCGATACTTGGCCGTGGTACACCCATTTACATATCGTAACTGTATGTTAACATCGAGGAAAGTCTACCATCTAATTCACTCAGCTTGGTGGATTGCGTTGTTATCGAACATACCATTTCTGGTCACTGAGTTCATGCCCAATGTAAACCACGATAATGCGAGGTTTATCCATACAGCCGCTCACATGATCATATTTGCTCTTATCCCAAGTGTATTCATGATGTACGCGTATATAACAATCGTAGCAGTGGTGCGAAAACATAAGAAAGTGATTAAAAAACAACACATGCAAATAGCGACAAACTTTGGCCGAAGTAATGGCAATCCATGTAAATACAAGGATGATACGATGAAAGCTGTAGGGATAATAGTGGTAGTGTTTATCATATGCAGTGCGCTATATCAATGGCTGACCATCTGCACACTATGGTTTTGTAATATGCCTTTATACGGCAGTCCTGTTCATTTTATAATATTTACTTTACTGCATTTTAAATCAGCAATCAACTTTGTTGTGTATGCATTACTAAGGAAGGACTTTCAGACGGAGATAAGGAAGATATCGAAATCCTGTATGTGCATAAGTACGTAACAATTAGACAGTATTGCTTGGTGAAACAAATACTGTAAAACCCCGCGTATAAGAACCTAGATTTTTCAGTCAGTCAGCCGGAACAGGTTCTTATATAAATGGTATAAATCATTACAACACCTTTCTTCCTATTTTTTTTTTACATACAGGTCAATGCTTTTGCACATGGCTCTCTTTTTACAAAAAAAAAAACAAGTGAAAATTTCAGCCGGACAGGTTCTTAAATCAGGCTATCTAGGTTTTATTAGCATCACTCACTTCATCATTAAAATATATTTCTTCCTATTTTATTTACATACAGGTCAATGCTTTTGCACATGGCTCTCTTTTTACAAACAAAACAAGTGAAATGAGTTCTTAAATTTTAGGTTCTTATACGCGGCGTTTTACTGTATTGGAAAGCCTAAACTGGGGTCTCAACTCAGCTAAACTTGGAATATGTGGCTTTAGTGAAAGCAGCTGAAACATCTTGTTTCTGTACGGAGGCAACAAACCTGAAGCTATCATGGCAAATACTATACATCTATGGAATAACTGCGAAGTTATAGAATATAGTACTTGCAAGATTTGAAAATTGAGAAACAATACTCCGTGGATCTGTTTGACGATGAAAATCACTCCAATTCAATTGATGAAATCAGTTCGAAGAATTATAATGTGAAATTAACGAGATTTATATAAACATATAGAAATCTTGTGTCCACACAAGGAAGAAAAAAGCTGAAAACATATGAATGGAAAATTGTATATATATATATATTCACCTAATTCACCGAGAGATCTTAGAATCTAGAATAACGTCTATTTGTAAAAAAAAAAAACAATTCGTTTTTAATTTGTATGTGTACTTAAGGTATAGCTAAAATAAAAACACTATTTAGTGAAACAAAAAGGTATTTCCTTTTAATAGATAGATGATCTGCAAAAGAGCTGGATTATGGAGTAACCGAGAATGATTTAAAAACATAAACTCTTGGCAGCATTTCAACATTTCAATTTGTCTTAATTTGTATGTACTTGAGGAATAGCTAAAATAAAAACACTATTTAGTGAAAAAAAAAACGTATTTTCTTTAAACAGATGATCATTCTGCAAAAGAGCTGGATTATGGAGTAACCGAGATTTAAAAACATAAACTCTTGGCAGCATTTCAACATTTCAATTTGTTTTAATTTGTATGTACTTGAGGTATATATAGCCAAAATAAAAACACTATTTAGTGAAAAAAACGTATTTCCTATTAATAGATAGATGATCTGCAAAAGAGCTGGATTATGGAGTTACCGAGATTTAAAAACATAAACTTTTGGCAGCATTCGCCAGGGGATTACGTACTTGAGGTATAGCTAAAATAAAAACACTATTTAGTGAAAAAAACGTTTTTCCTTTTAATAGATAGATGATCTGAAAAAGAGCTGGATTATGGAGTAACCGAGATTTAAAAACATAAACTCTTAAATAGATGATATCATTCTGCAAAAGAGCTGGATTATGGAGTAACCGAGATTTAAAAACATAAACTCTTGACAGCATTCTCCAGGGGATTACGAACTTGAGGTATAGCTAAAATAAAAACACTATTTAGTGAAAAAAACGTATTTCCTTTTAATAGATAGATGATCTGTAAAAGAGCTGGATTGTGGAGTAACCAAGATTTAATAACATAAACTCTTGGCAGCATTCGCCAGGGGATTACGTACTTGAGGTAAAGCTAAAATAAAAACATTATTTAGTGAAAAAGTATTAAGTATTTTCTTAAAATAGATGATCTACAAAAGAGCTAGATTATGGAGTAACCGAGATTTAAAACCATAAACTCTTGGCAGCATTTCAACATTTCAATTTGTTTTAATTTCTAAATACTTGAGGTATAGCTAAAATAAAAACACTATTTAGTGCACATTTCCTTTAAATAGATGATCTGCATGCAAAAGAGCTGGATTATGGAGTAACCGAGATTTAAAAACATAAACTCTTGACAGCATTCGCCACTGGGGGGGGATTAAAGAAAATCAGCGAACTATTTTGGATTATAGTATTTGACGAACGAATAGAAATGAACCGAGCACACAGGAAGACAAAATATATGACCGAATTTAAGTAAAATCAACGGCTTACGATAAGATAACAAAATCCTAAATCAGAAACGCTAATCGACGTTAATGAAACGCCACTGATTGGTAATTACATATGTAGTTGGAAAAGTAGATAGCAATGCATCTAACCAATACTATTCAGTTTTTTGATTTTCATTTATTTCATTTAGGGTCATTAACTACAATAATTACTTTTGCTAGACAAGCTATTAAATGCATACTTCTCCATTTTCGCACGATATTGACAAACTCAAATATGGGCCTTATATAAAGCATTTAACATTGTCAAATGTAATAAATAGCTATGAAATCTCTCGTAAAAAAAAACCCAAAAAATTAAAAGTATTGCTTCATAATAAGGAAATAAAATAATTTTGTTTTTTCTCTTAATAATAAGCATTAGTATAAATACAAAGGTGATTATACAAAATCGCGCGCTCTGATTGGTTTGCTTTCTCGGATTATCAGCCGATAATCACCTTTTCGGACAAAATGGCTGCCAGTAGTTGTTTTGTCACTGTTAGCGAAGATGAAATTGAAAACTTTAAAGAAAATGCTGTCCCAAAATCGACAAAAGAAGCTACTAAGTTTGGAGTCAAGCTATTTAAAGGTATCATAGTAAATTTTCACGTTTTTTTTCCGTCATTATATGCGAGACAAAGTTTACAATTTTTACGCGTAACGTTCGCGCTTTTAAAAAATAAAATATTTTCACTTTCAATGCTGTTTCCTTCTTTCTTTTTTGAAATAATCACCTCGGGCGAAGTGATTATCGGTGAATATTTACCTCGCAGCTCGAAGACTCACCGCTCGGTAAATATTCACCGATAATCACTTCGCCTTCGGCGAATAATTGTTAAATATCTGAAAGAGCTATAAAAAATATTATTTCCAATTTATTTTCACCTTTTATATGATTATTTCTCAGTGAAAAGTGCCAAATAATCTTCAGAAATTTTATCGCTTTTGAATCAAAAAATTATGAATCACTTGATTTCTTATCTCAGCTTTAATGAATCTAAACACGTACGTAACAAGAAACACATGCAGTCTTTCTCAAAACGAAACTCAATATAAGAGTTTTTCAAGTATTTTTTTATAAATTATCTTGGATAAGATTACAGGATGTTCACGTTAAGAGATTCGTTGCCTTGGTATTAACTCATCCTAAAGTCAGCCACGATTTTTTATTATAATATTTAATCCTTTGAATGATTCATGGACTGAGTTATGTAATCAGTTTCCGTAGAACGCCGTAAAGATAAACATATCTCTTTTCTTTCTTTCTTCCTTTTTTTAACCTTTCCTTCTTTTTTCCTTGCTTCCATATTTCCTTTTTTTGTCTTTGTCTCTGTCCCGGCTCTTTTGTTCTTTCTTTTTTCTTCTTCTTTCTTCTTTCTTCCTTTTTTCATCCTTTCCTTCTTTTTTTCTTGCTTCCATATTTCCTTTTTTTTTCTTTGTCTCTGTCCCAGCTCTATCTTTCTTTCTCTCTTTCTTTCTTTCCGTTCTTTCTTCCTTCCTTCCTTCTTTCTTTCTTTCTCTTTATTTCATTCTTTCCTATTTCCTTTATCTTTCTCTCCATCTTTCTTTCTTCAATTCTTTCATCGTTTCCTTTATTTTTCCTTGCTTCCCTATTTCCCTTTTCTCAGCTCTTTCTTTCTCTCTCTCTCTTTCTTTCTTTCTCTCTATTTCTTTCTTTCTCTCTATTTCTTTCTTTGTATTTTTCTTTCTTAGATTCTGTCTTTTCAGCTGGCAACCAAGTAATTGGTTGTGTCAATTACTAGATGGCTAAAGAATTAAACTAAACTTTTAATAAATCAGCCCAAAAACATCCTAATTCCCAGAATAAAGTGTGCTTAATGGACTTGTGTTTGAAGTTGACAGACTAGATATCTCTTAATTGTGTTTCTAATAGAAAGACGTGACAATTTGAGGTCTCCTCGACTCATTAGATCCACTTAAAAGCACACTCCACGCTCCAGGCTACAGTTTTACATTATATATGTAATATAAATAACAGTTTTATTAAGACTTCCTTTAGAACGGTTTGAACATCCAAACAAATTTCACTTGGAACATAACCGGCGTTTGAAAAGCGGTCCAAAATGCTACCTTTCTAAAGCGCACTTGAACGTATTTCGCATTATCGTGTGCTACAAAAATTATTTATCATTATTATAACAAGTTATAGTTATTTGTAGAATTATTATAGAATTATAGTTGTCCAGAGTTATAAATACAACTTGTCCACCAGTAATAAACATGGTTGCTTACTGGCGTTATATATTATTCACAAATCAATTATATTTAAAATATGTAAGACTAATAACCAGAGCAAAAATCCGACGTTTCGGAGTCAAGATGACTCCGTAATGTCGGATTTTTGCGTTAGTCTTTATTTTAAATACGTTCTCTAAATCTCTTTTGCTTAAAATCAATTATAGTTTTGAATAATTAATTTGTAAATAGTAAGCAACTTACGACTTTGAAAAACAGAACTTGAACAGATAGCAATAAAAAAAGCTAAGAAATCCCTTGATTAGAAAGTCAATATTCTCAAACGACGTTTTCACAGATAGTTTAATATCAAGGAGGAGAATGAGGGCGGGGTGAAGGAAGAGACTGTCTCTAGTCTGTCAAACGCTAGATCCGACCATCGCGATGGAACACTTAATCGAAACAACAAATCCTATCGCATTACATATTAAATAGTCACAATGGAACACAGCTTGATCAATTTCTAATAAGTCTTCATTCTAATAAGTCATCATTTCAAGTTCGGCATAACAATGGAACACTTGATCAAAAAACCCTGATTTCTGTCCAATACAATATCACACAAGTTATCGCGATAGAACACTTGATCGAAACAACAAATCCTATTGCATTACATATTAAATAGTCACGATGGAACACTTGATCAAGCAATACTTTCTAATAAGTCATCATTCAAGTTCGGCATAACAATGGAACACTTGATCAAAAAAACCTAATTTCAGTCCAATACACTATCACACAAGTTATCGCGATAGAACACTTGATCATTAGAACACTTGATCATAAAACATTCCGTTTGTGTTATCAGTGCTCTCAGGAACAAACACTTAACTAGAATGTCAAATAAATACAGGAATTATACTCATCGACGTCCGTCCTCTCGCTTCTTTCCCAACACGTTTCACTTTTCCTTGTTTTTTTTTTTCGAGTGTGGTTTTGTAACCTTTCGATATTTTCATAATCCTTGAATTCATACCGAGGTGGGCTGCGGAACGAGCTCCGAGGGTTTCCGAAGATCTCCGAGAATTTCCGAAGATCTCCGAGGGTATCCAAAGATCTCCGAGGGTTTCCGAATGTCTCCGAGAGGAAACTGGAGCGTTTTAAGTAAAATAATAAATAAATAAATAAATAAATTCATTGAGTTTCAAAAACGCTAGGTAGAGTACAAACACTAAAAGTGTGCAATACTTTGTACTATTTACCACTAAATAGTGTTGATTAAACAATAGAGAACAAAAGAATTTGCATAATTTAGCAGTATTTAGTGGTATTTATGTTGCACACTTTTAGTATTTGTACTCTTTAAGTAAAAATACTTAGAAAAACAATATCTCCAGGCATATATTGAACCTACGATCTCCTGGTTGGATCTCCTGGTTCTCATAAAAACAAACGTGCTTTTAGTTTTTACAACCTTTATGAAACAGGTGTATTCTGATGGGGTGATCATGATAGGCAATAATTACGTGCTTTTAGTTTTTACAACCTTTATGAAACAGATGTATTCTGATGGGTGATCATGATAGGCAATAATTTCGTGCTTTTAGTTTTGACAACCTTTTTGAAACAGATGTATTCTGATGGGTGATCATGATAGGTAATAATTACGTGCTTTTAGTTTTGACAACCTTTATGAAACATGTGTATTATATAGGCAATAATTACGTGCTTTTAGTTCTGACAACCTTTATGAAACAGATGTATTATAGTGGGTGATCACGATAGGCAATAATTACGTGCTTTTAGTTTTGACAACCTTTTTGAAACAGGATCATGATAGGCAATAATTACGCTTATATAGCCCAAAGGAAGTGAATATTATGAGGACATGTACAATAAAGCCGTTTAACCTTTGATCGACACCGAATAGTCTGCCGCTAGCTAAGGAGTCACATTACACTGTTATTTAAGCATACATAAATGCAGTCGATGCTATTAACGTTGTCCACGTAAAGTAGAGACTAACACTACAACAAGTGACACGTGATTCTTTGTACAAACACTGCTATATGGCACATGAATGCCTACTATTGATCAGCGTACCTTTTAGGGTTAAAAATATTTTCTGTGCAAGGACAAGGCAAGGACATCGCACAGCCGTACCTAGGGGTTGAAATCAACAAGGCTTTAACAGTTATTTTTATCTGTGCGTACCTCGTTTTCAAAACCTCCGACGATCACCTCTACCACTTGGACAAAGTGAGTAGCCCTCCCGCCCCAGCTATTATTACTATATATTTGTTTTCAAAGGTTGAAATTTCAATTTTTAACTGAGGCATAATGTGAAATAATGAACATGTAAAAAGAAATATTAAATCTATGTTCACAATTAATTCAAGTATCAAGCATTTAGAGCGAGCTTATGTGCAGGTGTCACGTGACATTTCATTTAGTGTTAATGTATGTTTCGTTGCTCAATGTTAATGCCATTGATTATTGACTGTATCCCGGGAGGGGGGGGGGGGGGGGGGGGGGGGGGGGGGGGGTACTCCCTTACATTTACTATACGGGGACGTTCCGCCAAATAGGGTATGGTTTTTTGCCTTGGCGTCTTGAATAGGGTATACAATTTAGCCTAATTTGCTTAAATTGCCTTACCTAGGGTATACAACTTCCCCCTTGAGTCTTGGATAGGGTCTACTTTTTACCAATTTGTCTTGAAATAGGGTACATATTTTTAGGATTCTGCTGTCTTAAATAGGGTCAGGGTTTAGAGGTACCAGCGGAACGTCCCCGTCAGAAACTGGGTCAAGTACCCCCCCCCCCCCCCCCCCGGGGACTGTATATGGGCCTCTGGCTTATAAAATGCTAAATACGTTTTGCACAATTTTTATTTTTGTGACTAAAGGAAATTGGTATTAATTAATAATAGTGTTATAGCAAAAACAGACTTTTATTTGATCAACAAGTCTTTGATAAAGTTGGTCCAAATTGGAAACCAAATATCTTGTACAATATCATTTAAACACAAGTTGGTGTGTTTAAAGATAAAATACCATGGCTTAGTAATAATTATATTAGATATACATGTAGGCAGGTTTTTTTTAGCAATAAAAAATAACGGCTTTGTAATAATTATCTAGTACAACTATTCAAACATACGTTTGGTGTGTTTAGAGATAAAATATCATGACTTAGTAATAATTATCCTGTACAACTATTCAAACATAACTGAGTTTGGTGTGTTTAGAGATAAAATATCATGACTTTGCAATAATTATCTTGTACAATCATTTAAACATCTAGGTAAGAGAAAGGAACCTCTGCTTGCAGGGTACAAAAAATAATGACTTAGTAAGAATTATCATGTACAAAAATAATTATTCAAACATAAGTTGGTTTGTTTAGTGATAAAAAAGAATGACCTAGTAATAATTATCTTGTACACTTATTCAAACATAGGTTGGTTGTGTTTAGCGATAAAAAAGAATGACCTAGCAATAATTATCTTGTTGAGTAGGCCTTAATTGTAATACCGGTACCATCAAATACTTGGTTTATAATTCCTTTCACAACATCCCATTCAATACCATCATCACCTGTTCCCATTCTTGGTAGAGCCAGTTCACTAATGTTATTGTCAATACAGTGATCTTTCATGGATGATAGAGAGCTGTGGAATGCATCAGTACTTCCTTGGTCCCACCAGTTCTCTTTTACAAGCTAAGGAATAGTAGAATATATAAGTTAAACACATTTTAAAAGATTAACAATACTATGTTATACATCAATCATTACAATAGTCCTCTTCACAGTTCCCTGCGCCATCTTGAAAGGTAGCCAGGCCTTTGCATCAAAGCAAGACGAATGTTGAGCTTGCAATGATAGAGAAACATGAATAATTGTGCTGCGAGGTGTTAAAAGGTCTCTATCATTGCAAGCTTACTGTGCGACTCGCCTTACAAACTTTTTAAAGTCTCTGCCTCTCGATATAAACTCCACCTCTCCATATAAACTCCGCCTCTCGATATAAATAACTCCGCCTCTTGATATAAACGTGTATCTGATTGGTCCGATTGAGATGAAAAAATGTCAAAATAATGTCAAAAATTCATCAAAAGTTTTTTTAAGTGACTACGGTACGACGAGTCGCACAGTAACGCTTGTTTCGCTTTGATGCAAAGGCCAGGCTACCTTTGAAGATGGCGCAGGGAACTGTAACCACTCTTGATAATGACACCAGGATGTGTCAAAATGTTGGGTACAACAACAAATCTTGTTGCCTGATTTGCATAAGTTTAAATTTGAAATATCTCAGTGAGATTTATTTTTATCTTGAAAATTTTGAAAGAACTAACTTAGTAGATGTTTACAACATATGCATCAATGTTGTTTTGGCAGATACAGCCACAAGGTGAAGGTGTGTAATGATATCTGCTGCTCATGTTGTAAACAGTACATAACACAGAATGAAACCTACAGCTACATTAAACAACCATCTTTAAATATGTTTTTATTTGCATGTTTACTTACCAAATGATATACAAAGCTGGTTTCATTTCTCTTAAGAACTGCAACTTCACCAACTTTCTTATCTATAATTTGAATGGACTTTTTATTCAGCTTCTATCATCATCACAATTATTTTTAATTACAAATGTATCATGATTATTATCATCATTACCATTATCATTGATCATCATCATTATCACCAGTATGACAACATACATATCATTAACTCAAAATAATAATCATCACCATTATCATCAATAATCATCATCATTGCCATCATTAATCATTATCATTATCAATATCACTATCATATTCATATTATCATGATCATTGTCATCATTACCATTATCATTGATCATCATCATCATCATTATCCCCAGTATGACAACATACATATCATTTACTCAAAATAATAATCATCATCATTGCCATCATTAATAATCATCATTATCAATATCACCATCACTATAATCATCAACATTATCATCATCAACATCAAAATTAATCATATATTTCAATATCATTAACACCATCATTATCAATATGGGTGGCCTATGGGTGGCATGGGTGGCCTAGCGGTGAGAGTGCTGGCCTTTCAGCGCTGTGGTCCAGGTTCGAGTCCCGGCTCGGGCATGGATTATATGTGAGTTGAGTTTGTTTGATGTGCTCTTCTCTCCTATGTCACGAGGGTTTTTCTCCGGGTTATCCAGTTTTCCTCCCTCCGCAAAAATGAACATGTGAGCTGAATTGTGTGCAAAATAATTAAACGTAGAGGTAGTGAGTGTGTGTCTGAGTCTCCCCCATTAGTAGGGCGTGTCCAGTCTAGAAGAATTGAGACGTTAAAAAAGTTATTTTTTTATTTTTAATATCACCATCATATTCCAATATAATTATCATGTCTCCTCAGATAAGGATGTAAAACCGGAGGTCCAGTCTGCCTTCATTCTAATTCCTATATAAGGTGGACATAAAAGGTCCTGTTGTGCTAATCGAAAAGAGCAGGGGATTGTCTCCCGGGCACAACAGTCAGGTCTCAGATATTATAACACAGTCTATGATATTCAGTATTGAATGCAGATTTAAATGGTAAATACATTATTTACCATATCACCATCATAATTTATTATCAATGTCAACTACTTACTTTGTTCTTTTAGTTCATTTACATTTCCAAATGTTTTCTTAAATTCTCTTGCTATCCCTCTGTGCATTTCAAAGTCAGCGCTGACAGCGCATACAAGAGATACATCTACCGGTGATGCAAATATCACCCACGGCTTTCCTTTAAACTCTGTAATATCAGCAATACTCTATATAGACATTTAAAAAGTAGTTTTTAGTCATATCATTTCATTGTCATTCGCATCAAGTCTTTAGGATGGCATGAGTGGCCTAGCGGTGAGAGCGCTGGCCCTTCACCACTGTGACCTGGGATTGATTCCCGGCTTGGCCGACAAGTGAATAGAGTTTGTTTGATGTGTTGTTCTCTCTTATGCCACAAGGGTTCTCTCCGGGTTATCCGGTTCTCCTCCCTCCACAAAAATCAACATGCGAGCAGAGTTGAGTGTTGTAAATATTGAATGTAGCAGCAGTGAGTCAGTGAGCGAACCTCACAGAAGAGCCCGAGAGAAATTGTTTAAATGTTGAGGAGCATTGTTCTGGTTTGATATTAATTTTTTATCAATTTTTAAGTCCCATGCTCCAGTGCAAACAACTAAAGACGGCCAGGACCGATTTTGGGAGTAATATTATACCAAAAAAACCCTTTTATATGTAGATATAGTTGGTAATCGATTCTTCGTGAAATCTTGAATGAGTGCATGCATTCGTGTTACCTTTTGTTTGCCATCAATGTTGGTTGAATAATATCTGTTTGTATCAGCTGATAAACATCTGTTTAACAAACCTGAAATAAAAAAAGATAATACTGCTATTATATGTAGACTAACATTACATTTTGAAAAGGCACTATGTGAATAAACTCGGTGTAAAAATCTTTCAACGAACTTTTCTGTCCTCTGTTAAAAACGCTGTTTAAAACACGAAAATGAAAGAATATTTACCTAAAATACTTACTATTTATTACTGTAATGCCTCTTCTTGTAGTAAATCTTTGTACTGAAGCCATAATAATGATTCGAGAGTCAAAAAAGAGCACAAATCTAACACAACTCGAGGTTTAACCAATGCGTCTTTTGCCGTCAGGCGTTCCAAAATCTCAAGGTAGCTCGGGCTTCCTTTGTAATAATAATTACAGAGGAAGCCCAATTTTTCGAGCTTTTTATAATAAATAAAATACATTTTTTGCATGGGTTCGAGCACCAGTAGGTGTTTTTTTTTTTGTTCAGATTTCTTTTTCGTGCACTGATTTACTTTTTTATACATTCCTTTTTTTATTTTTAAAACAAAATCATTCTAAAAATGCACAATAATATTCACAATAATAATAATAAAGAATTTTCTAGCAAAGAATTCGAAACCCACAAGAAATCAGAAAATAATTATTAACTAGTAATAGTTAGGGGGCTTACAAGTTTATAAGTTAGAGGGCGACAAGTTTATTAGTGTTTTTACACTATATTTCGTGTTATACCCTAGCCTAATTTTCCGAGCGGGCCTGGGTCCTACGCTAAAGCGATAGCGTAGGACCCAGGCCCGCTCTGAAAATCAGGCTAGTTATACCCTCGTTTAAGGCTAGGTTTACGCTAGGTTTACACGTGACACGTTTACAAAAGATCGACCTGGGCATGCTGTGACACGGAACCGATCATTACAATATTTTCGTTTTGACTGGTTAGGCGTCCAAATTATTGCACGTTTAGCGCGGTCCCGTGTGAATGGAACCCCTAAGCGGATGTTTTTTTTGACCGGTCAAACATTTGTCCGGTACCGTGTAAACGTAGCCTAAATAAAGACTTTATTATTATATTGCTTAAATTGTTTTGTCTTTTTATTTTGTCTTTTTATTTTTATTGAGTACATTTTATTACAAATTATAGTTAGAAATATATTAGTTCATAACTACTGCATGTGTATCTACACCCTTTCCGAGAAAGTTTGTCACCCGTAAAACGCACACAAGCTAGTGGCGCAAAAAATCATGCACCAGTTCATAAACCAAATGTACCTTCGGTACGCCTTTCTTGATGTCTAATAAGTCAAAACGGTAATTTCTCAATAACACATTGACGAGTGCAACAATTGTGCCATGAAATCCCTGCGTTCTAGTCAAGTATACATAGGTTACCCATAGTCCCATGCGCTACTAGCTTGTAGGCTTTTCGCTTGACGGGTTTCTCGGAAAGGGTGTATCACATATACTAATGCAACTAACGCGCGTTCTGATTGGTTAAAAAAGCGTAGTTTATATCGGTATTAGACTTTAATCTACATTTGGCAGTGATATATAGATGCAATCTAACGCGAGTAATGATTGGTTAAAAAAGCGTGGTTGTTTATCAGTTTATTTACATTCAGTCGTAATATTTACATGGAGTAATATTCTAAATGTTTTTAAACTATTACAAAATACTTGCTACAGATGAAATAATTAATTAAAAAAACGATATTTTGGAAAATATATCAACTGTCAAAACTATACAATAAACTATGGATTAAAAAAAGTATAATATCACGAATAAATTAATATCATATATAACCAAGCTATCCATCTCTAAAAAAACGCAGGTATTGGCCTTTGATTACGTCATAGATGACGTCACGGTTCGCGTGTTGGACCCCGCCCTGCAGTCGTCTTTCTGAAGTCCCAATCAGCTTTTATGATGCGTGTGATTTGCTTTAGATGATTTATTCAAGTGACTGGAAAATAATAAGAACATGTATATCTTAGAATCAGATTTTGATATGTGCTTTTATGTGCACTCGTTGGGATACCTGTGTGTTTTGCGCACTCCCTCACGGTCAAGAGAGAGACAGGATTCCCAATCAGCTTTTATGAATGCGTGTTATTTGCTTTAGATGATTTATTCAAGTGACTGGAAAATAATAAGAACATGTATATCTTAGAATCAGATTTTGATCTGTGCTTCTATGTGCACTCGTTGGGATCCCTGTGTGTTTTGCGCACTCTCTCACCGTCAAGAGAGAGACAGGATACCCAATATTATTAAACAACAGAAAGAGGAGAGTGGTGGTGTAAAGTTTGTTTTACACTCAAAAATTCAGTTGACGTCACCTTATTTTTGTACATTTTAAACCATGATATATCCAGTTAGTTTCATGGTAACAAATCGTTTATCGTGATGACGTCATTTTTAAACTGGCAGAAAGCATCGCCATTTATTTATTCGTGTGACGTCATAATATTGATGACATCATCATTTTTTTTATAGAAGACGTAGACACGTATTTGTTTAGTCTATATATACCATTTGAAACAGCATTATATATTCGTGTGACGTCATAATATTGATATCATCATCATCATCATATTTTTTAAAGATGACTTAGACACGTATTTGTGTAGTATATATATATATGCCCTACCATTTTAAACATATCCCTGTTTGGGTGCCTTGATCTTGACTAGGTTTTTTTGCCTCCTGGATCCGTTTAAGTTCTCTTAGTAATTGCCTGGAATATATTGAAGTCATAATTATATATTTAGCTTAATTAATGATCCAGTTCCACATCGTTAGTTGTTCTTTTTTGTACATATAGGAACAAGTGTAGCTAAGTTGGTTAGTGCGCGATTTTCGGAGCGCCGGGAAGGTCACGAGTTCGATCCCCAGTCGCCTCACACTTGTTTCGACTTCTTTCCAATCAGTGTAGCTTTGAGTAGCTTTAAATACCCGAAACACGGAGCATTGATGGAGAGAGGGGGGAAAAAAGCGCACCGTCGGCTTCCTGGGAGACCAGCTTACTTCTAGCTAGCTGAAGGAACTACCAACGCTAAATAATACTACTTTTCCTTTTCCTTTCTTTTTGACAAAATTAAAGTCACATATTAAATAGTACAGCGTCGGTATACTCGAACTCGAGTATTTTCAACACGCACAGCTCGAATATTTGTCAAACATTTCTGATGTACACTTACCTAACTGTATTATTGAGAGATGAAACTTGTTCTTTTAATAAACCATTCTCAGACGTACATGAAACAACTCTGTAAAGGAAAGCAGAGAATCAAGACTAGTGTAGCATCAAACTACAAAAAGGTGCCCTGGTGCCCTAGTGCCCTAGTGCCCTGGTGCCCTGGTGCCCTGGTGCCCTGGTGCCCTGGTGCCCTGGTGCCCTGGTGCCCTGGTGCCCTGGTGCCCTGGTGCCCTGGTGCCCTGGTGCCCTGGTGCCCTGGTGCCCTGGTGCCCTGGTGCCCTGGTGCCCTGGTGCCCTGGTGCCCTGGTGCCCTGGTGCCCTGGTGCCCTGGTGCCCTGGTGCCCTGGTGCCCTGGTGCCCTCAACCCCCATCCCTCTGGGCCAATGTTAATATGGTTGGGTTCGACAATTAATGCTTCAGTCATCATGCAACATTGATTAAGGGGGTGAGAATTTCAATTCATATACCAAAATACCTTCTTGTTCAGGTTTTACTCATGAAGCATATTTTGTCAAAATATTTGTCCATTATTGTTTGTTCGTTCTTTTATATATGTGTATCAATTTCAGTAATAGTAGTTTAAAACAAGCTGGGGGAATTGTAGTCTCCCCCGCAGCCGTTTTAAGTCTCGTTCCACTCCCCCACGGCTGCGGGGGAGACTAGGGGAATTGGAAACTATTTCAATATCTCTTACGTCTTTTCTAAGTTTTCTAAGTATTCCTTTTTCTTGCGACGACTCTCTTGAGCAGAAAGCTGATAAAATAAAAAGATAGATAATTCTGTCAATACGCAAACAAATTCAAATATAATGAGTTAAAGCACAAGGTAATATAATGAAATTAATTGTAACACCGTAAAAAAATGTTGACTTAACTTTACTGACGTTTCGAGCCTTACGGCCCCGTCGGAATAAAAGAGTAAAAGTGCATTTACACAATTTAAAATGCACTATGCACCTATTTCAAAACCGTGGGGTTCAATTCCCGCCAAGAGCATATGATATTTTCTCATGTATGTCTATTTAAAAAATCGTTCAACTCAATCAAAGCTAAAGTCCACACTCTAAAGCCTGCAAAGGATGTCGGCATTTCTTCTGGCTTGTTATCGATTCATTCATAGCATATTTTGTTTTTATGCATGTCTTTGTGTTATATGACCATAACGAGCTGTTGCAGTGGTAGATGAAGAAACAAATATTTCGTGAAAAAAGTTGTAATACATTTAACAAATTATGTGTTCCTATTGCTGAAATCCTTTGCAGGCATCAGAGTTGTAGTGTAGTTGATTGCGACAAAGATTTTCGGAATAGGTTTTAGATATTAGACTTCAATACAAATAAGCGTTTCAAGCAACCAGAACCACAGGGAGCCCGGATTTTTGTCTTTTCAAAATAAAAGACAAAAAGCTGGGCTCCCTGTGCAAGGACTAAAGAAAGGCAGACTGAAACTGAACAATTATTTTATAGAAACTGTAGTTACATACCTTATTTTTGATTTTTCTTCGTATTCTTTTAAGTGCTCTCTCTTCTGTCTATACAATTAATTAAAACAATGAAAATCGTATCAAATGAATCAAATATATATAATTATGAGTGATCATGGCGATGATGATGATAATGGCGCGTATGATAATGATGCTAATAATAACATTAATGATGATGACAACAAAGGTGATGACGTCGATGCAAAATGAAGATAGTGTTGTTGTTTGTGATGATGGTGAAGATGATGATGGTGTCGATGCTATTGATAATGATAATGATGGTTGTGACGATGAAGAGGATTATGATTGATGGTAACTGATATGTTCGATGATGATGATGATGACAATGTTGATGATAATGATGGTGATGATGCATGACAATGATGTTCGATGATGATGATGATGACAATGTTGTGATGATAGTGATGGTGATGATAATTACAAGCCATGATAACATGCATCATTATACCTTATTACGCGGTGGTCCTTGATGTTGAAGAAGCGGATCATCTAATTCTTGATCTCCTCCATAATGACTCTCATCTGGACTTTGTATACTATAACCATCATCATCAACAAGATCAACACTGGCTGAATCGTGGGAATAATTAGAATGCTGAAATAAAATATAACAATATTTAGGTATGTGACCAGTGCCAAGATAGAGGAGAGGGTCTAAAACGGATAATAAGCACGACTAGTCTTGCGTGAACCAACAGGTGATAGCTATAGTACCATGGAAGATAAAGAAGAGGGGGCATTACATAAACACTATAAGTCTTGCGTAAACTCATATAAATGATAGCTATAGTTAAGTACCATGGAAGATAAAGAAGTGGTGGGTATTACGTAAACACGAGTCTTGCGTAAACTCATATAGATGATAGCTATAGTACCATGGAAGATAAAGAAGTGGTGGGCATTACATAAACACTATAAGTCTTGCGTAAACTCATATAAATGATAGCTATAGTATACCATGGAAGATAAAGAAGTGGTGGGTATTACGTAAACACGAGTCTTGCGTAAACTCATATAGATGATAGCTATAGTACCATGGAAGATAAAGAAGTGGTGGGTATTACGTAAACACGAGCCTTGCGTAAACTCATATAGATGATAGCTATAGTACCATGGAAGATAAAGAAGTGGTGGGTATTACGTAAACATGAGTCTTGCGTAAACTCATATAGATGATAGCTATAGTACCATGGAAGATAAAGAAGTGGTGGGTATTACGTAAACACGAGTCTTGCGTAAACTCATATATAGATGATAACATTAGTAGCATGCCAGATAAAGAATAGGGTAGAGTACGTAAATACTTGTAGTCTTGCGTATAAACTCACAGTGGATATCAATAGTACCATGCCAGATAAAGAAGAGCCAGGTACATTACATAAACACTAGTCTTGCGTTAACGTATCGATGATGGTAACATGTACGATAAACAAGAGGGTACATTACTTAAAAACTACTAGTCTTGCGTGTAAACTCACAGTGGATATCAATAGTACCATGCCAGATAAAGAAGTGGGGGAATTACTTAAATACTAGTCTTGCGTTAACGTATAGATGATAGTAGCATGCAGGATATTGAAGAGGGTACATTACGTAAAAACTAGTAGCCTTGCGTAAACGTATAGATGATCTCAAGCTAACGTAAGTCCATTTTCAAACAAAGAATCTGATTTAAAAACTGCTGACCAGTTTGAATAGCTAAATTGATCTCGACTGACTGGCCTTTGTGGCAATTACCCAATCCCCACTCCCTCCCCCATACAATATCTAATTGTCCATCCATAACGTAAACGAAGAAGCGTCCTAACGTGCTTGCGTAAGGTGTACTTACCGTTATCGTACTACACGTAGTAGAACCGTAAGATATTAGGTCAGGATCACAACCAATTTTTGATTCATAATCCTCGTTTTTAAAACTTGAATGATAGTCGACCATGTCCTTTTTGTTCTTTTGTTGCTTTTTCTGTTGTCAAGAGTTAAGGTGAGATATAGAGGATATTACATGGGCGCACGGAGATATGAATTTTATCTTCGAGTGTTGATAAGATATCCCACAAGTGAGCGCAGCGAATGAGTGGGTTATCTTTTCAACACGAGAAGATAAAATTCATATCTCCAAGCGCACATGTAATGTTCTGTTTATTATATAACAGATTGAAGAAAACATTTTTTTTTTTTGAAAGTTGATTGGTTGAGAGTGATATCACACATGTGCGATATCAATGATATCTTCATGACTAGGATAGGCTTTTTATCTAGTTGATATCACTCGGTATACCACTATATGTTATATAATAAAAGATAATATTTCCTTTATAATCATATCCATTTTGTAATGACTAGCAAATCCCGCAATCTGATTGGCTTAAAAGTGTGCAATTATAGCATTAATTACCATTAACAACAACGTATTCCAATCATCGTTAGCAGGATTATAATTAGCAGGATTTTTCTTGAAAACCATCATTATCATTATCATCATTATTATTATCACCAACCACCATTATTAGAAACTCATCATCATGATAATCATCATCACAATCATCTTCTGCTAACCTCAGCAATTATCATCATCATCGTCATCATCATTTTTATCGTCATCATAATCATCTTCCACCATCATTATCACCATCATCATCATAGATAATCATATCATCATTATCATTATCATCATCATCATCTTTATTTGAATAAACCATCATCATCATCATTATCAACGTCATCATAATCATCTTCCACCATCATTATCACCATCGTCATCATCGATTTACATATTTAGGGGGGCGGGGGGGGGGGGGGGGGGGGCGGTTTTGGGAGATTTTGAAAAAATCTCTGATGAAGAAAACAAAATTTCGCACAGTAAAAGCTCTGGGGAAAAAGATATCATGCAAATAGAATATGACAAAAAAAAAGATCTAGCTTACAATGTAGAAAAATTAAAATATCATGAAGCGCTGTTTGACTGAAAAAAAAAATCTGGCTTGCTCGTCAGTGGGAAAAACAATTTCTAGCACGAAAAAAAAACTTCCAACCCATCAAATGTCAAATGGTCCGCCCCTTACCTTGTCTAACAAGTAGGATATTTGTAACAATACTTTCTTGTCCTCTTTGTTTGCTCGTGCAGTTAACTGAGATGCTTTGCTGATTGAAACATGTTCTCTTTCAAGGTCCATATGCTGTAATAAATAACGAATGCGGCGCAATAAGCAAGCGAAATGAAAGCAATATAAGAGTGTAAGGCCCAGAGCTCTCCCAAGCTCCATATGCTATAATAGATAACGAATGCGGTACAATAAGAATTAAGTAAAGCGAAAGCAATTGCTATATGGGGGTTGTAAGGGGTGTTGGAAACCCCAAAACTGCACAAAAAAATCGACAAAAAACGAACAATCGCACCAAAATTTGCTAAAAACCGCAACCGCAAGATTTGAGAAACCGCAAAACCGCAAACCCTTATTGCCCCCCCCCCCCCCCCCCTATATAATATATGAGTGTAAGGCCCAGGCGATATACTCCCTTTTTCCAAGTGGTTGGAGTGATCGGCGACCCTTATTCCCTGTGCGAACCTTTTAGGGTCCTTTTAGAGTTCTTGCTTAAAAATCTTTGACAGACTTTAATTTGTCAGGGACACCGCAACAGCTTACACCAATTACTGCGGTGGACCCTGTAGTATGCCGAGACCTGGCTGTTGTGCCGGGAGACAATCCCCTGCCTTTTCGAATAGCACTGACAACAGGATATTTTACTTCCACCTTATAATATATTATGAAGCAATTACAATAACTCCTCCACGTCAAGGAAATTAAATCAAGTCTATTACCTCAGCACCCATTATATCGCCGTATCCATTGAAGGCCGTGGTCATATTGTAGACTGCCATTGTAGTGTGTTCAGGATGACTGGAACTCTACCCTCAAGCTACAAGCACAAAACATTAAATAATATAAATAAGCAAATAAACAGTACAAGAGTGTCTTTACAGAGTTAAACGTATATTTACAACCAGCACTCCCCGTCGGGGCTCTTACGTGAGGTTCACTCACACTCACAACCACTACATTCTATATTTACAACACACAACTCTGCTCACATGTTGATTTTTGCGGAGGGAGGAAAACCGGATAACCCGGAGAAAAACCCTTGTGGCATGAGAGAGAATAACACATCATTTGTTTGCAAACAAACTCTATTCACTTGTCGCCCGAGCCGGGAATCGAACCCAGGTCACAGTGGTGAAAGGCCAGCGCTCTCAACTCTAGGGCACTGATGCCACCCGTTTGTTGCGAACTGATCGTGCAATTTCAAGCTCGGCTCTATGCTTGTGGGGTAATTAAATCCTTTTACTGAAGCAGTGGCAAGGACGATTTTCAACTCCGAAGAGATACACCACGTAGAAACATCAATTTAGAAAGCGCGGCTACGTATCATGCAGAAATACCGTACTGCAATCTTGAAAACAATTCCATTACCATACATGGTATTGTAGGTGAGAAGTAACAAAAAAAAAATTAAGACTTTGATTAGCGCGCGAGATTAACAGGTTGAGGTTGCAGCAGAACTGAATATGCATATCTTTGATACGAATGCATATAGGAAAATCCATTGGTATTCCCTTTTTGATATCCTGTAACAGATACCAAGAATTATCAAAATACTAAATTTCCATTTAAAATACCTTAAAAGATATCAAATCGCTGATTTTTGCCCTTAAACGGATATGACGGTTGTACCCGATACTTTCAGCCACCCCCCCTCCCTCCTCACCCCTCCCCCGGGATGGCATTGACTACCATATACATATATTGAAAATGGGAATTATAATCACAGTGCTTTTACTTCAATAATTATTTATTGCACCGCTTGACAATGAATATATTCAGTGGAGATATCTATTTGCCCAGAGGCTACTGAGCTAGAACTTTCAATGACAGCACGTGCAAGAAGAAAACGAGTTCACAAACTTCCAGTTCCGCGACGTTGATTTACTAATAATAAAGCCTTGATTTATATACTAGTACTACCCAAGCAAATATTTGCTTGAAGGTTAAGTAAAGTCTTACAATACGACAAACTCTGGAAGAATATTAAATTGTATATGTATCAATATAGCACACGATACAAAACAAGAAAAAAAAAGACTTTCAATTACTAATGCAAAAATATATTGAACAGTAACTTAAATACCTGCTAAATAGCCGGTCGTGACCAACCGTATTCAGTTTTCTCAGAGAAGCCGGCTGTTATTCAGTAGCGAATGTACAGCTCATCCAAATAGCACTTATTGCAACTGGAATCTCCTTTAACGACTTTAATAGTCAACCAACTTAGCCTATAGAACATGATCGCTTTTTTTTGCTTGAATGCTATTGGCTGTTTTAAAAGTACCGCGAGTCGCATGTCGACTCTGTTATGAAACTCGCTTCTTGATCACGTTGACGGAAACAGTGCTCGTGATTCGTGATCATTATAAGGACTTTTCAAGATTTTGATAACATGCATCTATATATATATAGTAAAATATTGGTGTAAAAAGGCTGTTGGTCCTAACACAAATGGTTATATAACTGAAGCATATCCGACTTCAAAAAACGTGAACTCACATATTAGATTGATTCGATTTTTTTGACTCAATTGCAATATTTTTTTTTGGCGCTTGAATCTGATAGCAATGGGTGATCGCTGATTTCAAACGCCCTACCAGTTTAGGCAGCACGGAATATATTTACATATATACAGTATTATACTAAATTAATAGAAAATATATCAAGAGAAATGTGGATGCACTGCTTAGTTTATTAATTGTCGTTAGTGTTTGGTTCAATTCATTCCACTTTGCACTTGAATAGCAGAGATTTTAGAATTGATATTGAAATACGTATAAAGTGAATTTCTGCTTGCAAATGAGATTGTTTGATTTCAGATATTCACATTTCATGCAAGCGTGTAACCATGCCATAATACAGGCTACATTTTGCCGCTGGATATTGAATCATTTTTTAAAAAAGATAGAAAAGAATAATTAAAGAATTAGTGAGGCTAGTTGTACGGCGTTTAGTTTTACGGTTGATTCATTGCGCGATACAAGAATCATAATATCAATTCGAGTAGACTATAGATCATTGTTTTCAATTATCTTGACGACAATCACAAACTGCTCACTGTTACACCACAATATTTCATGACCTCGATATCAACATTTCAACAGCCAAGTGCACTGAGAAATAAAGCTTATTTACCTACAGTTGCAAGCCTAGATGTCCTTAATAATATTCCAAATGATGTCCTTAGTAAATTACTCCATTATGTTGTAGAACTAGCACTGTTCTTGCGAAGTGAATTCACGTTTTTGACACGCACTCAATGCTACACGTGTCTTGTATGCTAGTGACGTGGCAGGTTTCTCTTCGAGATGGTAGCCGGTTCTATGAAGCGATTCACATAGAAATTTGAACTACCTGCAATTTAACAAATATTCTCTGATTACGTCGGCAGCATTTATCAAATGGAATTGTTCTAAATTAGAAAAATCGCAACAATAATTATTTGCGTGCGTTAATTGGGCAAAATTCACCTAAAACATTTTTTTTGTAACATCAGAATTCCCTTGGAAAAATTTGATTACGCATACAGCAGTACTTGAAAAGGTAAACTTGAATCCCTCATTGTACAAGAGCTTCTTATTTTGAATTTTAATCTAAGCATGCGAGTAAAAATTAAAAAATATAAATCGACAAAAAGTCTACTTTTTCGAATTGAAATATTTAAAAAACAAATTAGAAATATAACGGCCTCCAAAATTTTTATTGTAACAAATATGGGATACTAGCTTTATATCACATATGTTTCATGGATATCAGTTTCAGAAATTCTCACTTTTTTGAGTCAGATGCAGGTAATATTTTTGTAGTTTTTTGAATATCGTTTAAAGGAAAGACTATAGCTAATGACGTACTCAAAACAGGCGATAATAACAGTGTAACTGTGCTCGTTGCTACGACTGGAAATATCTTATCTGCGACAAAAGGCCTGTGAAAAACAACCAAAGCTATATTTAAATCGTTCAATTTATTCAGAAAAAGAAAACGTTTCATTTAGTGAAATGACATGAAAAGAGAACCATGAACTGGAAACGTTTTTTTGTTTCATCTCGAATTGTTTATAGTTTTGTTTTCACTGACTTGTCATCACTTTAAACAGTTTAGTCATTACAATTTAATCACTGAATTGAAATGTAAAATAGCAATTCTTCCATAGAATAATCTCATATTGTTGCAATGCTTTTAAAAAGTGCCATCACCAAAAAGCCCTTTATTTGTTAATTCAAGGCTTTGCCGATTTAAACAAGGCCTTGTTTAAGACAGTACATAGTCTTCACATATATTGACCTAACTTACACCAATACCTATTACATCGATTGGCGTTTAAGTATATACATTCCAGATAATATCGTTCCGTTGCCAAGCAGTACATCGAAGGTTTAATTACAGACGGAAAGAGCTTCGTTGAAAACCAAAACTAATCAAGCTGGCCTGTTTGCGCTCTCACTTAGCAATTCGGTGAAGTTGCGCGCAACAATTAAAACATCTTGTATACCTGTCCTAAGGGCCCGGGCAAACGGTTTCAACATATTTGCTTCAACATCCGTTCGATTTTAATTTGTTAATGGCAATGTTTAAACGCTTTTAAACTCTTTTAACATTGTTGAAACGTGTTGAATCGATGTTGAATTGATGTTGAAAAAGTTTAAAAGCGTTTAAATTAAACATTGCCATTCAACAAAATCGAACGGATGTTGGACTGAGCAAATGTTGAAACCGTTTGCCCGGGCCTTAATAATAAAAAATGAAAAATGAAAAAAAACTTGACCAAAAACTCGACAGAAAAAAAAGTCGACCGAAAAGTCGTCCAAAAACTCGACAGAAAAAAATTTACATGTCCCCTAGAGGGCTAGCTCCGTGATAATAATATGAAACGGAGTGAAAATGTACGTCCTTTTTAAAATATACTACGACGAGCATTTTCAAACTCTTTTAAGTTTACTATATAAACTGAAATCTACCCTCCAGTGCAGTCTACCCATCGCCTGATGGAGACTAGCAGTAGCAGTCGAAACGTCGCGGTCCAAACCTTCGACATTCGTGACACAAACAAATAACATACTAATTTATCTCAATCCACGATGAATATTTTTCATAATTTTATAATATATCTTATAAATAAACCAGCTATACTGAACTGGGCATCAGTCTCTGCTTAAATATTGTTCATAAATAAATTAAATAATAAAAATAGTTTATAATAATATAATAGTTTATAATAGTTAACTATTGTGTACTGACTGATCCAGAATGGTAAATGCGCGCGTACAGTTTTTATGCACAAGTTGAGAACTAGTATCAGAAAACGAACGAGTGAACGAAGCATCAACGAGTGCATAAAAATCCTATCGTACGCGCGCATTTTCCATTAAGTAATCTCTATATGTAATTTAGCTCGATATATATATTATAATTCCTGCTACAAAATAATAAAAAAACCATTTACAAAATCGATGACCAAACAACGATATGATATATTGTCGTTGAAAAGGATATCCTTTCGAAAATAGTCTTTAAAAATAAGATAAGAATTTCCCAAGTCAACAATTATAGGGTTTAACAGATAAAAACATTAAAATAGAACGGGAAAGTTTGATATCAAGTACACCACAATTATGTTACAAGTATGTAACACGTCACCATCGGAAATACTACGAATTTAATTTTGTCTGAAAAGAAAAAACAAGCACCTGATACAGCTGATCAAATCTGTGTATCTATTATCAATATTGAATGCAAAATAAACAGAGTTATATTCAAACCCTATTGTATGTATATCGAATACCCAGTGTGAATAAAATGAGTAAAGTGTAGGAATATTACTGATGAATATTGAATAGTTTAATATCGTATAACAAATTGAATTATCAATGGCAGATTTTGACCGAATAGACGAGGAAATTTTGAATGTAATATTCAACGAATAGCGAATGAAATTTTGAATGGAATATTGAACGAATATGATAGACAATGAAATATTAATTGAATGGAATATTCATCGAATATCTAATTAAATTTGAATGGGATATTTAACTGAATAGCGAATGAAATTTTGAATAAAATATTGAACGAACAAGCAATGAAATTTTGAATGGAATATTCAACGAATAGCGAATGAAATTTTGAATGGAATATTCAACGCCAATAGCAAATGAAATTTTGAATGGAATATTCAACGCCAATATATAGCGAATGAAATTTTGAATGGAATATTCAACGCCAATAGCGAATGAAATTTTGAATGGAATATTCAACGAATAGCGAATGAAAGTTTGAATGCATGGAATATTCAACGAACAAGCAATGAAATTTTGAATGGAATATTCAACGCCAATAGCGAATGATATTTTGAATGGAATATTCAACGAATGAAAATCCAAATGCATAATAATCACTCAGACATTGAATAGACATTAAAAAAAGTTCAATTGAACATTGATCGCGAACGAAGTTCATTAAACTGACTCCAACGGAAATAACTCTAATTCTCTCTCACTGCTCGTGTTAACGTTTGCCAAAGTTGATTCCAATGTACAACATAAAATATCAAATAAAACACACAAAGTAAAGATAAAAGCACCATATATAATATCGAAAGATGAAGTATATTTATAGCGGCACATGGGTGGTTAGTAATAATGTTACTAGTGTTCGCGTGACTGTTTAGCTGTTATATAACAAGTCTGACATGCACGTGTACCGGTCATGTATAGAAACACGCTGCTGTAGTTTTATTAACTGACTGACTGATCTTTTAAAATCTTAAAACCAGTTTTTTTCTTTCTCATTTTACTCCGACGAAGGGCTAAAGCTCGAAACGTCAGTTAAGATATATAAGTTAACATTTTTTACGGTGTTAAAAATTTCATTCTTTTACCTATCTTTTCTAAATCGTTGATTCATTTTTTTTAATATGAAGTTGATATTTTGAGACTTATATGCATATTAGAATGAAATAATAAGAATCCTCTTAAGATTCGTGATTATATTTCATTGAGTTGAAAACTGACTAGTTGATGTTTTGGAAAATATATTTTTATGACGTGTAGTGTATAAGGGTTTGATAAGCTATCGTGTGCAGTCCATTGTTCGGTATGTAATACTGGCCTAAGTGTATGAAAAAGTTAAGTTTGTTTTTATTTGTAATGAAATATCATGCCATGTCTTTTTTTCTTTATTTTTGCGGCTGTAACTGTTGCCCTTGTAACTAAAAACATTTCAATCGGTGCTATAGTACCAAATTCTATTAACGAAATAATCGATTATTCAGTTTGAAAATTAAGTTCCAATCTGTAGTATGTAATAAATATGAAACAATATAAATAAATCTAAATCTAAAAAATACCGTTTATTTTCTAAGTTCCAATCTTTCGCTACGGCCGCCATGGTGAAAAACACCTGCGCTCCTTGGTGTTCAGCGGAGTTATTTTCGGCCGAAATCCGAAGACCGACGAACTGTGCGGTATTCGCAGGTCTTTTCATTGGACAAAGTTTATGAAATCTGTTGTATTTCCCTAATGACCGGCACTGTCCAAAGTATTGGATCATGCCGGGCGTAAAAGGGATTACTGCAGTACAATTGTCGGTGTGGTAAGGGATATATTCAACTTAATCACAACTTTAAAATGACATCCTCTCTATTGTTAAAAGGATCAGAGTGGTGAATATCAAAACATATTTTCCATAACTGCATATGTGAGAATGGTAGGTTCTCGTAATATATCAAACACGAGAAAGAGTGTTTCATCAGCTTTTCAAACACCGAAAATGGGTTGAAAAAACGAGGTGCAGCCGAGTTTTTTGGGGCCCATTTTGAGGTGTTTGAAAACCTGATGAATCACTCTTTCGAGTGTTGGATATTACTTCTCAAATTATTGGATAATTATTGGAGAAATTCAAAGCGAAGTTGGCTTAATTTTATGCAAGTGTTTCATCAGATTTCAAACTCCTTCACGCTAGTGATTTTGTATTTGTTTTCTCTTCATTAATTATTCATGAGTTTTAGAAGTAAGAATCGTGCATGGCTTTCTCATTTAGTATTAGTGGGTATAGCTACGCTCCAACGCACAGTAGGGGATGGTGTACGTGGAATCAGTAATTACAATCAATACGCGCCCAAGCAAAACGTTCCTGGCAAATGGTATGCAAAGCTCTCACTGTTGATACGGTACAGTCAGTCTAGAATGTAATATCGAGTTGACGAGATACCTAATTTTAATTATCCTCATCTCTCAGCACTTTTGGGTTGTCTCTCTTGCACCCTTAATTTAGCTTATCTTGTATTTGTATTCACTTTTGTACGTTGAAAACAAAATAAACCTTTGAAACCTTTTCGACTTCTTAACAACCACATTATTGCATAGCCTTTAAGTCAAGTCTTTTCAAAACCTTGCATAGTCCTTTCAGGGACAACAATGCAGGCCGCACTATGCCCTATGGGCTAAATGCACTATGCACTATTAATTGGTGAAATATGACGGTGTTACGAGGAGCGAGTGTGGAGCGAGTGCACACGCATTAACAACAATATAGGAACTATACCTTGGCACTATTTGGTGAAATATTTACATTAAGTTTATATATTGAATACACTAAAATAAATATAAACAACGGTGTGAAAAAACTCGAAAGAATGCATGCTACATGTGGTTTAAGGAAACGATGAGCCACAAGGTGAATATGGAGGTGTTACGAGGAGCGAGTGTGGAGCGAGTGCACGCGCATTATGCACGTCCCTCTCGAGTTAAATCACATGCATATTTGCACCTTACATGCACTCAATTCTTAATAGCAACACACGCGTACGTCATTGCGCAAACGTTTTCAGAACTGTAAAACCAAGACAAGGGAAAGAAATTTGCTCAATGGTGATAGCCAGGCCGACACTGTTGAACTTTACATGGTGTTTTCAGCGATATGCATACCAAGAACTTTGAAAGGATCATTTATTACACGTCATTGCGCAAACGCAGAACTTAAAACCGAGAAATTTGCGCAATTGATAGCCATGCCGATACTGTTGAACTTTACATGGTGTTTTCAGCGATATAAAGACAACGAGAACTTTGTGAGTGTCATTTATCTAGAAACGTTCTAGAATAATTGTACGATTCATCTGGCTTGATCTATCGGTATACACAATGGGGGTTACTTGACCGAGACGTTTTATGAGTCGAAAGGGATTAATTAGACACAAAATTCTGCACGTTGCGAAATGTGGAAAAGTTTTGATATCGATCTAGAAGAAGGAGCCGAATACCAAAGTCTTAATTAAAAGAAGCAATTGTAATATTAAAATTACTCGAATTCTTTTTATGGAGCGCATTAGTTCCTTTTTAATTACCGTCGAGGGCTTCGAAAATAACGTTTATACTGATTTATGAACAATTGCATTCAAAGTAATTATCCATGGAACAATGAATTTACAATATAGTATTCAATTTGAATATAATTTATACATAACCACTCCCTCCTTACAAAAAGGGCCTCTCCCAGCTTCAGACTGACGCCCCCATTCGACCCGTCCCCTCACACTCAACACCTCCACTTGGCCTCCCCCCTCAACTCAAAACCTGACATCACTTATATAACTAGACATGAACGAAAGCATCTGCATGAAGGTCCCAGACAAGTTTTCAGCTTATTGTCATATCAGAATACAAAACTGTACTTGGTAGCCTCCTATGCAGCCGCTCCTTTGTGTCGTCACGCAATACGAACGTCACAAAAGAGCGCCTGCATGAGAGTAAGTACTTGGATGATTGATGAGAAGTGAAAATAAATATTTTGTAAGAAGTATTTAATTCTACATTTGGTAACGAAGCACGTGGCCTGCATGCGGTAAATGGCATGGCTGGTCTTGTCTCGTGGTGTCTGGACTTTGACCTTGAATTGAATAGTGTGCAGTGGACCATCTATTAAACATGGGTGGCCCGTGCCTTCTCATAAGCAACTGCTATACGTGTCTAATATATTGAATTTTGTATTTTCTCGAATCAAAGATATCGTATGCAATCTTAAAAACAATGCCATTACCATATGTGGTATTGTAGGTGAAAAGTAAGAAGACTTTGATTAGCGCGTGAGATTTGTTTCCTTTTTTTAACAGGTTGAGATTGCAACAGAACAATAGGCATATCTTTGATACGATCCTACTATCGGTACAATAATTAAAAAAAATACCAGTGTATTGAATTTTAACCATTTACACTGTCGGCGTTTTGCAGCTGTAGGTAACCATGGGAACCGCATAAACAATACCAAAACTGATAAAATAAGTAATTATTGTTTCTTATGATGTCAAAGGTAACTGTAGATGGACTAATTTAGCGCTCGTTAATGTTAAATCTAGGCTATCATTATTTTACCGAAAGTTTGTGTACTACACATTACCATGGTAACAACATAAACAATAATCAAGTCAGAAATCCAGGTCCTGATAAAATAAGTAATAATAGTTTCTTATAATGTCAAAGGTAAATGTGGATGAACTCATTCAGTGCTCATTATATTAAATCTAAGCAATCATTGTTTTACCGAAAGTTTGTGTACTACACATTACCATGGTAACAACATAAACAATAATCAAGTCAGAAATCCAGGTCCTGATAAAATAAGTAATAATAGTTTCTTATAATGTCAAAGGTAAATGTGGATGAACTCATTCAGTGCTCATTATATTAAATCTAAGCAATCATTGTTTTACCGAAAGTTTGTGTACTACACATTACCATGGTAACAACATAAACAATAATCAAGTCAAAAATCCAGGTCCTGATAAAATTAGTGATTATGTTTTAATTAGGTCAAAGAGTAATTTTAGGATACCTGGATTCCCAAGATCTAATTGCAAAATGCTCACTCATTCAATTCGCTGCCGGTATGTTTCGTAATTCAAGTAACCATGGCAACTATATATACAAATCATTCGTGTGGGACACGTGGAGTGGATATTTGATAGAATCAGGTCTCTTGTTTCAAACGGAAATGCTTCGTAACCTTCCTGACAAATAGCATCGTGGTATCGATTGGACGAGTACTTAGAGATCGGCTGATTTTCCAGTTCAAAGGGCTGACAGCAATAATTCATAGACTTGATGTAAACCGTTTGTTCTGTATATGTATCTCAACAAAGATCCCGACTAAACTATGTCTCTGTTGTATACATTTAGCCCAATGACCTGTCAATATTTAGTATTTAGCTTACAGATATCCATTCTGGCAGAATTTAAGCTCCTTTTGATTTTAGACAAGCTATTCACTGAAGAAACAGTTCAGTCATATTTGAGCGACTGGTACAACAACCTTTCAGTTTTAAAGTAGACCACAAACCGTATATCTGCAAACCTTAAGTATTGCCTAACTAAACTGATATATACAGTCGTTTGCAAAAATTCTGACCGCATCAAAGTATATCGGGTGCATTGTGGGTAATGTTTATTTATGCCTTTGAGTGCTTTTGTGCGCTCTTGGTGCTATCAGAACCATCCATAATACTTCAATGATGCTTACTACATGTCATTTAATAAATTCTGAAAAATATTGGAGCGTTTTAAGGCAGAATGACCTACATATCTATATACCTATATACTTATATACTTATATACTTGTACGGTCAGAATTTTTGCAAATGACTGTTTTGCAGTAAAAATATTTATTTTAATTTTACTGTACACATCTATCTATTATTTCTTCTCAGTTCTAGTTCTTTTTCTTCGGCCCTTCTTCCTCTTATCTTCCTCCTTTTTCTTTCCTTCTTGTTCTTCTTTTTATTGTTCTTCTTGTTCTTTTAGTTTTGCAAACCATAATAACTTCCTTTAAAATTAGTTGGTGCATTCAGAAACGTTTTTCACCAGTATCTTCATCGGCCATGCAATGCAGCAAATTTCACAACCAACAAAAATACATCAAAAAATATTTATATATTTCTCCAAGACAAGGTATATTCCAAGGGCATTGAGGTACGTGCGAAACAACTCGTGCCTGTTAAACTATTTAATGAATTTTCCACACAATAATCGTTCTATCCCGCTAGGCTTAGAGCTTGCGAAGCATCTCTGACGTCATCCCAGGTCTTGCTAAATGACCCTTGTAAAAAGACGTCAAAATATTAGTCATAGAAAGGTCCAACAAGTTGACGAGCTGCATTCTCATCATTTTTGTCTTCCTAAATATATTTGAGAAACTTTTAAACCGATAAAGAAACTGGCGGACATAAGCTTGATTTATTAAAAGGGGGGATTCCTCTATAAGCTACAAAAGTGATTAGGTATTGGGACGAAGTTTGGAGCTGTGTTTGTGGTTATTCGGCAGTGTAGGATGCTCCATAAAATATTCTAAATATATTTGCATAGAGACTTGATTACTATAATCGATATATACATGGCAACTTGCAGTTTATTTGATCGAAAAACGATCTCTGTACTATCTTATCATGCATATTAACTTCCAGTTCTTTTGGCGCTCAATTGCGCAAGGAACTTTCGTTGGAAACAAAGTTAATGAGATTCTTAGTACAACAAAAGGAGTAGGTCTTTTTCATTTAATCAAAGCATATTAAAAATCTCTATTGCGTCATCAGCGCATGGATGCATGGTGTTGACGCAAACAATTTAGAAAAGAAGATCTAATGAATTTAGTTTGGCAGTACACGTACCCTTGCAAAACACGCGCGCATTTATTTAGAAATTAATAGCAGCTTTGCAACACGCGTGTTATTGCAAAACCCACGCGTGAAAAACCCTTGTATCCACGCACGATATACCTCAGCTTGTTTAGACGGATTAAAATAATTTGTGGTTTTCAAACCGTGTGGCCTTGTAAAACATTCGCATCTCCTTTGTATTCTAACTAGTTCTCATCCTTAAAACTCTAGCTTTTCTAGAAACAAATAATAAAATTGAGCGTGGATTACACGTGTGGTCTTGTGAAAATCGCGAGTTGAATGATGCAGCTTTTTCTCGTTCTCTCGCGTGTAAGTGTCGATTCTTGCTGCACACGTTGACTTTGGTTTGTCCAACGAGATACTAAGCTGGTGCTAACAGCAAAAAGCTGGGCATTTATGCTTGATAGATTAACACTTTTGCAGCTCATGCGTAGGTTACTTAGTGCATAGTGGATGGACGAACAACGATGATTACAGCTGGTAGGAGTGATTGGTTAAGATCATGCACGCGTCAAGGTGGTGAGCCTTGTATTGACGTGAGGAATAAATCAATAAAACTTAAATACATACTTAACATTAAAGAATATAAACTAATTAACGCTTAAATTGTTATATATAGACCAAGAAACACAACTTTCTATATTAAGCACTGAATGGACTTTCGATTAAATTTATATTAAGTTAAGAAACTTGGAAATCGAACGTTTGATCAGTGAAGAATGTAGGTGGTCAGAATCGAATTTTTGATCGGACGTTTAATGGACTTTTAACGAACATAACACATTTATGGGATTATGGGGTTATTTTTGCAGATTTGTGCCTCTAATCCTGGATTTTGTATTGTTTATTTTTAACGCCTCTTAGTATGCAAAGCAAATACAACTTTGGCCTTACTGGTTCCACTTGGCTCTTGATTATACAGTGATAAAACATCGTTGAACAATGAACATTGCTACAATGGTATTGGTTTTGTCAGTGCTGTTTAATAATCTAGAGAGTATCTGCATTTTTGATGATTGACCTTATCAGAATACATGGACTCGGTGTCTGCTGTTGCATTCGAGAGAGGTTTCTATTTTCTCATTCTGATTGCAACCTATGATAAATAGTAATGATAGGTAATATAATGAAAGTTCTAACACCGTAAAAAAATGTTGACTTAACTTTATTGACGTTTCGAGCTTTAGCCCTTCGTCGGAGTAAAATGACAACTTTCATTATATCACCTATCGTTTATATCAAACACCGACGCAGCCTATACTATAGTTTACTCACTAGTTTCCATTTATATTTAGTAAAGTTAACCTTTTTTACGGTGTTACAAATTACATTCTATTACCTATCGTATATATCAAACACCGACGCAGCCTATACTAGTTTACTCGCTAGTTTTCATTTATATATTTATTGACTGACTGACAAACTTCGCCTGCATGCATGAAGCTAAGGCATGTTATCCATACTTGCAAGGCTACAGTTTGGGGACCCATATAATGTTTCTTCTTGCTATATTCTCTTCCCTTATCCTCGCGCCCTCCTCGTGCAGCCAGCGCCCTCCTCGTGCAGCCAGCGCCTTTATCGTCAGTTGTTATAGCTGCCACACAAGTTAATATCTTCTGACTGTATCAGTGTAGTTCTGCCTTACATCCGACCGCTCTCAGCTTCCATAGTCCATGCATTCTGTTCAAAAATGAACAGTGGTTATACTCTATATAAGTAGTGCGACCATTAGGTTTTTCAAAAGTGCACGATTCAAACGTTGTAAAGGTACGTTTTCATCTCCGTGCATGGAGAGAGAATATTTGTGATTCGTTGTGTATCTGGATCTCTTCTTTTCTCTATCAACGCTTTCCTTGGTGCTCTCAATCTCACCCCTGCCCTTTTCGTGAGGCCAGCCTTTAGTGCAGTATCGAAGTTGCCTTTAGCCTTCAGTAGTACTGATACGCTGGCTTTCATGCATGAAATCATTCTCTTAGTCTAACTCTTTTACTCCGCCGAAGGGCTAAAGCTCGAAACGTCAGTATGGTCAAGTTAACATTTTTACGGTGCTACAAATTTCATTCTATTACCTATCGTTTATATCAAACACCGACGCATCCTATACTAGTTTACTCGCTAGTTTCCATTTATATTCTCTTCTGTCAGTTATCTTGTTGCTAGGTGTACTCCGCAGTCTGCATTTTCGTGTGTATATTGCACTCGATCACTTACAAGGTCAGTCTTTTTATCATTTTTTCCGTTTGTCAGCAAGCCATTAAAAGTAAAATGCACGCAAAATGTAGCTATTGGAGCAAAAAAGTTTCATGGAGTGAAATGATACGGATGATATATACGGATGATGTTGTTGGTGGTGATAATGAAGAAGATGATGATGATAGTGGTGTTGGTGGTGGTGGTGGTGTTATTGGTGGTGGTAAATATAATGATGATGAGTGATGGTGATGATGATGATGGTGGTGGTGGTGGTGGTGGTGGTGGTTAAGATGATGATGATAATGAGTGATGGTGATGATGATGATGATGATGATGGTGGTGGTGGTGGTAACGATGATGATGAGTGATGGTGATGATAATGATGAAGATGAGTGATGGTGATGAAGATGATGATGAAGATGAGTGATGGTGATGAAGATGATGATGAAGATGAGTGATGGTGATGGTGGTGGTGATAATATGGTGATGGTGGTGATGATATGGTGATGGTGGTGATGATGGTGGTGGTATATGTAATTAATGATGGTGATGATGATGGTGATGATGATGGTGGTGGTGCCGGATTATGATGAGTGATGGTGATGATGATGGTGGTGGTATATGTAATTAATGATGAAGATGATGATGATCGATGACAACAATGTTAATTTGGTACAATGATACTATGGACGTTGATTGTGATTGATTGATAATGATGGTGGTGGTGGCTGGTGGTGATGATAATGATGTTGATGATGTTGTTAATGAGTGATGGTGATGATGATGATAGTGTTGGTGATGATGAAGATGGTGATGATGATGACAACATTGTCAATCTCTGACCATGCTGATAATATGGTAACGTTGATTGATTGATAATGATGATGATGATGATGATGGTGGTGGTGGTGGTGGTGATCGTGAGTGATGGCAATGATGATGATTTTGTTGTTGATGTGTAATGGTGATGATGATGTTGATGGTGCTGGTGATGATAGTGTTGATGATGGTGATGATCCGGATGACAACAATATCAATCTCTGACAGTGATAATAATATGGTAACGTTGATTGCATGATTGATAATGATGATGATGATTGATAATTGATTACATATCATTAATGAAAGCGTAAGAAGGGAAGGCCAAGAGAGACATGGAGGAGAACAATTGGAAAAGAGAGGAAAAAGATGGGGTGGCGGGACTGGAAAGAAGCTGAACAGATCGCAATGTACAGGCCACAGTGGAGGGAGTTGTTTCTCGCTTCATGCTCCGCAAGGAGCTAGGAGAAAACGAATGATGATCAATGGCGAAATGTCGTTCAATGTCAATATTATATCAACCATAGCTGCACAGCAGTGCTGTCTTTATTCTTTTGTATACTCAACTAATCAAAAACCCGATTAAACAAACACCGCCCAGTCAACCATGCACTTTCGAAGATCCAATATCATTTCAAAGTATTATTAATTCTCAATTGAATTGCCTTCAGTACGTACCGACCTGACCGCAGTCAGTCAATACTCCAATTGAAACCAGTGGGAGATCGTTTGCCTTCGAGTCACCGTCCTGTGGGGTACTTGGTTGGTTTGTACTAGAGAAATGATTTCTATCACGTCCAAGTCCAGTGTTAACTACTTTATTCTATCATCACTTACTTCAAACTTTCACCGCTCTGGATTGCTACATATGCATTCATGCATATCGGACCTTTGAGACCTGCTATTTAATATATCACACAGTGCATTCCGTGTCCTAAAGCACAAAAGGCATTTAGAATTTTTAGTGTTACATAATAGAAAACTAGATAACTTATAGTTTAATTATTTATCTATATATATTATATTTTATTTATTAAAGAGAGAAATACTAGCAGTGCATTCCGTGTCCTAAAGCTCAAAAGGCATTTAGAATTCTCAGTGCTTTTTACGTGTTATATAGAAAACTAGCTAACTTATAGTTTATTTATCTATATATATTATATTTTATTTATTACATCATCAGTTATATAGTTACATGTATATTTCACATATTTTATATTTTGAGTGAATAAAGTTCTGTATACTGTAAAAACTTGTCTAGGATATGTATATATGCAAATACATTATATTATATTTCTATTGATATAAAAGTCTATATTTGCATATAAATCTATGGGCCGTTTAATTGCGAAGAAAAAATCAAATTTGAATAATAAGTTGTATTGATTATTCTCAATCTTCACTATTTAGAGCTAATTATTTCTGCACGCTTTTATTGTTTGTACTGTACAGAAAGAAATACATTTAGTACGATGAAATTTTCTTTTTAATATTGAAATAATTATGTTGCATTTCATTCGACACTTGACAATATCTATCGCATTGATAAAGAAATGCCAACAACTTGTGAGTATATGCAGAAATGCCGCAGTCAGTAATGAAAATGTTTTATCAATTTTCTTTTTCTCGCCATTATGATAACGCTAATTAATTGATTTTGGTTACAAAATATATGCACTGCCAATTGCAATTATTTATGATTTTTCATTGAAAGATTGTGCTACGTTTGTATCGTATGAATCATACCAGATTGATCGATCGAATCAGTAATGAGTCATCTGTAAAATATTAATACTCTTTGTTCTTTCTACATGCAGTATGCAGGCATTGCTAGATTGCATGCGCAATGCTAGATTCAATACATGCATGCATCTATGTGAAGGAAACTCAACGACGATTGAGTAATATAATGAAATTTGTAACACCGTAAAAAATATAAATGTAAACTAGCGAGTAAACTAGTATAGGCTGCGTCGGTGTTTGATATAAACGATAGGCAATATAATGAAATTTATGAAATTTGTAACACCGTAAAAAATGTTGATTTAACTTTACTGACGTTTCGAGCTTTAGCCCTTCGTCGGAGTAAAAGAGTATAAGTTTGTAATGCGGAAAGATTTCTGTAGCAATATATGACATGAATTACATTGCTGTGCGGATTAAATATTACTGCTGCCAACATCAACCTATTTGAAAAATACAAAATAATGTATAAAGTAGACATTTCTGTCAGTAAGATCCCAACATAAAACTCTGAAAATCAACTCTACTCCGACTCTCCGTGTGATTTACCAGAAACCTAGAAACTTTGAGAGAAATTCTTACAAAATTTAAACATAATTATTTGCTTTTATTGATATATTTGTACATTTATAATATATGAAGATATAGGGATATTTATCAGTATTCAAGAGGGCTTTTTTCTAGTCAATGTCTCTCAGGCTATTTAGTGGTTTTGCTACCGCGTGTGACCACGCCCTTCTCCAGCAGTGAAGAACATCAGAGCACTACAAGAGTGATACACGTATCTCATGCAGATCCAATCTTTTGTACTTATAAAATATTAAGTTATTAATGACATGTTCTTGAAAGATAGATATCTAATGCTTTTGTCACTTACCGCGTGTAGCAACGCCCTTTAAGGGATAACTTGCATTGCAACACGTTTCTAGTAGTTTTGATAGAGATCTTCTGCAATAAAACTATACAATTAAATGTATTGAAATTTAATGTTTTTGATTGACAGATATGGACCCGGCTAAGGGTTCTTGGTCCTGTAATGTAACCCTCTTGAGCACCATCGATAACCTTGGCATTCGTAACACAAAATAAAATACCCGGGGGGGGGGGGGGGGGGGGACGTTCTGCCAAATAGGGTATGGTTTTTTGCCTTGGCGTCTTGAATAGGGTATACAATTTAGCCTATTTTGTCTTAAATTGCCTTACCTAGGGTATACAATTTCGCCCTTGAGTCTTGGATAGGGTCTACTTTTTACCAATTTGTCTTGAAATAGGGTACATATTTTTAGGATTTTGCTGTCTTAAATAGGGTCAGGGTCTCAAATCTTCTTGCCATGCAGACAAATATTTTAGCACACATAACTTTGCTCTGTATAATTTCCCTGTCACTAGGTACGGAGTTGTAATACTAAGGGGACTGAGATCAACGGAACAGAGAGAGGACGGAGTCCAAAGGTTAAAAAACATCAAAATGATATTCTCGGAGAAATCAGCTGGAAAAGGGAGAAATGTTTAAAGAAATTAGGTAGATGGGAGAAAGATGCTATGAAAAGTAGTGAGACGGGATCCGGATATATCAGTGAGTGTTCATATTTTCTCTAATAACAGACATCTCTAGGTAGCATGCACCTTGCACTGTGAACAGCCGACCACCGGCAGACTTAAATCCCCAGGCCACATAGGAAACATTGGTTAAGTATCGATGATATCTGGCCGGTGTTTGTATATAACCGACGGGAACTAATACTACCGCAAGAAGCACATTAGTAGCATTCTTTGGCCTTAACTATGGCGATAAAGGCTAACAGACACTATAGAGTAAATCCTACTATTAACATTTCAAACGCTTGTCAGTGGTAAGAAGATATATTCAAATTAATGTTGACATTTCAAATCGTGTCAATTTGGATGGACACTAAGGCCCGAAAGCTCGGAAACTGACGAATCTCAAACAAGAAAAGTTTTTTTTTAGTAGCATTCCTTAGTTTAAACTATGGCGATAACGACTAAGACTATATATAGACTAAACCTTCTATTAACATTTCAAACGTTTGTCAGTGTTAAGAAGATCTATTCAAATTAATGATGACATTTTAAATCGTGTCAAATTGGATGGGCACTAAGCTCGCAAATTGATGAATCTCAAACAAGATAGTTCAGTGAAGAAGCATTTACTTTTGACCAACTCTGCATAAACCGAGTTAAACAACGTTTTTACCGGATATGATGTAACGTTTTTTAGTGTAATGACGAGTTTATGGACGAGCATAAATATTGAGCGTTGCCCTGTACTAATTGCTGTAGTCGTTAACGATAACCTTTACAGTACCCTCAGGCAAGACGTTATGTGAGGTCATCGAGAAATATTCGCTTTAAAGAGTACCTTTCTAAGCCGTTATATAAACAACTATCACATTGAATATGGAATTAGAATTTTTACACCATGGAAAATAGACATAACTACAACCCAAGAAATGTTTGACTGAAGAACCCCATGCAGGTGGGAAACGAACCCAAGACCTTCCGATTATCCAGACGGACGCCCTACCACTCTACTGGAAACACATATGGTATACTCCGTGGTTGAGTGACCACTTAATATATATCTACAGAAATGTTACTGAAGGATTCACACACAACACTAGGATTACCATGAGTCTCCACTGAGATAGTCAGTGGTAGTTTATAAATTATATCGGAAGTTCTTGAACACAAAACATTGATATTATGAAACTGCACTGTAAGTTAGTAACTTACATTCGCACGTGCCAATATCATCATCCCCTTCCTCACAATGGTTGCACTTTACATAATTGCAACATATTGGAATCTTGAACACTCAGTGAACACTTAAATGGTTTTCTCGCACTTTATACTGACTTAGATATGAGTATCTAAGTGCAATATGTACACACTATCAATGGCTGTTTCCAAACTGCAATATATTTGTACATTTCAATCTAGTATAGTGGTGATAATGATGATAATGATGTGCACTGCTATTAGAGAAGCCTTAATTGCAACACTTAGTACCCTAGCATTATATTGGCTTCAAAGCATTCTATATTGCATTTCAAGCAACGGGTTGCCGCACGTATCTGTGTATTAGCAACAGTGAGCATAAGAAAGGCTTCCCTGTGCCTTGCATTGCAGTATCAAATGACTTCAAATGCATGCAACATTTATAAAACCATTACTGCTCGCCTGTGGCTCGCCATTTTAAAAGTCCACTGTATACAGTATATTTCTTAAAGCCTTCAGTAGTAGTTTCAGTATTGGCTTCCCTGTTTTCCATACTGCATCGAAACTAGCGGGAGTGTTTCATTGAATAATTGGAAGGTTTAAGCTGTTTTGCATGTGCTTCCAAAGTATTCTACATTGCATTTGAAAGGTTTCCCTGAGCTAACTTGAGCTTTTTTGCTCCCAAAGTATTCTATATATTGCATTTGAAAGGTTTCCCTGAGTTAACTTGAGCTTTGCTTCCAAATATTCTACTTCATTGCATTTGAAAGGTTTCCCCGAGCTAACTTGAGGTTTGCAGCTTGTTTACTTCCCAAGTATCTCACGTTGCATTTGAAAGGTTTTCTTGAACCCCGTATTGTATCTGTACAGTCGAGATATATATCGCTAGTAACCACGACCATCATAATTGTTACACATTAGAACTCTTATCATGTGTATCGAATGTTGCGGTGTGTTCTATAGTATCACACTGATAGGCGCATCGCTGAAAACCTACCACAATTTGTATCAACACTCAAATGGGTTCCTTGAAACCTTGGCATAATTGTTCGTATCAGGACACCGAAAAATATCTAGGCGCATCGCTGAAAAGTTACCACAAGCTGTATCAACATTTCAATGGGTTCCTTGAAACCTTGGCACACTTGTTCGTATCAGAGCACCGAAAAATACCAAGATGCATTGCATTGAATACAGTTTTTAGCAGAGCTGAAGGAGCATTACTGGAAAATAGGAAGGTCTACTGCAGAGTAGTTATATTGACAATTATATGATTTCCATGGAATCTTCGCATAATTGTTACAATCAGAGATAGGAAACACACAAAGCGAAGTCATATCAGATGAATTGAATACAACTAACCACAAATGTATCCTATACATTTAAACGGCTTTCTTCTGGTCTCTGTTGCGTAGGATTATAAGTAAACACACAGTATCAATTCAAGCCACTATTGGTTACACCGCAAGATAATGTGGACATTCAAAAGGCTTCCGTGTCGTGCATATTGTAGCCTTCTTTGCGCAATAGTGACTGACGACCTCAACCAAAAACCGTCATAAGTTGCACTCTCTTTTATAAGGTGAATAGTTCACATTTTGCGCAGTCTTTCATACTGTTAATGCGAGCTCGGTTTAAATTCGGATTCAGATATACGGTGTGTAAGTATAGGCTTGACCGCTCTTTCTTACGGTAAAAAAATATATATATATATACTATAACTATGATCACTATTTCTATATGCGGCGTATATAGTTTATTTTTCGCACGGAATTTAACTTTCTATATGTGACGTGCGAGTATGCATGCTAGTAAAACTGACTATAAAAATAACGGAATTCATGTCAAATCCATTTTTTATTAACAATATTTACACACGCTCACACTAGACCAGATAAAATCCCGGCCCACCACTCCATTATATTCGCATAAAAGTCTGATTAAAATTGTATGTCCTGTAAGTCTGTCGGTGTGCTTGGGGCTGATTCAACTTTCTTGCCCTGCGTCGTATCCGTTTTCACACTCAAATGTAAGACTTCTTCCATTAAGTCTTGGCAACTCTGTAAACATTCCTGTAAGACACAACGATAAAGATAGCATAAGTTACTAGGTTATAAACTAACAAACAAACTAACAAAGACAATATAAACAGAAAAACAAATTCAATTGACGAAAAAGAGTTCGAGTAACTAGAAAAACGCTAGCAAATACCATAGTTAATAGTTAATAACTATAATAACTATGCAAATACTAATTATAATATGAAAACACGAAAACGTGGTCTTTTCGCAGGAAAGTAAAACTACAAAGGTAAAAGGTTTCACAAATAATAAAGCTTAGAATACTAGTAAAAAAAAGTTTAGTTAAACAGTTGAAAACAAGCAGTAATTTTCAGTGATTGCGCAAACTATTCACAACCAAGTAATCCACCAGCAGGCATCGAAAAAGATTGAGCATAAAGTCACACTTTAATAGATCTCTCTGCCAAGGCTCATCCTATTGTATATATTCGAGTGCTTTTCTAACACGAGCGAGGAGTGAATTGATTGGCACTATAATATCAGTTACATGTTTGAGATAAAGCCAACAAGTCCTTACTGCCATGCACCTGCGTCTTCAGATTCCTCTAGTAACACTATTCAACCGTGAGACAAACCAACCAGTCAAACAGGTTTTTATAATACAGGAAATACGGGAAATGGACTACCTCTTTTAAAAGAAACTTTTACAACTGGCTCAATAAAAAAGCCGACCTCATCAGAAAAGAAGACGACCTCAATTATAAAGGACAAAAATTACGAAAACTCCGAATGGATAATTTTTTCTTTTTCATAATATAGCTCAAAATAGAACTTTAACTCAAATAGACCTATAAATGTATTCTTTTTCAGCTTCATATAAAAATAACTGTTATAGACGTATTGTTATTTTTAGTAACGACTTTTAGCACTTTCAGTAACGAAACAATACACGGTAAAATATTTTCATGTTCGTTTTTAAAATTAAATCAGAGTTTTGAAAATTGCACAAAAAAGGGAAAAAGACGTCTTGTTAAATTGTGAAACTTTTTTTTACATACCCCAACATTATAAGATAAAAGATGTAACCTTGTCCGATTTTGCTATCTCGTGGAGTACAGTATTGTAATGCTATGTCCTAACAAAAGCTACAGCTACAAAACACCAGTTTTTCCTGCCTTTTTATTCGATTCATAAGCCATTTTCCAGTCTTTTGAATTTACCAATGAGCAGGCAGAACAAATCTAGCTAGACTTGTTTGCGCTTGTTTCCAACTAAAATCGACGCCGGCCTTTTATTGGCAGTTTACTGGTATGGTTATTCATTCATTACTAATTCAACCATTGAAAAATTAATTCAAAAGAAACTATTTCTCAACCAGCTACAAAAACAGACAAGCATTGAAGAAAACGATTAAGAAACGTCAACGATGAACGAAAACTGTTCAAAATCGTGTTGTATTAGATACGCTGACGGAAAACATAGTAGTGCGTTGAAGAGTTATCTCCGCTAACACATGTTCTGCTCAAAGTGGCCATTATGTTTCTAATAAAAGTAAATCCTTAGAGTGATGAATACCTACACTTCAATTATATAGTGTCGGCAAACAGTCCTGTGTGTGTTAACGAATAAGTACCGTGTTAGCACCTTAGAAACAGTGAAACACACTTGATCAAAACAAACCTGGTAAATCTGATGGAATGCGGACTTTAGAGGTTAAACCTAATTTTGTTATGACCTTATAACTTCTTGGAATTTTCGCTGAGTTATGCAGCATTAAATAGTGAAGTTAATTTTATCTGTTCCAAAAACGACACTTTTCTTTGTCTCAAAGTAAACTTCAATAGAATTTTGCTGTATCAAAAAATCACGATTCGAACGAATGATCAAAACTTATCAGATATAATGTAATTAGCATTAAAAGTTTTTTGTTTGTTCTAAAATCAATATTTCTGTTTTAAAAATCAAATTCTACTTCGAAATCAAAAGTATCATAAAAAAGCAGTTTGAAATGTATCAAAAAGGACAATTCGAACGACTGATCAAACGTTCTCGAAGCCATTGCACGAAGTTCGATTGCGTGAATGTTAAGAAATGCCTAATAGCGGTTGATCTATGCATCACATGGGTTATTTTAACAATCAAAAGAGGTGGATAGGCACTCTTCCTAATGAACCAAGCACCAAGGGTGAAGAACACTGGAATACGGGTAGTTTACAAAGAGGACATCAATCAAACAGAAACAAAGCAACAATAATCTTAATATACCCATGTTTTAATGACTTTTATATAACTATATATTGAGGGGTGTTTACACCAACGACGCATGGCATTGAACTATAATACTACATATCGCAATCGCTAATCCACTGCCAACAAAAGCGACCCAAAAACTACATCGAGAAAGATCGATTTTGTACAAGTAAAATCTGATAGTTTTGAAAAGCTGGTGTTTGACTATTGATAGTGGTGGTATTTGAAATCTTACATGTTTGGTTTCTTTGTGGATTGCGCGTGTTTACCAATTGCGGTAGACCACGAAGTTAAAAATAAATTTAAACTCAAAGAAAGCTAGCACGAATGTCTACAATCTCGCAGGTATAGCAGAAAGAATACAGGAAAGATTACGAAATTTTTAGTGAAAATGGCAAAAAACGCATAGAAACGTTAGCTCACGCAGCGCGCGCGCGCGACAAACATTCCAACACGATCCGCGCGCGCGTTTCACGATCAATACACATGCTTCCACGTAATCATTAACACATCATTACTGCATCGGAATTATACTAAACTTTGAAAAATATATCTAGTTTGTCATGCAACAAGGGAATCTTACCGGTTCAATATTTGTAATCTTGTGTAGAAGGTCAGCTAGTTTAGTTGCCGTCCATGACTTTGTATTCCGATGTGATTCAGATATTCCTAAGCCCGTAAAAGCAGCACAAACGGACGCACCAGCTAGCATTGACGGCGTATATAGCAAAAATTTATCATCTGTTGAGAGATGGAAACTTATGAATGAAGGGGTAAAGACTAGTTTGCATAGCTATGTACACTAAATGACCAACGAGATCACTAAATGAACCCTAAATGACATTAAACCACTAAAATACAGACTCAGCGTAAACAAGGGAATAGTGGAATGTCTTGATAAATACAACAATAAAACAGTACGAGAATAACCCAGAAATCAGGTCGACTTGTAATAAGAGAGCGTAAATACCTGTACAGCAAAGCGCTATGAATGTAGCGGCATGTTTTCGAAGCACATCTGAAGTTTCGTTGTCTAAAGGTAATCGAGTGAAGATTTGTTCTAGAAAATCATACGCTGTTACAGCTGAAACATCCCACTTTAACTTGCCTAATACCAACAGCTCCCAATCCTACAAGGTGAAGAGAACAACAACATTTAATTGGTGTATCATGGCCGCCATATGCGCCGCGAAAATAAAACCAATAAATTAACAAAAAATAATAAATAAAAATATTGAGAAAATTCAATGAAAATAGTGTGAACTCTTACCAATAGTTCTTCATATGTTATTGAGTTGTCTGTATAAATGCAAAGATTCTCTGCTGTGAGTGGAGATGTCTCTTTCAGCTTACTAGCGATAAACATACATACTGCCCCTAAGAGCTGGAGTTCACTTTTTCTTATAGGTAACATAGATAAAATACGGTCTAAATAGTTCATTGCTAACGGAAATACTTCTTCTTCACGTCGCTGTTCCTCACAAACCTACGAAGAATCACAACCACGAATTAAAAATAAAAAAATAAATAATTTAATTCATGATTATTCCTAATATGCTTGCAATTCAGTAATAAACAATTACCTCCAACATCCACGTCGCCACCATCCGTCTCATATAGGGTTCAATTTCCTTTTGGACAATTTTAAAATAATTACAACTTGGTAGGAACTTTTCTTCACATGCTAGTAAATTTTTCAACACACGATCATCCTTTAGTAATACACGATCTTTGTAAGCATAGCGAATGCGGGAGCCGGGCTCGCAACACAGTAAGTCCATGGCCATTATTATATTAAATCCCAAATCAATCCACGTATAAATTTCCTTGCTTCAGAGTGTCAGAATGTGAGCTTTGCGCCGGGGTTTGGCATGTAAGTTGTTCCACGAAGTAAATAGATTTTGATTTCCTTCTCCTGTGTACTTCTCGATAATAGTGTGTGGCCCTGTACCCCGGCGCTCAAGACTGGTCGAGTGAGCTCTGCAGAAGAATGTAATGTAGTTGGTCTTCTGTATATAATCATTGACAGTCTATCTATCAGCAGCCACTGATTGCCGTTGCTGGGTAGATTTTGGCTTTTCGCTAGGCAACGGCATTGACAAGGTTTCCTGACTTACGTTTCGGCCAATCAGAGCGCGTCGGCGCCGACTTATCAAAATGCAAATGTCTCTAAACGACCAGTCACTCACTGTCATATAGCCATCAACCGATTTCTCCAAGTTCGTCAATAACCAACAAATATCGTATATATAAAGCCATAGCTAAAAATCTTGATAGATTTGGGGCTTACCTTACCAAGCTGAAGTTGTATATATTTTGAACAAAGTTAGTTTGTTATTTTGGTGTATACTTTGTTAAATGCAATCTCTGGATGATTAATTCCGAGGCGGAGCTTATGACTTGCATTCTTTAGATGCCTGAACTCAGAAGCGGTCATGCGTATCAGTAATTAAGGTCTCGTATTATCAAATTATACCAACTAGCCATGGCTTATATTCGTAGTGTTCGTTTCTCACTGTCATAGGAATACCCCGCTGATCGTAGAGTTCACAATTATGAGGGAAATACGCAAGCGTGAAATTATTGACCAACAGTTGGGTTAGTTGACTTGAAAATCAAATATTGACCGGTCATAAGGGCAATACACGTAAACGTATTCACCTACCACTGGACCGAACTGACATCACTGTTCCCACATCGCGCAAACTTAATCCAGCATGCAATTATTTTCAATGCTACATGCCTATGATAAATGTAACCCCCGTATTGGTTATAATCATGCTTAAATACCAATACACGAGTGGTATGAACACGTTAACTGTTACGTGAACTGTTGTGATGCATTGGGAGATATACGATTAATTTTGTTATGTCAACACCAGGCTATGCGATCTATTAATAGTACATCCGTTCTGGGAAAAATACCGATGTTGATCAGTCAAAAGGAAAATTTACTGTGTTTGTTTCGTACCTTGATGTAATTAGCCAGCTTTTACTAACACTGAATTACGTATGAATCGAACGGTTTATTTAAATGCACATAGTCGTATTGTATATGAGTTTTGTGAGCTCAATAATTCAGGGATCAAGAAGACTAAAGAGGCATTTACTAGAGTGACGTAAAGAATCAGATAAAACCCCATTATTATTTTAATATTATGCGTTACATTTGTTATAAAACAACGAAAGCCTCTCGAGTTAATGTAATCGCAATTATTCTATTGATAATTTAATGGACTCTTCATTTCTATAATATTGCTTCGTGGGGAGACCCTCTGTACTACGTAATAAATTGCCGATGGCTATTGAGTAATTTGATGCTTCACTTGGTAATAGAGTGTCTTGTTTTTTTCATTGATTATTATTATTTATTTTTTTCCACATAACAAATTTTTTCCTTCTTCGTGTTTATTGAAGTATTAACAAAAACAGGGACACGACACGCTATCTTAAATTACCATTTCTCAAGCTGTTTTCTCTCTTTTTTTGTAACATTCATCGCTGTTTAGTTCAAGCATTCTACAAGGAAATATTCTTGATGCAATTTTCCCCGTTCTTTCGTTATTCAACGGAAGTATTGGCCATAAAAGGAGAAGAATGATTCAAAACTAGGAATCGAAAGATGAAGGTAGCCTGTCAATCATACTCATATTCTATTGGTCTTTCGGCTTTCTCGTCTTTTGTTCTTATCGCTATAAAGAACCTTCAATGTTAGATCAAGCTGAGATTTGTTGTTCAAATTTTTAAAGTTCGTTGTAACGTTACTGTTTTTTTCTAGTCACTTCAGTTGGTCGATGTGTGCTGTTTGTTGATTGGACGCCATAGTGGCAATGTTTGGGGGAGGGGGTATGTACATTGTGTACAGTATTGTCTCTGAATTACACTAATAAACACTAATTGATTAAAAGATGATGAAATACTACAGCACCAAAAAAGGTTTGAATGATGATCAAAGTGATGGTGGTTCTATAAAACTGGTGTTCCCCTGAAGGAATCGTTTTGAAGCGGTGACGGTCGGTAGAAAAAAACCTCCGGCACTAGATTACCTCGAGCTTAACTACCAGCGTTAATGCACGTCACTTATACACTCTTTGTTAAGTTTGTTTTGATGCCAGATTGCTTTGTTTTGGCTTTGCATGCATACGGCATCAGTGATTATCACACATGCATAGTTGCATTCTAATTACATAACAATGGCCATTTGTGTCTGATTGCCGTTCACAATGCAGTCGGCATTCGGAGTTGTTGGCTTTGTTATTCTGCAGTTTTGAATGCAATATCACTGTAGTAACATCACATGGTGAACTGGCCCAAGGCTGCCAGTCACTTACCAGACAATTCCAGTTACTCTACAAATTGCATAATTGCAATGCATGGTTGCATGCCGATCTTAATACAAATCATCTTAAGGTTTCCTAGGAAATGACGTTAATATACCGCTAGTGGATCGGCAAACTGATTTTCAAAAAAGTATGTTTTTTCCAGGCAAAATCCAGAATAAAAAAGAATACTGAAGTAACCACGGATTCCAGGAGCGAAAGAAGTTGATATTCCATCAACCTGACTGAAAATTAGATAGTAACTACGTTAACTCTTCCGATTTATCAAGTTTTGTTCGGTGTACTTTACAATTCAAACAAGTTTTATCCAACGAAATTACTTTTTCATAAACAAATTCATTTGCAGAGGCGCGGCTAGGCAAATATCTTTGTTTGTTAGAGCCAAGATGGACGTTAGCAGCCGAAGCCTTACAGTGTGTTCAGTTATGATCCAACGGAATTGCTTTTTCATAAACAAATTCATTTGCAGAGGCGCGGCTAGGCAAATAACTTTGTTTGTCACTTTTCAAAAGAGCCAAGATGGACGTAAGCAGAGAAACCTTCCAGTGTTTTCTTATCGGATTCTTTCTTATCACAAAAGACAAGGCGTTTATTAAGCAGTTCGATTTCTTTGTTAGTCCATAAATTAAAGAAACTTTAGCAGTTCTTAACAATGAATGTGAACACCAGAATGCAGTGTTCTTTCAACAGGTTCCGCGGGTTAAGTCGGATAAAGTCAAAGAAAATAATGATAATGTATTTTTTTTACTCTGCATGGATTCGATTCATGACTTGATTTATAACAATTCCCAACAATAGTCCCCAAACAAGACAAACAAATTATCAGTCTGTTTTTTTTTTTAGAAATTCTGTTTGATTCCCTGCGTGAGAGAACACAACAATTTGTCCACGAGATTTCATAGCTCTTCTCGTATTGTTGGTCGTGGTCTACATGTTTCTGAAAGATACTGAGTGAAACTTTAGAACGTTTAGTTTCGCGGGAGTCACCGCAGTTATCCTGGCAGAGCTAGGGGGGCTAGTTTAAAATGAATCTAAAAAAACTTTCAGATCATTTTCAAGATAAGCAGCTAGCTTTGTTGCACTTGTTTTAAAGACGTTACCACGAGAAATAGTTTCTTCGTATATTGCAAGTTTTCAAAGTTTGTTCCTCAAATTTTGTTCCGATTTTAATTTTGCTTAGTTGCTTTTTCAATCCAGTAGTTTTGCAGCAGCAAGAACCGTTAAAGGATCGATCTTTTAATTTTATCACGCAAAGATCGATTACAAAATAATTTGCACAAAATGATAAACAAATTCTAGCTTTTTTTACAGTGAGTACATGCACTCGAACCATCATTTTGTGTTGTCAGTTACTTTATTTTAACCCACATTCTCATAACGAATTGATTAGAATTAGCATTTATTATGATAAACACTCAGTGTATTTGAACTCAATGCTTCATTTGTAGAGGTTTTGAAGCGCGGGTAGATTGTTTGGAAGATCATGAATAATCGGACTGAAAAGTCAAGCGTTCACGGTGTTCTCCGTAAATTTCAATGAAAACAGAAGGTTTTTTTAAAAACCACTGCTCGGTTTCTATTCCAGAGGTTTCTGCTGAGTCTGTTGAGTTATTTTTAAGAGTTGCCAGCGCATATTGTGCATTCACTATGTTACTAACAGCTGGTCCCAACTCGTTAATAATATCATTCCCAGTGGAAACCCTGTTTGCTAATACACCTGGCGAATCTGATCGAGCGTAACCGAGCGGATCCTGACAAAATAAACATCATGAATAAAGACAGAGATAAAACATTGAGGATCCTGCAGTGTACTACCTTTTCACGTGTACAAAGTCAGCTGTGGTTCTTACGATTGTCATGCATGAGGAAACCTCACGAGGCTTTAACTTTGGCCGGTTTTTGTGCGGACATGAGCTTGACACGAGCTTTTGGGTGATCCAAAGATAAGACAATTATTTATACATCCAAGCGTCTGAATGTTAAAGCAGTTTTATTTGCATTGTCTCATGAAGGTTTAATTTCTCCAAAACGCTGAAACTTTGTCATGTAAAGAAGCTTGTTTTTATGTAGTTTAATAGACTAAACTGCACGCACAAACAATTAACATTAAAGTCTAGTATTGCAAAGCGAGGATTAAAAAAAAAAAAAAACAGCATCAGTGACCAACTGAAAAACTCTTGTTTCTCATGTATATTTCTAAGGTTTTATTTTCGGCAGCCAAGTTTCTAGTGAACAACATCCTTTACCAGCAACCTGTCGCCATGGCGTTGAGAATGAAGATCCTGCATGATCCAGTTTTTGTTCGCTAACTGAAGCAGAGCAATACAGACAAGAGATTGAAGATTAAAATTTCGCAACTCAAGAAACAAACAAACAAAAGTTGATTTGATTCTGTACATAACTGGTGTGTATGTATTCTTATTGTGCAATTACCTTGGCCACGTTCGGTTGGTGACGGTCTGCGATGGGCACACCTTATTGACCATGGATGACCTTTTGAATACAAGCATCAGATTATAACTACAATGCTTTATAATAAACACTTGTCTATGACTTAATAAAATTGAAAATACTGGGTCTACTCGCACAGAGAAATTATATTAGCATTATTACTTGTTAAGAGAGCATCACATTGATCGTGCTAGTTATACAAGTGCAAAGCGGTTAGAAGTAACTTATAGCGAAGGCTAGACAAGCCGAAATATCGTAATAAACTTTAAGCAGCATAAATTATTTCCTTTGATTCTTCTGGTTCTAATATCACATAGAATTACTAAAGTTGTGAAGTCTTTTGACTGTTTGCTGGCATTGTACATCGATCGGCGATCTAGGATCAAAACAAGCCGATGTAAAATAGCATCACGGAATTCCAAGAAACCCCCTCGGCTTGTTATAACTACACAAAGAATCACGGAATTTCACATCGAATTAAAAAGACAGCGCTTTGCTAATTGCTTAAGTTAACTTTAAAATAAAGCTCGCTACATCCACGTGGCCTGCGGTTGCCAGTCGAGATGGGTGAATGAGCATTAACTGTAGGTCAGTAATCGCTGTCTTTATATGCAAGATTATCAACTAAGTTTTCGGCCGGCTTTGTTTTAAAAATATGTACTTTAATCTTTTGTCTTGAAGATTCAGAGATAATGTCAAGAAATATTTAAAGTACAATTTTAATAGTGTATTTTAGAAGGGATGCGAGCATGGCTGAAGGAAGCATGGACACCGCTCTTCGGTTCATTAGTTTGATAATTGGTCATACGATTATATGGTGCACGCATGTACATGTGAATCCAGCCATTCGATCGTTTATCGATTATGGACCAAATAAAGTAGTCAATGAATATCTGAACTATATAAATAAATTTGATTAAGCATTAATCATTAATAAGGCAATTAATCATTAATAAATTAATGAAACGATATCATACTTTTGTGGTTGCAACGAGCCGTTAATAGTTTGCTTCAACATTGGTTCGATTTTGTTGAATAGCAATGTTGAAACCGTTTGTCCCCTACGCTCAACATCGTTCAACAACCCATTCTACAGCGTTAAATCAACAAAATCAAACCCGGGCCTTTACACGGGCCTTTACACGGGCCTTTACACGGGCCTTTACACGGGCCTTTACACGCATGTAAAATGATTAAGAACATTCATACTGTAAACGACTCAAGATGGAGATATGTATATGCATATGGATTATCATCATTATTGCTTTTATCATTGGCATCATAACTACCATCGTCATAACACAATCATCACTGCTATTATCGTCACTCTCATCATCATCATTATTACCATGACAACCACTATCATTATCATATCATTATTAACATATATCTTTAACGTCATCATCAGTATAATCACATGGAAACTAGCGAGTAATTAAACTAGTATAGGCTGTGTCAGTGTTTGATATAAACGATACTGGGTACTTCATCATTTTATCAGATTATCATCACGATCATCATTGTTTTGATCTTTATTATCATTATCATTAATAAAAAGTAATACCATCGTTATCAAAGTTATTGATTAACGTATGTCATCAGCATTATTAAATCATCATCATTATCATCAACGTTACTAAATCATCATTTATGTATCATCATATTCATTAGTTATCATCTAATCATCATCACCACCATAGCCGGTTGTTTTCATTTACCCGTGTTCTAAGGCCTCGTCTACACGAATCCGATCCGGCTGAAACCGCATAGAAATATTTGCGTCCACACGAATCCGCGTATCCGGAGGATTCAAGTAAAAGTATGCAGTTTCGGTGACCGGATTCGCACTGGATTCGTGTGGACGATAGGCCGATTCGCATCAAAAAGTATGCGGTTTCAAAAGTATCCGGATTCGTGTAGACGGGGCCTAATTTAAGTGTAATAGTCACAACAATACAATTAAAAACAAAGGAAGTATAGTGTGAAGTAGTGCATAATATAACGCTAAAGTGTATTTCACAGGTTTATGAGAATCACTCTGGTATGATAGACGAGTCGTTGAATTAATTATCTATAAATCACGGAAATTGTGCAATAACTAATTCAAGCATAACTTATGAAGCTCTCTCTCTATCTTACCAACAGGGGTAAGTATAAACATAACTAATCTACCCCGTACCTATTTCCCTTAAACATTTCCGTTTCCACCTACCAGGGTATAACACTTTTCTTTTAGCGTTCAGTTATTGCACGTGAATGGACAATGCCCTGATCAAAGTCCATCGTCTTTATTTCATCATCATGTCAAGGTGATTGGCTCTTCCTGTTCTGATTGCAGTAAAAGGATTACATATGCTATACCTATTGCAAGGTATGCAAGTGAGCTCGTTCCCGGCCATTTTCACTTTGCTTTCTTTGCTTCAGTGTGGTTTGGGCGTGACCAAGCCACAAGCGACAAAAAAGGCCTGGGAACGAGGTTCGGTATACAAGGGCACTCAAAACTAAGTATGATCGATGATGATGACAATTGTACTTATAATAATTCTCCAGTTTCATGTTATCCCTGCTGTACAGTTTGACAAAAGGCGCATTTGCACAGCGGACCGATAATCTCAATTCCGAGTAAATTCAAATTTGTTCAACGGTGGTAGTATTTTACCGTGCTTGGCTTGAAATTTGTGAATATATTTACAACAAATCGAGGCTTAGCCTGTGCAATATTCTTCTTGTTGTTGACGATGATGATAAAGACCACTAATGAAAACTGGAAAATGAAAAGTTGTTCCTTTTCCGTAAGCCCGCAGGCAGTCACGCCAGCAGACTACCGAAAAAAACACTGCGGTTTCCGATCTGAATACAAAGAAATAATATCAAAAAATTTGCTCTGCAAGTTAATTCAATATAAACTGTTCATTGGTCAGATACAATTCGGTTCTCAATTTAGAGCACATATTAGCATGCAAGTACAAGATAAATATACCTATACTAATCAGGTTAGAGCTGAGATGATGATGACGCCATGGTCTAGCAAGATGACGCCATGCTCTATTACCGAGAATCAGCAAAGTTTGCCAGTCAAAACACTTCAGTTTCAAGTAGTCGCACTCGAGTTGTAATAATATACTATTTATGTAAGAGATAAATTCCCATGAACTTTACTCTGAAAATTCTAGTGAAAAATGATTCGCATTGAAACGATAAAAGTTTCTTTGATTTTATCATATTTTGTTAGCATTGCCCAGGTCTACTGGGAGGTATTAAAAATTATTTCCAGCGGCGATTGGTTATACATCAGCTTATCAACTTGAATAGAATAGTACATTACTATACATGATAATAGAATAGAATATAGCATTGCAAAAATGTTGTAAAATCTTAAAAAAAGAAAATATTTAGTAAATATAATATTAGATATTGAATGACTTAACAGGAAAGAATAAAAACACCTCGCTGTGAACAAGAGGTTATTTAATCGAATTACTACTGCGGAAAGTACTCCACTCATACTGTGCTAAGAGCAGAGTCTACACTTTGATGACGTTAACTGACACCCACGCACAAAACTGATCCCTGGGTATCTCAGCTGCATGCTGGTCTTTTTGCATAGAAAGGGCAAACCAAATCAGTTCAAAATACTCATGCCTTAAATTCAACAATCATGTTTTATTTGTGTTTTGTTTTGTTTGTTTGTTTGTTTGTTTGTTTGTTTGTTTGTTTGTTTGTTTGTTCGTTTGCTTGTTTGTTTGTTTGCTTGTTTGCTTGTTTGCTTGTTTGCTTGTTTGCTTGTTTGCTTGTTTGCTTGTTTGCTTGTTTGCTTGTTTGCTTGTTTGCTTGTTTGCTTGTTTGCTTGTTTGCTTGTTTGCTTGTTTGCTTGTTTGCTTGTTTGCTTGTTTGCTTGTTTGCTTGTTCGCTTGTTTGTTAACGTTTGCTTGTTTAATTGTTTGCTTGTTTGTTAACGTTTGCTTGTTTGCTTGTTTGCTTGTTTGCTTGTTTGCTTGTTTGTTTGCTTGTTTGTTTGTTTGCTTGTATGTTTGTTTGTTTGTTTGTTCGTTCGTTTATTTGTTTGTTTGTGTTTCAGTGTGTTTATTCGTTCTTTTCTTGATTTTGTTCTTTCTATGTATGTGCATGTCTAGATTACTGTGTTGTTTTTATCAATATTATTGCAGCATTGCAATCTGCTATCATGACCCCACAATGAAACATTCACCTTTGCCATCAGATTATTGAATGATAAACTATTGACCCTCCATTGTCGACCACACCCATGTTAACATCTCCAACAGACGTTTTTCGTACTCCATTGTTTTGTATGGGAACACACATGTCGGAAAGCCCTCTTCCTACCAATCAGACTAAGAATGCATCCAAAGATGTCTGCTGAAAATTGAGATTTTTTATTGACTCGATAGCTTGAAAACCTCTCCACATTGGCAGCCACTGTGCTTTTTCTATCAATAAGCTGTGTTTAGAACTACTCTATCCTAACCCTAAAACCTGGTCAGTTTAATACAGTCCAGTTTCATGCTATCTGATCACCGCTGTACTATTTGACAAAAGGCGCATTTGCACAGGCTAAGCCTCGATTTGTTGTATTAAACTTGAATATTCACAAATTCCAAGCAAAGCACGAAAAAAGCAAATACATTTTAATTTACTCTGAATTGAGGCCGCTATCCCTATACAATTGCGTCTTTTGTCAAATGGTGCCGCGGAGGCTGAGATAGCGTGAACTGGTCTATTGTGAACTGTAGGTAATATAATGAAATTTGTAACACCGTAAAAAAATTTTTTTCTCAGGATCAGCCACGTGAGCTCTGGCCCGTGACCTTCTGTGCTAGGTTTAGCCGACTGTGCTAGCTTAGCCTCGCAAAGTACCGCATTCCTTGCAAAGTGTAAACTCAAGAGATCGTTGAGCATTTCCGTTATAATCCTTTCAGTCCAGAATAGTTCTCACAAGAGTAGTATTACTAGTGTTCTCTCGGGGTCGTGTTGACCGTCTCTAAGGCGTGGGCGGACACATTATACGCCCTTCAACAGCGTTGATTGCAGCTCGTAGCAAAGCTTTTGTTGTGCAAAGGGCACAGCTTATTTCTTTTTCGAGAGGATTAGAAAGAGTAAAGTTATCGCCGATAAGTTCTTTGACCTATTTAGGGTTAAGTTACGAACGAAGACGGATCTGGTCGGAATCAAGGGATAGAAGAGGAAAATGAAGCTCTTAAAATATCATAATAGCTAAATGAAAAGTGCACAATATTTTTATTTTTTGTAAAATACGAGACACCCAACCCCCTCCCCCCATGCATAACAATGTTGATCAGAGCTGTGTTCATCGATCTGATGCTCTTCATGTTATACATTTCAAGACCGAAACACCAACATTGCAAGGGGGGGGGGGGGGGGGGGGGGGGGGAGGAGGAGAGGAGAGAATTGAAAATCACCATGGCAGAGTCTATTTTGCATAGATTTGTAGTTCTATAATTATAATACTAGTATTTTACGTTTTTCCAATCAGCCTTAAATGCTTATATAATTGATCGTAAACATATGTTCATGGTTACCCTGCTTTACTTGTTTACATCAATAACTTAAGACCGGACATATGCAAAGAGTTCCCGTTTTTCGACTCCAATTTCAATCTCTCCTCGAATTAGCGCTAATCCTTCGAAGGAACGTTGCAGATAAAAGTTAAGCAAATTAGACCATATGTACTTATCTTTGCATGCGTGTGGGTGTATTTCTATTTAGTAAGAAAACAACTCGCCCTGCCTCGTAACCTTGTCGCCAAATATTTCACTGACAGTAAACACGGGATAGGTTTTCTTTTCCCAACAAACAACAAGGGTTTCCACTTCCACTTCAAGTACATCATCACTGGCGACGATTATAATATTCAGTTATTCATTTGATAGCTTGAAGATAGACTCTTGATCCGAACCCTTGATAACTAAACACAATATTTCACTTTTCGATAAGGTATAGAAGTTATTTTCAAAGATGTTGGTTATGCGCTTTCGTTTCGCGGAGATTGGAATGTTCTTCCGCTTGTGTGTTCATTGTGTAAGTATCGACTATTGGCGTTACGGTCTTTTGTGAGTGCCTACGCATTCACAGCTTAAAACACCAGGATTTCAGATCAACGACTGTAGTTATCGATGTTTTCGTGTGTAAACTGTGATAGGACTGTGATTTAATTAGCGCGAAACATGCAATAGAGCTATTAGCTCCCCTATAGTGCATCATGGGAAACTCTGACAAGGATCATGCGCTGTGATCATGGTATCTGACTTGAATAAAAAAAGCAATGAAGCTGAAGTTTTGGAGTTTATTTTAGCAAATAATTATCTTTAATTAGAGACTAATAGGGCGACGCTGTCTGCTAGTATTATGAAATGTTTTAATTAAAGGTACTAGTAATTTTCAGACAATTAATAGATTTTGTATGTTTTATTAAATAAGTTGTTGCTTATTTCTATAGTTTTGTCTAATCATTGGACAGAGCCGGGCGGCAGGTTCCAAAAGCATTAATTTTCAGTCATTTTATCATTCTATAAATTCAATGCAGTATGTACAGTCAAGTAAAGTCAACTGACTAAGTCATTACCATCAACGAAGATTTATTTGTAATACCATGATGCCGCACATTTTGTACCTTCTCAAAATAAAAACGTTTTTAAAATAGAAAAATACATATACAAATATAAAATTAAATGATATAAAATAAAATTAAAATGCACCCTTTCAAACGGCTTGAAAAAGGTCCGTTTGATTATAGATGAAAAATCAGCATGCAGTTACTGGACTAGTTAAGACAAATATTATAAAGTGAAGGTGCTTTTCCAGTTTAACAATAAATTAAGATATTAAAAAAGCCCTTTTACTTTCAATTGGTGATTAATGAATTAATTTATAGATCAGCTTGCAAATACTGTGTAATCAAAAGATCATCAACTGAATCGTATGTTTTTGTATCATTAAATTAATCAGTTTCGCGAAAGTTCTTCTTAAGTCTAGCAGCTAGAGTTCTTTCGCTTTACATCAGAAATATGATGAAGAGATTAACGAAGCCACGTGTAGACTAGGTTACGATAATATTCCTCTATTTTTAACCAAACATTTCTCGACGTCATCGAAGTCAAAACAGCAACATGCGACCTTTTTCTGCCACAGGTGGTAATAAACATAATCAACTTTGGTCAATTTGCTGGACGTTTATTCTACTGACATTCTTGTCGTTAAAGACACTCGTTATTATAATCTCATGCTTATTCTTTATTTAAAAGGTTTTATCCCTGAATGTTTTAGCGAAATAAAGAGCCGGAAATCTGAAACAATAGGAGCTTATTCATCGCTTTTCAAAAAGCCTCTGCTGTGAGCCGCCATGTTGGACTGATCAACATAAACTTGTTCCACTGTTTGTATTGGCGCTCACAAAGTCAATGAACTTTTGAGTATTATTGTTTAGCCTTTTATCACTGTTGTTTTTCTTTGAACTAATTCCGTAAGACTGGTTAATTTACACAGTGTGTTAGGCTAATTAATGTTGCACAACCGCCGGGATAGCCGCTAAAAAGACAACCAATCATTCGATATACACTCCAATTATATTATTATGGCAGAAAAAACATTTATAATGCTGTCTCACGAATCGTTTTTTATATGCGTTTCTAGATTTCTAATATGCGTTTTATTGCAATAAGTCTTCTGTTCGCATTCTTTTCTTCTCTTTCTTTCAAAAATCTTATCTTCAACCATTCATTTGGAATAAAATATATTTCCATAAATATGCGACAACTTAAAGCACTCAGTCCAGAGTTCATATATTTCCAATAACCACAAAATAAAGTCTTGCTTTTTGCTTCATGTTATTGTGGTTGCTGAAGCCGCTATCAGAAATGAAAAAAAGAAACTTCTCGTGCTGTAAAAGGCATTTTAGTATCGTGATCTGTGCCAACTATTGAGAGTTTCAAGAACCCTCGATTCTAGGTCACAAAGGACGCCTGTTTTTATTGGTTAAGAAACTAAAAGGAATTAATTCGTATAAGCAAAATTCTAGCCAAGGTGAAAACAATTATTTTCATATTACTGTTGTTTTTATACTAAGATTAACCCATTTCTTTCGCGTGTGGGATTTTTGTAAGATGAGTAGCGCGCGTGGGCTGGGTTTGGTATTTCAACGCGTGGGTGTTTAATAAGAACCCGCGCGGAATTTTAGCTTCGTGGACACTTTGTAACACGAGAAATAATGTAGATAAATTTGACTTTTAATTTTTTTCTAATTTAAAAAAAAAATAGAAGTGTCTTGTCTGTACATGATAGCAGGCATAGCGCGCTTGCGTGGGTGTTAACAACCCGCGTGGAACTTTAGGTTTGTGGCGCTCTGTAACACGAGAAATAATGTAGATAAATTTGCCTTTTAATGTTTTTCTAGTTTTTAAAAAAATAGAAGTGTCTTGCATTTTCTGTACTTGATTGCAGGCAGAGCACGCTTGCGCGGATGTTTATTTCTACTTCGCGTTTCCTTCTGCACCGCGAAGAACGTCGATGGCTCCACAAGTTAATATCATTAAATTAAAACTTTATGCTCATATGTATGTGTTCATTTTGCATTGATCGATCTTGATGGCTTTAATATCAACGAGGTTCTTTTAAAAGTTAATTTAGAGCTCCTGTATATATTTCTTTGTTAAAAATTGAAAAATATAAAGGCCTCTAGCTATACTTTAATCACTCTTTGTACCAAAACTGAAAGAATGAATGGCCTCTAGATATGTTTGAACATGTTTTTGAACTGTATGTGTGCACAGGCCACGCGCCTTATTACTAAACATGCTGTAACTGCCCTTTCACCAAGACTCGTGATTACTGGACAAGCGCATTCCGATATAAAGCGCCAAGGCCAGGTTCATTCCAGATTTTAGAATTCCAGAAAAGGTCAGACTACGAATTAGAACTGTATCTAAAGCTAAACGATTGTATGATAATGTATTTACCATAGAAAAAATGGACGGTGTAAATAGGTAATAATTGCCTTTTTAAACACAAAGGGTCTCTAAAAAGTCGGGCAATTAGTTTTAATCCTTTGTGAGTTAGCTGGCGCGTGTGTAAATGTCAAGTTTATCGCCATGAATTCGTCCCCCTAGGCTGCATGCACTTTTTAATAGACGATTTCAACAAAATGAATTTGAACGATCCTTTGAGTCATTAATCACAGTATAAACTGAAGCAAAATGCTGTCAGGTTTATCGAATATAATCATCAGATAGGCCATTGACTTGGGCTTTTGAACAAAATACCTGAACGTTCTTCACAAGACGTACTTTCTTTGTATTTTTGGCGGGAAATAAATCAAGAATCAAGTGCCACACGCGTTACGTTTTTGCGGGAAAAGACCGTGCGGCACGCGTCTTGTTGTTACAAGTGTCTATTATAAGTGATCCATTGGCACGTTTCGCGCCAAAACTCGTCCAATATTTGAGGGCCGCTTTTTAACATCTCAAAGGAGATTAAAAGCTATGTTTGTCTTCTGCACAACAAACTTTGAATACTCCACAAACTAAGCTCTACCGAAGTGATAACATCGTCACATAGTAGTGTCGAATCTCGTCCAATATTTGACGGCCGCTTTCTAACATCTCAAAAAAATAAAGCTATGTTTGTCTTCTGCACAACAAACTTTGAATACTCGACAAACTAAGCAGTTTATCGAAGTAATAACTACATCGTCAATACTAGTGTCGAATCTCGCCCAATATTTGACGGCCGCTTTTTGCAACAACAAAAGTTTGGTATACTTTGTCGACAAATTAAGCTCTATCGAAGTAATAACAACGTCACATAGGAGTGTGAAGTGAAATGCTAAATTCCTTTTCATACTCTAAATACTGTTTGCCTATTTTCAAAGGACAGTATGCTTTTTGAATAGACACTATTAAAACTGGCATTGTTTGAGCACAATAGATGACCATGTTTTACACGCTTTTGAACTTTTCTAAAGAAACAAAAGCAATGAATATGCGGCACAAAAATAGCATGCAAAACGTTTAGTTTTAGGCCTCGTCTACACGAATCCGATCCGGCTGAAACCGCATAGAAATATTTGCGTCCACACGAATCCGCGTATCCGGAGGATTCAAGTAAAAGTATGCGGTTTCGGTGATCACCGAATTCACTGGATTCGTGTGGACGATAGGCCGATTCGCATCAAAAAGTATATGCGGTTTCAAAAGTATCCGGATCCGTGTAGACGGGGTTTTATATATAAACGCTCATAAATTGCGACATCTCCTAGCAAACTAAGGAGTTTGTCACGTAGCATAACAATTGTAAAAAATATCGCAGATACTATATATATAGGGAACTCGTTACAAATGAGACCTCTTATTCTCTTGTATACACAAATGAAATAACAATTTAAAAATTAACAGCGCTTATCAACTTCGATAATACTTTGTCAGAGTAAAAATGGTTACTTATTCACAATACGCAGTCGTCATAATGATTTGAAAAAGGTAACTTATACATTCCAAAAAGAGAGTGTTACTTTATCAGTTGGCGTTAACTGAATTCGCCTTTTTCATATTGAGCAAGGGACTGGGTACGAGTGTGAAAAACTAATTTGATTATGAGTTCCAGAAAAAATAACCCCGTCTCATGGGAGAGTAACCAAATATAAGCTTATTGACAAAGTTTCAGAACATTTGGCTAAATAGAAAAAAAACTTATGAGCATCCATACTCTGCCAAAATTACAGAGAAATGTATGGTGTCCTTCCAAAACGTCCTTCCAAACCATACATTCTTTGTATTTTCGAAAAAAAAATTCAAATACCAAAATTTCGTTGCAACTTTCAATTCTTACTAATTTATATTTGTTCTTTCATGTGAAGGGGTTTATTTTTGAATAAAATTAATTTTGAGAAACTTAGTTCCAGTCCCTTGCTCGATATGGAAAAGGCTAATTGATACGGCTTATACACCGTATGAAATTGAGTTTCATTTAATTTTCATTTAATAGGTACATAAATTAAAATATACATATATATATTCTATATATGTAGTAGCAAAGAGGATGTGAAACTTAAAAAAATCTACACTAAGATCATTTTGTTCTGGAAGATTCTAAAAAAAAATATCCTGCAGCCCTCTGGGCAAGGAAAAAAGATCGCACTCTACAAGTTCTCGGGAGAAAAATGTCATGCAAACAGAATGTGACGTCATGTACCACTGTTTGACTGAAAAACTCTGGCTTGATCGTCATGCAGTGGGAAAAAAATATATTGCAAAAAGTAATCTTCCAGCCCCCCCCCCCCCCCCTCTCAAATGTCAAATGGTCCTTCCCTTAGCCATGATCATGAAACGATAAACACCAAACCGGAGACATGACACATTTCTGCATTTGAAAGTGGATATTATCAACCTATATTACCTTAACTGGCAATACTTTTTTTAACTCCGACGAAGAGCTAAAGTTCGAAACGTCAGTAAAGTTAAGTCAACATTTTTTTTACGGCGTTACAAACTCATTCTATTACCCGGCTCAGTATCGTTTATATATCAAACACCGATGCATCCTATACTAGTTTACTCGCTAGTGTCCATCCAATCTACTTTAAATATTAATTATTACTGTGTTTGAAACATCCTTCTTAGAAATATTTCTATTTAGGTTTTGTTTTCGATCTCTACGCCGATATCGGCGGTGCCTTAGGCCATAGAGTAAGGAGTTAATAGGACCAAATCTCTTATATGATTCAAGCTTGCGTTATTTTCTCCCACGACTACACAAGAACAAACCCTATAATCTTGTGTGGACCAGCAAAGGGTCTAGCATTGTCCACTATGTCGAGTGGATAGATTACTGTATTAAACTTAGTACGCATCGAGATTAACTGGCTGGAAGTGAAATCATCGTATTCTATATATGACATTTTGCGATCATTTCAACCTTTACAGTGCGAATCAAAAAACCTTGGGCACCTAGAAATATTTAAAAAATCGTTTATTATATTCGTTGAACAACTCACAAACAACTATATCACCGCAAGAAGTTTGACTGATGTGTACTATGGTAAACGTTTTGTAGTAAGAGTTGTTTGTGAGTTGTTCAACTGGAACAATAAACGATTTCTAAAATGTTTTTGGGCGAAATCTGGACCTCATTGTACATTAACTGAGCTTTTGACGTACTTTTCACTAGTTATATAGTTTTTATTCTGTATCGTGCGTTATTTTCCTTCTTTTATAATAAAGTGTTTATTAACTTTTAGTTTTGTATTGGTAGGCATATTATATGGTTTAGTGAGCTGTTTAATCTTGTCTGCGATTACGAAATACTGGCCGATTTAAGTTACGGTAGAAATATTTCATTCAATCAGCTCTTCAGCTATGAATTCTGGTTGATATTCTCGAGGCATAACTTTCAACATGTTTTCGCGCAACCACATAAGAAAGCATACTTGATTAAAAGTTATATTAGTCAGTAAAAGAACATACAAGTGTTAGAGCATGCAGAACCCGCTGTATAATCTTCACATTACTCCAAGTTCAGATAAACTTCATGATTATCAGAATAAACTTAATTTGCTATAGTATCAGTAAACGAACATATACAAGTGAGCATGCACAACCCCTATATCTCCGTTGTATAATCTTCCTATTATTCAGTCTAGATAAACTTCATTGTTATCAGAATAAACTTTTAAATTATAACTCATAACGGTTTATTCAAATGATGAATCAGTTTTATTAATAAAAAGTAATTGAATATAATAAACGATCTAATTAATAAATTAATCAATAACCGTATCGATAAATAGATAAGTTAAGTGACCCAGCATGACTCCAAATAAACAAGCAGATAGACAAATCAATAAACAAAATCTTTAAAACAATCAGTACACACCGATAAACAAATGTAAAACACTATCATTATAAAACTACATGCTAAGAAATCTTGAAGCCTACAGTCAATTTCATAAACATTGTCCACTAAAAATACATTAAAACAATAAACGAAATGTCACGTGACACCACATACGTTTGCTCTAAATGCTTTATACTAGCATTAATTGTGAACCGTAGATTCCATAATTCTTATTCCATGTTCACTGTTACTCATTATACAGTTAAAAATTGAAATTTCAACTGCTGAAAACAAATAAACAAAGAATCACGTGTCACTTGTTGTAGTGCTGTAGCATTGTGAACGTACATAGATTCTATAATTCTTATTCCATGTTCACTGTTACTCATTATACAATTAAATGATTGAAATTTCAACTGCTGAAAACAAATAGACAAAGAATCACATCTCACTTGTTGTAGTGTTAATCTCTACTTTACTTGGACAACATTGATGACATCGACTGTATAATAATAGTTAATAATTATAAAAATATCTCGAAATGTTTCACATGAGAGCACCGGTACCTTTACACGCGCGTGCGTGCGTGCGTGTACATTCACGTGCACAAAATCCACGCATTATATACCCATCTTCGATCACAACAGTCACCAAATCTAAAATTGTTCTCAGATAAACTGAATTAATAGTACAACATTTGTGTCATAAGGATGCACGAAATACATTGATTTGTCTTTGATATATTTGTGAGACCAAATAATGTACATGCCTGGCCATCAACCAATCATGCGTAGGACACTATATTAGTTTAGATATTAGATATCTTATGCATGCCAGAAGATATGATTATTGACGCTATAAAAACAAAATTTGCTGTCAGAACAACAGAACCTTAGCAACATTATGATAGCAAGAGTACTAAACAAAATCCCAAGGAGGGAAGGGAGGGTCGGTAATCGCTCAGTGAAACGTGGCTATCGCTTTGTGGTTTTATGTAAATCACGTGTTAGAATGCACCAACTGTACAGCGGAGTGCTGCCAAAGAGAACGTTTGCTCCCCTGCAGTACAGTAACCGTCAATTCATTATTAAAAACAGATCAAAAATAAATCAAACAATGTTTAAATGTATGGCACAAGCGGTCTGCGTGCGTGCACCAAAACTGACTTGGTTTGGACGACAACAATTGATAAAAAATCGCTGGTTGCTGGCTTACATGTCAATCTTATTAATATCTTGTGTTGACTTGTTTGTTAGTTTGAGTATGGGATGTAATGAGGTATATATAAAACAATTTCCTTAATACTCCGACGAAGGGCTAAAGCTCAAAACGAACGTTAGTAAAGTTAGGTCAACATTTTTTACGGTGTTACAAATTTCATTATATTACCTATCGTTTATATCAAACACCGACGCAGCCTATACTAGTTTACTCGCTAGTTTCCATTTATATCACCTCACATTTGAGGTTAAGTTCATGGTTTTCCACACAGTCACAGAAAAATAAATAAGGCTTCACAAACTTATTAGTGCCGTTCTTATTGATAAATGAAAAATGTTTCAACGAAAATGAAATAACATGCATCTTTCTCTACTAGTAACTTTTAACATGTTTTGAAAAACTTCAAAGCTCTAGCTACAAACGATTTCTCGGTATAAAGAGTTTGTGTGACAAACCGGCTCCAGAATAACTTTAAATTTGGTCGGCCCTGAGCAACATGATCTTTGAAGCGCAATTCGTTGCAAAAGTCCACAAAACAGAATTTCATAAGATGATTGGCGACTTCTGATTCAAAGTTTAATTTAGAGAATCTGAAAATTTTAGTTTATTTAGGCAGCCAAATTAAAATTAAATGAACTTTTATTTGAAATTAATTGTTTACAACTTCTTTTTGAAATAGTAACTTGTTGCTAAACGTAGTTTTATTTTGTGTTGAAATGAAACTTCAGTCAACTTTTTACTTTGAAAAACTGAAGATTTCAGTACACTTTTAAGGTATTGTGCAGCAAAACTAAAAAACTATTTTTGTTAACAATATGTACATGTGATATACTTGAAGGACGAACTCGTTGCCAAAACAAAGTTTGCAGTGGGCATGGTAAACTGTCTTTCAGCCTTACGTTGAGTTATTTCAGTAACAAAAGTTATTGTTATGGTTGATAATAGTGCACATTTTTTGAACCTAGATATTGCACATTATTACAAGACAAACACTTCATAGTCCATTCGGTACTGACCGAACAACATTACTGCCACCAGTACGAGTTCATACCGCAGGTGATTCTATTCACCTTGAAACAGAGGGCAATATCGACCGTATTTACACACATCAAGGTCAATATGAAGTCAAGTGGACGTGTGCCATCTTCGTTTGTAGTCGTAAACACGGCGTTCAGTGAACAATTCGCGCGCGCGCGTGCGGCAATACAGGCCTTTCCCGCCAAAATGCCTTGAGGCGACTTTTGGACGCGTGTACCATTTTCCCGCCAGAAATAGGATCGGACACGCGGACCGGAAGATAGACTAATTTGATAAGTGCGCTGTTAATAAACTTTTAAGTTTAAAATGGGTTTTTTCAAGAGAGAAATATCTGATAAAATGACATAATTACTTAATAAAATATTACACTGTTAGACCTTAGTAGATTTCTTTCTTTAAGATGGAAGTACGCAGGCTACCATGCATTTTTGAACACTAGCATTCGTGATCTGACAGTAAAATTCATAAAGGTTGAACGAGGCAATAGCTCATCCAAAGACGGAATGAAATTATGGAAATACACAATTTCAAAAAGGGTTGTGGCAGGCGATATGTAAACACTTTTCCAAGACAGAAAAGTGTTACCTATTTATTAAGAAAGGCTGTCCAAGGCTATATTCCAAGATAGAATGATGTCACATATTACAGTGCCAGACGATGTAGACTTAGCCCCTCTTAACCGCTCCCAGGGCGCATGTGACAGTTTGTTCTCATTTCGAGTGCACTTTGCATGGAGAAGACGATCTTTCAAATCATGTAGAGTTTTGTTATGCAAAGTTCTGAATCATGTAATCGCATTAAAATTGACCATGTGGTAAAGGTGTGACCTAATTACTATATAACTAGCAAAAAAAATAGCTAGAGAAAATGTACCGAAAAAAAGAAGTAAAACAGTGGTGCCGGCGAAAAAATCGAAATTTGTAGCACAAAATGTATCAAACTTAGTGCATGTAATGAAAAAAGTGCAAGAGAGGAGAAAGTGTAATGAAAAGCGCATCTAAAAAATAACAGTACAACGGAAAAAGTCCAACGAAAAAAGTGCCATGAAAAAAGTGCAACGAAACAATTGCAACGAAAAAATTGCAACGAAAAAAGTGCAATGAAAAAGTGTAGCGGGAAATGTCAGGTAACAAAACAGTGTAGCGAGAGTAAATTGCTCTAGGATAGGATCACTTGAATGTCATTTGAGAAATTGAGTACTCAAGTGCCATCAGCAAAGAATGAAAATCAGACAACTTTTTCGTCTCGATTTATCTTCGTCCCGTTTTCACACCAGACGCCGGACTTTAACGTCATAGTCATAGCCACCTATGTAAGCGCGCCCTTTGAATATATCATAAACGAAACTAACGTACGAATTGTAAATATAAGGAATTGATAAGGTCACTAAGACGAAACTAGTTTTCCTTATAAATATATAAAAAACTTGGCTTCAAGTGTGTAGAAAGACTAAATGCTTGGGTTTATTCCCTCCTACAAGATGAGTTTTACGAAGTCTTTTCTAATCCCAACTAAAGAGATAACAAAGAGACTTTAATCTCGTAAAACGTTTTCTCCGTCAAGACGATTTGGACCGATTGAGATGTTCTCGTATGAAAACAGCTTTTGTCTCTGTTATCATGATCAGAGGTGTTTTGATCGCAGTAAACTGAGACATAGTATGGCCACCTGTTACTACACATTCCATTACCTAGTGACCGGTCTATAATTACCTTCTTGGCATGGCTGCATTCATTTTACAAATACCTCAACTTATTAACAGAAACTTTGCGAAATCTTACAGCAAGTTATCTCCATGCAATCTTCGTTGAAAATACAACTATTATTACATTCCATTACCTAGTGACCGGTCAATAATTACCTTCTTGGCATGGCTACATTCATTTTACAAATACCTCAACTTATTTACAGAAACTTTGCGAATTAATCTTATAGAAGTTAACTCCAGTCTTTGTTGAAAATACAACTGTTGAGTTTTACAATATGTACATCGTAAAAGCTAACCTGAGTGCAACAATAAGTTTTTTTGGAAAGGAGTGTTGATCAACAAAAGTATGTTTACTTCTGTAATACAAAGGTACACCTCAACTTATTTACAGAAACGTTGCGAAATCTTATAGAAGTTAACTCCAGTCTTAGTTGAAAATACAACTGTTGAGTTTTACAATCTGCAAATTATGTACATCGTAAAAGCTAACCTGCAGCAATGAGGTTTTTTTGGAAAGGAGTTTTGATCAACAAATTCAAAGTTTGTTTACTTCTGAAATACAAAGGTGGTATTCAACAGAAATAACAACACAACGACTTTTAAATTTGAGATTAGCTTACTACAGTGGTACCTCTATTAAGCGGTCACCCATAAAGCGGTCACCCTCTATTAGGCGGCCACAATAAAAAGTTCCAAATCTATTCCTATACCTATTCTACACCTCTATTCAGCGGCCAACACATAACAATAACAAATAAAATATTTACAAAATAACATACAAATATATATATAAAATATTAGAATGTAGCAGTCTGGCAGTCACAGAATTTTTTATCAAAAAGTTTTGATCACTGGCGAGTTTTTCTGCCTGTGCAAAATGCATGTCCATATTTATATTATTTTGTAAATTTTGCATTGAAAGCCCACCGGGCTTCCTGTGTTGTAATGGGGTTCCTGTGTAATACTAGTGCCAGGAATAGCGTGGAACGCCTGGCGAATACTGACACGAAAACTTTCATACATTTTTGAGAGGTCGAGTTTATTTTCACTTTTTGCGACTCAAAATACTTTATATCTGGAAGGAAAAAAACATCTTGGATATACTATTAAGGTAATATTTTATTGATGTAATTGTATTATTTCAAATCATTTTAATTAAATTCAAATTTATGCAGTATCTAACATTCCCAATAATAAAAACTGCAAGGTTTTGCGTTTCGGCTTTTTCAACTAGATTTTCTTTATCAAGTCCTCTATTAAACGCTTATTCTTAAATTAATTTATCAATATTGATACATTTTTATTAGAATTAATGTTTTTTTTAACATGTTATTCCTCATACATTATTAATTTTTCCACGAACTACGCATAAATTATTAGGAGCACTTCCGCTCAAAAAGTCTGCTTGTTTTCTGGTCTGTGTGGTGTGTTTCCCCCAATTATTATATCTTAAATCAAGCATTTTGTAATCTCGAATGTTTATAGGGGATAGTTGATGCTTTTGTGTTAAATTTGGACTTGATTTTACAAAGGTAAGCTTGGAATTTTCAAGGATAGAAAAATTATATCATGTCAGCATGTTTATGCATCGAAGAGAAATACTATCATATTACAGTGTGGACACACTAACTGGGCCCACCTGAACAAAACTGCATTACAACCAATATCAAAACTACGGACACTTGATGTATTACAAAGCGCCAAAACCTTGTACAAAAGTATCATCCGAGTTATTAACACTGATTGGTTTAGTCGGATTTTATCGGGAATCGATTGTCTGTAGGTCGATTGTGATTAGACAGTTTTGTTCTGGTGGGCCCAGTTACTGTGTCCGCACTGTAATACATTTTAGACTCTTATGATTGATGCACTGATGAAGTCCACTTCACATTTCCATATTTAAGAAAGTTAGTGAGGTAGTGACTGGCATTTGAAACAGTAATGGGGACTAGAAGAAAGAAAGAAAGAAAGAAAGTGATTTATTATGATTTAGATATAAAGATGAACTATATTTGGGGTCCTCCATCAAGCATCCTCTGGAACCCAGGGGTAATCTTCTGTCGATCGTTTCTCGCTCCCAGAATAAATGTACCCCTGGGAACGTAGTCTGTTGGAGCTTGTTCCGGAAGTCAAAATTCAGCTCTTTCCTGATTGGTCGACCTTATTAGGTCGACCAATGAAAATAAAGATAACCATTCAAAGAAAGTCGTTAAATAAGTTTGAATTTTGACTTCTGGAACAAGCTCCAACAGACTACGTTCCCAGGGGTATTTATTCTGGGAGCATCGCACAGAATGCCCGGACACATCCGGGTCTTTTCTGCTGTTTAAGCGCGAAGCTCAATGAGGCGAAGCGTATTTAATGAGGTAATTTACAAAGAAAACAGGCCAAAATTGCTCAACTTTGTGTAATAAAATACATTTTAAAAGTTTTTAAAAGGTGATCTCAGTTAGGTAGGGGGTGCAAATCAAAGATGAAATGTTGACTAAACGTTTGCACTATCAAATTTTTAATAATGTCAACTAAGCTTCTCTTCTCAATGTTCCAACACTACTGTAATTTGTGGGTTTTAATAACAGGTTAAACTTAGGTAGGGGGTGCAAAATTAACATCGTAAACCAAGCAACATTTTGCACCCTTTACTTCTACAAAAAACTTTTTAATAAGACTCTCTTTTTTAAGCAGAATATTTGAGCTCATTATCTAAGGCTCTTGCAGACAAGTGAAATGATCCTTTTGTCAACCGTTCCAAACTTTAGCAGTGACATTCCCATCAGAACTATCAATGTCGATAATTTATTCGAATTATGCCTATTTTGAATAATTTGCGAGCCTCAAGTAAATGTCCAAAAAGACAATTGAATTCTGTGCGATGCGAGAAACGAACGACAGAAGATTACCCCTGGGTTCCCTAGGATGTCCATCATGTGTCTGAAACCTATTGTATTCTTTGTTAGCTTCATCACCTTCATTATATTGTTTAGCTTGGGCTTATTTGTTGCTTCTATAAAATATTACTGACTTACTCTGGTACATGAAGCTTAAGTCTAGCTCTTTGAAACATATAGGTGTACCACCCCTCCCTGCATGGTTTTGAAGCTGGTATTTTGTGTTTCACAAATAAAAATTAACTTAGTGTACTTCTTAGTTCTCCGACCAAACTGAAGCTTCTTATCTAATAAATACAGAAGGTGAAGTCATTATACAGAATATTACTGTTACATTTGTCATAATTCATGTCTTTATCATTGCATTTTAGTGCCGCCATGTTGTGTGAAGGCTGTTCCAAAAACAAGCTACGCAAAGAGTTCCCTCCTGCTAATGTATGCGATAAAGACCATGCACCATTGCACTGTATCAAGGTAACACTATACAGGCATTATATAGATAGAAAACTAATTCTATGAGAGACATACCCCTCCCCTCCCCTCTGCTAAAAAAAATAAGCACAGGGATCCCATGAAGTAAAATGTATATTATTGTTAGTCAACAAAGGGAGCTGGGGAAAGGAGTATCTACATAGCGATTACATAGATAGCAAAATAATTCCATGAGAGACATACCCCTCCCCTCCCCTAAAAATCAACACAGGGATCCCATGAAGCAAAATGTATATCATTAAGTCAACACAGGAAACTGGCAATGGGGTAAGACTACATATAAGACAACAAAGTTATGGCATAGCAACTAACTACCCCTCCCCTCCCCTCCCCTAAAATACCAAAGAAGTTATACTCAATGAAAAATGTAGAGATTTACAAGTATGTAATTTTCTGCTGAGGCCTTTGATGCCTCGTTTTGGTGTTTTTCTGATTTTTCAAACTCTTATAGCTTCTTGCAAATTTAATCGGTTTTTTTTTCTCAAACTTTCACAAGTTATTGTTATGGTGGATGTCTATCATATGATAGCTTTCTTTCTCTTAAAACATCAATTTTAAAAATTATGATTATTAGTGGAGGCCATTTATGAAAGTCGTCTATTCATGTGTATTGAGATAAATAGCATGTTATTCATTTGTCTCACAAATTTCATGCTTTGTTATAAATACGATAACCTTTATGTTTAATGTTTATATGTTTGTCATTGTTAGTGTGTCATGTCATCTGTTCAACGAAAGAAAATGTGTCCAACCTGTGACTCCTGTGTCACAGTGGATGAACCATTATACAAAGCGTGTGTCAAGAAATTTGAATATATGTTCCCGCCATTTGAATCAGAAGAAGAAGCATGCGCAGAAGTATCAGAGGGTGCATATGGACATTCCAGGTCCAAACTAGAAGTAAAAGTGGTAATGCTGAATGGAGACAAGAAGAGCATTACAGTATCACGTTCTGAGAGTGTCAAGGATTTGAAGGAGATTGTTAAGATACATTTTGGTGTTGATCCAAGAAAGCAGCGACTACTTTACCAAGAAAAACCTCTGGAGGTTGGTGCCTTTTGTTGATCATGTTGTAGTAGCTCATAGTTTGTCATTGCACAGACTAAGCCTTGATGAGGGGGACAGGGGGGTGGGGGGGGGGGGGGGGGGGGTCCTAAACACCTCAACACAGCAAAACAATTCCTACAACACCGCATCACAATATCTCTCATCAAACACTACGAACACCACAGCTTTAAAATTCACTGCACCTCGCAGCACACCGAAGGCATTTACATCACCGCAACTCCACACTTTGATAATTTTACACTGCAAGACCTCAAGAGATATTCATCAACACCGCAACAGTGCAATCTAATCTAATCTAATCTAATCCCCCATGTCCCCCTCCTTGATAGCATGTGATATATTATTTGTATCAACAAGCAGTAGAAACACCATAGGTTTTATCTAGTCTATATTTCTCTTTGACTAATGTGGCTACCGATCAAGGCTTAGTAAGTCTGTCCATAATCCTACACCATGATATTTATCAGAACTTATTTCCTACTACGAGCCTTCAAGAAACCTACGTTCCTCCTCAGGTCTTTTTCTCAACTTTGGCAATTTCCGATTAAAATCATATGGGTGTTGTTGTTTCTCTTTCTCTTTCTCTGCACCTGAACTTTGGAATTCTCTCCCTCCTGATATAAAATCTGCACCATCGTTGTCTAAATATAAATCTTCTAAAAACATATTTATTCAAGAACGCTTATAATTTGTCAAATAATAACTAACTAACAATAGATTATTTTGTGTTATGCGCCTAAAGCTTACCGCCTAGATTATGATTATTATGATTATTATGACTATTATGACTATTATGACTATTATGACTATTATGACTATTATGACTATTATGACTATTATGACTATTATGATTATTATGATTATTATGATTATGATTATTATGATTATTATGATTATTATGATGATTATTATGATTATTATGATTATTATGATTATTATTATTATTATTATTATTATTATTATTATTATTATTATTATTATTATTATTATTATTATTATTATTATTATTATTATGCATAATACTGAATACTCACTATTTCTTTCTATTTTCATAGACATACAAGTCTAACCGGTTTATGAAACTGGGTGATTACAACATCACTAATAACAGTACAATTACCCTGATCAAAGTACTCAAAACCATTGAAGCCACACTGAGGAAAGTCACTTTTGACTTCTCCTGGGAGTACGTTGGTTTTCGACGAGACTACCTCAATGCGTCAGCTATCGTGTACAGTGGTTCGCGTCGCGTTGACTACGTTGATTTCAGAAATCAATTTGGAGCAGAGATGTATCTGATGATTAACGGAAGTGGATCTGTAATGCACTCTGGCCATGGGTTCAAGAACAACTGGCGAGGCAAACGAGGGAACCATATTATAAGAATCAATTTGGAGACTCTTCCTGACACAGTTGACAAGATTTTCTTCACGTTAAGCGCTCTAAATACTGGAAGCATTCACGACTTTGAAAACCTTAAGCTCAGCTTCTACGACACAGGGAACCCATTGGAGCAGCTATGTGGTGATAAGATCAGCCGTTCAGTCAATGATAAAGCTGTTGTGTTTTGTTGTTTGTGCCGTATTGATGGGGTCTGGCAGGTGTTTAGCTTACAAGAGCCTTCGAGTGGTAATGTGAGGGATTACGATTCTTTGTTTTGGTCCATACGGGAACTCATTCAAAAAGGATTCTCCTAAACTGAGAACATTAAAAAAGAACTTTATGCTTAATATGCATATAAGGCTTGTAGACAATAGCATAGCAATTAAAGTTAGGCACTGCAATATAGATTACTGAAAAGGTCGAACATTCTGCTAAATGTTAGTGCGAACCACGCATACAGGAACTCATTCAAAAAGGATTCTCCTAAACTGAGAACATCAAGTATGACTGAAAAAGAACTTTATGCTTAATATGCACATAGGACATGACTGTAGACAAAAGCATAGCAAATAAAGTTAGCACTGCAATATATAGATTACTGAAAAGCTAGGTCGAACTTTCTGTAATCAGAAGGACGCGGAATTATTTTCTGGGCGTTATGCCTTAAAAAAAAATTTGTTGCTTTGTTGCAATTAGAGTTAGTAACTAAAGTTATATTTGCACTGATTTGATAAAATTTTTGTCAAATTTCTGTCTCTTGTATTTCTTAAGAAACGTGCACTTAATTGAAATAAAAAAAAAAATGCTACGATCACTGAAAATGTTGAGTATGTTGATGAAACTTACTGACGTTCGTTATTGCACTCAATTTCATGCTAGGCGTACTCACTAAGTCAGTTTATAAAGAAATACTTAATCAGTTCCACACAAAAAATCAAAAATAATACACATGCACAGAAAATCATATTTTGTACTTATGGTCTACAGGTCAGCACTAGCCTGCGTTACATCCGGAATTTTCCTCTTAAATTTTTTTCGATTTTTTTTTCGCGCAAGTTGCAGGGGGTCTAGAACAAGCTTTCTGGCGCTGTTTCGCAGGCGGACTTTACGAAGAAAATTCCGGATGCAACGCAGGCTAGGTCAGCACTGGCTGATACTAACACATAATGACATCTCTCAAGCAGATTTGAATATTTCACACGAGAAATGCGCTATGTACATCATTGATATCACTGTAAGTATATATTACCGACATCCTTTGCAGCCTTAAGAGTTGTGAATGCATAGCTTCAGCTGTGACAATGATTATTGAAATAGGTGTATATAAACATACACTAGTCAGGGAGTCGGTTTAGACGCCGACCGTTCGTCCATGCGGCAGGTTGTACTGGGTTACAATGTTACCAGTAGCAAAGTCACCAGTAGACCCTGACCTGACATGACTTAAACAGAGCTGGCTTGACTTCAGTGACATGACACGAGTTTACCGAGGGTAAATTCAGCATTGTACAGGTGCAGTATAATTGCACATTATATCTAAAATGTTACAAGTTTTGTGACCAAATTCAGTGCAAGAATTCTTCATAGGCTTTTCATTGGCTTTTCATAATAGGCTTTTCATTGGCTTTTAATAGGCTTTTCATTGGCTTTTCATAGGCTTTTTCATAGGCTTTTTCATATTAAGCTTTTCACAGGATTTTCAGGCTTTTCATGGGCTTTTCATGGGCTTTTCATGGGCTTTTCATAGGCTTTTCATGGGCTTTTCATAGGCTCTTCAGTCATAGGCTTTTTCATACTAGGCTTTTTAAAGGCTTTTCATAAAATTCTATATAGGCTTTTCATAGGCTTTTCTTTTCCCACTTAATTACAAAATTCAGGACAACGTTCTTGCAATTAGGTATATATACACAACAGCTAATTAAAAGTTACTCGTTACATTCTTCGTCATGTAATTCTGCTGCTAAGTCACTAGCTCTGGAAACATCCCCTAGAAGAGGTTTCAACTTATCCCTTGTCGGCAAAACTCGTCGACTTAATTGGAAACTTTGTCTTTTCTCAGAAAAATGTAAATTCCTGGAATTGGTTGCTCCAAGTTTGGGCGACGATGGAAAGTGTGATCTATCCGTTATTCCAGTTAAATTAAAATTGTATCTTGCTGCACCAAAATACCGAGGAGTTGAGCTTGCCGTTGTTTTCTGTAAAGATGAATTTCGTTTCTGCACTAATGTGTTCATGTGTTCTAAGACAATGGCTTGCTGTTGTGGACTTTCGTACTTTTCCGATGCAGTTTTCTTCGCCGTTGCAGGATTTTTTCTCACCCACAAAGGGTTTTTGTAGCGAAAATCTGTGCAGGGGCGGATCCAGGGGGGGTGGATTGGGTGGCTAGCCACCCCCCTCTTTGCAGGATTTAAAACAGGAAAAATGATTAGTTGATTAAAATCAGTAAATAAAAGAAAAAAATATGAATGTGTCCCATTGTATAAAAATAGTCAAAGAGTTAACTTGAATAATTTAATAATTTTAAATAATTAGTTTTATTTTGATCGGAATCAATACTTTATTATTATTCTCGTAAATCTCAGTTGTCATGAGAGCCTGTAGTACATGGTAGCAGCGTTCATCCGAAAAAAACAGCAAGGAAAAGCGAGCGCATTACGAGCTCTGTGCTCTCGTCCCCACAATAATCGTCACAAAGTCATCAGAAGCCATATATGAACTTGCCAACGTCCTGCAATAGAAGTGGGATCACTTGCTGCCAGTTTCATCGGCCTTTGAAAGTGAGCTGTCTCGCTGGACCAATCACTGCAAGCGCCAGGCCATAGAGGAAACATCTGTGACATCACTTTTGTCAAAGCATGCTGATAACATGTTCTTTCCTAACATCAGATAACTTTTGAAAATTCTTGCTGTTTTGCCAATTGGTAGCACGGAGGCTGAACGCTCATTCTCCTGTGTAAGGCGAGTGCACACATGGCTAAGAATCACGATGACAACGCAAAGATTATCTGACTTAGCCGTTATTGCCATGCATGGGCATGTCATCCCCATTAGTAGAGAACAGGTTTGCGAGGCATTTATAAAGAATCACCCAAGGAAAATGATAGCACCCTCTCTCTTGCATACCTAATGTTGTAAGGTTTGTACTTTTCTCTGTTTGAAATTCCGCTATATTTGTTTTCGAAACTGCTTAATTTATTTAGGTGATAAGTAATAAGTAACTGTCAATTCGAAAAGGCAAGTCTTAATTGATCTCGGGACATAAATGATCGTTCTAATCTGCTTACTTTGAACATCGCCGGTGTTTATTTCGGATTGCAGTTACGTGCCAATCCATATTTGTGTATCCTTTTCGGTTCCTTCACCTTTTTAAATAGGTGCAGTGGAACCTCTATTTACAGACATTCAAGGGCTGGGAAAAGTCCGAGATATCGAGTTATTTTTACAAATTATTTTTTTTAATGTATTATTTTTATAAATGTATGATATGAATTTTGCATTGCCTAGACATAAAGAGTTGTCCGCAACCCTAGACCTATCATTTTAATATTATTTTGGAGTTAGCCACCCCCCTTTGTAAAATCCTGGATCCGCCCCTGCTGTGACATCGTTAATTGGACTGTTTTCATGCGGTTTCATTTGAATTCTTTGCTGAGGAGAAATCAAACCATGTTGCTTTTTACTTTGTGTATCTAACTTGCTTTTGTGTGATTGACTTTGTGAGTCTATCGAGTCTCCGGTGATATATAAATCGACATTTTCAAGTTCTGAAATAACACTGTTTTTAGGTCTCCAAACGGGATCATATCCTTTCAAAGTACACCAAAAACGGCGACTGTTACTACTATGCTGAGAATTTATCCTCTGGCCTGCCATGATAACGACGAGAATTTCCCCGTTTTATGTAATTTTCCTGTTGCTAACACGTACAGTTGCTATAGTAACTAATCCCTTTCATTTCGATTTTATCAATAATTTATCGCCTGATAATTAGTCAAAGAAAATGTTAAAATTTCATCATCATTTGCATTCGTCTTTTCTTAGTATTAAATTATATTGTACAAAGTGATATGAATAAGAGAAAATAGATCTATATTAAAATTGTACATGGTTACTGCATAAAATACAATATATTATTCTAGATATCGATGGTGTATACATTTGTATATTTTTGATTCTCTTTGTCCACAATATCAAAATTTTAAATCTTACAGAGATAAAAATGTAATGCAAATTCTAAATCCAAATATATTCCATAAAAAAAAAACACAAAATTCTAGTCATAATGTAATACGAAGCTGATTTCATAGGGCCTCATATATCATTCAAATTCAAATCCGTTCAAATGCAAAAAAGCCATTCAAATGTCGCAAAAATATCTAGTTGAAAAGCCATTCAAGTGCAAGGTTCAAAAGCTGATTTTTTTTCTTGATTTTGGATTAAAAGACTGACATTGTCACAGATGTTTGTGTTATGGATACATAGTTTGACGTAAGACCTTTTGCGTAAAACGTGCGTAAATATAATTTTGCATTTTTTTAATGTACAGTTTTCTTACAATTTCAACGCAATCAGTTCAGTAAGACATGATCACGCTTGCGCGTTAAACATGCATTATAGCGGTTAGATTTACGTTTCCATTTTATACGCAAACAGTTCATTCATAAAAGCTATGATTACGTTAAACGTTCGTCATGCTTAACGTTTACGTATAGTCATTTTAAAACAAACAATGACAAAAGAAATGGATGCATTAAACCTGCATAATTGTTACGTTTCCGTAATAGTCATGTTACGTTTTCTACTTGAACTCGCTGAGGAACTGTGAAAGAGTCAATGAGAAAAATCCAGAGTATAAAGGCCTCCGGGCAAACGGTTTCAACATTTGCTTCAACATCCGTTCGATATGTTTTGTTGAATGGCAATGTTGAAATCTTTTGCCACCCCATTTCAACACTGTTGAAACCGTTTTCCCCCTGCGTTCAACATTGTTCAAAAACCATATCACTTCTACAGCGTTCAACAAAATTGAACCAATGTTGAAGCGAATATTGAAGTCGTTTGCCCGGGCCTTAACACTAACACGTGAATGTTGTCATGGGTGTTTTCCGATTTGTCAACAACATTCGGTTGATAATTGGCCATACCATTTTTTTTCAACCGAAATTAATCATCGGTTTTTTGAACAAATGGAAGACAAGCCATATTTACTGGTAAGGTCGCAGGTGGCTGGTTGGTGACTGTCAAAATTGAAAACTTTGTTCGTCCAAAATAAGACCTTATATATTTGAATATTGCTAAAATGTCCCCCAAGAAGATTTAAGAATATATGTACGTCAGACTCCATTTACTAGAAATCATTCACTAACAAACGTAATTTTTCTCTTTTTATTACCAATTTTTCTCGTTTACAAGAAATCTAAAAAATTACGTGTTTTTGCAAACACTGTCCCACAATGAAATTGTCTGCCATGAAGTAGAAAGTTTGACTTTCTTAAAAAATTTATAGTGTTTTTCTATACAAGTATTTTCTATGGTTTATCATTCCCATATTCGTAATTCGTCAATGGCATTATCCATTATTATTATTTCTTAGAATATTTTTTTGTATTTTAGATATATATAAATTTAAAATGGCATTTATTGTATATATATTTTTCGTATTTAAACGGCAGATAGTTAGAAAAGTAACTCAAATATTCCCAGAATGCAGTGGGAAGGTTAAATTTCTAATTTTCCCAGCAATGCATTGCACAATGGGTAGGTTTTCTTTTTGTCCCACAGTGCATTGCTAAGGATGCATCCAGTCGTTCCCACAATGCATTGGGAAGTGTAAATCTATTTATTTCCCAGTAATGCATTGCACACAGGATAGGTCCCTTATTATTTCCACAGTGCATTGCCTAGGACGTACCCAGTCGTCCCCACAACGCACTGCGGTGAAATAAGGTGAACCCCAGATCTTCCCATGATGCAATTAGACTGAAGTCTAACTCATGACGCTGAAGCCAGTCCTTCCTGTGGCTTAGCCTGGGCTGACGATGTTTCCATGGCAACATATTTGTTAGTGTCGTTGTCCACAACGGTTATTGTTGGCGCTGGTTTGAGATACGCAGCCATGGCGTCCATGATGCTGGGAGTCGGTGCGAAATCCACCTCATCACCTTCCTCTACTGAGAGAAGCACTCTTGAGCGAACTACAACATGGAAGTAACACAGGATTAGCATATAACCAGCATGACGTCACATGACTGTTTTATTAGATATGAAATTATTATGATTATTATGGTTAACGCAGACGCCCATTTTAGGCAAAGACAATCTTATGTTACAAGAACACACCAATGTACATCACAACCCACTAGCCAGCCAATAATTGTTAGACAATATAGCCTTAAAATAGAGACACCTTACAAAGACAGACATCTTACTTAGACAGACATCTTACTAAGACAGACATCTTACTAAGAGAGACATCTTACTAAGGCAGACACCTTACTAAGACAGACACCATTTAAAAGATACGTTTTCTTTAGAACGATCAACACCTCAATCAACGGTTATATAAGACTTTAGGCTATTAGATTTATCTTAGTGATCTGACTGCACATGCATCAAGCCCTAAAGCGCTATGCCCAGCAATTCTCTACTACAGCCAACATCCCCTTAATGACACAGTAGAGCACTTCCTTATACGTGAGGGTTATTTGCCATTAATGACATGCACATTTGTTGATGAAAGAGTGAGTACATAGAGTTGTATGCTAGAATAAATAAATATGTAGGAGTAGTGATTGTTTGTCTCCCCAATTCGCCAATACACAAGCGAGATGCGGCCTGGGTCGAGGTAGATTCCAGAAAGGCGTTACATGTGAAGCAACAATACCAAAATGACATCGCTGTCCGATGTAACGATCCCAAGCGTCTTTGCGGGACTTAACTCGACCCAGACCGCAACTCGATTCTGCATTGGCGAATTAGTATAAAATACTAGTGTCTGCCTAAAAGATTGATTTATTTTGAGTAAGTAAACGTTTGTGTTGTATATACGAGTGTTTTTACAATGGCAGACGGCCCTCACCTGAGGGGGTACTGTAGTCCATTGATTGCTTAGGAACAGTGCGATCAGACACCGCAGGGGAGGGGAGGGACAGTCCATGTTTTGTCAGAGGACTCCAACTGCCAATAAAGACAGCAAAACATAGAACAACAACCTTATAAAAACAAAAATACAAATACTTCAACACACTAATGAAAACAAACTGAACACACTAAAATATAAACAAATATAAATATACAAAACACTAAGGTTGGTTCACACTAGCGACATCATAAGCATAAGCAACATACGCGCGCAGACTCAGTGAAGCATTTTTTTGACTAAGTGTGAGAGAAGACAAGTGCGGCTATTTTGCAAAGCCCAACTCAGTCTGCGTATGTTGCTTTATATGCTTATGCTTAGTCGCTATTGTGAACTGAATTCTACTTTATTATGCATTCATAAAAATCAACGCGTTACTAAAATGCATTTCATATTTTCATATTTTTTTAAGGTGTTTTGCTCAAAGTGCTTCGCCAGATAGATGGCTATTGAAGCCGCGTGGCTGAATTAAGTGCGTGTCTTCAATAGCGGTCCGTTAGCTTATTGAAAAGCGCACTAAGAGCGTGCATGTAAAATGCGCTATAAAAGCACACATTGCATCACATAATAAGCCAGATGACTGTAATCTGCGCATTAAATAGCGCAATGTAAGAACGCATTGCTTTAATTTTAATGTATAGTGATAACTATTGCAAAAAATATACTGTTTCGCGACTTTAATGAGCCAGTTGTAAGTAGTGCAACAAATAGGAACGAAATAGAACACTTGATCGACATGCAAGATGTATAATATCAATCTGTATTCATTCACGATGAGACGATATAAAATGCACTATGTAAGAACACATTGCTTTAATTGTAATGTATAGTGATAATTATTGCAAGTTGTAATTAGTGTAACACACAGGAACGAAACGTACATTTATCTCTTCGAATAGAACACTTGATCAACATGGAAGACGCATAATATCGAATATCAATCTGTATTCACTTACCATTAAACACGTGCTAGTTTGCGTCGAGCGTGCGTTCACTTGTCGATGTGTTGTTTTTGTGTTATTAATAATTGATTGTAACTTTTGTAGTTGACCTATTAACGATCTAGAATAAAACAAAAACCCAGTCAATTGACATTCCATAGACAACGTACAAGACAGAATTCTAGAAGACATGATCATTGTGGTGCTCACCTGTTGGAGTTTTCTAAACCGTCCAGTTTTTTTCGTAAATCCATATTTTCGCTGGAACACTTTTCGACTCTAGAGAAAGAGGTTATAATAGGATTAATATACTTTAATGAATGCTATAAAGATGTTAAATATATATGTGCACTGCAAAAACGGCTGAGTAGATACAACTCAGTATATTGAGTTAATCATGCATTCAGGATGACACTTTATAGTGAGTAAACCCAACTCATTATTAAGAGTAAACACAAATGTAGATGTGCCATTGAGCACAATGAACTCAATATATTGAGTTTAAACTCACTTTTACTCTTGATAGGGTTGGGTTTACTCATTATAAAGTGTCATCCTGAATGCATGATTAACTCAATATACAGAGTTGTATCTACTCGGCCGTTTTTGCAGCGTGATGGTGGTGATGATAATAATAATAACCGTTTTCACAATAGCCGGAAAATGAACAAATTGTCACAGACAGATCTGTGGTGATGATGATGACAATATGATGATTTACCTTTTTTCTAATGTTTCCATATATTCTTTCTTTTTGCGTCGACTTTCTTGTGCAGATATCTAAAACAACAGACAAACAAACAAATGAATAAACGAACGCATAACCTGAGTATCAGGCCCTTTGGGAGGGGGCGGGGAGGGACTGGTTGAGAGAGAAGAGGGAAAAGGAGGTTTCTTCCCTCTCTCCCTTCTTTCTCTCCTTCCCCCCTCCCCTAGAGCCTGATACTCAGGTTAACGAACGCATGGATGAATGAATAAATGAATGGATGAATGAAGCAAGCTGGCAGCCAGCCAGGCAAGAATGTAGGGAATGAATAAGAAAAGCAAGGATGAAGCGGAGAGAGGAAGGAAGGAAGGAAGGAAATAGCGGAGGGGTAGTAGTGGGGGGGGGGGGGGGGGGGGGGGGGGGGGGGTGGGAACAACGAAATCAAACTCACTTTATTTTTTATTTTTCTTCTAACTTTCTTTAGAGCACGTTCTTCAACCTAATGACAAAATGATACATTAATACAGTTCAGACTATTCAAAGTTTATTCAAAGCAGTGAAAACAAACAAAGCTAGTTCAATGTTTAGTTACAAAGAATCAAGTAACCATCAATAATTCATATTATTCAAAAAGCCATATCGATATCATACAGATGCATGAGAGGCTAGTCAGTCCAGAACAATAGTTATTCAAATTGGTCACCATATTCAGTGTACATGTATGAGAGGCTAGTCAGTCAAGAACAATATTATTTCAAATTGGTCACCACATATTGATTCAGTGTACATGTATAAGAGATTAGTTAGTCAAGAACACTACTTTTTTCCATTCAGTGTACATGTAATATGAGAGGCTAGTCAGTTCAGAACAATATTTATTCAAAATGGTCACCATATATTTCATTTCAATTCGGTGAACATGCATGTATGAAAGGCTAGTCAGTCCAGAACAATATATTGTTTCCATTCAGTCCAGATCAATAGTTATTCAAGTGATCACCTTGTGTAAACCGTGTAAACCTTTTGATGTATGTACTATTTGACAAGAATGGTGTATACCTTAGTAAGAGGAAGACCTGCTGGTACAGGTAAACCTTCTGATATTAATGTTCTTCTTTCTTCTTCTGTCAGATAAAAGGGCTGTTTATCTTGTGGCTGAATAAAATAATAAAATAATCTTGTATGAAAACTTGACAAAAAAAACAACAACATAAACAAAAACAGGTAGCTGTTGTTGTTGTTGTTGCTGCTATAGTTGTTGTTGTTGTAGCTATTGTTGTCGCTATTGTTGGTGGTGTTACTGTTCTTGTTGCTATTGTTGGTGGTGGGTGTTGTTACTACATTGTATGTTGCTGATGGTGTTGCTGTTGTTTTAATGTTGTTGCTGCTGTTGGTGGTGTTATTGTTATTGATGTTGGTGGTGTTATTGTTGTTGATGGTGGTGTTGTTGTTGCGCAGACATCATAATACTAATTCAAACCTTTCCAAAATTATAATAAACATAATATATTACAATATAATTGTTTTTCCCTTACCTCTAGTTAATTTGCATGCTTTGAAAACTTAAATGCACTTTCAAAACTAAATTATGTCTAACAGACAAGGTGAAGTATAATACTAAGTATAAATATAATTGAAGCTAAATTAAGACTCACCCTTATTGATGGTGGTGTCGTCTCTCCTGCACTTGATCCACTTAGTTCGTTTTCTATTTCACGTGGCGGCGTGCTTGGTGTTGTGCTTGTTGGCGAATGTGCAGTTGAGTCATAACCTAGTTTAAACAACAAAGACTGTTACATTTCACTCTCAGTAAATGTTTCTGGCTGTATCATACTGTTATAAATATATTTTGAAATCTATGTTAATATTCTAAAATATCAACAGAAAACATTGAATAGAAATTATTGTTTTTTTATGATTAATTTGTTCATTAATTTGTTTATTTTTTAATTTGTTTATGTATTGACCTGTTTACATTGAATAGAAATTATTGGTATTGATGATTTATTTGTTCATTTATTTGTTTATGTATTTAGCTGTTTATTTATTTAATTGTTTATTTATTTGTTTATTTATAATACTTTACAAAGAGCAGTATACTATTATCAGAGTACATAGACTAAGAGCATGCTATTAATAATATCAAGCAACAACATTGAATAATTAAAATTATGCTTTGATTAATTAGCATTGGTTTGCATTAGTTTGTTTCTGCTCAACTGCTAGGGTAGCCAATTTCAATTCTACATTCATTATTCTGATTAGTTATAGTGAAGAAATATAATTTTATTGTCAAAATATTTCTTTTTCAAATCAGCTTTTTAAATAATTATTACTGCAAGCTTTTAGTGTATATACTCTTTGAGATCAAAGGAAAGAAGTAAGCAGTAAGAACAAGCAGTTTGAGATTAGAGTTTTCATGTGCAAAAACATATATAAAATATTTTCATAATTTCATCAAAAAGGGTGAGTTTCTGTGGTGAGACAGCTAACAGCAAACGTGCAAGACAAAATAAACAGGAAATTGTTTCAATTTTATGTCCAATATAATTACTTGAACAATTTGCTGAAGGGAATTTTTTTAAAGCCAAAGGAATGTTTACAAGCCACTTGGATGTCAAAAGCAATCATTTCAATGAAGAAAAAACCATTTTAATGCTAAAAAAGCCAATCAAATGTCAATGACAACTATTTTAATACTAAGGAAACCATTTCAGTGCCAATTAAAGGCATTAAGGAAGCCATTGAAAAGTCTCCCAAAAGCCATTTTAGCGTCACAAAGAAACCATTTAAATGCAAAGCCAACAAAATGTTTTATTACAATTTTTATCAAATTTCAATGACAAAACCAAATCCTAGACAAGGAATGCAGACAGTGACCTCCAGTAAGGGTGGCTTCAAAATACCACTCAACGTGTCAATTACAACTACTTGCATAACTAATTAAAGCTCAAAATGAAAACTGAGAAAGAGAATTGAAGAATAAGAGAGTTGGAGGCATAGTGACAGTGAGTGCTTACTGTTTTGCGTGCAGCGTCTGAGCGTGGCGTATTCTGACTGGATAGGCAGTGGTGGAAAGTAATACCCATCACCTATGAGAAATGTACAAGTGTTATATACTGCTGCTAGGGTGATTTAAGAATAGTTATAGCATGTGGTATAATGAGAGATTTAAAGTGCAAATTTATATGTTATAACTCAACTTTTAGTTTTATTTATATGTATGTGTATGTGTATTTTTAATTTTTATATATGATTTACTTTTGTATTATGAGAAATAAACAATGGTTACTGTATATGCTACAGCCTGTGAGATTTAATAACAGTTATATCACATGTATATACACCTATAAAAAAAATTGTTGTTGCAATCAAAACTACAGTCCACACTCTGCAGCCTGCAAAGGATGTTGGTATTTTGGTTGTACCTGTTTTTGTTATATAACCATAACAAGTTTTTGCAGTTGTAGATGATGCAACAAATATTTCTTGAAAAAACGTGTAATATAATTAAATCTCAAATTATGTTGATATTACTGACATCCTTAGCAGGCTTCAGAGTGTGGACTGTAGAGTTGATTACGACAACAATTTTTGAATTAGGTGTATATAATAATATAGCACATGTACAATTTCATAACTAGAATTGAGAATCATTATCATAGTCAACTTAGATCTAGTTCAAACTTCACATTACACTTGTGCCAATTTAAATGTGGATGAACTCAAACAATATAGGTCAGTTTTGCTCATTTCATTAGATCCAGCACATGTGAGATGCGATATTTGAACTACATGTAGTTCGTAGTGGGATTTAAAAGCAGTTATGTCACATACACTTCACAAAAATACAAAAACAAACATTTTTTTCTATTAGTAGAGATGTGGAAGGTTACAAAAGAGCCGATACAGGAATTGAGCAATGTACAGCATATCAGATGGCATATCATTGCATCATTTATGTACAGTGTCATATTACAAAGGAAACTAACAGTTTATTCAGGGGACCCTTGTGAACCCAGCAGTATTGTTGTATTATGTGTCAGAGCATATTGTCAGAAATTACATACATATGTAGACATTCAACTTTATTTAATTACTCCGACGAAGGGCTATTAAAGCTCGAAACGTCAGTAAAGTTAAGTCAACAGTTTTTACAGTGTTACCAATTTCATTCTATTACCTATCATTTATATCAAACACCGACACAGCCTATACTAGTTTACTTGTTAGTTTCCATAAACAAATTCATTAAACATTACAAAATGACTGGTTTCCAATATGGCCCACAACCTAACCATAACCATACTGTGCTTTAGGATGGCATTTTATGCATTTATTATTTAAATAGCTTTATTAACATTTTATAACCAAAAATATTTTGTTTTAATCTTTTAAAAATAAAGGTTTATTAATATAGTTTAAATTTTATAATATATATATTTTTGGGGCTATTTTTAGGGAAATCGTTCCATGCTAGCAAGTGCTATACTAGCTTATAAAAATGTTGACTCTGATACAAGGGAAGGAAGATTGCTACCATTTAAAGAAATAGTTTATCTTAATTGATTTTCTTTTTTTTTTCAAGTGATTTTTTCTTGGAGCAACTTAACACAAGCAATATAAACTTAATAGAGACTTCACGAACACAAACGTGCATTTATGAAAAAATCAAAAAGGTATTAAATGTTTGATGAATTTACAAAACAACAATTTTAACAGTTCTTGCATCAAAAAGTAAAAGAATGAATATAAAGAAGAATAAAAAAGGATAAATAAATAAATAAATAAATAAATAATGAGAAATAAATGGAAACGAAAAATGAGGAAATGAAAAAAAATAGAAATATGAAAACAAACAAATGTTCTCCGAATTAAAACTTTTTGAATTCTCTTACAATGTTAGTTACCACGAGAATATCTATATATTCACACAATAATATCGGCATCTGACTATTATTAGCACAATAGTACGTAAATTCACTAGCTCGTGTTGATGAATGATTCTGGAACAAACGATCAGAACGTCATTTCAAAGGAAAAACAACAACTAAACATGCTAAATGACGATTGAATGCATTTAGACGTCAAAAATACGTCAACGAAATTACAAAGCTCCATGGAAACTAGTTTAACCGGTTTAATATTTTTGACTAAAAAATATATTCATAGAGCGGTAACAACCAACCGTGAAAAGAGAAACATTTTTGAATTTTTGAATACTATTTGTACGTTGAAGCGAATGTAAAAATCAAAGTTACTGTGTTAACTAGAATAGGATCAGCTGTGTTTGCTTTGCGTTACATTTCAATCGTAACTATTTTGTTCGTCGCCACTTTTATGCACTATAAACCCTCTATACAATAAATAATCTAGTCAATCTATTTCACCAAAACTCTTTAACCGTTAAATAACTCGCTTACTACTTTATCGACGCCCTTAAAATGATAATTTTTCGTAACGTAATATTTCGTAAAGAATTGCAATTATTTTGAAGAAAAAAATACTAATTGTTTGAAATAAAACAAATAAATACATTTCAGAGAATAAATAGTATGTTAATTTCATTTCACTGAAATCAACAAGTGAAATGTATTTTGTGGTAATTTTTAGCTGTAAATAGAGCCAATATTTTGCACGTGTGATAGTTGAATAAAAATATACAAACAATCACATCTTGTCCAGGGCGATATTTCACCGGATACCGATGATAAAAGCACTTCGTTTATGAAGACACCCTTGTTATAGGTTCGAAACTGGATAGGACTTGGACTGACTGACCTTTGGCAATATAGCCTATTGTTTTACATCAACTCACAAGAAAAAGTTTGCGCACGGAATCTACAAATTATAATCAAAGCTGAAAAATATTTTAATTAGCTTGCTTTATCTCCGGCATTTAGTATTTAATTTAACCTTAAGGATGGTAGTCATTTAAATAGAGTTTGTACTACAGAGTGGATAGACTAGGACAAAGACTGCGATACAAGCTACAACTCATGAAAATTTAATATACATCCATGTGTTTTTTGTTGAAAGTTTTGTTATTGATCAAATTCAATTCAAAGGAATTTTAAACTCTTAAGAAAAGGGTTTTTTATCAACACCATCAAATATTGTAACACTCAATAATAATATCTGAAAGACTATATTTTAATTAATATATTACCTGATTCGTTTTCCCCCATATCTCCATCAACTTCGTTGGAATTCTTTCTAGAATCATTCAAAGAATTGATCCTATCTATCTCTGATCCTTCCATGTGAAAACTATTCTGATTATTTTCAAAGGGAGGACACAATGAATGTCTCCCAAAGAGATTCGTCTTTAGATCATCGTCTACCATTAATGATCTTGTATGTTCAAAATCTGGAGATCTCGACCTTGCAGTCGGTGTTGGGCAATATAGCGATTCATTCGAACAATCTTCGGGTAAAGCTGGCATCGGGTCCATACTTAGACCATTAAGATTAAGTGAGTGGTTTTTGGAGTTATAGTTTAGTCCTGTGTTAGAAGTATACTCTGGTAGGTTATAGTTTGGTAGAGTTTGCTCCATACACGATGGAACTTCGTCAAAAAAGCTTGATAGCCAATCAACTGGGACTTCATCGTTCTGCTAGGAAAATAAAGAGTGAAATATCACAAATTTATTATTAAAAATATTGGGTAAACTTTACAAGATGATTATGAGTGTAAGTGGTTAATGCGAGATGTTTTGTATTTACAACTCTTTTACTCACCATTGATTGAAAATTATTGTCATGATATCCGTCTTGAATCATTGAATCGAAAAGTCCAGAGTCTGAAGGGCAAAGAGAGGCTAAACCTGGCTCTTTCTTAACTATACTTAGATCTAAAGAACGGTCCATAGTTGAAGGAGAGGGTAGAATAAGGGAAGAGAAGGGGAGAGGTATATTTAAGCGTTCTCAGTCATGAGATTTCTTCACAACTGGGAAAATGTAGATTCCGGCGTTTGTTATAAATGTATCACTTACGATAGCCAATCAGATCACAGTATCCCTTCAGCGAGAACAATGGGCTTCAGTGCGTCATTCCATATAAGGAAGTAGCTTATTAGAAATGCTAATTGTAAAGACGCTGTCATAATTAGCATAATTATAGCAGTTGGTTTTCTTTGCTGTGGTAGTTTGTGGTTACTACGGGTGATCTTGTGTCTTAACTGGTATTTGTGTAATCGGTTCGACTATTCCTGTCCTCTCATTGGTGGAAATCTTTCAGTCATTTTCAAATGATGGCAACATTGTTCTTTCATCCAAAATGTTACTAAGCGATATAATACGGCGTACTTTCAACATCGTCCCACACATTCAATTCACTTTCAATATCCAAAAAGGCAGTTTATGTTACATCTCCAAACTTGATCAAGAAACAAGAATATTTCCCAAGTCTAACCCGCAAACTTCTTCTCTTCCTTTGTCGTAAGAAAATTCGGAGTAAAATAACTTTTGTTTTGTAATTAAAGTTTGGAAGCACTCCGCTACCACGACAACGAGTGTGTCAATATAATAATTTCTTGATTTTTATGATTTCCTTTTTTAATGAGAAATAAAATGCTTGTTTATTGTGTAATACAATCCCTAAGATTTCACTATGTAATTTTGTCCGAAAAGGGGTAATATTCGAGTTTGTAAAGTGGGTTTCCAATCCTTTTCAGTAAAGTCTCCTCCCTCTAAGAGCAGTGAATACAAAGGCAGTTAAAGTAATTTCTTTGTTATTTTCAAAGAACTAATACAATATATAAATGACCAGTTTACCTTGTACTGAATATTGACAAAAACTCGAATGGAAAAATTAATCTAATCGAAGAAAGAAAAATATATCAAATTTTGACTGGAATATTACAGTTTCTAAGAAAGTGGGAAAATTATTGATTAGTTTGAAATATTGACATGTACAATTTCAATGCAGCTATTTTTATCGGTAATTCTAAAAACTTAGGAGAAATAGTCAAGTTTGCTCTTTTACTGCGGCCGGAAGGTTTAACGTCCGAAACGTAATTAGTACGTTTTATCGGTACTGCATATATATAAATGGAAACTAGCGAGTAAACTAGTATAGGCTGCGTCGGTGTTTGATATAAACGATAGGCCGAATAGAATGAAATTTGTAACACCGTAAAAAATAGAAATGGAAACTAGCGAGTAAACTAGTATAGGCTGCGTCGGTGTTTAATATAAACGATAGGGTAATAGAAGGAAATTTGTTAAACCGTAAAAAATATAAATGGAAACTAGCAAGTAAACTAGTATAGGCTGCGTAGGTGTTTGATATAAACGATAGGGTAATAGAACGAAATTTGTAACACCATAAAAAAATGTTAACTTAACTTTACTGACGTTCCGAGCTTTATAGCCCTTCGTCGGAGTAAAAGAGTTGAATATTTTTTGTACCGTCTATAGTTTTCCCTTTTTATGAATTGAAAAATTTGTGAATGTTTGTACGAGGGGTATTTCTAATATAAATAGACACTAATTTAAAAGAAATGAATATACGTATAAATAATATTAATATTATTAGATCAAGAATATTGCAATATACCAGTTAAAATATATCATAGCATTCTCTACAACATCCAAACGTGCATACTAAAGATTCGGTAAAACTTTCAGTATATTTCTTAATAAAAAGTTATTTTAATAATTTCTAAAAAGACATTAACGTTTGTAAATAACGTATTTACTTCAAAGAAAATTGTGTTTTTCGAGTTTGAAAAGTTAGCATGATTGCCATGGAAACTCGATATTGTTTAAGGTGGCTCGACGCGGGATATTACGTCGGTTTTCCTTCAAGAGAATCGGCAAATCAAACTATGTTGTTCCAGCTTATGTCATTAGAAATTGTGGTGCTGGATTACATACGTACATATATAGGTCGGTACTAGGATGTATGCAGCCCGAAATAACTCTCATGGACACTTGCAACAATTCGCAGACCGTATTTACGAGATACTATCTGACGTTTCGAGCTTTAACCCTTCGTCGGAGAGGAAGGGCTAAAGCTCGAAACGTCAGTAAAGTTAAGTCTACATTTTTTACGGTGTTACAAATTTCATTCTATTACCTTTCGTTTACTGACGCAGCCTATACTAGTTTACTCGCTAGTTTCCACTCATATTGACGAGAGGCTAGTCGGTAAGGCAGCTTGAAATCTTGTGAAAGTAAATGTAAACACTATACGCCGGATTGTGACGTAAAATTATTTCTAATAACTCCTCTAATACTTTTGTTTTTATTTTTTTTACAACACTTATTGCAAAGTATGACTGAAGATATCGGAATTGTCGACTTTCAAATCTTCTAATTTTTAATCTCTTTTAAACTCTAAAAATGTCAGTTCTACTAGTATTTTATGTATTTCTCTTGACAACCTATTTGCAAATTGTTGTATACTAGCAATCTATTCCAAACTATGAAATGTTCTTGCTAAAAACGATTTATTCCTATTTGGCTACTTGGGATTTGTTTTATTTTTTCTGTGACAACTTTCATGTACATTGTTGTAGTATTTTCAAATCGATAACCAGCTTTCTTCAAAAACTATGAAATAGGCTCAATTGTTTCCTTACTGAAATGAGATATTTCATGACGACCTTCATGGAAATTGTTGTAGAGGCAATCAAGTCTTTATATGAAGCGTCATATCTTGTCAACTGATAAAATCTCGAAATATAAACACTCTGGCTTTACAAAGAAAATCTATTAACCCGATCTCTTCTTTATTTAAAATACTCGAGGGCACTCAAGTATCTTGTTTAAAGTGGTTTATAGCATAGACGACCGATTAGCACGTGCGGGTCCAGTCACTACTAGTGGCCATGCACTTTGAGAACAGATTAATTACCGCGCCTATATAAATGTACTTTAATGGTTAGCCTCTCTGATTTGAGTAAAACATAATTCGCAGCAAACGCAACAATTAAATTGACAGTCGTTTGGTGAATGAAGCCTTGTAAATAAATAATAAATAAATAAATAACAAAATGTATCTCGAAATTTTGAAGAGAAAGTTAGTGTAGTTTAAAAGTAAAGAACTGTATTTTACGTTGAAAGTCCCTTTAGCCGAAGGTAGTCTTCCAGCTAGAGAGCCGACGGTACGCTCATTTTTCTCCATTAGTGCTCCGTTTGACGGGTATTTAAAGCTACTTAAAGCTACACGGAAAGAAGAGAAGTCGAAACAAGGATGCGAGGTCACTGGGAATTGAATTCAGAATTTAACATCTAAAATTGCTTTACTTTCACAAGATTATACTTTATAAACAATGTAATAATAATAATAATAATATATAGCTTATATAGCGCTTATTCAAGTCTGTTCTAAGCGCTCAAAATAAATATACAAAATACAAAAATACAAAAATGGATGTGATTACAATGAAAAAGCTAATTTAAATAATGGACTCTTTGGCCGGAATGAGAAGTTAAAGAAATGAGCTGTCTCTACAGGTGAAAAATATCTGAATGAGATTTCAAGTTCTAGCTCGATCTACTTCCTTCTTTTTGCCTGTCAGGCGGCTTTAAGCACTGACTAGCTAATTGTGAATCCTTAAGGTGAATTTTGAAAGCTGTTTGCTAGGATCACACCATGTCACCTTGCTGCCGATAATGATATACCAAATGTACTTTTTTATGTCGTGTAATCTCCCACGATGAGCTCAGCTCTTGTGGGGAAAACACTGAGCAAATTTTGGTTTAAATAATAAAAAAAAATGTCGTCAAAATCAATCGAAGAAAAAAGTCGGTTTCGAAAAAATTGTATTCGACATTCGACTGATCTCGAGAAAACCATAGAACATGCAATCAATTCCACCAATTTAGTCCATCATACAAGTTTGAAATAAGCTCACTTTGTTAGTGGCCTCTCCTTTGAGTATATATAAAGAGTTGAATTCGACTCACGACATATTGAGTTCGACATTCGACACATCTAGTGAAAATCGGTTGCATGCATGTCGTCCATCACCAGTTGAACCGACAAATTATCGACTAAGTGCACTTAACTATTTTGGAGCGATAGAAGGTTTAGCTGCGACAATATAGCTTTCGACTTACGACGATTGAATACGACATTTGACAGATCTTATAAGGACTTTGTTTCAGTTGAAAATAAAAAAATATTTACGTTTAAAGTAAGTAGATTTTGTCGTTAATTACTAAAGAGTCCTTTTCAAAATGGTATTGTTCACTTGGGGCTCAAAACTGGTACCAGAAATATAAAATGTACGTCTTTTATTCTTATTGGATAAGTAAGAGATAGAAAAAAAAAAAGAGCAATCAAGATTACATTTCCGATTTTGATTTAAATATTGTTCAAAGAAAAAGGATTTTTTCAAAAGATTTTACGATACATTTATAAAAAGTTTTTTTAAAAAGATTTTACGATACATTTAATTATAAAAAATAGTTTTTTTAACGATATACTATATTTTTTGAAAAAGAAAGAAGCTAGAGAAACAATTATAAGGAAGGAAGGAAAGTAGGTGAAGAAGTAAAAAAAAACATATAGAATGAATTAAAAGATATTAATTCATGAGCGAAGAAAGAAAAGAATGGACAATAAAATAATGAAAGAAAAAAATAAATAAATAAAAAGCCTGACAAAAATTGAAAAATATATTACGAAATGATACCGGATTGACTAAATGAAGTGATAAATGGATAAATAAATAAATTGCTAAAATTATTAACGAACTAAAAGAAACATGCAATAAACAAAGATGGTTAAAATGATGTTTTCAATATACGCCTACAGTCTTAGTCAGTTTGATACAGTTGCCAAGCGACCATTTTAAAAAGCCCCATGCCACCCCTTCCCAGAGGCGGAACAGTCTCAGTAATATCGATAAATATCAGCTTCTGCTACAGATTTGTATTGATTAAGGCCCGGGCAAACGGCTTCAACATTTGCTTCAACATCCGTTCGATTTTGTTGAATCATGTCAATGTTTAAACGCTTTTGAACTATTTCAACATTGTTAAAACGTGTTGAAACGATGTTGAATTGATGTTGAAATAGTTTACAGGCGTTTAAACATTGCCAATCAACAAAATCGAACGGATGTTGAAGCAAATGTTGAAACCGTTTGCCCGGGCCCTTACAGCTATAAAGAGACGTGGGAGACATAAGTTTTAGTCTAGTTTTCCAGAACTCGCCGCATGATATATATATCCACTTCAAATGAAAACTCCCGCTCTTTCTAAAATGTGCGGGGGACAAGCTGATAAAAAGCTGTCAAATTTTCCATTCCTTTTCAATAATATTAATCAATGATTCATAAAATTACCCGTACAAAACTAAATATCTCCGATGAATGAATGAATCAAAACTTGTTTTTTTGTACATTGGGAAATTTTGTATTTTTCTCTTTGATATTGTCCTAAGATTGCTGGCTATTTGTTTTGTAGTAGTGATGGTGATAGTTCATGTCTTAAAGCTATGGTTGAATTTATTCATTTATTCGCATACAGCCCCTTGCAATGGCTTGTTATAATTTAAAGGCCCATCTACGTATGTACTACAGGAACATAACTGCCCAAAAAGATTTATATATTTTTTTCAACCGTTTTATCACTATGAATGAAAAACCAACCAATTAACAAAGAAATTTTAAGATTTACATCGTTAAACTTGTTGAATTTCATAATTTGTTGTATATCTCAAAACTATGCGATGTTGCCCTTACACTGGCTTGTTAAAAGGCCCGTCTACATTTATACAGGATATGAGGAAAACTACGCAAAAAGATATTACATTAAACTTAATTAGTGAATTTCACGTTTTGTTGTATCTCAAAACTATGCGATGTAGCCCTTACAATGGCTTATAAAGGCTCATCTACATTTATATACAGGATCAACGTTAACTCCGCAAAAAAGATTTATATAAATTGAAACTTTGTTGCATCTCAAAATTATGCGATGTAGCCCCTAAACTGGCTTGTATATATATACAGGACACGACTGCGCAAAAACTGTATACTTCAAAAAAATTCAGAAATCAATCAAATCCGTAGATAGCGAAGTTAACGCGCTTTTTTCATTGGTCACTTAACTCACGGTATCCTTGGCTATCCACAGTTCTACAAAAGCTCGCAATCTTTGTTTGCGTCCTTCAAAAACATAATTTTTTGTTTTTTATATAAACATCGTTACCAGTTTGTGTTTTTTAATCAAGCCGAATATGACGCAATGTATAGTTCAACTTACATCAGAGTAGACTGACGAGGACCGATGACGCAAGAAATGGTGTCAGCGGCGTTTTTATACTTACATTAAAACTCATCGACAATGATGAGCTTGGGTTTACAAAAATAGACCGGATACTTATTTATAGTCTGTGGGTTGCGCTAGCTTTTTAACCATGAAGTTTAACTGGATTTGTTTTGTTTTCAACTGCATGATTTTTAGTTTGTGAAAATTGATATTTCCTTTGTTTTATTGAAATGTCAATTCAAAATTTCTGTAAATATGAGTGAAAAAGTAGCCATTTGTTTCACTCAATAAAGTTTGTTTTTATTCAAATATCAAATTTTGATGAATACTTCACTGAAAGGATCTTTTACAGGCTGAATTCAAAATCTTCTCCTCAAGACCAACATTAATATTTTATGATTTTAAATTTCATATTCTTAGAGCTACAATTAGTTTTCATTTCGCTAAACTTTTATCAAAATGGCATCTAATTTGTTCTGATTATTATGACAGAAACAATACATTCAAATTTTACAGTTTTCTAAGTTACGAAAGAAACAATTCATATTTTCTTTCAAAAGTGATTTAAAGTCAACATTGTTCCTTTTATAATCTTTTTAATTACGAATCTTATGTCCCTAAAAACTAAATTGGTCTTTTAATTTGGTTAAAAGCGACAATCAAAATGGCGTCCGGTTGGTTTCCACGCCAACGCGTTAACACAACCATGAATGTTCATTTTATAAAAGTAACGAGTTAAATCAATTAAGACAGCTAATGTTAGTTTAAAGCTGTCCTACTTGTTTGATCGATGTCGATTGAAAAGAGTTAATTGAATCTGTGTTTTAGTGAACGAAATTAAACTTGAAATTTAGCTGGCCAAAAACATTTTGGCTCGATCAGTACGGTATGACCTTACACTGGAAAACAGCGGATTTTTTTATCTATTATTTGTACTTATTAAATTATCATTACTTTTATGTCTTTATCTTTTAATACCTCTGTTTTAACGTTTTAAATGTTCTTTCTTCAGTAGACTTGACGAAGGGCTAAAGCTCGAAACATCAGTAAAGTTAACTTGAGTTAACATTTTTTACGGTGTTACAAATTTCATTATATTACCTATCGTTTCAGTATCAAACACCGACGCAGCCTATACTAGTTTACTCGCTACTGAATTTCCATTTATATAGCAGAAACATTTGACTTTTCATAAAAATATTTTACCAATTATTTAACCTTGTTTGAATACTAAGACTTGTACGTTTAAAGTTTACTGTTTTTAATTTAATATTATCGTGACAAATATATGTTCTGTAATTGTATTTACACAGGTTTTCCGAAGCTCTTAAAAGCCAGCATGTCGATCAATCAATAATAGAAAACAAAGTGTTACTTTTTCCAAATACATTGCTTTTTATGCCCCGTATACCTTTACAATAAGGGTTACTATGATTTTAGAGGTATCAGCTGGACATAAAAAAGTGGAAGTACCCACATTCACATATACTACTCCTTAGGGATCCCTTTGTTGACGCGATCGGGATTACTGTGTTGAAATATTTGGCAGGGAAAAACTGGGGACGAGTTAGGAGAAAGAAAAAACACGAAGAGATAAAAGAGATGCCTGCGGAGGAGGCTAATTTAAAACTGAGTACTAAGGGAACGACGAACCATTAAATATTTGAGGGGAATATTCTGTGCATAATATATATGTTTTTTTTTGGGCAATATTGTTATCACATTTCGCGCGATTTTTCCTTTAATTCAGGATGTTTTATTGTGGACGATTTTTTTCCGTTTTAAACCTGTGCTAGACATTTTTTTTTCGTTTTTGGTAATTGCCCAACCTTTGTCAGACCATAACTAGTCTTTGTAAATGTTAAGTCAACATTTTTTTTACGGTGTTACAAATTTAATTCTATTACCTATCGTTTATATCAAACACCGACGCAGCCTATACTAGTTTACTCGCTATAATTTCCATTTAGTCTTTGTAAATCTATAACTAGTTACTTATCAACCGTAAAAGAGTGGCTGTGTTTTAATGTTAGTGGTTTCCTACTATTGACACAACCACCATAAGTGTTTGTTCCGTATAGTAGCGTTAAATTTCCCCACTCCATAAACCCTTTTTTCATCATATTCTACGAGTAACAGACCGGTATCAAATTGCGTAACATATGGAGATTGAACTTTCTTTTCTCAAAGTTAAGAAGAAAAAACTTAGTTACTCAGTTGTATGCTTTTATACTGACTGAATATATTTTGGATTTGTGTGTTTATCTATAAACTTCAATATATATATATAGGGCACAGCTTGACAAACATTTATATTAAGTATAAAAACTCGTTGTTACAGAATGGGTAAAAGCACTGTTATTTGGCATCGGTAGTTGCTTCAACTAAAGTAAGCTTTTCTCCAAGGAAACAGATGATGCCCTATTTTTCCTCCTCTCTCCGTCAATGCTCCGTTTTACGGTTACTGAAATTGAGCGCATCATTCAAAAATGTTAAAAAATTGTATAATAAATTACTGAGCGATAGCCCTGGAAACGATGTTTACACTTGTTCACATTCAATATTTCAGTATGTAATCTAGCAGAAGACTTGATATATTCGATTTTATAAACCTTATTTATTCATAAGAAGTAGCGTGGCCATGTTTACACGAAAAACTTAAAATCCCACGCGTGTACGTGCGAATAAATGTGTCGTGACGTCATCACAATCACTTATTGCCGGCACTTTCAACAGTCAATCACGTGATCGAACACCACATGCATCTGATGAATGTCGTGGTTTTAGCTGATTGGTTGGTAATCATGACGTACATATGACGTCATCTCAATAGTGACGCATGCACTCCGTAAAAACAGTGCTGTTTACCGACGGTGATTGACTCGCGGAGATCTGGGATTGACTCAGGATGGTTTCTATGGTATCTGTCAATCAAAGAAAAGAAAAAATAAGTAACCACAAATGTCACTTCGTAAATTGGTTATATATTGTTGGTTAGTTTTCAGTGAAATCAAGGTTCGTTTTCAGCTCAGGGCTGCTTTTCTAAGAATTTTCACATTACTACCTTGTTCGTTAAAGTTTAAGATGTTAGCATAAAATGGCTTAACTTAAATTTCTACTGTTGTTTGGGAAGTAAGCCAAGAACAGACACATCAACAAACAAATAAAAGACGTTAAGGTGTCTCCAAGTAGTTTCTCTTGGCCCACACTTCCCTTTTTGAATTCGCTATTATATGATCTTACCTTAGACCAATGAATTTGAATTTTACACAAGATGTCAGGCTTGGATTAAAATCTAAAAAGATGTTCTCATTGTGCTAATCAGAGTTTCCATAGCAACGATAAACAACTTTGGTGTAAAATGTTTTTTTCTTAAATATCTTATGATTTTGGGCTGATAGCGACAAACCAATAAATGTGCTATATACGATCTTCATCCAATTAGAACTACGTACCTAGTGACTGTTCCATACAAGCTACGAACTTATGGCTACAGAGCTCTCAGCAAATCTGCACCAAGAATATGGAACTCACTACTAGATAATCTGAGATGCTACACTGACAAAGATATTCAAACTTTCAAACGCGAGCTGAAGACGCATTTATTTCAGAAAGCCTTTAATTGACTTATTGACATTTATTTTTTCCCCTTTTATTTCAAGTTCTTTTTTGGATGTAAAGCGCCTATGGGCTAAATGGAATAGGTGCTAGTATATAAATCATTATTAATAATCTAGTAATAATTATAGACTTACTGCTTATACGCGTCGTTTTTAAACTTCATCCCTACCATAGAAGGTAGTCGCGTTCTTCTATGACTCAATGACGACATATGGGTTAACGTAGGCAGCCGCATTATACCATCTGAAGCAGGCAAACTTGGTATAGATATAATACGAGAATCATCAAAGGCCTTCTTTTTGCCATAATCTGTAACCCTAGGCAACATAAGAGCAATCTTTTGCCTTGAGGTAAACTCGTTCGGATTTTGTTGACCTAAGTTGATAGGCTTTAGCTTGAAAGGTAGTGTGGGAGGCTTTGGTGATATATCTATTTGCTTTGATTTGTTAAGTATTGCTTTAGATTCTATTTCACGGGAGGATAGTGTATTGTTTTTTGAAAACGTTTCTGCTGTTTTGTCTACGACGGGAAGTTCTGTTTTTGGCTTCTCATTTTCCTTCTTTTTCTCTTCACTTTCTTCATCCTCATTCTTTTCGTCTTCTTCGGTTGTCTCATTTCTCTCTTCTGAGGCAATTTGTTCGGCAATCAAGAGCTCTCTAAGATGTTGGGGCTTTATATTTGTGTCTGTTTCAGTATCAGATTGCTTGTAGTTCTTTTGATATTCTGTTTTTCTATAGATAGTGTTGGATAGCTCATCGAGAGCTTTTATAGTCCTTGGGCCAATTTCCTTAGAAATGAATAATAAACATTTCAATAAGGGGATGATTAAAATAATGTATAAGGCTGGGAAAGGATGAATGTAATGATAAATGAATGAATGAATGGATAGATGGTTGCTAGTTGAATGGATGGATTAAATCAAATAAAATCAGAAAAAAAACCCACATGAATGAACGAATGGGAGAAAAAACATATGAACAGCCGGTTAAATCCAACCATTTAGATAAATGAATGAATGGATAGATGAATGAATAAATGAATGAATGAATGAATGGATAGATGGTTGCTACTAGTTGAATGTATGGATTAAATAGACAAATAAAATCCCACATGAATAAACGAATGGGAGAAAAAACATATGAACAGCCGGTTAAATCCAACCATTTAGATAAATGAATGAATGGATAGATGAATGAATAAATGAATGAATGAATGAATGAATGAATGAATGAATGAATGAATGAATGAATGAATGGATAGATGGTTGCTACTAGTTGAATGTATGGATTAAATAGACAAATAAAATCAGAAAAAAAACCCCACATGAATCAGTGAACGAATGGCAGAAAAACATATAAATAGTTAAACGTAACCATTTAGATGAATGAATGAATGGATGGATGGATGAACGAATGGATATATGGTTATTACTTGAATGGATGGATGGATAGATGAAGAAAAACAGGAATAAACGAAATAAATAAATAAAGGAATTAATTTTAAGTAAAATAGATTTAGAGAACGTATTTACATAATAAAGCCTTGATAATGGAGTCAAGATGACTCCGAAACGTCGGATTTTTGCGTTAGTCTTTATTTTCAATAAGAATGAATGAATAAGTAAATAAATGGATGGATGAATGAATGAATGGATGGATGAATGGATGAATGAATGAATGAATGAATGAATGAATGAATGAATGAATGAATGAATGAATGAATGAATGAATGGATTGATGAATGAAATATCAATTAATCAATAAATGAATATATATAGGGTAATAAGACAATTGTAGTAGCACAAATGAAGAAGAAGATAAAAAGAAGGAAAAATAAAGGAAAAAAATAAACATTACAACAATAACAAGAAGAAAAGTACAAAGAAAAAAAAAGGAAAACACAGTCGTACATGAACTAATTTACTGACCTGTAATAGAAGCCTTTCACTAGGAACTGACATAAGTAAACAATTTTGTTAGATTCTTTTCAGAACTTTGTTTTTAACAATTTTATTGAGTGATAACTACTAAGTACAAATTAATGAAAATTTACACTAAACACTAAACATTTGGATCACCCAAATAGGAAAGCGCGAAAGAGACTCTAAGTCCCATGCAAGGTGTCTCCCGCGTTAAATAATACAGAAAAAATAACAGAAAATTACATGTAACGTTAAAAGATAATTATTGTTAAAAAGAACTAGCTAAAAATAAATAAATCTAATAAAATCATCTGTGACAAGGACACTAAATCTATATATATTAAATTTACAAGATGCTTCTTACCGTCAAATGCATCTCTCCTGGGATCAAATCGGGGGAATACCTCAAACCGAGATATATGGCTTGTACGGGGATCTTGCTTAAGAGAGGGATCGTGAGCACTTGAACAGAAAGTCATTAGTTAGTTATTAACAATATAGTATATAAACACAGACAATGAAAGGAAATAGTCCCCTTTACAGTTCCCTGCGCCATCTTGAAAGGTAGCCGGGCCTTTGCATCGAAGCGAGACGACCGTTGAGCTTGCAATGCTAGAGACCTTGTAACACCTCGCGAGACAATTATTCACGTGTCTCTATCACTGCAAGTTCAACGTTCGTCTCGCTTCGACTCAAATACCCGGCTACTACTTTTCAAGATGGCGCAGGAAACTGTGAAGGGGACTATTACTCAGGGGGGGGGGGGGGGGGGAGTATTGGGTATGCTCGTCGTATCAGTTAGGGTATTAAAATATTAAAAGGACGTCCGGTATCTTTTAGGGGTGGTTTTGAAAATTCCCACGAGCATAATGCACGCGTATCAAAGATACCGTATGCAATCTTGAAAACAATGCCAATACCATATATGGTATTGAAGGTGAGAAGTAACAAAAGACTTTGATTAGCGCGCGAGATTTTTTTCTTTTTTTTAACAGGTTTAGATTGCAACAGAAAAATAGGCATATCTTTGATACGGATACTTTGAGTTTTACTTTATCCTGAGCCAGCGCAAATGGGGCGTTGTTTTTTTATCTTAGTCTTAGTACTTACATCTTATTATTGAATGCTAGATCTGGAGCTATGGAAATGTTTGTTAGCACTGTCGGTACACTGTCAGAGTGGCTGCAAAAAAAATACATCAAAAAATACATCAAGTTGGTAAGAAAGTATAGATGCAGCAGTGATCATGCACTACCAGTCAAAAGCTGCGTTTTGGTATAGTTTTGCAATAGTACATACATATAACATGGATACATAAATGAATGAATGAATGAATGAATGAATGAATGAATGATAACTGAAACGAATAAATGAAAGAATAAATAAATGAATGAGTGAGTGAATAGATGGACGAGTGGATGTAAATGTGAGTATGGATGAACCTGAATAAATGGTTAAATGAATGAATGAGAAAGTAAACAAGAAAATAACAGAACAAATTAATGAGTACATGAAAGGGTTAATGGATGGATGAGTGGATGTATATTGAATCTGGATGGATGGATAGATGGATTAATTAATAGTCCTTTGCACAGTTCTCGTCGATCAACCTCAGCTTCGAGAGCGTGTAATTAATTATAATGGCTGTAGTCAAATTCTATAGAATAATTTACGCACTATCGAGGCTGAGGTTGATCGACGAGAACTGTGAAATGGTCTATTGATAAATGTATGGACGCCTAGATGGATAAATGAATGAATGAATAGATGGATAAATTTACGGATGAATCAATGGATTCAGATGGATGGATGAATGAGTAAATAAATGAACGAATAAGAGTTGTTGATACTCACAAAGTATTTATCCCACTATTATAGTGTCTGTGGCCTCTAGTAGTGGTAGGTCCTGCGGAGTCTAAAGGTGGTAAGGTTGGTTTCGTTCCAGTACCGGAGTAAGATGATGCATCGTTTCCCCAGTAATTTGACTTCCCCCTGAACACCAGAAGATAATATTAGTTGATATTTGAATACGTTCGTTATTGCAAGCAGCATGGCTTTATCCATATATCATATTTCCTAGCTGTAAGGACCCATTTACACGGAACGGAATGCTTTATTCTTTTAAAACTGCAGTAATTACTTAATGTGCGACTCGCCGTACCGTACCGTAGTCACTTACAAAAACTTTTGAAGAATTTTTGACATTATTTTGACATTTTTTCATCTCAATGCATGGACCATGCAAAGACATCAAAGTCTCCGCCTATCGATATAAACTTGTACCTGATTGGTCCATTGAGATGGAAAAATGTCAAAATAAAGTCAAAAATTCATCAAACGTTTTTGTAAAAGTGTCTACGGTAAGTGTGTTCTAGTTAAAGCAAACCCACAAACCCGCGCGCTGTTCTGGAACTCACCTTGCAGTGGGGCAAACATGGAGTCTCTTAACCCATCCTGGATGAAACAAATCAGTTGAGATAAAATTGGGAGATATTTGAATGAACGCATGCCCAATGGAGGACTTAAAAGCAGCCATTTATAGTAAAATCAACCCATTTGCAGAACTATTAAACATGTGTATATCTACGTCATGTTTTATATGACGTCATATTCGAATTACGTCATAATTGAAGCGCGCGCTAATAAAAACGTTTAAATTTCGTTGCGCGCATCTTGGTGATACGGAAACCGTCATTTTTGTTTTTTACTCTCATTGGATTTGGAGAGTAAATTGTGTGCGCCTTTTGAGCTTATTTGTAATTAATAAATGATAGATTTTTGGAGTGTAATAGCCCTTTCCCGACTTTGCATAAAGAATCTCAGCATACCACAGTAATTGGCGTAAGCTGTTGTGGTGTCCCTGCCTTCGTAAGAAGGAAAAAAACTAATAAAATAAATTAAATTGATTTTAGTCGAGGCAGGATCCGAGTGGAGTCCCCAATAGGAAATGTGTAGCAACTTTCCGTCATGGAAAGATGAAGAAGATATTCTAATTGCAGAATGGATCAACAATTATTATCTCTTCATAAAATTCGCAGAAAAGGTTTACAAAAGCTGCAGTAAAATCGCCGGCTGTTCACACGCGCGATAACATTGCCGTAAAAATCGCACCTGAAATCGCCGCAAAACTCGAGTAAACCGGCCTTTACACTCTCAAAACAAAATATATATATTCGTGTATTTTCTTAATTACTATTTGGAGCTAGTTGTTCTATCCATGACGACGGTTTTCAAGCAAGGATCAAAACGTGTGTCGAGTTTTTTTTTTTTTTTTTAATAATATTTAAACAGGTTGCCCAATTCAGCATCGCTGGTTTAAATGGGGACCTGTATAACATTAAATACAAATATGGGAACAATACGAAAAGGAGAAAACGAAAAGAAATTACAAAGATTTGAAGTGGCATTTTAATGCCGTTTTGAATTTTGAAAAATTTGTTTCATATCTTATTTTGGCGGGCGGAGCTGATATCTAGAGGTTCGGGCTAGCGGCAGTCTATGTCGAGTTTCGTTTTGTTTTAGTTTGATGTTGTTGCTCGAGATGAAAGTTCTACGTTTCACGTGTTGACCACACCCTAGAGACCAACAATAAATTGATGACAAAATAACTTTAATTGACTTTAATTAATAATATATCATTACATAAGTAAAAAACATATATTTACAAACAATATCTGACAATTTGACAAACAAATACAGTAATTTAAGACTTTATTTTTCAGTATAAAATATAAAAATGGTATAAAATGTAAGAAAGTTTATTTTGCAAAAATATTAGCTAAGTGGTTTGTAAAACTTAGCTATCTGATAATATGTACAAATCATTATCCCCATAAAATAGAAATGTGTTTATAAAAGATTTTAAGGAAGTTTAACCAAATATTTAGTTAATAATCTTAAACGTTTTGTCACTAAGAAAGAACTGCATTGCATAATATGCAGTCTTGATAGAATGATTTTCTCTTCGCAGTAAAAATCCGCATAAAAGAACCAATGATTTACCATGTCAGGCTGGAATGGTTTACTCTAAAATGTATGCCAAGGTTTTTATACACCTATTTCAAAATCCGTTGTCGCAGCCGAAGCTACAGTCCACACTCTGAAGCCTGCAAAGGATGCCGGTTATATAGACCTAGTTTGATTCATTCCACGTTTTTTAAATAAATATTTGTATCATATCTACCACAACAACAACTTGTTATGGCAATATAACACAAACACGCACAAGCAAAAATATGCTATGAACAAATCGAGAAGAGAAGAAAATACCGACATCCTTTGCAGGCTTCAGTGTAGACTGTAGCTTTGATTGGGACAACGATTATTGAAATAGGTGTATATTGGGTGATTAATTGACACAATTTTAGCCTGATGGTTCTTGATCAATTGTTTTTTATGTGGTTTTTACTGTAGTTATATTACATCTAATAGCTAGTGGTAGACTATATAAACATTGTTTTCTTTTGCTCTATATTACTAAATAGTAATTTTCATTCACAGGGAAAGAAAATAACAATCTACAAAAGTTTATAAAATGTAAAAGTTAGTATAAAAAACGATGGTTTTTTTAATTACCCAAAGTATTTGTATTTGTAGAGTAATAATAAAAGGCAAAGTTGCCTTATCTACATCTAATATTATTACATACTTCATTTGATTGGCTATTTTTTTGTCAGTAATCAGTATAGCCAAAGAACCTATTTTCAGCATGTCCTTGATAATGTGATGGGTTTATGCTATCATTTTGTGTAAGCATTTAGTATTCTCACATGATAACACTAAGGCTCATGCTCCGGTTGACTTTGCTGCCTACAAGTCGTGCGCTTCGTGGCATACTTTGTGTAACCATGTTTTTCTGGGCTTGTTTCAACTCTCTGAAAGAAACATCCAAATAGTTAGATAAACATCCAAATAGTTACAGAGTAGATAAATAAATATGTAAATTTTATATTATGTAAAAATAAATAAATAGATCAATAAATAAACTTTCTAAAATTGCTCAATAAAATAGTAAATAAATTATAACTAAATATTTTCAATTTTAGATTGTCAGTTTTAGAAATAGCTATATAAAGCTAAATGCCTGAAAACCAAGTATATGTTTATTACCTTGATAGCACTTCATTCTTAAATTTCTCAGTGTTCAGTTCTTTTCTCAACTGAGCCTGTCAAACATAACACATCAGTACACAACGCCAACACAAACAATGGTTAAATGGACTGGGGCCAGCTGTATGAAGCCTAGATAAAGTTATCCACTGGATATAGTTATCCAATGTATAGAATTTGTATAGGTTTTATCCGTTGGATAGGGATTTATCCAGTGGATAGCGTTATTCAGGCTTCATACAACCAACCCCAGATGTATATCAGTGAACAAAGCCAACACAAATTTAAAAAATATAAAGGTTAATTATCGTGGATTTGAGATAAGTAGAACGTTTTTCGTTTGTTTTGCATATGCTGAATGTTTGGACTGCATCGTTTCAACTAGCCAGCCCCCTCTTTCTCCTTTTCCATATCCCTCCCCTTTCCCTAGAGAGCCGCTACACAGGCTACTTTTCAACTGCTATTGCCAGTCTAGAATGAGTTTAGGTCTTAATACACCTCCTTCAAAAATGTTGTCCAAACTGAAGTTACACACTCTTGAGCCTGCAAAGGATGTCGGTATTTCTTCTCTTGTTATCAATTTATTCATAGCATATTTTATTATTAGAATGTTTCATTATATGACCATAACAAGTTGAAATATTTGGTCGCTGAAACAAATATTTATTGAAATATAAATCACAAATTGTGCTAGTATTACAGACATCCTTCGCAGGCTTCAGGGTATGGACTGTAGCTTCAGCTATGATAATGATTTTTGAAATTAATGTATACCAGTAAAAATGATAATGTTAATAATAATAATAATAATAATAATAATAATAATAATAATAATAATAATAATAATAATAATAATAATTGATTGATTGATTGATTGACATCTCAGTACCTAAAGACTGTAGGATTGATGTGAAGGAGAGGGAAAAGATAGAAAAATACCAAGACCTAAGAATAGAACTTGAAAGGCTGTGGGAGATGAAGACCATAGAGGAACCATATCGAAAAACTTTAAAGACCATATTCAAAGACTTGAACTTAATAACATAAGCGTTTTAGATTTACAAAAATCTGTTCTTTTAGGCACGGCACATATATTAAGAAAGGTGCTTCAGCTCTCAGGAGCCGGGTAGGATCCCGAGCTGAAGCTAGATCTATACCAGTAAAAATTGTAAAAAAGGATTATTTTACTGTGAAATAAAGAAATAATAATAATAATAATAATAATAATAATAATAATAATAATAATAATAATAATAATAATAATAATAATAATAATAATAATAATAACTTTTTTAACATCTCAATCTTCTAGCTGGACACAGTGCGCCTTACTAATCGGGGAGACTCACTCACACTCACTACCTCTACGTTTAAATATTTTGCACACAACTTGGCTCATGTGTTAATTTTTGCTGTTGGTATACATGTAGAAGTACCTTGGATTTGTTAGCATTTGGACAAAGCACATGGTTGTTCATTAAAGCAGCAGCAGATAGTCTCAGGTCAGGAGATGGGTTAACCATCATCTATGATATATGAGAATAAACACTGAATAAATATATGGATGGATGAATAAATGAATGGATGGATAGTCTCAGGTCAGGAGATGGGTTAACCATCATCTATGATATATGAGATTAAACACTGAATAAATAAATGGATGGATGAATAAATGAATGGATGAATAGTCTCAGGTCAGGAGATGGGTTAACCATAAACTATGTTATATGGGAATAAACACTGAATAAATAGATGAATAGATGAATGAATGGATGAATAGTCTCAGGTCAGGAGATGGCTTAACCATCATCAATGATATATGAGAATAAACACTGAATAAATAGATGGATAAATAAACGAATGGATGAATAGTCTCAGGTCAGGAGATGGGTTAACCATCATCTATGAGAATAAACACTGAATACAAATGAACTAAATTGAAATAACTATTGTTTTGACACTTTTGTTTTACACTTGCATAACTAATGCATAACTACAATCATGCACAAAATACCTTGGGACATCTGGTTTTAACATGAAAAATATTTCAACATCATTTTTCCATTTCCCCCTCTCCCCCGTATCAATGTTGAATTGTGGGAATGTGAAACGGTTGTCATTTGAAAGACCAATCAACATTGCTTAGGGGGGAAGGGGGTTTGCAAATCAAATTGATAGATTTTGTATATTTCTTGAAACGAAAACAAAAATGCTCATAAAAAAGTGACAACATAAAAAATGCCCCAACAATTTTGCACATGATTGTAGATTGGTTGGAGTTGTTGATAGGTTAGCAAATGAGTGGGTGGGTAAATAAATAGATAGATAAATGAATAATTGAATGAATGGATGGATGGGAAAGTGAATGTGGAAAAGATTGACATACCCTCAGCAATTGATTGAATTCCAGTGAAACTTGTGGAAGGAGTGGTAAGTTTCCTTTTCTGATGTAAAAAATGAACAAAAATACGTGTTAATTAGAAATCAAAGATCAATCTTGGTTTTTTTGTAACTATATTGTAAAAAAACATTTTGATGTAATAAATTCATAGCACCATAGCTTTCACCACAACTATCACCCATCACAACAATCACAATCGTCTTCATCGTCATTATCATTAGAAAAATCATTGTCTCACCGTATCTCGTGCCACTCTTCACCATTTTTAGGTAGTTCTTCACCACCTCCCTGTAAATAATTACAGTCAAGAGTTTCGTTCAAATTAAAGATTTACTTAAATATTAGCACTAACAAGTGTTGTATTCTCATATAAACGAAAAGTAATAGCATTTTCCGATTTACCGGCGCAAAGGCAGATTTGGCACTAATAGTGCCAGATGATAGTACCAGTGTTAATTTGTCATTATTTCTGCAATATTGTTTTTATTTTTTATTCTTACTCAGAAAATGTAACATTTTGAACACATGCAACTCCTAGAAATTCTAATAACGGTAAACACGTATACTAATTAGTAACTGGAAAAGATAGATCACTAAATCGGAAAACCCTAATAGAATGAAAGTTGTAATTTGAAATGTCCTTCCATTATACAGTCTTTACATGAATTATTAGTTAATATTGAAGGACTTTTGATCGTTACAATAGCTAATGTCACCTATTGATATAAATGTGAGTGAGAGATATTTCTGACATATCAATGGTTGTAAACATGGCAATACTTACAGCAAGATAGACAGTGAGAGCCAATGCAAATATATCTGCTTTAGAAAGACATCTATAGTCCTATTGAATGAATAAAAAAAAATAGATAGGGTGCTCTGAAATCTTTAATATATTACTTATAAAATTCATGAATAATTAATGAGCAATTGACAAAAGAATTCACGTCTGTGACGGAGGTTGTATATCCCATACAAATTCGTCATGATTTGCATAAGTTTTAACTTGAATTTTCTCAGCCAGAGTTACTTTTATCTTGACAATTTTAGTAAAATATTAAAGAAGCCAGTAACGCCGGTTTGACTTTCATAAGTACTATACAATATATTCATGTCCGATCTGTATGTTCGACTGGCCACTGTATATATCATACAGATCGGCCACTCATATTGTATATAGTACATAGGACAAGTTTTACTGACCAAATATTTTTATGCAGTGCCCTACCTCTTGTAGTATTTCATTGGGTAGAAATCTACAATCTCCTTCTTCTACCTCTGGGTTACTCATTGATGTAACATGACCTAGATCACCTGTTATGAACAATATGAATAATGATGATGAGTAAAGAAGTTGTAGCTAATAATTAGAAGACCAACAATAGACCACTTTCATAAATACCATAATATGTACCGGAAAATGATTTTTAAAGTAAACAGATATTTTATTATTTTAGCACTGTCATGTAAAAGAACCACTTAAAAATAGGCATGTTTGGAGGGTTTTGATACTCTGGCTAAAATACCAAAGAAGTTACATGTTCAATGAAAAATGTAGAGATTTGTATGGAATTTTCTGCTGAGGCCTTTGATGCCTCGTCTTGGTGTTTTTCTGATTTTTCAAACTCTTATAGCTTCTTGTAAATTTAATCTTTTTCCTCAAACTTTCACAAGTTATTGTTATGGTGAATGTCTATTATATGATAGCTTTCTTTTTCTTAAAACATCAATTTTAAAAATTATGATAATTAGTGGCGGCCATTTATGAAAGTCGTCTATGTCCACCAAAATATTTAGTTATAATGAAATTGTTCATGATTTACAGTTATGTACCTATTTTATAGTAGATATGTTTCTTTTGGCTTGGTGGGGTTACACAATCATCAATTCCTTCATCACTGCTGCTTGAATGAGCAAGGCATTCTTCAGTTTCTTTGACATGGGTGATAAAAATGTTTCCTAAAATAAATAACATAATAAGCAATTAGAGTACAAACACTAAGAGTGTGCAATACTTTGTACTATTTACCACTAAATAGTGTTGTTTAAACAATAGAGAACAAAAGAATTTGCATAATTTAGCAGTATTTAGTGGTATTTATGTTGCACACTTTTAGTGTTTGTACTCTATAGTTATAACAAGTTTCTAAATACAATACTTTATTAAAGACTGTACTCTATTTTCTACATTAAAACGGTTTACTTTACCTGGTTTGATATCCATATGTACCAAGTTAAGAGAATGAATGTATTTAAGTCCTTCTGCAAGCTGTATTAACAATGTCTTGAGATCCTCTTCACTCATTACCTCGCCTAGTTTTATGTTATTTTCAATGCGATCAGCCAGACTACCACCTAAAAGAGAGCATGCACACATCAATGCCTAAAATCATAAATAGCATGTCCAATGACAACCAGCTGAGTTGATTGCCTTCCCCAAAAGGAATTATGGGTCACTATTTTTGGTTAGCAATTTTGACAATTTCCGAGTATACAATGTCGACTTCTCTTGTTGATTGAAATATAATCCCACCATGTGTTTGACTAGTGTTTACAATAATTTAAAGAAGGTATAACTCGTATTTCATAAATTCTCTTGGCAGAATAATGGGAAATGCTACCGGTAATCAAAATATGATGTTTAATCCTTAATTCTTATTGGTTGACCTTGTGTTTGTTCTGAAGCTAACTCAGCTGGAATGTATACTTTATTCCTGGCCAAATTGTTAGTATTAGAGTAAACATGTATGTTACGGGTAGAATAAAAGGGCAAACACAGGGTTCGTGCTGATGTCAGTAAACAAAATCTAAGGAGTTTTGAAGGACCAGAAAGTAATTTTTAAGCACTTTTTGCGACAATTTTGATATACAAAAATTCACGAATTTACGAAAATGATGTACAATACTAGAATTTTTACTTAACTTTAATTTGCAATACTAGAATTTTTACCCTATTTAGCTAGAATTAAGGAGTTTTAAGGAGTTTTTGCTGATTTTCTAAAATTCAAGGGCTTTTCAAGTGCCCTTAAAAACGTCAATCAAATCTAAGGAGTTTTCAAGGAGTTTAAGGAGTAGCAGGAACCCTGAAACATATTATCACTCAAGTTTGCGGTTTTCCATAGAGCATTTGTTACAGATAATTTTTGTTCATAACAATACATAAACAGTTGTGCAATTGCAATCATAGAAGCCCGAAAAAAATTTCAGAACTTCAATGGAATTACTTTAATTGCTTTATACTCTACGATGATCATACTCATACACAACTTAATAACTGCGAATCAGCATAGACCAAAACATAAACAGTCTTATACTCTGATAAATAAGCTTTAAAACGACAAATACTTTGTCTATTATTATTGTAAAATCATGCACCAAACAAATTTTTAACTGAGAACATGTGAGAGCACCCTGCGAAGGTGGACCATAACATTGAGTACATTTTAATGATGAGTCTATACATGTACTTCGATATAAAATTCATTAGAAAGATGAACGCATCATGAAAGAAATGTAGTGAGGTTGAATTTGTAGAGTGTTTAAAAAATAATATACAAAATAGATTTACAGCGTTAGGTGCAAAAGTATGACCACTTTTAATATAACTGCATACTTGTATGCACAGACTTTATGCTGCAAAACAAGTTTTTACACACCTTATTCGGTAAAATCAGACAACTACACATCAAATGTGTCTGTTGAAAGTACAAACTCCCATGCATAGAAGTATGCGAATACATTAAATGTGGCCATACTTTTGCGCGTCATGCTGTAAAACAGGAATAAGTACTTTACTGTTGTTAACAATATTTCTTACCATCACAGTATTCATTTTGTATCAACATGTGATCGTCTTCAGCCCAGGCTGAGTAATATCTCACTACATGTGGATGCGTACCAAGGACTGCATGTGCATACACTTCACGCATTGCATTTTGTCTGCAACAAACACAGATTTGATTAGATTATAATGATCAATGATGATATTTTTTAATAAATGCAACAGAAATAAACAATGTACTGTTAGTAGAAATTGAGAACTTACTCATCGACAGATCCTGCGACTGGTTTTAATGATCTCTTGAGAGCATACACACATCCATCTAACAAAGATATAAACAATCAATAATTGTAATCATTGACCACAAATTTTACAGCTGTTCTCGACCAGTGATTGAGAAGTAAACTTGATTTTGGTGAACGTCAATCAACTTCATTTCCAAAACAATAAATAGTAACATTATTATTGCCTTTTGCTGTGTGTCTATGTACAACTTGATTACTACTTTTATTCCCCATGTATACAAAGGGCAATGTTTAAGACCCATGGACCCTTACCAGCATGTGTTGTGCTGTTTTTTTTTATTTGAGTTTTATAATCCATTCACAGTCAGTTGTATTTTGAGAAAACAAGTAGAACAAAACGCTAAATGATTTAGTAAGAGTGTAAATACCCACTCATGTCATAAAATATAGAAAAATTTCTAAATGTGTGATTTTCATGGTCTACAAAATTCAGCCTTTCATGCAGTGCAGTGCTATTTGCACCAGTCCATTTCAGAGCGAGTATAAATAAGAGCGCTCACCGATAACTCGCGCACAGTTCTCGTATGAAGCTCGTTGTAGCAATTGGTATCGTTTACACTTACATTATCAGCAAGTCCTCCCTCTTACGCTCTCCCCAGCAGCTGTGTTCAGTTTCCCTCCCCCCTCCCGTATTTTTGTTTTCCATATTTTCCTCCTACTGCTCCTTATCGTATGAACACGGTTGCCTTCTTCCCAATCTTATTTACCGAGCGTGAAAGGGATGGGTGTAAATAGGGTACTATCTGCTGTGATGGGCTACCTTTGTAGATTAAAATTTAGATTTGATGCATGCTGGATTATTGACCATGGGTCTTTACAGCGTGATACGCGGTACCATGGCCGAAAGTTAGCCAATCAGTGTGCAAGAATTTGTTTTTTTGAATAAGAGGATCATCTGCGCATAAACAGATTATCGAAAGTAGGGAAACTATTCATTACAAAGTGATTTTTGTGTGGTTAAGAACTTTTTCAAAAGTTTCTTGGGTGGCCACAGTACCATGCGTCACACTGTAACATACATGTAAGGAGTAATACATTACCTAATCTGTTGATGCATTTGTGCACTGATCCAAACTGACCAGATCCTATAGTACAAAGCTCTACAAATTCTTCATGGAATCTTGAGATATTGCTCTCATGCAGGGCTAATCTCTGTAAAAACAAATAAATATAAAACTTCAACAAAAATAAACAGAGTTGATCACCTACATGTAGCACGAGTTTTGCATCTTTAACTTTTTGACAATGCATGCACAAATCATCTTGTAGGTACATGTATAAGCCATATTGTGAACGACAGTAAAACCCCACATACATGTATAAGAACCTAGACTTTTCCAAGTCAGCCTGAACAGGTTCTTATATAAATGGCTGCTTAACTTGAAATCAGACTATCTAGGTTCTATTAGCATCACTCACTTCATCATTACAATACCTTTCTTCCTATATTTTTTACATACAGGTCAATGCTTTTGCACATAAAAAATGAAAATTTCAGCCTGACAGGTTCTTAAATTTTGGGTTCTTATAGGCAGGGTTTTACTGTAGTCATGTCCTAAATTGTTGCTGCACCAAATACCATTGACTTTGGTGCAACCATCAAGGCTTAACTCTAGAATAAATCTGAACTTATTTAATTAATAAAGTCTATTGTGTCGCTGCATTGTTTTCAAAGAGTGTTGTAACAAAAATATTTTATGAAAGCAATATAAAATTGTGTCTACATTTTTATATGAACCCTTAGGGAGCTATAGAGCACTCAAGAAGTCACGTACTCCTTGTGTTTCTTTACAACTTCTCTCTTGCTCTACAGCACCTGGGCAGTGTGTTTATATCAGAGTTTATAAAATTTTTGATATCTAACACGCGCTCTGATTGGTTGATGGCCATGTCTATATGAGAGAACAGAGAATGAAAATGACGAATGCTGTCGCACGCTCTGATTCTAACGTGTTTCATAAAAGAAATATAAAACAGCCGCTTGTGTCTATGTACTGTCTATGTCTACTGTGATATAAACACGCTGGGAGATGTAGAGCACTCAAGAAGCAAGAGAAGCTTGCTTCTCTCGTGCTCTACATCTCCCAGCGTGTTTATATCACAGTACATAGACACACACACCATTTCATATTCCTTAAATAGAAGAAGGTTTATTATTTTAATAGATACAATATATATATAATATATTATATTAATACTACATTATCAATTCAAAGTTTTTTAATCAATATTATAAGTTACATACCTTAGCTGGGTTACCAAAGATATTATCTTCATTGTCATCATCATCATCCACAAAATCCATAGGATTTTCCCTAATATGGTCAAAGTTAAAAATAACAAAATGCTAATGAATACTTCTATTGTGTTCGAGGTCACAAGTCACAACTGTGTACTACATTGTATATACCAAAATAACTGAATGAATCAAAACTGAGATTTACCTTATCTTTCGTGTCCTTTTGTTGTTATTATTCAACCCGTTATTCAAATCAGGAGTGAAAGGATTAACATTTGCCGTAAGCCTGTTTTTGTTCTGTGCTCTTGGCTCAGTCTTCGACTGCCTCGTACTATTTCCAAGGCCTAAACCGCGACGGAATCTTGAAATTTTACGATTTTCAGCCCTGGCTTCAGGACTCCCTGAGCAGCTTGCCCTTTGTAGCAAAGTCCTAGGTGTGTGTGGTGTGTCAAATAGTCTTAAACCGCCGATAGAGGGAGGCGAAAACGGCGGAGTGCTGGCTTCATCGAAGTCCATGGCTTTTACAGGCGAACCACCTTCTTCCATCGAACAAAAACGCTGATTACTTGGAGGGCTTGAAAACCCCGAATCCCAAAACTCATCAGCATTTGTAGGAGTCTTAAGTGTTGTCCTTATGAATGATTCTTCCCCTGAACTATCACAATCTTCAATGGAAACGTCGCTGTTATCGTGTTCGGGTCGTTCGTCTACGAAGTCAAGAGGTCTTCTTCGAAGTCGCGTGAACGCCATTTTGGATCGAAATTTCTAATCTTTTCTTGTCGAAAACACTCTGTTAACTTGATAAATATGTCACTCAAGCATCAAACTGACTTTGTGTAGCGTTATTTCTATTCCAAGGCTTGAAATGATGGTGAAAATTGAGCTATATTATGCTCGTAGCTCGGCCGTTGCTATCACTCGAGGTGTGTTTCAGTCAAATAAAAATTTCAAAACGGACCACAAAATTTCGACCAATCAGAGTCGAGGATAATACTATGACACGTCAGGCGTGGAATTTGGCGGGAAAACGCATACTGTCCATATTTGTAAAATCGTTCTTACCAGATTTTGTAATTTTATTTTGAAATTATTACTTAAAATACAAAACTGGGAACTTATTGCATTTTTTAGGACCGGGCTTCCTGTGTTTATTTTGTCCAAGGCAACATATGTAGCGTACTGAACCAGTCACAGAATCTTGGATTTTAGGGCCAACTGGCCTATTATTCATTGAAGAAATTTCTTTCAGCAAACAATTTTAAATTTTTAACTTAGGTACCTTAACGTACTCTTTATAGTTTATACGGGAAAAATGAGTACCATAAAGGGGGCTCCGGACAGGTATAGAGTTTTAAGCGGAGAGGGGAGGGGGAGGCCAGTGTGGAGAGCTTCATGATGAGACGGGAACCAATAGATTCCAGTGGAACCCCGTTAATCCGGCCACCGAAGGGACAGCCCAAAGTGGCCGTATTAACGGGGTGGCCGTAAAATATATGGGCATGCATTTCGTCGGGACCTAAAAAACTGGCCGCAATAACGGGGTGCCTGTATTAAGTGGGTGGCCGTAAGGCGGGGTTCCACTGTATATGACTTAAAATATTCCAATAAAGAAACAAATAACATTTTTAATGTGTTCTCTTGTGATTTATTGTATTCAGTGTTTACATCAGGAGCCCTGTTTACATATCATTGTATTAAGTAAATGTCTAAAACTACATTTGTGCAGGCGAATCTAATTGAAAACTATAGGTGATTTCAAATGTAAAATATTAGAGTTTGATTATTGTCATGGTAATAAGTCTCCCTCGCAGCGGTTATTAGTGTCGGGCTTCCTGTGTCCCTCCCGTTGCGTGACGAGGCTAAACACGGCTGCGGGGGAGACTATGCCCTGAGTGTGGCCAAGGGGGGTCGTCATCACCCCACATTCGTTTCACGAATCGATATTTATGATATTCGCGCATCACGTGCACATTTAAGTCACGTTCAACATAGTATTCACGTATAACAGCTAAATTGTTCGTTATTTGCACGAATCACGCACGTATTTTAGCCTAAATCACGCGTCACGCGTTACCCCTTGGCCACCCTCTGTCCTGGTCTGCTCAGTTACGTTCGGGTAATGTATAAATGTTGGGTTGAATTCTCGTCAGATGTTCGGTGAATTTTCGTAAAGTATTTGTTCAATGTTGACTCATATTCATTCTCGTTTAATCGGTATTCGCTGTGCATACTCGTTAAATGTTCGGTTCAGTGCTGAATATATGAATGTTCGGTATACTGTGCGTGATTCTGGTTCAATCAGGGTTCGGTACATTACCGTTCAATGTCCGGTGCATCCTCGGTTTAAGCTCGGTTTATTACAAATTGAAGCACGAACTAACGTGAATTTAACCCTCGTGTGCCTAGATTAGGATGTTTTGAATACGGTATTCAATAGAGTAAAGATAGCGATGAACACAACGAACACCGATGTTGGTGTTGTTCTGTTGCTTTGGCTTTCAATTGGGGCTTTACCTAATAATAAATAAAAGTAATAACTGTTTTAACGTCTCAATCTTCTAGCTGGACACAGTGCGTGCGCCCTGTACTAATCGGGGAGACTCACTCACTCACTACCTCTACGTACGTTTTAATATTTTACACACAACTCGGCTCACATGTTCATTTGATTTTGCTGAGGGAGGAAAACCGGATAACCCGGAGAAAAACCCTCGTGGCATAGGAGAGAAGAACACATCAAACAAACTCAACTCACATATAATCCATGCCCGAGTCGGGACTCGAACCTGTACCACCCATGCCACCCATAAAATGACAACACAATGAATGACAACTGAATCAATATAATGAAGGAAAAAAGAAGGAAACTGGGAAGTACTAAAGGAAAGGATTGATGGAGTGGGATCAGTGATGTGTGGATGGAAGTGAAGAAAAAAAATTGATGGATCAATGATCAAATAAAATGAATAAATGAATGAATGAAAACTTTATTAGAATAGATGGATGAATAGAAGGCAAATGAATGGTGCGAAAATGGATACACCTATTTCAATAATCGTTGTCGCAATCAAAGCTACAGTCCATGCACACTCTGAAGCCTGAAAAGGATGTCGGTATTTCTTTTCTTGTTATCGATGTATCCATAGCATACTTTGTTGCACGTGTTTGTGATATATAACCATAACAAGTTGTTGCAGTGGTATGTCATGAAACAAATATTTCTTGAAAATACGTCTTATAAATCTCAAATTATGTTGATATTATACCAGGCCCGTATAGCTAGGATTTTTGTGGGAGAGTGCAAATTCCCAAAAAGGGGACCAACCATACTTCAGGACTGTCAACCCCGGGCGAGCTAAAATCTGGAGATTGCGATATTTGATCGAAGAAACATCCGCCATTTTGTTCGACAATCTCCGAATTTCCGCCATTTTGTTTGTCTTCTAAAACTTCCGAACCAAAAAAAAAAAAAGGTCCTTATGCATATCCTCTGCTTAGTTTAACATAAACTATTATACCGGCCAAAATCTCACTTGCTTTGAAAGTGGACCTTTGGCTCGCGTGGGGGGCGGGGGTTGCGAACGCACCCTGTGCACCCCCTAGCTAGCTACGGGCCTGTATACCGACATCCTTTGCAGGCTTCAGAGTGTGGACTATAGTTTTGATCATTATACGACAACGATTTTTGAATTAGGTGAATAGTAGGTTAAACTCGTAAGATGAATGATTCAGCATTGTCGAAAGAAAGACATTCAATGAATATAAATGTATATGAACGAATGAGTGAGTGATGAGTGAATGGATGTTGTCAATGAATTGATATTGGACAGCCAACTGAGCAATAACATAAGATTAATTAATTACCCATTTCTATCCTAAACTTGATCTGTCCTGGAAGAAAGCATTTCGATTCTATAAACGAAAAGAAAGCGTCATAATTAACATTAATATTCCATGAAATCATTATCCATTTGATCCTCTATAGGTGAACGTTTCAAAAAAACAAACTATTAATATTATCCTTGACTGAGACAGTAAAACCCCGCGTATAAGAACCTAGATTTTTCCAAGTCAGCCTGAACAGGTCCTTATATAAATGGTCAGGCTTTCTAGGTTTTATTAGCATCACTCACTTCATCATTACAATACCTTTCTTCCTATTTTATTTACATACAGGTCAATGCTTTTGCACATGACCCTCTTTTTACAAAAAAACAAAACAAAACAAGTGAAAATTTCAGTCTGACAGGTTCTTAAATTTTAGGTTCTTATAAGCGGGATTTTACTGTAAATAACATTAATATTCCATGAAATCGTGATCCATTTGATCCACTATAGGTGCATGAGCGTTTCCAAAAAAAAAAAAGCTATTGTCCTTGACTGGCTAGCCTACATATGAAAACTCTAATGTGCATCATGTTCCGTGAACGCAAGGCTATATAGCCAGTCAAGAACAATAATATTGCGGGCATATTCCGATTTGTTTCATTTACCTGTGCATGTACATTTGACGGATTCTGCATGTTGGATGGTCAGATACAAACCTTTGCACATTGACACATTAGCAGCTCCTGAGATAAACCAAAAAACTTCATTTAAGGAAGAACCATTAGTTATTTGATGAGGGGTTGGGCAATTGTTTGGTACAGGATAATGTTTTGGCCCTTGAGGCTGTGCAAAATATTGTTTTCAGCTTTGCATGATATGTTTCTCAGGTTTGTTGTTGTCCCTTCCGATTACTATCTCGCCCCATTGCTGTCTCGCCCCCATTACTATCACCCCAAATTGCTGTCTCGCCCCCATTACTATCACCCCAAATTGCTGTCTCGCCCCCATTACTATCACCCCAAATTGCTGTCTCGCCCCCATAACTATCACCCCAAATTGCTGTCTCGCCCCCATTACTATCATTCCAAATTGCTGTCTCGCCCCCATTACTATCATTCCAAATTGCTGTCTCGCCCCCATTGCTATCACCCCAAATTGCTGTCTCGCCCCATTACTATCTCGCCCCATTGCTGCCTCGCCACATTGCTGTCTCGCCCCATTGCTGTCTCGCCCCATTGCTATCTTGCCCCATTGCTATCTCGCTCCATTGCTGTCTCGCCCAATTGCTATCTTGCCCCATTGCTGTCTCGCCCCATTGCCCCCAGCATACTTACCACTGCAAGGGTTAGGTATATAGAAATCTATAGACTGACCATCAGCTAAATTTAAACGAAAAATGCCTTACGTTAGAAAAATTGAATGGATGGATGGATGGAAGGATAGCGAACTGAGCAAGGAAGAAAGAGAGGAAAACGGGAAGGAAGGAAGGAAGGAATAAAGAAAGAAAATAAGTAAGAAAGATAGGAAATTAAACGGGAAGGAAGGAAGATAGGAAAAAAGGAAGGAAAAAAGGAAAGAAAAAAGGAAGGAAGGAAGGAAGGAAGGAAGATTCGAATGTACTGAACGCTCAAACAAAGGCACAAGCAACAAGTCCTACTTACGGATGGGATCTATAATGTATTTACTATTATCAGGTCCAGGAAGCTGATTTTCTCGAGAGGCAAATAACCTGAGAGAGCCATACTGTGGTTTAACCTAACAGCAAAAAGAAAAATATAAGAATAGCGAAGATGAAAAATAAATGAATCTGTTTTTTCTTCATAATTCGAGTTTTCATTGCGCAGTTTTACCGTCGATAACACTTTTAAGTGGTAAAACACTTTATATAACTGCACTCAACACGCGCGTGTTTTCTATTTCTTTAATATGCTTTGTAATTAAGGCCGTGTCATACGCTACGATTGATCGCGTGCAACTTGTCTCGCGAAAAACATTATTGCAGGCTGAACGATCGTTTTTCACGTTAGACATCCCCTCGCGCGCGACTTGGATCTTTCATTTTTTTTTTTTTTTGCTGCACGAAAAGTAGAACCGACTTCAACTTTCTGCAAGAATTTTTGTAAAAATTTACGTGTAACACGGTCGTACAACTTGTCTCTTGACAATTAGAGTGCGCGAACAAATTTTATGATGTTGCTGCTGAATGATTCATATTACGTATGCAACTTTCACGAGACAAATTGCAACTGAAATCGTACGTTGACATGTATGGTGTCGTGCAACCCGAAAATAAATTTTTCGCGAGACAAGTTGCACGCGATCAATCGTAGCGTGTGACACGGGCTTAACTGCACACAGTAGCACGCACGCGCGCGTTTTCTGATATTTCTTCAATTCAATATTATGAGACATTTTATGGGACGGTGGGCCCTAGAGTAGGTCTCCTATTCTACTCATAGTTCAAATAACTAATCGTGGGTTCAGAATGAAGAACAACGGTCCCAATTACCGCGACACCACTTACCTTTAGCCTGATAGACTTGCCAAAAAACAGCGCGGACTGCAGTAGGAAGTATCGTGACCTGCCGGGAGAAACAAACGCTTCTATGTACGTCACATTGCCTTGTTGTCTGAAGTTCATCTTCAAATTCACTGGAGCTGAAACAGTTTGATAAGAAACGTCTTTTCTCAGTTTCTGTTATCTGTCAGCTTAATATAGACTTGCTCCAAGTCTCGCTCGTTAGATTTTCAGTTGATTGGGGTTCCTGTGTTTTCCGAGAATCATATCGGCCGAGAGCTTTGGAAAACACAGGAATCCAAATCAACTGAAAATTTAACGAGCGATACTTGGAGCAAGTCTACTCAGCTTAGGACGAGACAATTATTATTATCATAGTAGTGGTGACTCGGTGCTCACTTTTCAAGATGGCGGCCCCATTGTTAACAGTAGAAGCCTTTATAGAAACGCAAGCCGTTTGTATTCCTAAATTAAATCCAACCTCATTCCCAGGACCCTCTCGGCTTCGCAACACCCAAAAACGAAGGAAAGAGTTTGAAATTAAATCATGTTTTCTATAAATGGAACTCTAGCGAGTAAACTAGTATAGGCTGCGTTGGTGTTTGATATAAACGATAGGTAATATAATGAAATTTGTAACACCCTAAAAAATGTAGCCTGCGTTACAGACCCTTGTAAGCGCTCGAAACGTCTCCCGGCGGGAGACCTTTCGAGCGCTTACAAGGGTCTGTAACGCAGGCTATAAAAAATGTTGACCTGAGTTTACTGACGTTTCGAGCTTTAGACCTTTGTCGGAGTAAAAAAAAACCTCCGAAGAAGGGCTAAAACTTGAAATGTCAGTAAAGTTAAGTCAACATTTTTTACGGTATTACAAATTTCATTATATTATATTTCCCATTATTTTCTATCGTGTCTATCATATGAACCATAGCTATTTATATATATATATAGGAAGGCCCAGTGGAAGATTAGCTTTTGCTAAACTGGTGCACTTTGTAAGTGTTTGTTTAACCTTCTTTAAATAAAGTTTATTATTATTATTATTATTATATATATATGATTCTCTCTTACTTGAGCAAGTTTTGTTCTGTAATTCTTTGACAAACGTTAACAGATCACGAAAGTTTTTGCTTGTAATGACGTTTTTCACAGGGTCTGTAGCAACACGTCGTAATTGTTGCATGTCATAACTTCCAACACCAACAGCAATCATGGACAGGTCTGTACATAGGCGAAACATAACATCGTTATTGCATGATATGACTGATACTGTGACTTATCTAACATGCATTCATTCATTCATTTATTTATTCATTTATTTATTCATTCATTCATTCATTCATTCATTCATTCTGTCTTTCATTCATTCATTTATTTATTCATTTATTTATTCATTCATTTATTCATTTATTTATTCATTCATTCATTCATTCTGTCTTTCTTTCTTTCATTCATTCATTCATTCATTCATTCATTCATTCATTCATTCATTCATTTATTCATTCATTTATTTATTCATTCATCCATTCTGTTATTTATTCATTCATTCACACTGTCTTTCATTCATCCATTCATTGATTGATTGATTCATTATCATTCATTCTGTACATGTCTTCCATTCATTCCTGATTCATTCATTCATTCATTCATTCATTCATTCATTCATTCATTCATTCATTCATTCATTCATTCATTCATTCATCCATTTATTCATTCATTCATTCTGTCTTTCCTTAATTCATTCATTTTTTCATTCATTCAATTTTCATTTCATTATATATATGGCATTCATTTATTTATTCAATATACATTCATTATAGATGTTCATTCGTACATTCATTTATATATTGATTCGTACATTCATTTATCCATTCGTAAGTTGAACATCATTATTTATTTATTAGTACTGTTCTTTCGTTTATTAGCGTATTTATTCGTTCATTCATTCAGTATACACCTATTTCAATTAACGTTGTCCATCTGGAATGGTCGATCTGAGACCGATAGGAATTGTGGGAGCTCGTTAAACTGCAAATACACTATTATAATCACGCTCGAATATTAATGTTTATTTCTGAAATACTATTATCCATAATTCAGCACCATTCAAGTGTGATTAAAACAACACATTTGGAATTTAATGAGCTCCTACAATATTTCCTATCGGTCTCAGATCAACCATTCCACTGATGGACAACGTTAATTGAAATAGGTGTATAAACATTCATTAAATGTTCGTTCGTTCATTTATTCATTCATTCCGTTCTTTTGTTCATTAACTTATTGATTAGCTCATCCATTCATCCGATCCTACGTTCATTTATTCATTTATTATTTTACCACATTTGATAATTTTCTCGCTTTCTGATTGGTCGAGAGCCGTGATAAATGCTATTTTCGTCTCGTGGATCCACAAAAATTTAGACGATTCGATCGATGACGCCAACCGTGGTAAATGATATAATTATGTACTCGGGATACAATTAACGTACCTTTAACCTCGTTCTTTATTCTGTCTATTGCTGGATAGATGGCATCGTTAGTAGGACGATTAGCTTTTCCATCGGTCAGCAAGATCACAATATTAGATCGTTCGGATTGCATTGGAGATGCACTGTTTTGTAAAGGTAAAAAAATCTGAGTTCTGGCCAAATCCAGTGCTGCTGCAGTGTTCGTACCTCCAACTGCAATTGAAAGTAGATCAATATCAGAGAAAAATATATAGATACATGATGATGGTGATATTTACGAGGATGTCGATAATGATGACGGACGATGATGATAATGATGATGGTGATGAAGAAGACGGTCATGATATTAATTAATGATTATATGACAAAATACTGATGAACAGTTAGAAAAAGAAATAGTTAATTACAAGAGCCCATAATAATGGGTAATGGGCTCCTGTTAATCATTATTATACTCATCATTTTCACCACCATCACCATCGTCATCATATCATCATCATCATCATCATCATCATCATCATCATCATCATCATCATCATCATCATCATCATCATCATCATCATCATCATCACCGTCGTCATCATATCATCATCATCATCATCATCATCATCATCATCATCATCATCATCATCATCATCATCATCATCATCATCATCATCATCATATCATCATCATCATCATCATCATCATCACCGTCGTCATCATATCATCATCATCATCATCATCATCATCATCATCATCATCATTACCATCATCACCATATCATCATTATCATCATCATCATCATCACCATCATCAGCATTATCATCATGGTCATTATCATAATCATCATCGTCGTCGTCATCATCGTCATCATTACCATCATCATCATCATTATTATTATTTTTGTTCTGATCGATTACATACGCAGTTGCTTGGACTTTTTTACTGCACACTTCAGTCTGGTTTTCGAGCCATAGAGATTCAGTCCCATATCTATTTTAGCGTCATTTGCGAACTCGACGACGGCGACCTTAGTTTGTCGGGGAGATATGTTGAAGGCATCGATGATGTCACTATAGAATTTAAACAATCAGCGTTAAAAAGGCTATTTTACATAATACTAATGCTCATGCTAATGACGATGATGAAGATGGTGATGATTATTATGATGATGATGACGATAAAAACGATATTGGTAATAATGAAGACGACGATGATGATAATCAGAAGATAGCGATGATGATGATGATGCATGTGATGGCGATGGGGGTAGCGAAGATGATGATGATGGCGATGATGATGATGATGATGATGATAGCGATGATGATGATTATAAATATAGCGATGATTATGACGGTGATGGCGATGTTGATAGCGAAGATGATGATGATGGCGATGATGATGGCGATGATGACATGGCAATGATGATGATGATGATAACGACAATGACAATAATCAGTAATAATAATAGCTGTAGAGCGCAAACACTTAATCCGTGAAATAAAATCTATTTTTTACTGTCTAACAGTTCTTATTTAATGACTATTAGTGACTATTTTAGACAAGTAAAGCTGTAATGAAGTATTGTCTCCTTTGTATTTGCCTTTTCTTGGACTGTTCTGGTTGAGTGATAGACACTAAATAAGAACTATTTGTTAGTAACAATTTTGATTTTGTTTCACGGATTAAGTGTTTGTGCTCTACCTTATAAATTCCTTTTCCAATTTAAAGGGGTCTTTGTCAATACTGCTAGATTCATCCATTAGAAATACAAGATTGGCAGGCAGCTCGCATCCTGGGTCCTTGGTAAGACAGACCTGATTACCAATAATAGATTCTGAAAAAATAATAATCAATGAATACTAGTTGTATGCTGAATAGTTTTGAGTGACATACCGTGGCATATCCAACAAGTCAATTGTATTTTTTTTAATATACACACGAGCCTTTAGGCGAGCGTGTATTCAAAGAAAGGCTCGTGTGTATACTAAGAAAATACATGGGACGGGTGGGATATTCACGGTATGTCACAAGAAAACATTGTATAACTATTTTATCCTACATGCCATATCATATAAAATATAACGAACACACAATGTGTCGTGGGAAGAGAATAGGGAACTTCAGATTTGACAACGAGTACGAGATTGAGTACGAGTACAAGTTTTTAAATTGGCCTTCTGTGTGTTGTTGATGATGAATTATAGTCTTGTGTATAGATTGAGACACCAAATATACACCTAATCCAAAAAACGTTGTCGTGTCCGCCGCACAGTCCTCGCGCCAAGACCGTGAAGGAAAACACAGAGAATATTTTGATGAGAGTGATAAAACAAGAAAATAAAAGTAGGCACAACACTATTTCGTTGAAAAAAGTACGACACTAGAGTGTGAACATGCAAATAAATTAATTACTGATTAGATATAACCAATATCTTTCACAGTCTTGGCGCGAGGACTGTGCGGCGGACCAGACAACGTTTTTTGGATTAGGTGTATAAAAACAAGAAGTGGAATGTAATTCAGTATCAACAATACACACAAGGCCAATTTTAAAACTCGTACTCGTACTCAATCTCGTACTCGTTGTCAAATCTGAAGTTCCCTAATACCGCCGAATATACAACGACTTTCAAGCATTGTATTTTATGTGATGTTGAATATACAAAAATATGAGCTGTTCAGCCAGGTCATCTTGAAGAGAAAAAACAAACAAAACAGATACGGATATTGATAAGAACTCCCCTTCGGGGGCTTTTCAGTTATTATTTACAATTGACAGAATGTGAAAGACTTAACGGATCGCTGTAAATAGTCAACCAACAGTTTATATAATCATGATTGTGGTTAGTTAATGACTCTGAGGCCTGACTGTTGTGCCGGGAGACAATCCCTTACTCTTTGCGAGCAGCACAACATGATATTTAACGTCCAACATATAGGATAGAGGAGGGTCCTGAAGGGGTGATCCGAATCCCATTTCCCATGCAGTTTATATTTGGACCAAATCCCATTCAAATATCACATAATCCCATCAGTTTTGCTCAAGTTTTCAATCCCATTCCCATTTTCTATTGTTCTTTTATTTGTAAATCCCAGTCCCATGCCAGTGCATCCAATACCAAATAAGGCCAATCCATGCTCCCATTTTACCCCTTCAGGACACTCTTAGCCGGAGTGAAGGCAGACGGGACCTCCGGCTTATGGTCCTTATATCTGAGAAGACGTGGAGGTCTTTTTTTTAAGGTTTTGGCAAAAACTCCATCCAGGTGTTCCCTTACGGGCTTTTTGACACTTCATTACATTCAATTTTTAACTGTGTATATATAAATAACAATACTAGAGATTTGCTAGCATAGCCAACTTCAGTTCCTTTTTAAATTTAGGCAGATTGCATTCCAGTTTCACTTCAGGTTGTAGAGAGTTCCAAATTGTTACACCTCTGTAAATAAATGATCTTTATCCGCTTTTTAGAGAGTTATTAGGGTTTTCCGATTTACCGGCACAAAGGCAGATTTGGCACTAATAGTGCCAGATGATAGTACCAGTGTTAATTTGTCATTATTTCTGCAATATTGTTCTTATTTTTTTATTCTTATTCTGAAAATGTAATCTTTTGAACACATGCAACTCCTAGAAATTCTAATAACGGTAAACATGCACGTATGTTAATTAGTATCTGGTACTATTAGTACCAAAGTCGCTAAATCGGAAATCCCTATTAGAGAATATTAACTGATGAGAGAACATTTTCCTACCAGCTTCTTTAAAGAACTTCTCCGCGACCTCCTTGGAAATCTTGTTAAGGTCCTCTTTCTTGACACTAGGGTAAGTAGCCTTATTCTTGGCATACATGGCATCGGCAACACCTTCGACCATGACTTCTAAACGATATTCACTTACGGCACCTGAGAACTTGGTAAATCGATTACAGCTTGCATAAGTGTTGTCAAAACAGACCCCTAAGACAGATAAAGTATGACATGAAACGTCATGCATGGAAAATATATACACCTATTTCAATAATCGTTGTCGCGGCCGCAGCAGTATACTCCACACTCGGCTGAAGCCTGCAAAGAATGTCGGTAATATGAACATATTAATTTGTGATTTATTACTCGTTCAATAAATAGAAATGTTTATTTCATCGTCTACCACTGCAACAATTTGGTATAGTCGTATAACACAAACACGTACAAGTATTTGTCTCAAGTCCATTTTTTATCTTAGATATACCGACATTCTTTGCAGGCTTCAGAGTGTGGACCTTAGACTGATTGAATTGCGACAACGATTTTTGAAATAGGTTTATATTATTGATTAAGAAATTTGGTGGACTTCTTAAGCTTATATAATATTAAAAAGCATGCTTTTTTACTCCGACCAAAGGCTAAAGCACGAAACGTCAGTAAAGCTGTGGGGTATCATTTTTTTACGGTGTTACAAATTTCATTATATTGAATATATACTGCATGCATGAAATAAATGAATAAATATTACACTTTTTTAACGTCTTAATCTTCTAACCAAAAACAAGCGCCCTATACTAATTGGGGAGACTGAGGCAATGATAGTTTATGATAGCTCCAATTATCATGTGCGTTTGACCACCAACTATCATGCACTGTCATGAACTATCATGGACTGTCATAGAGTTTCAACATGTTCAAATTTCACATGATAGTTTTTGCCGTTTGACCGCGCGAATGATAGCTGATGATAGTTGAGACACCTTCAACGCCTTATCATTAACGCCTTATCATCATTAATTATCATAGCTGTAGTGTTTGACCACCGCTTAAATCTACGTTGAATATTTTGGCACACATCTCGGTTCACATGTTCATGTACGTGTTAAAAGCTGTCACCAACCTGTTGAATAGTACATTCTAAATAGCTGTCCCAGGCGTACATTTCTGGCCCAGCTCTGTATCTTGTACCCTAACAAAAATCCATCCATTGCACCTATTATCAAAGCATTCGATGCTTTAGACTGAATCGTGCTGTTCGCTTTGGTGTATTTGTCAGGGCATTCATTGCTATCCCATGAGCCACCGGGGCCAAAGTACGCGTTTGAAGGGGTATTTTTCTTCGCTAGTGTTGTCTCTGCCAGTACTCGTGAGATCGTCGCTGCGAATAGATTATCAACAGTTTTAGACGCTCCAGAGGCCCAGCCTCCTAGGCTGAGCTCTAGCTTACGGTATATTCCCGCCAAAACTCCTGTTACTAGGCTACCAACGGCGATTGTTTCGCCAGACGTCGTGCGGACCACGCCTAGTTCCCGTGTTCCATCATACTCGTGGTAGAGCATTCTCTTCAGGATGTTTTTCTCGGTTGACGATAAGATTCCATCTGAAAGGTTTTTGGTTGGTCCTGCATTTGGTAAGGAAACATAGTGTCGTAAAAAAATGAAATATATTTGATGTGAACCCCCTTGTGGTAAACATTAGGTTGAGTATGTGTAAATAAATGAATATATATATATATATATAGAAATAGTGTTACAGATATTGCTATTATAATGTAATGTACAAAATTACTCGATTCTGATTGGACGAGAGCTAGGAGTACAATTAAATCCCAAATTGTACCCTGCAGAGTACGAATTAGTTTTTCAGTATATTATAAATAAAAAGTCGCACGATCTTTTCGTAAAACTTGTTATTAATAGATACTTGTGATGTTTTGAAAGTTATCAAATTGGACTCACCTAAAATAAGGCTCGTCCAATTTTGAAAACTTTTAAAACACCACTCATGCTCATACCTATTAATTACGAGTTGTTATCAAGATCGTGCGATTTCCTTTTACTTATTGTCAAGATCTTCATCACAATTACCATTACCATTACAATGACCATGACCGCATTGCCATCACAATTATCATCACATTAATGTTTGCTACAATGATAGTGATTATAACATAATAATATCATTTTTACAGTCGACATCATCACCTTCATTATTAAATCGTCACCACCATTACCATCATCACCAACGTCAACATGATCGCCATCATCATCATCATTTTCATTACCACCAACATTAACTTGATCGTCATCATCATCACCAACATTAACATGATCATGATCATCATCCTGATCAACATCAACATGATCGTCATCATCATCATCATCATCATCATCATCACCAACATCAACATGATCGTCATCATCATCATCATCATCACCAACATCAACATAATCGTCATCATCATCATCATCACCACTAACATTAACTTGATCGTCATCATCATCATCATCATCACCAACATTAACATGTCCGTCATGATCATGACCATCATCAACACTATCATCCTTGCCATCATCATCATCATCATCATCATCATCATTTTCATCATCACATCATCATCACCAACATTAACATGATCATAATCATCAACAACAACATGATCGTCATCATCATCATCATTTTCATCATCAACAAAATCAACCTCATCATCACAATCATCACCCGGTATCATCTTTTAATTATGTATCATCATCATCATCATCATCATCATCATCATCACCACTATCAACATCACAATCATCACCCGAGAGTGAGTTTGGGATTCCTGTATTGAAAATTCGAAGACGCCATATGCCACAGGAAGCCCGCGTCGTTTTTATCATCATCGTCACTCTTATCATGATGATGATGATGATGATGATGGTGATGGTGATGATGGTGATGATGATGATGATGATAATAATAACAATAATAATAATAATAACAATAATAACAATAATAATAATAATAATAATAATAATAATAATAATAATGATAATGATGCTGATGATGATGATGATGATGGTGATAATAATAATGATGATGATGATGATGATGATGATGATGATATGATAATAATGATGATGATGATGATGATGATAATAATAATGATGATGATGATTATAATAATGATAATAATAATAATAATAATAATAATAATAATAATAACAATAATGATGATGATGCTGCTGATGATGATGATGATGATGGTGATAATAATAATGATGATGGTGATGATGATGGTGATGATGATGATGATATGATGGTGATGATGATGATAATAATAATGATTATGGTGATGATGATGGTGATGATGATATGATGATGATGATGATAATAATAATGATGATGATGATGATAATAATAATAATAATCATTTTATTTCTGTAGCGCCTATTCACTTATTGTCCATACTCACCTATGACATTTTGCCAATATCCATCATTGTACGCCAGTGATCGAATGTAGTCCGCTACATGATATATTTTTTCTACTTTAGCTTCTACCTTCTCAACTAACTCAATGAAATGATCCATAGCATAGATCTCATTGACTACAGGGGTCGCACGTTTTACCCTTAAAAAGAAAATATCACATCTGATGTAAAATTAACAAATTTACGATAGTCTCGCGTGGTATGTCCTTTTATTTACCACGGTTGGCGTCATCGAATCGTCTAAATTGTTGTGGATGCACGAGACGAAGTCGAGTCAATAAAAGCCTAATCTTAAAAAATAAGCACCACCATAAGAAAAAGGAAGCAGAAGTTTTATTGCTTTAAATAGAATTAAAGTGAAGCTGTTTGGAATCAAAATTACAGAGATTTGTACGTGTTCAGTGAACTGTTTCCTTGCTAGCCTCGTTGTGGTGTTTAATTAAATATCACCCTTTTGAAATCCTCATAACTTCTCAAGAATTTAATATTTTTGTCTCAAACGTTTCACCTATATGATCATGTCATTCTAATCTATAATTTTAATGTAGTGTCCAATTAAAACATGAATTAAAAAAAAAAGGATAATAAAATGGCGATCATATTGGTATTCGGTCAATATATACACTTTTTTTCAAAAATCGTTGTCGCAGCCAAAGCTACAGTCCACACTCTGAACCTTGCAAAGAATGTCGGTATTTCTTCTTTAATTTGTTATATTCATAACATATGTTATGTTGTAACACTGTTACAGTGGTAGATGATGAAACACTGATATTTCTTTAAAAAACGTGTCATAAATCACAAATTATGTTCATAATACCGACAACCTTTGCAGGCTTCAGAATGTGGACTGTAGCTTCGGCTGCGACAACGATTTTTGAAATAGGTGTATATATTTCAAAACGCAGACACCGTCTAGGGAGATTCGTCAAAGACTCCCTGTATCTCGATGTAAAACATTGATTTATTATTTCATTCTATTTTATTTATTCTATAATTTGACTATTGCCTAAATGATAGATTAATTATTCCTCCCTTCTCTGACAATGCTGAGATTGAAAACCAAGCTCTCTGTACGTATGTTTCTGCGGGGGTCATACGTAAAAGCAATCATGCAACACAGCGGTCAAACGATTACGCATGCGCGAAAAAAACAAGTAAAATGATCCAGCACACAAATCTGACATTCGTACGGACTCTATAAAAACGATGGAGTGTACGACTTTCATCGCTTTTTTCTCAAAATATAAAGAAAACTGACAAAAGTATCATTGTAGCTTGTAAATATAACAAAGTTTATGTACATGAAACTTCAAGCTTATATATTCAGGGTTTTTTTATAAATCGACTTCAAACACTGTAGTCCGAAATTCCTAATGTTTACAATGGCAAATTTACCGCTCTGAAAATTTTGCCACGCATGCGTAGTCGTTTGACCGCTGTGTTCAATCACGCAGTTTAACGATCAGCACGCACGCACGTACCTTTGTGAAGATTCTGCTTGCATGGCGAGCACGGAAATGCCTTAAAACAATTAAAGATTAGTTTGTATGAGAATAAACATTGGTGTGTTGTGATCATCAAAGCTTATGCAGTCTTGAGAAAGGCTGTTAGTGTTGTTGGCTGATACTTCGACAACCTGAGCGAAAGTCATCTTCCGACATGGGTAGCCCGAGCTCACTGTTAGTGTTGATTTGCCTTAACATTATTTAAGGCAGGGAGAAATACGTAATTTATTCTGAACGAAATTGGCTGAAATTAACTCAGAGGATTATAGAGATCAATAAGAAAGACATATATATCCTTTAGTAAATCAACACTAACAGTGAGCTTGGGTTACCTGTACTTCAGAGTAAAGAAACGAAAAGACAGTAGTGGTATTTATTTTGCGCACTGTGGATTTTGTTTCTCGAAGACGCACGTTAATTCAATTCAATTTTATTCAGTACCATGAGTTACAAAGTGCATATATGTTATTTTGGTTAGAATTTTACAGATCTTTAGGTACAGGCTATCTATAACAACCACAAGGGCTAACCTAGATAGATAGCACGTTAAATATTTCACTCGCTTGAATATATATCCCACAACCCCTTTCAGTTTTAGGCTTTAGGACATATATATACTCTAAAATAAAAACCCTCTTTGAATAGACTTTTCCCTAGTTCGCTTCACTGATCGTGAAACAATATTAGTCGATTCAAGTTGAGGTTGGAGTGGATAAAATACGGTCTATTATATTTACTGCAGCGCATTCTATTCTATTCTATTCCATATGCACAATATGCATCAGGAAATAATATCTAGGCTCTGTGTGAATGAAAACACATGTTACAAACAAGAGATGCTTTCACCAATTAGTCAACATGGCGGCTATGACGTCAAGCGTACCCAGTGATGCATTTCGGCGAACAATATCGTGACCATGGGATGAATTCGATGAATTCGCAAATAATAACAAAATTTAAAAATGGAGCTTTCAGCAAAAATGGCACAAAACTTTTACCTTTTGTTCGTCTACAGATAAGGGCCCAGGCAAACGGTTTCAACATTTGCTTCAACATCCGTTCGATTTTGTTAAAAGGCAATGTTTATACGCTTTTAAACTCTTTCAACATCAATTCAACATCGATTCAACACGTTTCAACAATGTTGAAAGAGTTTAAAAGCGTTAAAACATTGCCATTCAACAAAATCGAACGGATGTACGTTGAAATTTGAACAAATACTACAATATTCCTTACAATAATCTCATAGAAAAAGTTTATGTTGACTCATTTTGCAATTTTGATTGGCCATAAAGAAGAGAGTACCGGTTCAACTTCGCAATGCAAACAAAGAAGTACAACAAAAGGTTTCCTAACCAGTCCCCTCTATAAACTATGGTTGAAACAAATGTTGAAACCGTCAGTGCCCGGGCCTTAAGCCATACATATGTTTTCTCACCTAATATTGTGACTGTAGCAAGGAGAACGTTGTGTGCAGCCATGTTTAGCGTTCTTCAAGTTCTGTAGAAATCAATAAAATATTAACCTATTTAAAAGGAGTTGTTCCCGCAAAGCAATATAGGATACTCCGAGATGGAATACTTTAAACACAGATACAGTCAAAGTCATAATTAACGTTGTCCACGTAAAGTAGATATTTTCTTTCGAGAATAAACCGTCAACTTTGATAACATTTTCCTTTATAGACATGTCAAGATTCAATGCAAACTTATGAAATGGCAAATAAAGCAGAAAGAACACATATCATTGTGCACACTTATACACGTATCTGGAATTCGCTGACACGGCAACTATCATGCATAAAGTATTTTGTGCTCGTATCAATTGAAGAACGCTATAGATACTATTATATCCAAAGATCAAGCCTGCACTTGTCCAAGATCACAAAGTGTTTGAAAATGAAACGTTTCTCTATAGTTAACGTTATTGCACCAAGCAAGGTGTAGTTTACAATGAACAAAGCTTACCTCTTTTGATATTGTCGTGAGTTGCACTGTTATAGGCCTTTGCTGTGCATCACAACGTATACACACACTATATATACATGACACAATTAAAGCAATTGATAAACTATTTGACATGACGTAATTTGAATATTCTAGATAGATACCCATTCGCCCATGACTTGAAATATACGACTGTCAACGTCATAGCAATGTAGACATATTGTACATGTTTTCTTTTTTTTCTTTATCAACTAGTACAAAGTATATGCTTATTTTCTTGCACGTATGATCGAAGGTAGCTCACTCTACTATTCTATCTTGCTACACAGTGCATTTTAGACTGATATCCATTCGCCCATGAAGGAATAGTGAATGTTATAGTTAGTAAAAGAGATATTATTTTCTTTTGTTCTTTAGCAACTAGTACAAAGTATCATGTATATTTTTCTTGCACGTATGAAGGTAGCTCATTCTACTATTATTCTATCCTGCTATACACTACGTTCTAGACTGATTTCTAGAGTACAGTGATCTCCATTCGCCCATGAAGTAATAGTCAATGTTATAGTTAGTAATAGACATATTGTTTTCTTTTGTTCTTTGGCAACTAGTACAAAGTATATGTTTATTTTTCTTGCACGTACGAAGGTAGCTTACTCTAGTTTTGTTCTGTCCTGCTATAAACTGCATGTTAGATCCGCTCAAGGGCTTTTTACACTTGGACATAGAGTGGTTTTTATAATCCTGTAAAACAGTGTAGCGTGTAGTATTTAGTACTATTATTACTATTACTCTAAATCTTTTGTTTTCTATTGTGTATATTTGACTCTTACACTTTGATAAATACACTTTGTTTCATGGGTTTATGAAAACAACTCTTTCAAAGTTGCCTTAGTTCTTGCATTCCCAGACGGCCTATATACGTCACGAAGGAGTATTGATTAAGACGTATAACATACCACACACACCAGGAGCCCATTATATGCATGCACACACCCATTGAACAATAGTCTCCTTCGCAGCCGTTTTTGGGGGCTGTTTATATGAAGGCGAGTTGTCCCTGCTAGCCGGGATAACTCTATTGTTTTGAGTCCCCCGGGACATACAAAACAAAAGAGGTATCCAGGCTAGAAGGGACAACTCGCTTTCATATAGACAGCCCCTTAGTCTCATCACGTAACGTCCCTCCCCACAAACGGCTGCTTCGATTCGAACAACATTCCTTTCCCTTTTTAATGTTTTTGAGCCAATCAGCGCACATAAAATTGTAAACATGACACAGGAAGCCCGACACTAAAAACGGCTGCGAGGGAGACTAATTGAACAAAAGATGTTGTCGCATTCAAAGCGATAGCCATAGACGCCTGTGGGGGGAGGGGCGGAAATCTGAGGTAGAAGTATGATCAGGTTCGTTGCCGGGGTTCTTGTATCTTTTGGGCTATCTAATTCTTCACCAATTTGAAACACCGTCAGTTAGGATTGGTTTAAAAATCAATAGTGTCTTTCTAAACAATATATTGCCCTAAACCTAACCAAACAATAGCGATGCTGTCTAACTGGGGCAAACTAAACCGCAGCTTTCGCGCGCCCAGTGTATCAGTCTCTTATAGATGGAAACTAGCGTGTAAACTAGTATAGACTGCGTCGGTGTTAATTCAGAATTCCCAAGGAATTTAAGGGGTGGTTTTTAAATCCCGACGATGCGATACGTTTACGCCTGCGTCCTCCCCTTCGGCCATGGATTCGGCTGAGACATGAAGGGAGGGAACGTGGGAAGCGATATTACAGGACAATTGTTTTGTTCAGAATATTTGTTTTTTTGTTTACCTTGACAGCGAGGAAAAAAGGAGAATGAAAAGTAGTATTATTTAGCGTCGGAATATAGTTGCTTCAGCTATAAGCAGTAAGCTGGTCCCCCAGGAAGCCGACGGCGCGCGCTTCCCCCCCCCCCCCCCCCCCCCCCCCCCCCCCCTCAGTGCAGATTTTCAGGATTTTCTGTTGTGCACGATATTTGTTGGATATTTTTGGTAATTGCCCAGCCCTCTTTATATGTTTAGAGTGATTTACCGTCTTCCGTGATAGAAAAATGACTAACTATATATAACTAAAGTACACCTCTATTCAGCGGCCAACCTCTATTAGGCGGCCACTTTAGAAACTCCCGCCGGAGGTTGACCGCTTAATAGAGGTACCACTGTATATTAGGCCTGTTATGGGCCCAATAACCGCCTAATCTCGCAGAAATATTAGGCGGGATTAAGCAAGATTAGGCGAGCTAGATTAGGACATTTTGGGATTTTCATGATCAACCTTGCGAGGTTAGGCGGATCAGGCGGGATCAGGCGGGATCAGGCGAGTTTAGACATTTAATTTTAGGATTTTTTGCTTGCGGGGTTAGGTGGGGTTAGGCGAGATTAGGCGAGATTTGGACCAATAAGAGGCCTTATATTTTATAGCCTGTTATAATAAATTCATTGCTGATCGTCATAGTCTATTCAGTAATTTTACATTTTGTTAAGTCACAGATTAATGAAGGTCACTCTGGTCTAGTATATACTCCTATTTCAAAAATCGTTGTCGCAGCCGAAACTATACGGTCCACACTCAGAAGCCTGCCGCAAAGGATGTCGGTTATATGGACTTATAATTTGTGATTTATTGCACGTTTTTAAAATAAATATTTCTATTTATATCTACCACAACAACTTGTTATGGTCATCTAGCATAGACATTATTTATACTAAACCATAAAAATCATTTCACTATTGAACCAACTGATTAAACTATACCACGCTCTAGTACATACTATTATTGTTATATCTCGCCTTTTTGACACAAACATACACAGGCTGAATAAACGTAATTTTATCCATAATCTACACAAACACAACGCCATATAAATGCCAAGAAACAAAGCCTTTCGCTCATTTTGACGAACTATACCAGTTATTAACAACTCGACTATGGCGCTATTGAAAACGTCTGGGTGTGTGGTGATTTTCGCTTTGGTTTGCCTTAGTCTTGTGGAGTCAGTACTTCCTGGTAATAAGGTAAGTGCAGCAATGTAACTGAGTGTATTAATATGTAATCCGTATCAAAGATATGCCTATTGTTCTGTTGAAATCTCAACCTGTTAAGAAAAAAAATCTCGCGCGCAAAAAAAAAAAAAACTAGCTCTTTTGTTACTTCTCACCTACAATATCATATATGGTAATGACATTGTTTTCAAGTTGCATACGGTATCTTTGATACGCGTTACTGGAGATCTTCTCTGTTGGTTTATCCCTGCCTAACGTAGTGTGGCGAATCTTGTAAATAAAATAAATAAGAATAAACAATACAACTGAGTGTAATCTTTTCTCTTTAAATTATCTTTTGTCATCTGAGTAATGTGTCGGTAAACAACAACTATAAGTTCTTAAGTGATTCACCATTGTATAAGAACTTGACTCATCCATTGATTGTGCAAAACATTTTTTAACGAGGGTGACGTAAAATTAAATACAGTGGTAGCTCTATTAAGCGGTCACCCATTAAGCGGTCACCCTCTATTAGCCACAATAAAAAGTCCCAAATCTATTCCTATACCTATTCTATACATCTATTCAGCAGCCAACCTCTATTAAGCGGCCACTTTGGAAAATCACATGTGATATAGAAAACTCATCCCGTCTTTCCCGATCGAATGATATATAGAATAAAGCAGAATGTTGTTTTCATTGATTTAAAGGTATCAACTTCCAGTGAAAGTGGCAACAGTCTAACAAGATCACGTAAGACCATCATAAAATATATCTTTTTGCATCATCATCAACATTTCTATGTTAGGTGATTATTTTCAATATCATCATCATCACCATTATGGTACGCGCGTGATGATTTCCATCGTCATCATCATCATTATCATCATCAATATCATAAACATCATTATTTTCATGATCATAATTATTATTGCTACGGTTCACAGGTCGAAGTCTGTACGAGTTTAGTAGCATGATTCGTTGCGCTACTAATCGCAGCGATCTCGACTATGCTGACTATGGATGTTGGTGTGGATTTGGTGGTTCAGGAAAACAGGTCGATGACCTTGACAAGTTAGTTATCTTCCAACCGTATATAAATGTACTAATGACGTTTTGGTTATTAGGTGGCATGGGTGGCGTAGGATCACCGCTGTGATCCATGTTCGAGTTCCGGCTCGGGCATGGTAAATATGTGGGTTGTGCTTGTCCGATGTCTTCTCGGATAAGGAGGTTAAGCCGGAGGTCCCTTCCCTCAAAACTCCGGCACAAACCTCTTAGTATAGTATAGGGAGGGATGTAAAAGAACCCACACCACTTTACGGGAGAGTAGGCAATGGAGTTGCCTGTTTGTATGGCCAGAGCTTGACTCGACGAATGTATACTTGACTCGAGGGCTGCATGCTAGATAACTAATAAGAGGTTACCATTGTAAAACAAATACAACATACATACGAGCATATATACATTGATATATGTTGCTCTATCTCATGCCACAAGGGTGTTACTCCCTCCGTAGTAAGAAAGAAACTGTAAACATAACCATGTAGTGTGAGAGGGTAGCAAGGCCACGTTGGCATAGTGCTGCCAATATAATCGGCTTGCTTTGTAAATAAAATATTATTTTTGTTTCTATTAGGTGTTGCTTTATACATGATAAATGCTACGATCAGATTGTGGCCAGCGGTATATGTGGATATTCATGGCAGATTTACTTCCGGACTTACGGATATACTAAGTGCACTACTTGCCGTAAGTATTCCCCCAGGCCCTCTCCAAATGTACAGGCGAGTGGGATCCTTTTGGGATTTAGCCAGCTCTGTCGAAGTCAGTACGTCTTGTAAGATCACCTGAAATGCCCTTAATTCAATAGCTGTTATTACAGTTATATGCAAATGATTTCAAACAATGGATTCAAATCGATACTTTCGGGCAAACCTATTGTTTTCGCCCGAAAGCCTCGACTTCAACCCATTGTTCAAAATCATTTGCATATAACTGTAATAACAGCTATTCTATTCTGCCTGTACATATATTTTTGCTGTGTAAATTCGAGGGGAATGACATGAAATACTCAGTAATCGTAAGTTGATTCTATGGCATCTAGTATTGAATCACTTTTGAGCGCGCAAAGGACCCTGGTGACGTCACTATACTTGAATAAGCCATTTCAGTTTCCAGTTAGCGTATCAAAGATATGCCTATTGTTCTGTTGCAATCTCAACCTGTTAAAAAAAAGAAAAACATCTCGCGCGCTTATCAAAGTTACTTCTCACCTACAATATCAGATATGGTAATGGAATTGTTTTCGAGGTTGTATACGGTATCTTTGATACGGCATAAATGAGGTCTTAGGGGCCGTTTACATGAGATAGGGTTACCCTATAGATGTAGGGCTAACTCTTATCGTTTTCTTTTCTCTGGGGACTGTCAAAAACAAAAGAGTTAGCCCTGCTAGGAGGGTTACCCTATCTATATGTAAACGGCCCCTTAGCCCTTTATGGAATGACCGTTACCATTTCGAAAAAATTCATTTTATGAGTATGAAATAAGTGTATTTAACAACCTACAAAATATTTCTTTTGCTGTGAGCCCAGAATTCCCAAACTACTACTTAATTAAGTTGTCTTTTTATTGTATTGTAGAGCCAAAATCACATTACCCAAAGGATGATATCTACATCTCCTGCAGGCTTGCATTGTGTGCATGCGATAGCGAGGCCGCGAAGTGCTTTGCTAGGTCTACATACAACAAGCAGTTTGTCAAATATGATACTAGTAAATGTTAACAGATAAAAGAAATCATGAAATAAAGGAATTGACGATTAGATGAAGCTATAACATTGTCTCTTGTCATGTATCCTATTTCGAAAAAGGTTGTCGGAGATGGCAAACCACAAAGGTAGTAGAGATGAAAATATTCCACTTCACAGTTCCCTGTGCCATCTTGAAAGGTAGTCGGGCCTATGCATATCGAAGCGGAGACGGATGTTGAGCTCGCAAGGATAGAGACACGTACGTGAATAATTGTCCTGCAAGGTGTTAAAAGGTCTTTGCATCTAAGCAAGACGAACGTTGAGCTTGCAATGATGAGAGGCACGTGAATAATTGTCCTGCAAGGTGTTAGAAGGTCTTTGCATCGAAGCAAGACGAACGTTGAGCTAGCTTGCAATGATAAAGACCTTTTAACACCTTGCGGGACAATTAGCCACTTTCCTATCGAGTTTGGGGCCTGGGACGAGTGAAGTAGGCAAAGTCGTCTGGGATCGTTACTACCCCACTAAACAATCATGCCAAACTATAACTGCTGCGTTCCAAGTTGCTCTAATAGCCATCGAAACAAATCTCTTGGCTTCAAGTTTTACTGCATCCCTAAAGATCCATAACTGCGAAAAAAATACGATATTTTGTTGAGGAATGATTCCTTAAAGGCTGACTCGCGAATGACTCGTATCTGTTCAGACGCGGTGTCCGGTCGTTTCGATACTCCTTTCAAGGTCGATTCGATACATATCTATGTTGAAGTGAGCAACATAAAATACCAAGTTATAAAGACATGTTATGATGATTTACTGGATCCGGAAAATTACGAAGTTTTGTGCCGATAATATGGTAAAAAACTACGAAGTTTTCATTATAAATTTCGGCGGTGATTGTAAGTTGTCATTTGTATCAAATTATTCACGTGTCTCTATCATTGCAATCCAAGGTTCGTCTTGCTTCGACGCTACCTTTCAAGATGGCGCAGGGAACTGTGAAGGGTTGGAGATATTAATAAAATTAGTTATTATCTCCGGCCCAGTACACTGAGTGAAAGTATCAGAATTAACCCCCGCTTAACAGAACATTTTTCTTCGTCCCAGTACTGACCGACATGGAGGGGTCTCAATTGGAGCTTTCAAGTTTAAGTTTAAGTGGAGGAGGAGTTCCAAGAGATCAGACGATGCTCATGTGTTTAATGGGTGCTTCAGATCTCCCTTCCGCACTTAAATATCAGGATCCTTGAAACACGTCCTAATGATCAAAAACGATATTAAAAAGAGTTTCACTTCTTTTGTCTGAGTGAATTCTATGTTTGAAAGGGGGGACAATGTTTTCAAATTTGAGGAACGTAACCTCCAATCTATAGTGGAATGACGAAAACGATGCTTATAACTGAACATGCAGATCCTTGAAACACTACTCATCAAATAAAAGGATATTAAAAAAGAGTTTTACTTCTACTGTCTGAATGAATTCTATGTTTGAAAGGAGGGCGAAGTGTTGAATTTGAGGAACATACCCTCCAATCTATGGTCGATTCGAATGACGAAAACGATGCTTATAAATGATGAGCACTTCAATTCCAGATCCTTGAAACACTACTCATCAAAAAGGATATTAAAAAAGAGTTTTACTTTTTGTCTGAATTCTATGTTTGAAAGGAGGGCGAAGTTTTGAATTTGAGGAACATACCCTCCAATCTATGGTCGAATGACGAAAACGATGTTTATAAATGAAGAGCACTTCCAGATCCTTTTAACACTATTCATCAAAAAGGATATTAAAAAAGAGTTTAATTTACTTCAGTCTATTATGGTCGAATGACGAAAACGATGCTTATAACTGTAGAGCACTTCCGCAATTAAATGTGAACTAAATTGTATGTCTGGAAATTAAATGAGGATCGGATGTTTAAACTAGTTGAACATCTCCTCAAACGAATTACAGTGGTACCTCTATTAAGCGGTCATGCCACCCTCTATTAGGCGACCACAATAAAAAGTCCCAAATCTATTCCTATACCTATTCTATGCCTCTATTCAGCGGCCAACCTCTATTAAGCGGCAACTTTTACGCTTATTAATAGAGGTACCGCTGTATTGACATATCCTCTGAAATATTGGCACTCTATAGTTATAAAGAAGTGATGCGATCGTGTAATTACAGATCTTCTCGATAATGATGTTAAATTATTTTATGCACGTCGGTATATATATACAATGGATTGTCAATTCTCCAGTTTAATTCGTGTGATCCAGCACCGCTGTACTATTTGTACAAATGGCGGATTTAATTAATATTTATAAAGGAATAACTTCGATTCAGAGTAAATTCAAATGTGATTTCTATTGTTAAGCGATGTTTTGCTTAGAATCCGGCTTTAACTGTGGTTTAAAACAAATTAAGTCTTAGCCTGTACAAATGCGCCTTTTGTCAAATAGTACAGCGGTGCTATATAACGTGAAACTGGAGTATTTTAAAAAGCTTTCTTTCGAGGAAATGACAATTATTCAAATTATTGACATTAAGCTTACTGAATGGTTTACTAGAATTATCTTTCTATATCCGTGCAATAACAGGCAAACAAATCATTAGTGAAATATAAAGGGAAACTAGCGAGTAAACTAGTATAGGCTGCGTCGGTGCTTGATATAAACGATAGGTAATAAAATGAAATTTGTAACTGACTGTTTAAAATATAAATGGAAACTAGCAAGTAAGCTAGTATAGGCTGCGTCGGTGTTTGATATAAACGATAGGCAATAAAATGAAATTTATAACTAACTGTTTAAAAAATAAAGGGAAACTAGCGAGTAAACTAGTATAGGCTGCGTCGGTGCTTGATATATATAAACGATAGGTAATATAATGAAATTTATAACTAACTGTTTAAAATATAAAGGGAAACTAGCGAGTAAACTAGTATAGGCTGCGTCGGTGCTTGATATAAACGATAGGTAATATAATGAAATTTATAACATAGTTAACATTGACGTTTCGATCTTTAGTCCTTTGTCAAAGTATGAAAGGAATAAAGCTCGAAACGTCAGTCAAGTCGAATTTCATTTTACGTTCTTACAAATTTCATTTTATTGCCTAAGAGTTATAGTCTGTGCTAAACTCTTTAAACCCATTGTTTTCTATTGTTCTTTATTAACTAGTACAAACTAAATTTTCTTGCACAGACGAAGGATCGAAAATCTTTCTAAGAACTTTGGCCATGAAATTTCTGCATTTTTCCCCCAATTTTTTTCGAATAGATAAAATTTAAGGTTGCATAAGAATATAGATCTATTAGAAAATCCAGTAATTTTCAATTTACCCTTAAAATGCAATAACTGAAAAGCTCTTTTATTTGAATACTGAAAAATAGCAAGTAGCATATGTGTTTGTATAGTTGTTTAAATAGCGGAAAACACAGTTCAAGAACGAAAAGAAAAACGTGCCAAAATTCATTTTTCATGACATTTCTTTGAAATTAACACCAAGCCTTGAATTATCTCTTTGAAATTAGATTTTGCCTTGTATAGCCTCTATTCATAATATAATATATATGCAATCATACTGATTCAGTATGTGAATTAAGACTTATTTTATAATAAGACTTTAGAGAAACAACAACAAACAAACAAACAAACAAACAAAACAACAAGCAAACGAACGAACAAACAAGCAAACAAGCCACGAACAAAAAATATACAAACAAGCAAACAAATTAACAAAACATTGCATAAAATACGCTTTCTTAAGCTTGCTTTTAACATGTTTGATAACAATTTGCTCAAAAGACAGCTGCTACAAATGCAAGCGATGTTTTTATTCATTAATCTTATAATGGCTTGACAGAATCCAATGTTGTCATGATTGAGAAAAACACTCATCAATACTGAACAATCATTTTAACTTAATAAAATGCTTTCTATTAGGGGGAAAATGATGGTTTATGGGCAATGAAGAATTAATTGCTTGAAATAGGAAACACGCCTTGTGGTGTTGTTAGACTCAAAGAAATTGCGCAACAAACTGCAGGCTCTAAAGGGTTGCTTTTGTGGCACGTGAAAAAGCCTCAGGCGGAAGGCACTAGATCGGGTTTTCGCCCGATATAAAATGTGTCGTCTTAAAACAAGACATTCGAGTAAAAAAATCGATAATCTATTTAAGATAAATTGAAAACTCAAAATGAATATTATTTTAGTGGTATTGCCCTATCAAAACCCACAAAAATGTTTAAAATTCTAGATCCTTCTGAAGATAATTTGTCATAATACGACACATGGGTGGCATGAGTGGCCTAGCGGTTATAGAGCGCTGGCCTTTCATCACTGTAACCTGGGTTCGATTCCCGGCTCCGGCAACAAGACAGTGGCCGACTAGAAAGTGGCCGACTAGAAAGCCTATGCTCCTTTGGCCACTGCACACAATTCAAATTGTTGACAATTTTACTGAACATATTCTTTTGCTAGAATTATTAATTTAAATTTATCTAAGTGTAATGTAATAGTTTATTATTGTAAATATCTACGTGTATATGTGTAAATAAAGAATTGAATTGAATTGAAATAGAGTATGTTTGATGTGTTCAGTGTTCTCTCTCATGCAAAGAGGGATTTTCTCTGGGTTATCCGGCGTAAAACTCAACATGTGAGCAGAGTTGTGTGTTGTAAATATTGAATGTAGTGGTAGTGAGTGTGAGTGAACCTCACGGAAGAGCCCTGACGGGGAGTGATGGCTGTAAAATATTTATATTTAATTATATTTATGGTCTGTAGGCCGAATACTGCACATTTTCATATACCTATAGGTCAACGAAAGACAATTCGGCTGCAATTAACATTCATATAATAATTTCCTTAAAATAGTAACAATAAATAGTTATCAAACATTCAGCTGCTCGCGCTAAGCGGAAGACGAAAATCTATATGGTTCATGGCGAAGTCAAGATGTGTTTGAGTTCGATCTGATCAAATTGGTGGAATGATCAATACAGCGCATGTAACAGAGGATATACTGAAAACCGCGCGCAAATACAAACGCTTGTAGAAAAAAAACTCTTTTCTATAAACATTTTTGTGACAAACAAGCTGGCATGAATTTAAACGCTCCATAAAAAGTTGTCATTTTGTGTAATTCAGTAGATTTTCCAACTAGAAGTATGGTAATGGGATCGAGAGTAAACAAAAGGAATAGCCATACAATCGTTCAAACCACATAGGATTATTATACCAATATGAGGAAATGACACAGATGTATGACAATAAACTTTACTTCCAATTGGACTGAAAACCAATTTAGCAGTTTAGTTTGAGAAAAACAAAAACATTTTAAATATTAATAATATCTATTTTTACACAGTTAGAGTATTTTTAGGTTTGTTTTCATACTTTTTCAAATAAGATGTTTAGTCAATGAGTGCATGTGAGCAAACATATGTAATAATTATCATATATTTCTCTTTTAATATTGAAACTTAATTCCTGCTCAACACGTCGTCAATTAAGTTTTATTACATTATTTTTTTGGTAAAACTCATTATTATTATTTTTTTTCTTCGACAATTTTTTGTTCGTTTTTTCCCCCTGATATCGAAAATCGTTGCATCGCGATTAGCAAATTATGAGTTTTTATTTGATTTTGGCATTTTCTTATCCGCCAATATCAGTGTGGAGGCGGAGTTTTCATCAAGTTATCCAATGACTTTACGAGTTAACGGTAGACGTTCCGCATCGATCCAAACTGATCGATCGACGGATCGCAAAAAAAAAAAAATGAAATTCAAACTGAAATTCACAATTTGCTAGCGCGCTTTTCGCATCAATTTGACGTTAATTTATTCACTAATATAATCATTCATTCATTTATTCATTCATCCATTCATTTATTTAATCACTAATATATTCATTTTTTTGTTCATTCATTCATTCATTCATTTACTTATCCATTAATATATTCATTCATTCATTCATTCATTCATTCATTTATTTATTCACTAATATATTCATCCATTCATTCATGCGTTCATTCTTTTATCTATCTATCTGTCTAGTTTGATTGTATTTAATTGTTTATATCTTTGTTCCCAAAAAGTCTAAAGACCTGCTGGGCGCCCTTGCATTTGTACACCGAGCTGGAGTATCTGTAGCCAAGCCAGAGTCAATCCTAGGGCCAATAATAAAACAGTCTCTACCTCGACTATCTAGATCACCCCTCCCCACCCTCACACAGCAAATCCTTTGTGTGAATAAACGAAAGGCAATTCTAAAGTTTTCATTGAAGATAGTGTATATAACAGGATTCAATGCACTGTTCAAATAAGACAGAAAGATCGCCACAAAAACGAAATCATTATGACAAATTATGGCATTGAAGTGGTACGAACAAAAGATCCAACCGATCCAATACGGCAGAAAACAGATGTAAAACACTGCAATTATGATCGCTACCATTTTGATGATTCTAAGGTTAAGCTTTTCATTTCGTCGACTTCTAAACGACATTCTTACCCCAGGTGTCTTTTTGCGCAAAAGTCGAGCTGCTATAGCAGTGTAGAGAATTATTATAAGCAAGAAAGTACCAAATACGATGATAAGAAATAAAATGTACCATATTCTCCAGTCCTTAAAGAAAAATCTTACTTTACAGTACTTATTCTGTTTAATCTGTCCATAAACTAGGGTTGGGGTGCAATAGATGATCGATGTAGCCCATATGAGTGCAACGATTCGTCTAGATATCAGCCGTGTAATGATCTTCTTTCGAGGAAAGAACACCACGAGGAACCTATCAATAGCTATGCTTGCCAGATGAAGTACGGAAACATTAAGAGATAATTTCTCCACAAAGTTGACAAGTTTGCACGCGATGACACCCACAACCCCTGGTAAAACCCACTCATCGTGGGTCAAAACACGAGTTATTCTCTCAGGAATACTTCCCATAGTAAGAAATAAATCAGCCACTGCCATAGATACAATAAACGTGTTACTAACTGTACGGATTTTACGATTAAAGTTGAATTTGTAGGCTAGGATTACAAAGCAGTTTCCACCAAAGGAGGCTATGAAGACACCTACATAGGCCAATACCTTCAGCCAGATTACATAGCCAGGCTCCAGGAAAGTACTTTTTGAAGATGGCACGACGGTCGTTAGGTTAGTAAAGTTCCTAGTCAATGCCATTTCCTCGCTGATCGATCAAGAGAAATGAGAACAAGAATTGTCTCCAGGGAGATTTCCACAACACAGTTCAGTTATGTATATGTACACTGACTGTTACCAGGCCTTTTTATCGTGAACTCAATATTCAGTTCTTTACGATGTCAAAGGAGACTTTCCACTACACAGTTATGCAGTTTATCATGTACACTGACTGTTACCAGGCCTTTTTCTCGTGAACTCAATATTCAGTTCTTTTCGATGCCAAAGGAGACTTTCCACTACACAGTTATGCAGTTCATCATGTACACCGACTGTTACCGGACTTTCTGCTTGCGAACTCAATAGCCAGTCCCTTGCGTTGTCAAAGGAGATTTCCACAACACAGTTTAGCAATTTATCATGTACACTGATTGTTACCAGACCAATTCTTCTTGTGAACTGATAATTTAGTCCTTTTTGTTTTAACTCAGTATGTAAGGGCAATTTGCGAGTTATCAAACTTGCCTATCGTGTTTCCTTGCTTGCACCATTTGCAGCTGGTCTGACCATGTACTTGAACAAGCTAAATGTTGTACCATGCACTATACATCAATTCACTTTCTAACTTGCGTTCGTCTTTGTTGCTTTAACCAATCAGATTTATATCTTTCTTCAACAAGGAAAATGTAGTACCACTATACATAAATTCACTTTCTAACTTGCTTTCGTCTTTGTTGGTTTAACCAATCAGATTCATATATTTCTTGTCTCCGTGCAGTCTTCGGTTTAAGTGGCTATAATGTAAGAGATCTAGATTCAGGTGTAGTGTTAAAAAGCCTTCTTTTGTTGTTCGTTCCTTAACTAGTATTCATAGAACGAATTGTTCCATCACGTAAACTTTATACTGATGCTACGGCTATTTATCCAACTGAAATACTTCTTCCCGACACGAAGCTGATAATATACGATGGTAATAATGAAGCGATGAAAGACTTCGTGCCTACAATATAGTTAATGCTCTCAAATATTACAGACTGAAATCTCATTAGATAATTCCATAAAACGTACTTAAATTAATGAAATGAGGCAAGATTATACCTTTGATCCTGGCGGGAATCTTGCTCTTAAGTTAAGATGTTTAAATTCTCCAGCTGTTTCTCAGTTTCTTGACGCCACTGGTAAATGTAGTCTCTTGTGTTGCACTAGAATACACCTTAAATTGTTTTCTGAAATTCGTTTAGCTTTCAATATATGAAACTTTTGTCCTCCAAGACTGTTTTGAAGTTGCTACTTCAACAAAGATAAGGAAAGATACCAGTGATTATAACAGGCAGTTAGACTGGTGTAGGCTGCGTTTCTAAGAGAATAATTGGAATAAATTATGTACGATAACTCGCCATCAAACAAGCGGAGAATACACCTATTTCAATTAATGTTGTCCATCTGGAATGGTTGATCTGAGACCGATAGGAATTGTGGGAGCTCATTAAATTCCAAATTCATTGTTTTAATCACACTTAAATGGTGCTGAATTATGGATAACAGTATCTCAGAAGTAAACATTAATATTCCAGCGTGATTATAATAGTGTATTTGCAGTTTAACGAGCTCCCACAACTCCTATCGGTCTCAGATCAACCATTCCAGATGGACAACGTTAATTGAAATAGGTGTAGATGTGTTTGTTATTTAAATCATTTGTTAAAGTAGAATATGTACACGGTTATGTGAATAAACTAGTGTGGACTGCGTCAGTGTTTCTAAGAAAATAATTGCGCTCAAGATTTTAACCAGTAATAGTTAAACTCGTGTGGGCTGTGTTAATGTTTCTAAGATACCAATTGAACTAAAATTATATGATTACTATATATTGGTTAAACTAGTGTGGGCCGTGTTAATATTTCTAAGAAAACAATTTGAATAAAAATATACGATAAAAAAGCTAAATAAATATCTTGGGTTGTATAATTAAGTGTTTCTAAGATACCATATGATAACTATCTGTGAATTTAAACTTAAGGGTGGACTGTACTGCGTCATCATTTCTAATAAGAAAACAATTGGAATAAAAATATACGATAGCTATATTTAATTAGGTTAAACTAGTGTTGGCTGCCGGTTACTGAGACTATACGATAACTATCGGTGAATTTGAAACTAGTGTGGACTATGTCAATATTTCAAGAAAACAATTGGAATAAAAATATACGATAGCTATATTTAGGTTAAACTAGTGTTGGCTGGTGGTTACTGAGACTATACGATAACTATCGGTGAATTTGAAACTAGTGTGGACTATGTCAATATTTCTAAGAAAACAATTGGAATAAAAATATACGATAGCTATATTTAGGTTAAACTAGTGTTGGCTGGTGGTTAGTGTTTCTAAGACATTATACGATAACTTTCGGTGAATTTGAAACTAGTGTGGACTGTGTCGACATTTCTAAGAAAACAATTGGAATAAAAATATACGATAGCTATATTTAGGTTAAACTAGTGTTGGCTGTGTTGGTGTTTCTAAGAACTTTATACGATAACTATCGGTGAATTTCAAACTAGTATAGACTATGTCAATATTTCTAAGAAAACAATTGGAGTAAAATATACGATAGCTATATTTAGGTTAGGTGTTGTGTGTGTTTAAAGTGTTTCTAAGAAACTATAGTATTCACTATCGGTGAATTTGAAACTGTAGTGGACTGTGCCAATGTTTTTAGTAAAAAGAAATAATTGGAATACATTAAAAATGCACTACAAAGTGCGTTTAAAGTGTGGAACGCGTCGATATTTAAAAAGGTCTTCACTTCTAGTGAGACATAACGTCGAAAGCGTCAACAAACGTTTAAAATTACGTCGTAGTCACCTTCAACTCCCACGGCGCTCAAATATGTTTATCAGAAGTGTTGAGCATTTATGAATCCACTATCGTGTCCGCTCCTAGTGTGTTGTCTTGACACGAGAGCTGGCTTATAAAAGCTGTTTTCTTTAAGTTTTAAAAGCGAGTACTCAGAACCAGACTGAACAAAACTGAGCGCCGGTTTATTGATTAATAGCACTTGATTTAAATACTCCATATTCTCATTTCCGCGCCAGCGAAGTTTCAGTGCTAAAGGGACTTTTAATATGATAATAGAGTCCTCGAAGAGAGGGTCAGAGGGGAGGTTTTGACTGAGGATTACAGATATATAATGGTTTCATTCATAATAATAATAATAATAATAATAATAATAATAATAATAATAATAATAATAATAATAATAATAATAATAATAATAATAATAATAATAATAATAATAATAATAATAATAATAATAATATTAATAATAATAATAATAATAATAATAATAATAATAATAATAATAATAAAAATAATAATGATGATGATGATGATGATGATGATGATGATGATTCTAAATTATTACTACTTTTATGCATGTAATGTGACAACGATTTTAGATACACTATTTAATTTTATATAAATTTTATTGATTGTAATTATTATTATTATAGTATATGTCCTTCATTGATATTATTAAATAATTATTAGTTCTATTAAAAAATTATTATTATAAAAATAATCAATAATATAATAATAATAATATTTAATGAACGGAACATACTCGAAAAGGCGTTTTTCAGTAGCGCCCTAGAATAAATACAAATAAATATATAAAATATACATTGATAAAATTCTAAAAATACTTAAAAACTAAGATAAAAAAATACTAAGAAATATTTACAAAATTATATTCCTAAGCTTAGATTTAAAAATATTGAAAGGTTATTAAAAAAAACTATATGTTTGATACTACTAGGTATAATTCTAAGAATTTTATTTATGTAATTCAATCTTTTTGAAATGTATATGTTATATATTTTTTTTATAATATGGCGACAAGTTAATTTTCATATCTTAGACTATATTGCTAAATAGTACAGGTAGATTACAAATGTTGTAAAAAATTGTTTTAAGTATTGAGTATAGTCGAACCTTTTTGAAATGAAAGGAAATTGTATGTTTTCAAAACATTCATATTAATTTTTTTTAGAATGTGTATTAAATTATCTTTATCCAACATTATTAGCTGTATTAAATTGATCATTTTTATTTTAATAAAGCAAATTGTACTGCACAGATCAAAGAAAATTAATTATTAGTTAAAAATTCTGAAATTGCAGTCAGGATTCATTATTATTAATTTTTTACGTTTTGTCTCAGACTTGAAAGTATCAGACATGCATTTCGGTCCATCAACACGGACCTTCATCAGTGATGGCGGTTGTGGTTGTGGCACGCGCATTTGAATGTTACTTTCAAGTTTTCAAGTCAGAGACAAAACATAAAAAATTAATAATAATTATTAGTTGTTTTAATTATTTGAAAGACACTGATTTGCACCGTTTTTTTTATTGGAAAAATTCTAACATGAAATGTGCTTTTTAATAACGCTGACATTTTTAATTAAAACATCAATCAATCAAAGGCATTTTATAGAAATTTGGACATCACTACAAACACCATTACAAAGGGTAAAAAAAAAAAGGTTTAAAAAACTGTTTTTAATTTGGGTTGGCCATGAACAACTTGGTGTTTTAATTTGAGAAGTATTATAAATTGCATTTTTGAATTTAAGAAGAAAATTAAAAGATGCGATAAATTAAACCACAGATTAATGTATCTTCAATAAACCAGAAAAAGTCGAAAGAAAAAACAAATGCAACATATATATAATACAAGTGACTACAAAACAGAAACGAGGACAAAGACTAGAAAAACATTATCAATGCGATAAAAACACAGATTAATGAAAACATTATCAATGCAATAAAACCACAGATCGTAATGTATCATCAATAAACCAGAAAACGTCGATAGAAAAACCAACTGCAACATATATATAATGCAAGTTACTACAAACTAGAAACAAGGGCAAAGCCAAGAATATTTAAAACATTACGACGGAAGCTGAAGCCATGGTTTTACCAGAGCCTTCTTTGAAAAGATGGGAAGGTTATTACAAAAAAATAACAATAACAAACGAAATTGGGAACGGTTTCAGAAAAAGATCAGAAATAATCAGATAGCGATAAAGCAGGCAGCTCACAGTGAAGCAATGGGGTATAACAGGGTCTGAATGGTGTTAACCGTTAAAAACGGCTAAAAAATTAACTGTTAACTGAGAATTCCGTGTCTTTTTAGGATAACTGTTAGCTGATATTTCTTTGTTTTTAATTTAACTGATAACTGAGAAAATTGCTAAAATTTAGCTGTTAACTGACATTAGCCCCCCCCCCCCCCCCCCATTAAGACCCTGTTCAGTTAACTGTTAACGGAGAAACGGCTAAAAAAAATTACTGTTAACTGAGAATTCCGTGTCTTTTTAGCTGATAAAAAAAGAACCGAAAAATTTAACTGATAACTGAGAAAATTGCTAAAATTTAGCTGTTAACTGATATTGGGACCCCCCTATTCAGACCCTGAGCTAAAGAGACAGCTGCGAAAGCATGAACAAAATAGCCAACGAATTAATAAAAGAACGGGGAAAACGATAAAAGAGAAGGGAAGCAATGCAATTTGAGAAGTTGTTTCTTGTTTACACCGGCGGCCTACCAACGCAGAGAAAACTATACAAACACAAGCACCAAATTAAACTCCTCCGCTGGATTGATTAAAGAGAAAGTGCTTAATCAGAACTTTCTCGTCTCAAAAATATTTACTTAGAAAGATTGTACTGACGTCGAGGGCTCGTTTGTAAAAGTTCCCGTCGCGAGCAGCTCCCATTTCAATGCAAGCACTACTAAAAAACACTTCTATAATCATTGCACTGATGTATGCTATCTAGAAGGCACTAAAATGACAGCGAGAGAAAATTATTATAAATCAGCTCGTTATGTATTTTGCATGTGTTATGTGCTATCTAGAAGGCTCTTTAATGACGCTTCAATGTTTTTCTGCAGTTAATACAGCTTTTAGCATCATTTAGGCTGACTGCAAACACAGCGGTCAAACGACTACGCATGCGTGGCAAAATATTCAAGGCGGTAAATTTGCCATTGAAAACATTAGGACTTTCGGACTACAGTGTTTAAAGTCGATTTATAAAAATATCCTTGAATATATAAGCTTGGATTTTCTTGTACAAAACCTTTGTTATATTGTGAAGCTACCATTTATTAATTTACACTTTGATTTGTATTTTTGTTTATATTTTGAGAAAAAAGTGATGAAAGTCGTCCACTACATAGGTATTTTTAAAGAGTCTGTACGAATGTTAGATGTATGCTGGATTTTACTTGGGTTTTTTTTTCGCGCATGCGTGGTCGTTTGACCTCTCTGCTTCACGATAACGATGGCATACAGTAAAAACCCGTATATATAAAGAACCACTATTTTTCGAGGTTAGGCTAAAGTGGTTCTTATATAATTGGTATTTAGTGAGAAATTGGGCTAAGGTGGTTCTTAACTGGTTCTTATTTACAAAGCAAAAACAATTTCCCTTACGTAGTGTTTTTTATGTTATATTATAAATTGTTAGGTAGATCTAGATCTAGAAGCATCTGAATGATGAATGTATTCTCATTGAGAACTAACTGATAATACATTTGTAAAACATTTTTCTTGCATTGATTTTAAATTTGGTCATATTCAGACTCAGCTTATATTTTTTCAAATGACCAAATATAGCTTTCATATAAGAACCATGAGTCTAATTTTTTAGCCTAAAGTGGTTCTTTTATAACAGGTGCTTAAAAAGCAAATTTTAGCTAAGTGGTTCTTAATCCATGCATTGGTTCTTATATGCGGGTTTTTACTGTACTGGTTATCATCATGAACACTCAGCTCTTCTACTACACGTGTATTGAATTGAGTTCTACTCAGGCGTAGGAGTAGAACTCAGTAATTGAATCTTCACTCATTATGAATTATACATTTGTATTACTATCAAATCATCTACATCACTCTCGTCAGTTCAAATCTAATAATTATAATAATAATATAATAATAATAATAATTTATTTACTTAATATAGCGCTTTTTAACATTAAAATGATCAAGAGCGCTTTACATGAATAAGTCAATAAAATATAAATATATAACATATGAATAATTACTATAAATATTAATCTATAAAAATCCAATACTAAAAAACGAAATACTAAGTGGAAATATTCTAATGGAAATATTCTAAATAAAAATAACTAAGTTAAATTCACTAAAAACTACTTGTTATAAGCTATATTAAAAAGATGTGTCTTAAGCTGTTTCTTAAAAATGCTAAGTGATTTTATTTCCCGAATTTGTACAGGAAGGCTGTTCCACAGTGTGGGGGCAGCAGCATAGAAAGAACGCGCCCCTAGTGTCGATAGCATACGCCCCTTAGGACGATCCAAGACTAAAGTGTTGTTAGACCTTAATGAATATGCAGAACAGGACCTAATGGACACCAAATCACTTATATAGCTAGGCGAGATGTTATATATAGCCTTGAATGTAATTGTTAAAATCTTAAACTGAATACGATAAAAGACAGGTAGCCAATGAAGGTTGTAGAGTACAGGCGTGATATGGTCATACTTTCTAGCGTTCATTATTAACCTAGCGGCAGTGTTCTGGACCCTCTGCAATTTACAGATCTGATATTTAGGCAGGCCATAAAGTAAGCTATTACAATAGTCAAGTCGTGACGTAACAAAAGCATGAACTAATGTTTTAAGACAATCCTGAGAAAGATATTTTGAGATCCGTCGAATATTGTGAATATGATAAAAAGCAGCCTTACAAATTTGATTAACCTGAGGATCCATACTAAGTGAATTGTCAATAATAGTACCCAAGTTCCTGACATTTACAGAAGGATCAATTGTATGTTCGCCAACATTAAGAACTGACGGATTTAATTTATTAAGTTGTTGGCGAGTTCCAATTACCAGGAATTCTGTTTTGTCATCGTTGAGCAACAGCCTGCTATCAATTAGCCAGTTCCTAAGGTCTTGAATACACTGCTCCATAGCATGAAGGGCGTCGGCTTGTGCGTTGGCACCATCAGGCTTGAAACTAATGTATAGTTGAGTGTCATCAGCATAACAGTGAGCCCGAGGAAGATGACGTTCTATAACCTTGAACAACGAAGAGGTGTAGATAACAAAGAGAAGAGGGCCAAGACAAGATCCCTGTGGTACACCGCAGTTTAGATGGAATTGCTTGGACAGAGAACCATCAATACAAACTTGTTGACATCGACCAGACAGATAGGAGCGAAACCAGTCAAGCGTAACGCCACGCATACCAATGTCCCTGTCAAGCCTTTCCAACAGAATGTCATGATTGACGGTGTCGAAGGCCGCGCTAAGATCTAGAAGCACCAACAGTGTGACATGCTGAGAGTTCATGTCTAGAAGAACATCATTCATCACTCTCAGCAAGGCCGTTTCAGTACTGTGGTGCTGGCGGTACGATGACTGTAGCTCGGGGTACAAGGAATTAATGACCATATGCCCATGCGTTTGTTGGAATACGGCCTTTTCAGTAAGCTTAGAAATGTACTGAAGGTTACTTACAGGGCGATAGTTCTTGAATATCAATTCTTGAATTATCTAAACATGCCTTTAATTCAAAAAGCTTGAAAGCATGCCTGACTGCATGATCTTAGCTCGTACTTTTTTTTTCAAATTAGGAATTTTCAAATTACATTTAGAAAAGCTTGAAAGCATGTACTTATCTTAGGTCGTATATTTTTCAATTTAGGAATTTTTAAACTGCATTTAGATAGTTTTATATCTTTATCATTTTAATTTACTTGTTTATATTTCTTATTGAATTTTTATGCCGTATGTATGTAGGGCCTAGATTAAAATTATTTATGTAATTCTAGTTACCCTATTGACATAAATTAAGTGCTTTATTTATTAATATTTTTCACATATCACACCAGTGTCACGCCTTGGGTCATACTTAAAGTTAACACAAATGCTTTCTTTCACAAGTGTCTTCACTGAAAGCCATGAAAGGTTAATTATTTGCAGTGGTGAGTAAAGGTGCCACTTGTAAACTAGCCTTCCGTTACTGAATGGGTCACATAATTTTCTAATTAAGTTTTTAATTTTCTATGAGGGTGTAACGAATGTAAATGAATAAATAAATTTCCTGTATATAGTGCATATATATACACGAATATAAATAAATAGATAGATGAATGCAAATTGGATACATTGATAATAATATGCCTCATCTATATAGCGCTACTCCCAAAGCTCATAGCGTTTTACAACTCTCTCTTATGGATGAAAATGTGTATGAATTGGTGAATGAATGGATTAATATATGGAAAATTAAAATGAATGGATGGATGGATGGATGGATGGATGGGTTGGTGGGTGAATGTGAATGTGAATGTGAATGTGTGGATGAAAGAAGTGATTGAAGAATGAATGGACATCGGAAAACACGTTTTTTTATGTGTGATACATGGCTATGCGTGAAAAAAAGATTTCTAATCGTTATCGCTGTATTCTCTCGGCCATTCTCTATAAGACTCTCATGATTTCGTGGCGTAGCGCAAACCACTTACTTTTAAATCCAGACAAGACAGCAAAGTTCTGCGTGTTTGGCACCAGCCAAATGTTGGCGCGAACAACAATTCCGTCCATTGATTTCCTGGGAAAAGAACTCCCCGTTGTGAACTCTGTTAAGGACTTAGGAGTGATATTGGACAAACATTTGTCCTTTGACCAGCAAATTTCCTCCTTGACAGCCGACCTGATGGGCAAACTATGTAGATTGGCAGGATTCGTCGTCTCTTTGACAAAACAACTTTACTCAAATGCACTTGTTTTTACGAAGTTGTTTTATTGCTCTTCAGTTTGGTCAGGTACCAGTAAGTCAAATGTTGCAAAACTCCAGCTATATATGTGAATTGATAGGAAGATCCCTTCTGGGGAGTATCAATAAAGTTTATTGTATTGTATTCAAAATCGAGCGGACAGTAGAAACTCGAGAACTCATTGAATGATATAAATTCATTTTGTCGCCGGTTATAAGTCGTCTGAGTATATATAATCATATTATGCTGTAAAAGGCTTCTCTGGATGTTTAATTGTTTTTAAAAGTGGGTTTCTACTTGCAAAGATCAAATGTTCAAAATCATGGAGCTATGTTTTCCGATGCAGGGCGGAGAAATGAATAAATGAATGAATAGATGGAAGAATGAATTGGTGAATAAATGGATATATATATATATGGAAGAATGAATGAATAAGCCGACGTGTAAATGTATGGATGAATGAATAGATAGAAGAATGGATGGGTGGGTGGAGGAATGAATAAATAAATGAATAGATGAAAGAATAAAAATTGGATGATTAACTGAATGGAAGAACGAATGAATGGATAAATAGATCTAGATGTATTACGATAATAAATTAAATATGTAAACAAATGAGCAAACAGTGAGGGAGATTTAGCACGAGCAATGATTGTACAAGAGGTGAGGACTGGGGCCTTCGCACTTATGGTTTGAGAACTAGGCTTCTTAATTGTAACTTAGAGATATTGCTGTATGTCAATTTTACAAGAAAACATTTTTCGAACTATTAAAAGTGGGCGTGACCTCACGTGCTTTTCGCAGCATGTTACAAGAGCTGTACCAGACTACCCAGCTGGCAGTTCCACCCATTCACCACAGGAAATTAAAACACAGCGATCATGCTGAGAGACAATGTAATGAGCCTCATTACGTAGTTGAGTCACACATTGGAGTAAATAGTATTCCATAGAATTAGAACTATGCCGGCAGTTTTAAAGGTGATGTTACACACAACGATTTTCAGCGACGATTTTTCGCGATACGCCGTTGCGCAAAAAATTGATGCGTGTGACATGCGACATACGCAGATTTTCGGATACTGCAACACCTTGCGAGTTTTTGATTCAACTTCAAAAACTCGCAATGCGAAATGACGAATATTCAGTAAGTTGATGCGTGTAACAGCTTTGTCGTCTAATTTTAGCGCCACACCTACCCAGAATGCAGTTCGGGATCGATCTGTTGTCAACAAACAAGATGGCGGCCGTAAATGGCGCGGCTTGGGAGCTGGGGACGATGTTGCCATTACAGAAATCGCTAAAAATTGTCCTGTGTAACATTTTGAATTCGTAGGAATATTGCGCGAAAAAACGGCCGGCTCATGTAACTTGTATTAGAAATCAACCCGTACCGCGAAAAATTGTCGCTGTAAATCGTCGCGTGTAACATCAGCTAAAAAGAGACAGGATTCTTCATCAGAAAATGTATTGATGATGACGATGAATCTTTGTGAATAGGTTCTTATCATGATGAATACAATTACAAACGAATGTTATGACGATGATGTTGACTATTATAAAGATTATGATGAAGATAAATTACCGTATGATGATGACGATGATGGTGATGATAATTTACACTTTTTCAATGATGACGAATTAAATGCCTATATTTATGCCAAAAATGGCTAGGATGATTATGAAAGCAGTGGATATGATCGATAATAATAGTGATGAGTAGACAATATCAATATCATACTATGAAGCAGAAATTGATTTTTCAAGTAAACAGATATGTTAATATTTTAGCATTGTCATATGAAATAGGCATGTTAATTTGGAAAGTCTTGATGCTTTGGCTAAAATACCAAAGAAGTTATGCTCAATGAAAACTTTAGAGATTTGTATGTAATTTTCTGCTGAGGGTTTGATGCCTTGTTTTGGTGTTTTTCTGATTTTTCAAACTCTTATAGCTTCTTGCAAATTTAATCGTTTTTTCTCAAACTTTCACAAGTTATTGTTATGGTGAATGTCTATCACATGATAGCTTTTTTTTCTTAAAACATAAATTTTAAAAATTATTATAATTAGTGGGGCCATTTATGAAAGTCGTCTATGACTCAGACAAATTCGATTAAAGGATATATTTGCCATTAGCCAAACTCTAGTTCATCAATCTATCTTATCTCAAAGGAGCTTTACTCATTTAGATCTTTTCCACTTTTCCAGACTTTTGTGCCGTATCATATTTAATAAACATAGACTATAATAACAGGATTAAAAATAGCCAAAGGCATCGTTCATTAATTTACAAAAGCTGCTCTAAGAAAGAGGGATGTTTTCACGTGATTGATCCCGATATTTTACACAAAAACCCCTGATCCCAAAAACTCGCGTATTTTGATCCCTGAGTCCCCAGAAAAATGTTCTGATCACTGAATTTATTGTTATGATCCCGATTTCTCTGCTGTGATCCCTGATCCCAGCTAATTCGGACCACTTGATCCCGATATTTTACACAAAAGTTTCATCCCTGATCCTAAAAGCTCGCGCATTTTGATCCCTGATCCCCAGAAAAATGTTCTGATCCCTGAATTTACTCATATACAATCCCGATCCTTATTCTGTGATCCCTGATTCCACCTGATTCGGACTATTGATCCCAGACATGTGATCCCTGATCCCACATCCCTCGCCATATAGTACAATTACTTGCAACTTTTAATATTTTCAAAATTGATATTATACCTTTGATAACAACGATGATGATTGTAGGCAGTTATAATATTAATACCACATCTACATAAAATGCTCGTTTCTGATTGGTTGATTGACAGTGAATTTTCTCTTAATCCGTGCAATTAATTAATTGCACATGTGCTATTAATTGATTGCACGCGTACTTCCCGGCGAGCTTTGCGGCGGCTTATGTGTGTTTGTTTTCATTTTTTGCCTTTTTTTCATCTTTTCATGTGTTATTAATAGGAAATTCCGCCTTAGTTAGCGAAGAATTAGTTAAAAAACCGCTTGTATTTGATGAAAGAGGCAGAATACCCCTCGCGCTAGCGCTACGCACTCGTGGTATTAAGCCAGTTTTGATCAAGGGAGCACGGCGGACTGTTGTTTGTGGTTTGAATATCTGGAGTATCTGTAGCCAAACCAGAGTCAATCCTAGGACCAATAATAAAACAGTCTCTACCTCGACTATTTAGATCACCCCTCCCCACCCTCACACAGCAAATCCTTTGTGTGAATAAACGAAAGGCAATTCTAAAGTTTTCATTGAAGATAGTATATATAACAGGATTCAATGCACTGTTCAAATAAGACAGAAATATCGCCACAAAAACGAAATCATTATGGCAAATTATGGCACTGAAGTGGTACGAACAGAAGATCCAACCGATCCAATACGGCAGAAAACAGATGTAAAACACTGCAGTTATGATCGCTACCAATTTGATGATTCTAAGGTTAAGCTTTTCAGTTCGTCGACTTCTAACAGACATTCGTATACGTACTCCAGGTGTCTTTTTGCGCAAAAGTTGAACTGCTATAGCACTGTAGAGAACTATTATAAGCAAGAAGAAAGTACCATATAGGATGATAAGATATAAAATGTACCATGATATTCTCCAGTCCTCAAAGAAAAATCTTACTTTACAGTTCTTATATATATATTTTTTATTCTGTTGAATCTGTTTAAACCCTTCATAAACTAGGGTTGTAAAGCAATTGATGATCGATGTAGCCCATATGAATTCAACGATTCGTATAGATATCAGCCGTGTAATGATCTTCTTTCGAGGAAAGAACACCACGAGGAACCTATCAATAGCTATGCTTGCCAGTTGAAGTACGGAAACATTAAGAGATAATTTCTCCACAAAGTTGACAAGTTTGCACGCGGTGAAACCGACATCCCCTGGTAATACCCACTCATCGTGGGTCAAAACACGAGTTATTCTCTCAGGAATACTTGCTATAGTAAGAAATAAATCAGCCACTGCCATAGACACAATAAACGTGTTACTAACTGTACGGATTTTACGATTAAAGCTGAAATTGTAGGCTAGGATTACAAAGCAGTTTCCACCAAAGGAGGCTATGAAGACACCTACATAGGCCAATACCTTCAGCCAGATTACATAGCCAGGCTCCAGGAAAGTACTGTTTGAAGATGGCACGACGGTCGTTAGGTTAGTAAAGTTCCTAGTCAATGCCATTTCCTCGCTGATAGATCAAGAGAAATAATTAAGAACAAGAATTGTCTCCAAGGAGATTTCCACAACACAGTTCAGTTATGTATATGTACACAGACTGTTACCAGGCCTTTTTCTCGTGAACTCAATATTCAGTTCTTTTCGATGCCAAAGGAGACTTTACACAACACTGTTTGGAGTTTATCATGTACACCAACTGTTACCAGATATTCTTCTTGCGAACTCAATAGCCAGTCCCTTTCGTTGTCAAAGGAGATTTCCACAACACAGTTCAGCAATTTATCATGCACACCTACTGTTACCAGGCCAATTCTTCTTGTGAACTGATAATTTAGTCCTTTTTGTTTTAACTCAGTCTGTAAGGGCAATTTGCGAGTTATATTTCAAACTTGCCTATCGTGTTTCCTTGCTTGCACATGCATTTGCAGCTGGTCTGACCATCTACTTGAACAAGCTAAATGTTGTACCATGCACTATACATCAATTCACTTTCTAACTTGCTCTCGTCTTTGTTGCTTTAACCAATCAGATTGATATCTTTCTTCAAGAAGGAAAATGTAGTTTATATGTACCACTGTACATGAATTCACTTTCTAGCTTGCTTTCGTCTTTGTTGCTTTAACCAATCAGATTCATATCTTTCTTCAAGAAGGAAAATGTAGTTATGTACCACTATACATGAATTCACTTTCTAGCTTGCTTTCGTCTTTGTTGCTTTAACCAATCAGATTCATATCTTTCTTCAACAAGGAAAATGTAGTACCACTATACATAAATTCACTTTCTAGCTTGCTTTCGTCTTTGTTGTTTTAACCAATCAGATTCATATATTTCTAGCTTGTCTCCGTGCAGTCTTCGGTCTAAGTGGCTATAATGTAAGAGATCTAGATTCAGGTGTATAGTGTTAAAAAGCCTTCTTTTGTTGCTCGTTCCTTAACTAGTATTCATAGAACGAACTGTTTCCATCACGTAAACTTTATACTGATGCTGCGGCTATTTATCCAACTAAAATACTTCTTCCCGACACGAAGCTGATAATATTCGATGGTAAACGATGAAAGCCTTCGTGCCTTCGATATAGATAATGCTCTCAAATATTACAGACTGAAATCTCATTAGATAATTCCATAAAACGTACTTAAATTAATGAAATGAGGCAAGATTATACCTTTGATCCTGGCGGGAATCTTGCTCTTAAGTTAAGATGTTTAAATTCTCCAGCTGTTTCTCAGCTTCTTGTCGCCACTGGTAAATGTACTCTGTTGTATTGCACTGGAAATTGTTTTCCGAAATTCGTTTAGCTTTCAATATATAACACTTTTGTCCTCCAAGACTAGCTGTTTTGAAGTTGCTACTTCAACAAAGATAAGGAAAGATAGAGTGGTTTTCATTAACCCGTGAAACACACTTTAGTGTATTACTCTTTAATACACCTTAATTCCATTGTGTTGTTTTGTTGCTATTTGACTATCACACTTTAGTATAAATACACTTTGTTTCACGGGTTAATGAGAACCACTCTATACCAGTGATTATATAACAGGCAGTTAGACTGGTGTAGGCTGCGTTTCTAAGAGAATAATTGGAATAAATTATGTACGATATAACTCGCCGTCACACAAGCAGAGTAGATGTGCTTGTAATCTTAAATCATTTGTTAAAGTAAAATATGTACGCAGATATGTGAATAAACTAGTGTGGACTGCGTCAGTGTTTCTAAGAAAATAATTGCGCTCAAGTTTTTAATGAGTAGTAGTTAAACTCGTGTGGGCTGTGTTAATGTTAAGATACCAATTGAACTAAAATTATATGATTACTATATATTGGTTAAACTTGTGTGGGTCGTGACAATATTTCTAAGAAAACAATTTGAATAAAAATATACGATAAAAAAGCTAAATATATATATTGGGTTGTATAATTAAGTGTTTCTAAGATACCATATGATAACTATCTGTGAATTTAAACTAAAGGGTGGACTGTACTGCGTCATCATTTCTAATAAGAAAACAATTGGAATAAAAATATACGATAGCTATATTTAGGTTAAACTAGTGTTGGCTGCCGCCGGGTTAGTGTTTCTAAGACATTATACGATAACTATTGGTGAATTTGAAACTAGTGTGAACTGTGTCGACATTTCTAAGAAAACACTGAATTGGAATAAAAATATACGATAGCTATATTTAGGTTAAACTAGTGTTGGCTGGTGGTTAGTGTTTCTAAGACATTATACGATAACTTTCGGTGAATTTGAAACTAGTGTGGACTGTGTCAGCATTTCTATAAGAAAACAATTGGAATAAAAATATACGATAGCTATATTTAGGTTAAAATAGTGTTGGCTGCCGGTTAATGTTTTTAAGAAACTATACGATAACTATATCGGTGAATTTGAAACGTAGTGTGGACTGTGTCAATATTTCTAAGAAAACAATTGGAATAAACATATACGATAGCTATATTTAGGTTAAAATAGTGTTGGCTGCCGGTTAATGTTTTTAAGAAACTATACGATAACTATATCGGTGAATTTGAAACTAGTGTGGACTGTGTCAGCATTTCTATAAGAAAACAATTGGAATAAAAATATACGATAGCTATATTTAGGTTAAACTAGTGTTGGCTGGTGGTTAGTGTTTCTAAGACATTATACGATAACTATCGGTGAATTTGAAACTAGTGTGGACTGTGTGAATCTTTTTAAAGAAATAATTGTTTTAAATTAAAAACGTACGACACCTTGCGCGAACGCGTCGATATTTAAAAAGGTCTTGACTTCGTTTAAAACTACGTCGTAGTCACCTTCAACTCCCACGGCGCTCAAATATGTTGATCAAAAGTGTTGAGCATTTATCAATCCACTATGCGTGTCCGCTCCTAGTGTGTTGCCTTGACACGAGAGCTGGCTTATAAAAACTGTTTTCTTTAAGTTTTAAAAGCGAGTACTCAGGACCAGACTGAACAAAACTGAGCGCTGGTTTATTGATTGATAGCACTTGATTTAAATACTCCATATCCTCATTTCCGCCAGCGAAGTTTTACTAAAGGGACTTTGAATATGACAATAGAGTGGTCGAAGAGAGGGCCAGTGGGGAGGTTTTGACTGAGGATTACAGATATATAAAGGTTTCATTAATAATAATAATAATAATAATAATAATAATAATAATAATAATAATAATAATAATAATAATAATAATAAAAATAATAAAAATAATAATAATAATAATAATAATAATAATAATAATAATAATAATAATAATAATAATAATAATAATAATAATAATAATAATAATAATAATAATAATAAAAATAAAAACAATAATGATGATGATGATGATGATGATGATGATAATAATGATATTTAATGAGGGAGCCTAGTACTCGCAAATTAAGGCGATTTTCAGTAGGGCCCTAAAATAAATACCGAATAAATAATATATAAAAAGTACAATGATAAAATTCTTAAAAACTAAGATAAAAAATACTAAAAAAATTTACAAAATTATATTCCTAAGCTTTGATTTAAAAATATTGAAAGATTATTAAAAAAAACAATATGTTTGATACTACTGGGTATTATTCTAAGAATTTTTTTTTATGTAATTCAACTCTTCTTGAAATGTATATGTTATATATTTTTTATAATATGGCGACAAGTTATTTTTCATATCATAGACTATTGCATATATATAATACAGGTAGATTTCAAATGTTGTAACAAATTGTTTTATTTTATGTATTGTGTGTTTTCAAAACAATCATATTTTTTTTTTTTAGAATGTGTATTAAAGTATATATGTATATTATTAGCTGTTTTAAATTGATCATTTTTATTTTAATAAAGCAAATTGTACTGCACCGATCAAAGGAAATTAATTGTTAGTTGTTTTAACTATTTGAAAGACACTGATTTACCCACCGTTTTTTATTGGAAAGTTCTAGCATGAAATGGACTTTTTAATATAACGCTGACATTTTTAATTAAAGTATCAAGCAATCAAAACCTTTTATAGAAAATTAATATGGACATCACTACAAACAGCATTACAAAGGGTAAAAAAAAAGGTTTAATAAACTGTTTTTAATTTGGGTTGGCCATGAACAACTTGGTGTTTTAATTTGAGAAGTATTATAAATTGCATTTTTGAATTTAAGAAGAAAATTAAAAGATGCAATAAATTAAACCACAGATTAATGTATCTTCAATAAACCAGAAAAGGTCGAAAGAAAAAAACAAATGCAACATATATATAATACAAGTGACTACAAAACAGAAACAAGAAAAACAGAAACAAGAAAAACAGAAACAAGAAAAACAGAAACAAGAAAAACATTATCATCAATGCGATAAAACACAGATTAATGAAAAACATTATCCATGTGGTGAAAACCACAGATTAATGTATCTTCAATAAATTAAACTAGAAAAGGTCGAAAGAAAAGCCAACTGCAATATATGTGTAATGCAAGTTACTACAAAACAGAAAAGTACAAGGACAAAGACAAGAATATTTAAAACATTACGACGGAAGCTGAAGCCATGGTTTTACCAGAGCCTTCTTTGAAAAGATGGGAAGGTCATTATAAAAAATAACAATAACAAAGAAATTATGAACGGTCTCAGAAAAAGTTTAAAAACAATCATGGTCGACTGAATGGGGTTCATTGTTAACTGAGCAACGGCTAAAAAATAACTGTTAACTGAGAATTCCGTGTATTTTTAGCTGATAAAAAAAGAACCGAAAAATTTAACTGATAACTGAGAAAATTGCTAACATTTAGCTGTGAACTGATATTTGGACCCCCTCATTCAGACCCTGAGCTAAACAGACAGCTACGAAAGCATGGACAAAATAGCCAACGGGGAAAACGATAAAAATAGAAAGCAAGGTATGAAATTTGAGAAGCTGTTTCTTGTTTACACCGCCTACCAACGCAGAGTAAACAATACAAACACAAGCACTAAATTAAACTCCTCCGCTGGATTGATTAAAGAGAAAGTCTTAATCAGAACTTTCTCGTCTCAAAAATATTTATTTAGAGAGATTGTACCGACGTCGAGGGCTCGTTTGTAAACGTTCCCGCCGCGAGCAGCTCCCATTTCAATGCAAACACTACTAAAAAACACTTCTATAATCATTGCACTGATGTATGCTATCTAGAAGGCACTAAAATGACAGGGAAACAAAATTATTATAAAAAATCTCGTTATGTATTTTGCATGTGTTATGTGCTATCTAGAAGGCTCTTTAATGACGCTTCAATGTTTTTCTGCAGTTAATACAGCTTTTAGCATCATTTAGGCTGATTGCAAACACAGCGGTTAAACGACTACGCATGCGTGGCAAAAATTTCAAGGCGGTAAATTTGCCATTGTAAACATTAGGAATTTCGGACTACAGTGTTTGAAGTCGATGTAGAAGAAATTCCTTGAATATATAAGCTTGATATTTCGTATACAAATCCTTTGCTATATATCGTAAAGCTACCATTAATTTATAAATTTATTACACTTTAATTTGTATTTTTGTTTATATTTTTAGAAAAGAGTGATGAATTGAAAGTCGTCAAAAATCGTATTCATAATCAACATGTGAGCAGAGTTGTGTGTTGTAAATATTGAATGTAGTGGTAGTGAGTGTGAGTGAACCTCACGGAAGAGCCCCGACGGGGAATGATGGTCGTTAATTTTTTTTTTTTTTTAATAAAGTTATAGAGTCCGTACGAATGTTAGATATGTTAGATATGTGCTGGATCATCGTCATTATAATCACAATCATCATGTATATAAATAAATAGATAGACGAATGATAATTAACTAAAGCTTTCCTGGATAAAGTGCGTATATATGAAAACATAGATAGATGAATGCAAATTGGATAAATACGACCTCATTTATATAGCGCTACTCCCAAAGCTCATAGCGTTTTACAACTCTCTCTTATGGATGAAAATGTATATGAATTGGTGAATGAATGGATTAATATATCAATGGATTAATATTTGGAAGAATTAATGAATGGATAAATGGATGGATGGATGGGTGAATGTGAATGTGTGGATGAAAGAAGAGATTGAAGAATGAATGGACATCGGAAAATACCTTTTTTTAATGTGTGATACATGGCTATGCGTGAAAGAAAAAAACACGCATTTTGCAAGATTTCTAATCGTTATCGCTATATTCTCTCCGTCATTCTCTTATAAGACTCTCATTCAAAAACGAGCGAACAGTAGAAACTCGAGAACTCTTTGAATGATATAAATTATTTTGTCGCCGGCTATAAGTCGTCTGAGTATATATAATCATATTATACTGTAAAAGGCTTCTCTGGATGTTTAATTGTTTTTAAAAGCGGGTTTCTACTTGGAAAGATCAAATGTTCAAAATCGTGGAGCTATGTTTTCCGATGCAGGGCGGAGAAATGAATACATGAATGAATAGATGGAAGAATGAATTGGTGAATAAATGGATATATATATGGAAGAATGAATGAATAAGCCGACGTGTAAATGTATGGATGAATGAATAGATAGAAGAATGGATGGATGGATGGAGGAATGAATAAATAAATGAATAGATGAAAGAATAAAAATTCGATGATTAACTGAATGGAAGAATGAATGAATGGATAAATAGATCTAGATGTATTACGATAATAAATTAAATATGTAAACAAATGAGCAAACAGTGAGGGAGATTTAGCACGAGCAATGATTGTACAAGAGGACTGGGGCCTTTGACGTCTGCACTTATGGTTTGAGAACTAGGCTTCTTAATTGTAACTTAGAGATATTGCTGTATGTCAAATTTACAAGAAAACATTTCTCGAACTATTGAAAGTGGGCGTGACCTCACGTGCTTTTCGCAGCATGTTACAAGAGCTGTACCAGACTACCCAGCCAGCAGTTCCACCCATTCACCACAGGAATCCCAATTAAAACACAGCGATCATGCTGAGAGACAATGTAATGAGCCTCATTGCGTAGTTGAGTCACACATTGGAGTAAGTAGTATTCCATAGAATTAGAACTATGCCGGCAGTTTTAAAGGTGATGTTACATGCAACGATTTTCAGCGACGATTTTTCGCGATACGCTGTTGCGCAAAAAATTGATGCGTGTGACATGCGACATACGCAGATTTTCGGATACTGCAACACCTTGCGAGTTTTTTATTCAACTTCAAAAACTCGCAATGCGAAATGACGAATATTCAGTAAGTTGATGCGTGTAACAGCTTTGTCGTCTAATTTTCGCGCCACACCTACCCAGAATGCAGTTCGGGATCGATCTGTTGTCAACAAACAAGATGGCGGCCGTAAATGGCGCGGCTTGGGAGCTGGGGACGATGTTGCCATTACAGAAATCGCTAAAAATTGTCCTGTGTAACATTTTGAATTCGTAGGAATATTGCGCGAAAAAACGGCCGGCTCATGTAACTTGTATAAGAAATCAACCCGTACCTCGAAAAATCGTCGCTAAAAATCGTCGCGTGTAACATCAGCTTAAAAGAGACAGGATTCTTCATCAGAAAATGATCAATGATGACGATGAATCTTTGTGAATAGGTTCTTATCATGATGGATACAATTACAAACGAATGGTGATTATTATAAAGATTATGATGAAGATAAATTACTTTGATGATGACGATGATGGTGATGATAATTTAAACCTTTTTCAATGATGACGAATTAAATGCCTATATTTATTCCAAAAATGGCTAGGACGATTATAAAAGCAGTGGATATGATCGATAATAATAGTGATGAGTAGACCTTTTTTCATAAATACCATATAATATGAAGCTGAAATTGATTTTTCAAGTATATTTTTGCATTGTCATTTGATATAGGCATGTTAATTTTGATGCTTTGGCTAATTAGCCACTTTCCTATCGAGTTTGGGGCCTGGGACGAGTGAAGTACGCAAAGGCGTCTGGGATCGTTAATCGGTACGCCTTCGTCAGTTGATTATAGTAAATATGGCTGACAAACGATGTTTTCGCTAAGTGACTGAGAAGATATTCCAGGTGCAAAGCTTATAAAACCGATTGACCAATGTACTTGTTCTGTTTTACGACGGTTATTCTAAGAATATATATAGCTGTGTATTTTACGTTTATTGAGAAAAAATCAAGCAATAAAGACGATCAAGTAATGTCGTTTCGATACACCGCCGTAATCTATAATGAAAACCTCGTAGTTGTTTAGCATATTATCACAAAACTTCGTAATTTTCCAATAAATAAATGTCTTAAATGTAGTTATTCCATGCAAGAATGAGATTATAGTTGTGTTTTAAAAGTTTATTGAGAAAAAAATCAAGCAATGAAAACGATAATTTAATACAAGTAGAGTCGTTTCGATACACCGATTAGTTTAATATCTGTGACAAATTAACCGAGTAAATGTCTAATAACCACGTATAATAAACCAGTTTTTAGTATAAAAGTAAACATTTTGAGCTTAAATGTAGTTCTTCTAAGAATACAGTTGTGTATTTTAGGCTTATTGAGAAAAAAATCAAGCAATAAAGACGATAATTACGAGTAGAAGCGTTTTGATACAGATGACAACTTACAATCACCGCCGTAATTTATAATGAAAACATCGTAGTTTTTTACCATATTATCACAAAACTTCGTAATTTTCCGGATCCAGTAAATCATCATAACATGTCTTTATAACTTGGTATTTTACGTTGCTTACTTCAACATAGATATGTATCGAATCGACCAGTTAAAAGGAGTATCGAAACGACCGGACACCGCGTCTGAACAGATACGAGTCATTCGCGAGTCAGCCTTTAAGGAATCATTCCTCAACAAAATATCGTATTTTTTCGCAGTTCTGGATCTTTAGGGATGCAGTAAAACTTGAAGCCAAGAGATTTGTTTCGATAGCTATTAGAACAATTTGGAACGCAGCAGTTATAGTTTGGCATGATTGTTTAGTGTGGTAGTTTACAGTAATCAAACACGAAGGCGTACCGAGTAACGATCCCAGACGCCTTTGCGTACTTCACTCGTCCCAGGCCCCAAACTCGATAGGAAAATGGCTAATTAAAATACCAAAGATGTCATGCTCAATGAAAAATGTAGAGATTTGTATGTAATTTTCTGCCGAGGCCTTTGATGCCTTGTTTTGATGTTTTTTTGATTTTTCAAACTCTTTTTGTTATGGTAAATGTCTATCATATCATAGCTTTTTTCTCTTAAGGACGTTTGCGTGAGGAACGCATGGGTGATTTTTCTTCTATAAGATAAACAAGTAGGCGAGCCGATTTTCGATGTTTGAAGCTAAATAACTCAAAAAAACGAACGGTGACCCCCATTTTTTTATCTTATAAATCAAAATAACTACTGAAGATACGTCTTCGCTTAGTTTTTGAAAAAAATGACATTTTTTCATCACACAGAAAATCGGCTTTTTCACATTTTTTTTTCACACTCGAAAACGACAAAAAGCGGCCATTTTTTTCGAGACGTACGGCCTTTTTCTCCAAAAAAGGTTATTTTCAAGTTTTGCGTCAAAAAACCGCTTTATTTCCAAATATTATGAGTTTGTATATATTAGGGACTTCTTTTATGACTGGTATTTTTTACTGATTTTCTTTCTTGTTTTTGCCACCAAGACAACGACGGTGACCCCCAATTGTTTTTAGCTTATTTGATGTGTCTAATTTAGTCTGATCAACTGGCAAAGTCTCAGGAAATTGACATTTACTTTGCTTTTTCCCTCGAACGTCCTTAAAACATAAATTTTAAAAATTATTATAATTAGTGGGACCATTATGAAAGTCGTCTATGACTCGGACAAATTCGATTAAAGGATATATCTACCATTAGCCAAACTCTAGTTCCGTCATCAATCTATCTTATCTCAAAAGTGCTTTACTCATTTGGATCCTTTCCACTTTTCCAGACTTTTTTGCCGTATCATATTTAATAAACATAGACTATAATAACAGGATTAAAAATAGCCAAAGGCATCGTTCAGTTACAAAAGCTGCTCTAAGAAAGAGGGATGTTTTCTCGTGATTGATCCCGATATTTTACACAATAGTTGGATCCCTGATCCAAAAAGCTCGCGTATTTTGATCCCTGATCCCCAGAAAAATGTTCTGATCCCTGAATTTATTCTTACGATCCCGATTTATCTTTTGTGATCCCTGATCCCAGCTGATTCGGACTATTTGATCCCCGCGATCCCAGACATGTGATCCCTGATCCCACATCCCTCGCCACGGCACTCTTATTAATAGTCCAATCACCTGCAACTTTTAATATTTCCAATATTGATATTATACTTTTATGACTTTGATGACAACGATGATGATTGTAGGCAGTTATTATATTAATACCACATTTACATAAAATGCTCGTTTCTGATTGGTTGATTGACAGTGTATTTTCTCTTAATCCGTGCAATTAATTAATTACACGCGTCCTTACCGGCGAGCTTTGCAGCTTGTGTGTGTGTTTGTTTTTATTGCCTTTTTTTCATCTGAGACTAGCATTTTATGTAGATGTGCAGTGTTATTATTAATAGGAAATTCCATCTTACTTCTCGAAGAATTAATGAAAAATACCGCTTGTATTTGATAAAAGAGGCAGAATACCATTAATACCAATATTAAGCCACTTTCATCAAATACAAGCGGTATTTTTCATTAATTCTTCGAGAACTAAGGTGGAATTTCCAATTAATTAATAGCTACTCAGCCACTTTCATCAATACGCGCGGTATTTTTCATTAATTCTTCTCGAACGGTGTAATTTCCTATACAAAACTACAAAAGCTGCTCAACTGAATTCCCTTATTTCAAAAAACGTTGTCGCAGACGAAGCTACAGGCCACATGCACTAAATCTTGCAAATGGTGCCGGTAATATGAGCTGAGCATGATTGATAACAAGAGAAGTATGTTGTCTCGAAAGTTTATACCATTTCAACAACACACACTCTTTCATTTCATTGTGCTTTTTTCACTACTTCTACTACAACTGTATATATTGTTTTCTGTTTATAAATATGTAAATCATTCTATTCATTTATTTACAAGATTCGCCATTATACTACGTTAGGCACTACGTTACCCACAGCTAGAGAAGATCTCCAGTAACGGGTTCCCATTCATATTGTATTTCCTTTATTGTCATTTTTAAAATGTACTTGAGTAAATTCAATTCAACTGCTGAATAAATTCAAGTCAATTCTGAGAAGAAATGCTGACATCCTTTGCAGAGTTCAGAATTAATGTAAACTATAGCTTTGATTGCGCGCGATTATATTTTTTTTAAATAGATGTACATAAATCTGATAAAGCTACTAATACAAGGAAAATGCTATTTTAAAACTACAAAAGCTTTTCTAAAAAGGTAAATCTTTAGATGAAGTTTCTAATTACTTTTTAGTATTAATATTGTCATTGTGTATATAGAAATGGCACAGGAGTTGTGATTAAGTAAACAACACAGGAAATCATTAATCAATGCTCACTTTAATATACGACATAACTTACAGTAAGGGGCGGACCATTTAATTTTTAAGGGGGGGGGGGGGTGGCGATTTTGAAAAAATATATCCTGCAGCCCTCTGAGCAAGGAAAAAAAATCGCACAGTAAAAGTTATGTGAAAAAAATATCTTGCAAACAGAATGTGACAAAGGAAATCTGACAATCTAGAAAAAAATATATCATACTCCGCTGTTTGACTGAAAACAAATCTGGCTTGCTCGTCAGTGGGAAACTAATATGTTGCACAAAATAAAAATCTTCCAACCCCCTCAAAAGTCAAATGGTCTGCCCCTAAACTCAGACTTTAATTTGTAGTAAATATTGAAAAAAGGTTCTTTTGATTTGATTTTAATATTAATTGATATTAGGCTTTACTATAAATATCAAACTTGAAATTTAACACAGAATCCAAGAACGTTAAGCTTATTTTCATTCAGAGCTGTGTCTGACTATTTTAATTATCTAACGCCGTTACCGGTTCGAATTGTTCTTAGTCTAAGAAAAAAGAACTTCCTGTTCAATATCAGTCCCTTATCTTCCAAAAATAATCCTTGTTTTTCTCGTTTTTTTTTTTAATATTACTAGGTCTCCTCTTGCGCACCACCTGGCTTTGTCGGAATACCAAGCTGTGCAATGTCTTTAGTCTTATTGCTTTCAACCCTATAGTTTTCTTGTTTTGCTGTCAGCACACTAGGTTGGTAAACGGATGCGCTGCGCAACCCAATTCCCGCCAAAAGTTTGTTCGCGCGCGGCCGCGTCGGATGAACGCGCGCTCTTTTCTGTCTAACGCAAAGTCTTCGGAAAAGAGACTTGAATCCTTCACGGAAGTTCTCACTAAAAGTCACGTAAATTATCGGATTAAGAGAGATGTTTGCGTAAGATAAAAAGACAGCAATGGAAGAATAGGATCGATTGCAAATAACTGTAGTAAAATGATAACTACAGAAGATCCAGCTTAGCCAGTAAGGCAGAAAGCAGATATAAAAAGCTATCACAATGGCAGCTACCATCTTTGCGACTTTTCGATTCACAACTCCTTGTGCCACTGATGTTTGATTACCACTGCCATTATCTCTCGTCCCAGGAGTTCTGCGAATACAAAGCTTAATACAAATAGCAAAATATAGTACAAAAACAAAGAATAAAGATACAAATATTATGACCAAGAACGGTAGAAACCAAAGCGTCCATCTTGGAAAGAAAATTCTCGTTTTGCAAAACAGCTTATTATCTCTTTCTAACAAATTCCCGTATACCAATATCGGCAAGCAGTATATACAAGATAAAGACCATATTAACCCGATGATTACAAAACATCTTCTAGTAGTAATAATAATTCGATGCGGCGAGAATACATTGAAAAATCGGTCCACAGCAATAGCCGCTAGGCTTGACACGGACACAATGATGGCATACTTCTCCACGAAGTTAACTACTTTACAAATGGCTACTCCTAACCCACCGCCTATCATCCATACATCAGAGGTTATTGATCGTGTTATCCTCTCTGGCACATTCCCAATCGCCATTATAAGATCAGCAACCGCAAGGCTAAATATAAAATAGTAACTGACAGATCGTAGTTTTCCTCCCATGTTCCTCTTTACTACAATAATAACGATAATATTCCCTATCAAGGCTGTGATGAGAATAACAATATAGCCAAACGCTTCCAGAATATTAGGATTTTGATCTACAGGAACTGTTGTGTTGCTTCTTGTGTTGTTCATCTTGCTTCAGTTCAGTCCTGAACTCTGAATATCTAATCAGTTTACTTCAGGTAATTAAAAGTTTCCATAAATATGGATATTAATTTTGAAGTGTTGTTCACACCAATGTTATTTTTTTCTGTTTTTATATTATTTTTCTTGTCTTTTTTACACTTGAAATTGGACTTTATAACACGTTGTTAATTTCCGTTTTTTTACTGTAATTAATTTTTTTTCCGTTTCTCAATTCACAACTTTAGATTAATATCACAACTAGATGCTTCCACAAAAAACTTGAAGTATTTTCCCTTTGGTTTAACTTTAGCGTATTCTTGTTTCCAGCTAAGCTTTCATGTACTGTGATCAATTTTTTGTTTTCTTGTCAAGTTCCTGGTGCAGTTCCTCTAATTTCTTTTCATAACTAGATGCTTACACAAAAACCTTGAAGTATTTTCCCTTTGGTTTAACTTTAGCGTATTCTTGTTTCCAGCTAAGCTTTCATGTACTGTGATCAATTTTTTGTTTTCTTGTCAAGTTCCTGGTGCAGTTCCTCTAATTTCTTTTCATAACTAGATGCTTACACAAAAACCTTGAAGTATTTTCCCTTTGGTTTAACTTTAGCCTATTCTTGTTTCCAGCTAAGGTTTAATGTGAATAATTTTTTCTTGTCAAGTTCCTGGTGCAGTTTCCTTATTTCTCTTTAATCCTTTCTGTCTGATTCCAACTCCGATGCAAATAATTTCTCGACGTTTTCACCGAAGACTTCAGTACTTGTGTCATTTAGTTTAGTTACGTCTAGTAACCTTCCGATTTTATTCTACAAGAAGCGAAGGTTATCACTTCAAAGCCAAATAATTCCACAATATTTTTTATGAAATACTTGTATTTTGAGGTTCTCTTTGTATTCCTTCGGGTGTATATTTTATTCTTCTCCCATCAACGCAAAACAATTCTGCTAAATAACCCTTCAAGATGTTTCTCCGTTTTGTCTCGTTGTAATCCAATTTTATATTTAAAACTCGACTACAAATTAAAATTTCCCATCTGCAGCAGTGTTGAATATTTTATAGCCTTGTTATTTGGTCGACACGAATTCGCTATTTTCCACTTAACACCGTAGACAAGTTGACGTTTATCTATTTGTAGATTTGCGATTTAAAAGAGCTTTCATATAGCAGGCTAATCCCCTAATCCAGTAGAAAGATGTTATTGATCGATATTTTCGCTGTCGTAGCACGGATCACGGTTTCTTCCAATAAAAATTGTATTTTTGCAGCTTTTTATCCGTCTATTTTTGTCCTTAGCTTGTTCTTCGCGAAGAGTTTTCAACCACGACTTTATTAAATATATTTTTTGTTCAACAAACAGCTGTTTACTTTAAACTTCTCAGTAACTGCTGTTGGTAAATTGCTTCTCAGGTCTATATTTTTAGTCACAATGTGAAGCACTGCCTTCCTCCTCGATTAGCGGTGACACTGAAACAATTCAATGACAAAATGCCATTGAAGACATCCAAAATCTGCTAGACAAATAAAATTTTCTTTTGCTAATGACAACTTTGTCTCCTCAGTAGTAACAGCTAAATTGCCTCTGTTTTTCGAGAGCTACAACTGTTTCTTTAGTCCCTGATAGCCAATGACAAGAAAATGTCTGTCTCGTCGTGTTATTTGAAGTATTGTATCAAGTTGTTCTATCCACTGAGTTGTCTTCAGTCCTTCAACTTCAAAAATGCCATTGTCTAGATCGAAAGCGACAAATTTCATAAACCTTGCCTCTGTGAAGACTTCCAAACTGTTAGATAAACCAAGACTTATATTTGGATCGAAAAAGATGTTTCGTTTGCAGTAGAAATTTGGTAAACTTAATCTTTTATCCTACGCGTATGCTTTGTATTGTTGTAGTTTTCAAGTTATTTCACTTGCACATGTCCCTGCATGTAGCTAGACTTTCAAGCAAATAAACCAATACTGTATTTGGATTGAAAATGATGTTTCTTTTGCAGTAGGATTCTGGTAAACTTAATATACGTCCTTTGCTTTGTATTGTTGTAGTTTTCCAGATATTTCACTGACAAGAATATGCCGGTCCCTGTAGACTTTCAAACAGTTGCCGGAATAAAGTTTGGTATTTTGACTGCATATAAAGTTTCTTATAGTGGTAAACTGAGTTGGGTTAGCTATATTTACTGAATTCTCTTCAGTATGGTTTTCATGTGAGGAATAATATGTCGGCAACAAATATCAAAGGGAACAAAAGAAGTCTATATTTGGTTCGAAAATGATGCTACTTGGAGAAATGTGTCCGTTCAAGAAAAATTCAATAAAGTAATATATATGTAATTCAATAATATTCATGAGCATGCGCAGTTGTAGTCTTGGTGTAGAATGAATATTTTTCGATCCGTTAAATTGACTTCAGATTTTTCTGTTATTTTTCTGCCACAACTTGAGATTATACCGATGCGAAGTATTTTATGTAAAATCTGTTTGGCGTAGCATGTAGTCTTGTTATATGAAAAGATGGTTTTGTTTTCAAGCCAGTGTTCGTATTATATTATTCCATAAATGACCTTAAGGAACTTGTTGTTATTGTACTGTGTTATTATATATATTATTCAGGAAGTCTTGGTCATTTTCTATCATCCAATATTTATTTAGTCCTATTGTAAATGCGCGAAGTGATATGAATTAAAAGTTTAATTCTGCATTTAATAATAGAATCCTGAATCACCACTGAGTATAGCCGCTTTGCTTGCTTTAATATCGCAGTAAATAAGACTCAACGTATTTCCAATTAGATAGATAAATTGTTGTTGTTCTCGTTTTTCTTGTTGTTCTTGTTGTTCTTCTTCCTCTTGCTCTAATTCTTCTTATTCTTCTTATTCTTCTTGCTCTTCTTGCTCTTCTTATTCTTCTTATTCTTCTTATTCTTCTTGCTCGTCTTGCTCTTCTTGTTCTTCTTGTTCTTCTTGTTCTTCGTGTTCTTCTTGTTCTTCTAGTTCTTCTTGTCCTTCTTCTTGTTCTTCTTGTTCTTGTTCTTGTTCTTGTTCTTCTTCTTCTTCTTCTTCTTCTTCTTCTTCTTCTTCTTCTTCTTCTTCTTCTACTGTTGTTTTAACGCAGAACTTCAATTCTAACCAACGATTTGAATACCAATGTTTAAAGCAGATTAATTACAGCTGTTCTATATTATCCTTTTATCCAAACAAACAGCTTCCAACAGCTCACTTAACAAGTCAACCTTTACAGGTACTTAACTTTCAAGAAGTTTTCAACTTTCAATCATTGTTCACGGTGAATTGGCCGGGAAAGATCGCTTCATCCTACGCGGCTCTTAGAGCTGTGCTTGTCGACCAACCTCCGATTCCAGAACGGAAAATGCTGTCCAGAGTGCTGTATGATGTATGCCCCCAAGCGTTTGGTCTGTTGGGAACGTTATTTCTTTATAATTATCGCTCAGTATTTATTTGCAACTGTTCGTTTAATTAGGAACGTGTTATGAATGAGTTTCCAGCCGTTTAATGTAAAATATTCTGTTTTTGAGCGTCAGTTTGCGGAACACTCGTTTAAATGTACAGAAATTCTTGTTTGCCGATCACTGAAACGCTTGCTTGTTTGGTTTAAACAGCGAAACTCGGTCCTCGATGTACTGCCCTCGTTACGTGTAAAATGGTTCAATATTAAATTATCGCTCTTTTTACGTAAAGCCTCTTCTGGTCTATTTCCCGGTCTTCCTTTCTCGTGCGTTAAACGGGTTTTGTTACGTTTTTCGACGCTTAAGATAAAACTATCCGTTTTTCCTCCGTTATGATTGGGTGTTCATCCGCTGTGAGAGAAGTGTGCAGAGATTTTAGCTAGAAGCACTAGTTAGCAGGAGTTCCGTTTATAATACAACGTTACCCTAATTCGTTAATAAGCCAACAAGTAATCCAATTCATCTACTAATTCTTTCCGGATAACTGGCACTTTTGCTGGATTACCAGTGGTATTCTTGAAGACGTTAACGTTTAATTAAAATGTCTTGTACGGAGCTCAATCGGAGAGTACATACAGAATCGAAAAATAATTACTAAAATCAATATGTTGTATGTTGTATTTGGTTTGTTGGCTTTTTGCATTGTTCATTGTGACTTGCTTGTCATATGTAATTATACATTAATATATATGAGCATTTCTAAGCTTAAGTAGATGTATGGTTGCTTAGATACCTCGTACGTCTGCCACTAGCTTGTTTACCCTTTTATCCTCTTAAATAATAAGATAAACGCGGTACTATTTTTTTTTCCACCGATGAATGGAACTTCGCAGATTTTTTTCCAATTTTTATGAAACTTGTTATTGTATTTAGCAATCATATATGAGCTAAGTAGTAGATTTCAAACTGCTATACTAGCTTGTTAAACTATTTTATACTCTATAATATAATGAAATTTGTAACACCGTAAAAAATGTTGACTTAACTTTACTGATGTTTCGAGCTTTAATTTAGCCCTTCGTCGGAGGGCTAAAGCTCGAAAGAGCTAAAGCTCGATCGAAACGTCAGTAAAGTTAAGTCAACATTTTTTACGGTGTTACAAATTTCATTCTATTACCTATCGTTTATATCAAACACCGACGCAGCCTATACTAGTTTACTCGCTAGTTTCTATTTATTTTTTTATACTCTTATTTGATACGATGATAGTGGTACAAATTTATATGCTGTTTACTTTATTTTTATTGAATCGAACTTTTTCCCCAATTTTTATGAAACTTGTAATTATATATATTGTATTTAGAAATCAGAGATATTATACTTGTAATTAGCCAAGTACTATATTTCACAAATTTCTATATTTATACTCGTTAACTCGTTAACTTTTTGTCTTTTATTGCGACGAGGCCCTAAAGCTCGAAACGTCAGTAAAGAAAAGTATTATTTACGGTGTTTCGTTGTATAGTAAAAACCCGCGAGCAAGAACCTGTTAGCCTAAAATTTGTCATTTAGACCCCCTATGAACAAGAACCTATTTAGCCTAGAAAATAAAAAAAAAAACAGGTTCTTATTTTCTAAAATAATATTAGTGATCAAGAATCCTGTTTGGAGAAATACGAGCTTGCCATTGTTGTGCAAACAAAAGCGCAAATTTATTCATGCCGCAATAAAAAAAATATAAAGTGCAAGAGGTTTATATTTTTGTACTGAGCATTTTGAAAACCTTTACAGCAATAAAACACAGCAATAAATTATCCAATCATGCAGTCTGGATGTTATTTGTTTTTACACAGAAATAAGAACCTAAATAGACTAAAATTGTTTAGGCTAACTTCAAAAACTGTAGGTTCTTACTCGTGGGTTTTTACTGTATTGGATATCGTATATATTAAAAAAAAGACGCAGCCTACACTAGTTTATTCACTGATTTAAAGTTTACAATCGTACATTGGCATTTTAGCTTCAAAGTAAAGCTTATCAGTTTTCATTTGTAGAAGTTAACGTTTTTAACAAGAAAAGCAGCTGGAGTTTTTACGGTGGTTAAGATACCTAATTATTCCAAAATTTGTCCAAATAGAGAAACTAATTAAAACTTTTGATTTTATGCAGAAATCGCACAAAATACTGTGATAAAACAAAGAAGATTGGCTCAAAAGCTGAAAGCTTGTTAGCGCCTTGCTTCGTTATATCGTTTGTTATTTGTTATTCAATAAAGAATAATGATTACTGTAAGTGACCGTTGCCATAGAGCCATGCACTTTTAGATGTCAAACCTAAAATACTGTTAGAGAGGTTTTAAGAAGTGGAAAAACCTTTGTTATCGATAATTGAATAAAATGTACTGAATAGGCGAATATATAGAATAAATGAAAAAGTGGACGGTTGTTTTGTAAATAGATGACCGAATGAATGACTAAATAAATGAGAGAACGGAAAAAGGAATATATGGTAACAAATGGGTGAATAAATGGATGGATGAATAAATAAATAAATACATTTTAATAAACAGAATACTGATAGCTAAACTATAAAGAATTGTCGACCTTTTCATTACATTTCAACAATTTTATCGAGTGATAAGTTTACTACATTTAAAAAAAAGAAAAATTATACAAAGACAATTTACTGTATCACTGTATACAACCCAAACTTATGATAATAGTAATAGTAATAATTATATATTTCTAGTGCATCACACTAATTCTCGATGCCCTTACAATTTGATCACATGAAGGACCACCGTTCCAGCACAACCTAATACCGTATAAGTGTATGTAATCAAAAAAACAAAAAATCATTGAGGGGCGTAAAAGAACTCCGTGTTCAGACATGGGTTGTATGGTGGCAGCTTAATGCGCCTTGATATACCTTAAACTCGAACACGTTGAGTAAGCGCATTGAGCAGTTCAGGAAATGCGCTATATAAGAACTAGCCATTATTATTATCTACAATGTTTAATTAATTTCTACAAGAAACAGCAACAAAATAAAGAATACATATATTATACAAGGTTTTAGGAGTATCAGTATCATAACAACCTATATTTTGATGAAAATCTTCGCAGGAGGTTTTTTTAAGAACCCTGGGGGCTTATATATGTAACTGTAATGTTTGCGTTGTATTTCAGTATATTTGTGGGTTTGTATTTGTCATTAAAAGCAAAGGGGATTTATTGTCGGAAAATACCGTAGTTGACAAAGTGCTTTTTAAAACTATATTGTGTGTTTTGGTAGCATTCTTTGTGGTGGGTAGATTAAAAGATCGGAAACAAGAATGAAATCATTAGATATTAGATTTACTTATTTGCATTGTGTGTATTTTTAGGAGAATCGGTGTTCTTCAGTGTAGTATCTCACATTATCATCATCATCATAAAACGGACTATCTTCACCACCATGCATCATTGTGAACACCATTATCAACATCATTTTCATCACCATCATCAGTTGTTATCATCACCATCACCATCAACATCATCACCATCATTATCTACACCATTTCCATCAACATCATCAGTCGTTATTATATCATCACTATCACCATAACCATCATTTATTTTATTTTATTTTAATCAATATTTATCCAGGGTATCTGGTTTAGCATAGCTAGTTTAAATAGAGCCCTGTTAAAGAATAAATAAATACATTAAATAAATAAGATACAAAACAGAGTTGTCTATTAAGTTATGATAATGATAAAAGATCACAACTAAGTGCGTTTGAAATGCCGTTTGCAAGAAATTTTGAAATTTTGCAGATTTTTCATTTGTTGTATAATATTAAGGGGCAAAGTATTATAAGTTGCAGCATGATCAACATCATCACCATCATCATCTACATCATTTTCATCACCATCATCAGTCGTTATCATCACCATCACCATAACAACCATCATGCATGATCACCATGATCACCATCATTATAACCACCACCATCATCATTATCAACATCACCACGTACTACTGTCATCATCATCACCATCAATATCATCACCATCATTATCTACATCATTTTCATCACCATCATCATAACCACCACCATCATCATTATCAACATCACCACGTACTACTGTCATCATCATCACCATCAATATCATCACCATCATTATCTACATCATTTTCATCACCATCATCATAACCACCACCATCATCATTATCAACATCACCACGTACTACTGTCATCATCATCACCATCAATATCATCACCATCATTATCTACATCATTTTCATCACCATCATCATAACCACCACCATCATCATTATCAACATCACCACGTACTACTGTCATCATCATCACCATCAATATCATCACCATCATTATCTACATCATTTTCATCAACATCACCATAACCACATGCACCATCATCATTATCAACATCACCACGTACTACCGTCATCATCATCACCATATTTTTCATCACAACCACCACTTTCTTTGATATTGCTAAGAATAGCATTCTTATTCTATTACTGGAAGCCATGCAAACAACATAAAAAGATATCATGATATGGTTGCACGGTATTTGTTTCAGTTTTCTGTTTCTATAGTTTTATGTCGGTGTATTCTTAGTACTATCATGCCATATCAACTTGCAAAAACATTAAAATGATAGAAAAACGCTGTTAAAAATGGTAAAAACCGTGTTATATGTACTTGAAATTGGCTTTCTAGGAGTCAAAATTAAACGTATGCAAATACAGTGTTACCTCTATTAAGCGGTCACCCTAGCGACTTCCCAAAGTGGCCGCTTAATAGAGGTTGGCCACTGAATAGAGGTATAGAATAGGTATAGGAATAGATTTGGGACTTTTTATTGTGGCCGCCTTATATAGAGGGTGACCGCTTAATGGATAGTAGTATTTTATCTCATAGTCACTACTTCATTTATTTTAAGTATAAAAAATGTTCCCCCCTTCCCCCCACATCAATGTTGCTGTAAAATGATAGCGCATTGACAGGTCAACCATATAAGCACCAAACAATGACTCCCTCCTCAACATTGCGAAGGGGGGTGGCGGGAGTAGTAGAATTTCAGCACTGCTAAAATTACTTTATCACATTCGTGCCAACACTTTTGTCAATGATTGTAGTTCCCAGATCCTTTCTCTCTGCTTGTGTGTTAGTCCAGAAAAAGGCCTCGTAACGTTAGTTGAATACCATATTTTTAACTGGTTATAATAACATATAACAGAGAGCCCAAATTACCACAAAGATTTTAACAGCTCGTATGCGTCTTCAGGAACCCAACGGCAATTATATTTCTGGAGTAAGAAACGAGGGACAGAATTGTTGTCATTGGTCCCAAATGCTGTGTATACTGAGGCACTCTATTGTGAACGAAAAAAATGTTAATAACAAGAGAACAAAAATAACAAAATAGAAAAAAGCGGAAAAAAGGAATTGCTCGATTTCATCGAACAAACATTCAACGACCACACTCTCACATAAACAAAAAACAAACAAAACGAACAAAATGTAGGCTTTCCTACAGAAATTTGTATGAAAAACGAATCCAAAAGTTAAGCCACAGGAAGCCCAAATATTCAATACGAAAGCACAGGGATCCCGAACTTCACCGAGTACGTATAAAACAGTGGGTGTTGATATACTGAGAATATACCCCACCGGGACGTGCACGACAGGTCATGACACAGCACCAGTATATGGCAGTACAATAAAAAGTCTTATATGATACCAAAAGAAACGTTTATAACACACTAAGAGGGAGGCGATAATGCGGATAAAATGGTTCTATACTATCCTACAAATATCTTATTTACCGGTAAGTGAAACAATAGTTGTGTGAATGATAATATTCAGGCAATAATAATAATATAATCAATAATGACTGTAATACCGATTTATTGATGAAAATATGTTATCTATATCTGATGATGGTTTCAGTTTGAGACCGAAACGTATAACCTTTATTATATCAAGCTAAGTGGGACTATACTTATTGATAACAAGTCTAAATCCATGCTAGTACAAAAGTATATGGTTGTAGGCATGCTAGTGGTGATTTATTTGTAATGGTAACACCATTTAGTGAACAGTTATTGGGACCACTGTTAACAAGTCAGCACATAAGTACATATATGGCCTAAACTTACTAGTAGCGATAATGATAGTATGGTACTGATAGTCAGGTAGGCAGTCTTGTAGTGAGTTTTATTGTTAGAATTTATTGGTACCTAGATTATAAAACCATTTAATGAACAATTTTTCGGACCTGATAACAAGCCAGTGTAAGTTTAGGCCGTGAACATGTTCACTGGCTTGTTATCAGGTCCGAATAATTGTTCATTAAATGGTACCACGCTATCATTTTGGATAGTATGGTACCAGGTTATCCAAAATGATAGCGTGGTACTGCTAGTTGTAGGCATACTTGTGGAAAGATAATTTATTGGTAGATGATAATACAAGATTATTTATTGGGTATAAAATGTAATGGACTCAAACGGAGTCCAACGAACGACACATAAGACCCTAGTCTTCCCTGCAAACTACACCAAAAGAGGAATTTCACGGCAGCCATGTTTGTGGTCAAAACAACGGAGCTTTTCTCTTTGGGGAACTGAAATCCGTTGTCATTTAAAAACTTTCTTATAAAATTGTACCTGCCCACAAATATGGCTGCCATAAAATCCCTCTTAATAATATACAACTTCCGAGGAGAAGAATAAGACCCATATTTCAATACCTATTTTTAAAAGCTTTGTCTGGCCATGGATTATAGTATTGCTTGTCCTAAATTCTAGAATCTGCAGTATAGTCAGTATACTTACAGATTTGATGGTTTAGACATAGAATACTGATATGATGAAAGATAAAATTAACTATATAACAATTACAGGCCATTTGTTGTTTCTGATATCACTAAATATTATTTCACTATATTTTAGTTAATATTTTTGCATTTTTATTAATGATTACCATTATTATGTGTTACTTAATTATTGTTGACTGTTTCTAGAATAATGAATATTCGCGTTCATGCAGTCAGTAGTATTTGCCAAAGCTGTCTGCTTATATTAGGTGTCGAAAGTCGAAAGTCGATCATACACTACAAATCCAAATGTATATTGAGTACATTTTACATCTACATTTTCTATTTACTCTTTATTATGAGTTGGGTTTACTCACTATAAAGTGTCGACATTCTAGAAGCAATAATTTACTCGATATTCTTAGTTGTTTCTACCGATATACGCAGCCGTTTTTGCAGTGCAATCATATATTTACTCTATGGGTTATACCTCAATGGAAGATGACTCAACACGAGAAATAGACATGAAAAAGTAACCCCTAAAAGTTAGTACACACCGATGAAAATGAACTGTTTAAGAAAAAAATAATAATAATTGTTAAAGATTTCAACCCTTAAAAGGTACGGCTGTGCGATGTTCATGCCAGCCAAGCTTATATTTAGCAAATAAAGAAAGGTGGGAAAAATAGGGGAGACTCGCCAAGAGAAAGTAACAAACAAACAGACAGACAAACGGAGAGACAGACAGACAAACACCCAGAGCCGACAAACGGAGAGACAGACAGACAAACACACGTAGAAACAAACGGAGAGACAGACAGACCAACAGACAGACAAACAATTAGAGGGACAGACGGCCGGCAAACAAACATGTACAGATGAACAAACTAGTCATCTGCAGAGAGACAACAAGTAAAATAGACTAAAAGCTTCCCAGCCATACACAAAGAACAATAATGAATTATTTTTCAATTTCAAATTCATGACAACTAAATGTGAATAAATAGATAATTAAAAGAAATCTAGAATGTAGAGAAATAACTAAAAATGAAAGTAAAACGCGATAAATGTAAACACGAAATATAATGAAAAATGAACCAAAAGTAATAAAAGAGAAGAATGAACGATATTTTCGCACAGACAGCTTCTATCAATCAGATATCCTAATAAAGAATTCGTTTGACGTATTTTCGCTGTTATTAATCAAAGAAAACAAGAAAATAGAGAAATTAGTAAGATGGAAAGTACAAAAGCGAGAAATAAATACAAGAATTTAAAGTAATAAAATAGAGGAAATCATTCAAAAATTAAATTAAAAAATAACTTAATATTTTCTTTTTCGCGCAGACGGCTAGTAAATCAGCTGGCAATAAAGAATTCGTTTGCTGTATTTTCACTGTTATTAAGCCTGTCATCTCTATGTCTACATACTATATTTAACTCGGTTCTTATCAATTTAAGCTTCTTTTGTTCAAATCGCAATGAAAAAACGCAAAATAAATTACATTTGATATACAGATAAATTGGATTGGTAAATGAATCATAGAATTAAATCAATTCACTAGACGATACAAGCTGAAATATGTTTACAATAAGACCTAAAAATAGCAATAATAAAGATAGTAGTAGCAGTGTATGTTTTATCAAAGTTAAAAAAATAATGATTAGTTAAAAAATAATGATAATTATTATATATCATAACTACCACAACAACAATCACAACACAACATATCATCACCACAACAATCACCATCATCATTACTACCAACATAATTTATCATCATTATTACATCACTACCATCACAACAACAATCACCATCATAATCACCACAATGCCACCCGCACTATACATTATCACCATTACTATCACCACAACAATCACCATTACTAACATCATATCACTATTACATCACCACCATCACAACAACAATCACCATCATCATAACTACCACCATATCATCACTATTACATCACCACCATCACAACAACAATCATCATCACCATCACCATCACCATCACCATCACCATCACCATCACCATCACCATCACCATCACCATCACCATCACCATCACCATCACCATCACCATCACCATCACCATCACCATCACCATCACCATCACCATCACCATCACCATCACCATCACCATCACAACAACAAGTTTAATCACCACCACCACCATCAATATTATGAATTTCTCACTCCATCAATCACATTTCTACATATATAACACTCTCTACCACTATAAACTCGGTGTTTTGATGGCATCCAACGCTCAGTTCCTTTCATTTCTATTATTCATTCGTATCGCCTGCAAAGCGTTGGCTGTTTTTCTTTGTTTTAATTGCATCGCAGGACGATTCGTTTTCAAATTAGGGACTAAATAAACATTTCATTAACTTGCCACAAGATATTCCGCTAGAATAACATATTGTTATAACAAGACACGCAAACCGGTCAGAAACCAAGTGCGAGAGACCCGTTAGGTTTGAGAGTGAAGAGATGTTAACAAATAAGTGATTGACTTTTAGCTAGATCAAAATGATGAAGAACATAACAAGATAACGATTTTAATAAAAACGCAGAGCAACAACAACAATAACATCATCTAAGAGGACATAATTAGTTATGTAAACTGTTCAAGAGGGTGTGAAAACCGATGAACTAGAATCAGAGGACGGTTGGAAGACTTCACGTAAGTAAATTTTAAACCATAGGTATAGCATTTACTATCGAAAAGAGGTAAGGGAAAGGACCGGACCGCAGATTCGTTACCATGAGAACCAGAGGATATTTCCCAGCTATTTTGCTTGCTTCGGCGTTCTGTAAATATAACGGCAGCGCTTTGCAAGTCAATATGATCACCTCTTGAAGATATAACGCCCGAAGATTCAGTAAAATCTACTGTTTCGTTACGGAGTATGAGTTGTTATTTTACACCAAAGAAGTATATTAACGTCCAAAACGTCAGTAAGTAACAATCTCTATTATAAATATATAAGTTATCATTTTATACCGAAGAAGGATTAATGCTTCACTCGGTTTTTTACCACTTGTGTTGTACGATGTAAACCTTAATTTTGTTTCTCAACGTTGACACTTCCATGAATTTTTGCATAATTTTAGACCTATTTTTGTTGTTAAATATCCGTGCTTTATAAGATATCAAAAAAACTCGACCGGAAGCTAATAGTCTTTGGCCTTCACTGGGATAGCATTTAATTTGCTTCACGCTATAACTAGTCTGATAAGAAAATTGTAATTAATCAATAAACGTTTTCTGTGGACCAAAGATGTCATTCTGTATGTTATCAGATGCGAGTTGTTTGCAGATTGGCTCTACAAAACGTTATTACTCTTTGCTTTCTTTATACACCCACTTCAAAAAGGTTGTCCAATGCGATGGGTCATTTAAAGACGGAAAGGAATTGTCCTATTTCACTATGACGTCACATCAAAACATTCTATTGTCTTAACGCTAAGGATCATGGACGCCAGTGGCGGACAGATTCATAACAACAATACGAGAATACACAATAAAATTGCATTTACAAGACGGAGAGGAAAGAAATGACAACAAAATGACATAAATATGAAAGTATAAACATAGACACATAACATACATAAAAACTAGATAATATGAAGCTCAATTTTCAAAGAGAAGGAAGATTTAGTTGAAATTGCCATTGTTTTCGGCGATTCTATCCCCCACTGTAAACACATTGTGACGTCATAATGAAATAGGGCAATTATAGGCATACACCTATTTCAAAAAGGTAGTCCAAGGCGATAGGTCATTCCAAGACCGAAAGGAATTATAGGCATACACCTATTTCAAAAAGGTTGTCCAAGGCGATGGGTCATTTAAAGACCGAAAGGAATTATAGGCATTCGCCTATATGTCAAAAAGGTTGTCTAAGGTGATGGGTCATTCCAAGACGGAAAGGAATTATAGGCAAAAACCTGTTTCAAAAAGGTTGTCCAAGGAAGTCATTACAAGATGGAAACAGAATTATAAAAATACATCTACTTAAATAAGGTGGTCATTCATCATCTATTAAACCCCATTAAAGCAAACTATATATAAACACAAAAAAAACTCGACTGTATTCTAGAAAGTCCCACAATGTTTCGACTGGATTACAGTCATATAATCGACACTGAATATAAGCCTGCATATTTAAAGAAACTAATCATAATAATATATTAGATTTCCTTTCGGCGCTTTACCGGATAAAACACCAGATTGAACTAAATCTGTTTGTGTACATATGCTAGTTTGTACCTAGGATAAAATTATTCTATACCTATGTCATTGAATACACCGAACAGTTGAAAAATAAATAAGCAGATATAAGAGAGATTATTCTTGCGACGGTGGGCTCCTAAGTTGGATCCTTTTTCTTGACATTAAACTAAAAATACATTGGCTATATTTACATTAAACCACGATCGTAAATCAGAAAAGCGACATTTTAGGTATATAGAAAAAAGAGAAATAATGGCTGCAATATCAACACATCAATTTAAGAATAATAGTTTGTGGTTATAGTATTAGTTGAAAAGTCACTAATTGGTTTGGTTTCCCTATAATATGGATATAATCAAATAACAATGGCTACTTCCTAAGTTTTTCTTGGAAACTCTGACAGTAGGAGAATAAAACATAATCATCATTATCGGTAGTTTGTGTTTGAGCGAGAAGTCTCCAAATATTTTGGTCTTGGGTAGCCTGAGAAAGCAGGCGTTCTTTCGCCCCTCTTCCCCCAGCAGAAAATAACTGTGGGAAGAGAGCGAAAGAACGTCTGTTTTCTCAGGCTAGGTCTTGGAAAGCACGCCTAATGTAATTCACTGATAGATAACTCTTAGGCAACAAACATAATATAAAGCGTAAAAAAAAAAACATAATAAAATCAAAGTAAACAAGGACAGGTTTCGTACTACACGAAATTTCAGATTTACACCGCCGTAATACTACCGTAAAGCTTAGCTTCAAGAAACTTTACGCTCCTTTACGAAACGTAAAGAAAGCATAATAAAAGGAAATTAAATAAGGGCAGGTATCGTACTACACGAAATTTCAGATTTACACCGCCGTAATACTACCGTAAAGCTAACGTAAAGCATCTCTTTAAGAAACTTTACGCTCCTTTACGAAACGTAATTAAGAAAACATAATAAAAGAAAAGTAAATAAGGACAAGTCTCGCACTGCACGAAATTTCAGATTTACACCCGCGCCGTAATGCTACCGTAAAGCTAACGTAAAGCTTCTCTTTAACTGAAACATTACGCTCCTTTAAGAAACGTAAAGAAAACATAATTAAAGTAAAGTAAATAAGGACAAGTCTCGCACTACACGAAATTTCAGATTTAAACCGCCGTAATGCTACCGTAAAGCTAACGTAAAGCTTCTCTTTAATTAAGAAACATTACGCTTCTTTACGAAACGTAAAGAAAATATAATAAAAGGACTAGCATTATAAAATTTCAGATTTACGTCCACGTAATGCTATTATGAAGCTAACGTATCTTTAAGAAACTTTACGCTAAAAAGTGTAGAAAAACCGTAAAAATTATATTTAAGACATCTTTACGCTCGTCGTAATGCGACGTAAACGGTAAACTTGTAAGTATAGTGCTTTTGTGTGTTAATGCAATAGAGAATAGGAGAAAGTAGGCAGCTTGTTGAGGTCCAAGTACTTTGATTAACAGAGCTTTTCCGTTCTCACTCCAACAGCGTTCTTGATTGTTTACAGTATAATGTCAACTCCTCAATGCCTTCCTGCTATTTAAATATCAATGTAATGAAAGAGCTCCACTCTTAAAATAATCTCAATTGAAATAATTATGTGGCAATTTCGGTTTAATTGGATTATTCGATTTCAGATTTTAGTATTTGGAGTATATTATTTTTTTGAGATCCATCAAAGTGTGTCCGTAATAGATGATGCATAACATATATTAAGACAAGAGATATTTCTATTTTTTTTTTCCATAAATGAAAACTGACATTTAAGTTTTTGGGATCCATCTCTCAGTATCCGTAATAGCTAGAGTTACTTTAATGCATTTTCCATTAATGAAGACTGATATTTTGAAGGTCCATCTCTTGTCTATAATAATATAAGAGTTACTTTTAACGTATTTCCCATAAATTAAGACTGACATTTTCGAGATCCATCTCTCACTGTCCGTATAATATCTATAATTAATTTTAATGCATTTTCCATGACTGACATTTTAAAGATCCATCCTTTGACCATAATAGCTACAGTTATTTCAACACATTTTTTTATGTAAACACCGACATTTTAGGGATACTGTCGAATTTATCTGTGTAAATCACCAAACGTTGCTCTCATGCATGTCGTCCCATACAACTAGTAAAAACATGCAAGAGCGAAAGCTCCCTGCTGACAGAGGCTAATACTTCTCGTCAGCATACGGCGGAAAATTACCCTCTGCCAGCAGGGAAGAACGAAAGGAAATTAACATATTAAAGCTAGAAATTAAAGCAAATAAAATAAACAGTCCGTTCAAGCCAGTATTTGCGTACTACTGAAAGGACCTTTTCGATGTGAAAATCAGTTTACACAGATGCCACTCATAGTGGCACTCGAGATTTTACTAAAATCTTTTCACACTTATACCAGCATCTAATAAGAGTTACAGTGCAACTTTAAATAGTATTCAGTCTGTTGAAGTGGACGATATTTGCCTTGATACAATAGGATTCAGTGTTTTGCTGAACGGAACTGAATAGGGGCTAAAATGTGGTTTTAGAAATGGACAATGGATGTGATGGTAAGGTTTCACTTTGGTATAGTAACAATCGTAGGTTGTTGTTGTTGTCTAAAACTGTTACTTTTCTTTTCTGTTTGCCTTTATCTTCATTGTCTTATCTTCTCCTCTTTTCTTATTGATTGTTCTCCTTTCTCTTCTTTTCACTTGTCTTGTCTTGTCTTGCCTCGTCTTTTCTTCTCATCGCTTTCCCTCTCTTCTCGTGTCTTCCCGTCCCGTCCCATCTTTTCCCTTTTCGTTTCTTCTCGTCGCTTCTCTTTTCTTCTCTTTTCTTCTTTTTTCTTGTCTTATCAGTAATCTTCTCGTCGGTTCTCTTGTCTTGTCTTTTTTTTCTTTTCTTGTCTTGTCTTGTCTTCTCGTCGCTTCTCTTCTCTTGTCGTCTTCTCTTCAACAACAACGTACAACAACAACAACAATTATTATATTTTTATAACATTAGAGTTATAAATATTTACAGCTCCTAATATATATATATAATTTGTGAATTGTACAAACATTACTCGAACATTCATACAGTATATGTTATTCAAAATAACGAAGTTAACTAATCCTAATTGAGTAACAAATTTCATGATATTCATACATATACAAAGTATGAAGACTAAATCAATTTTGTCTTTTCTCTTCACCTTCCAGTCATAAATATATATTGAAGAAATAGAAAACGAGGTACGCGGGGTGCTTCGATCTTAACGCTTCTCAAGTCTTCTTAAAATTCCCAAGTGCTCTTTAACTCCATAGAGCACTGCTGCCGAGTTTTCTATTTCTTTTATAAAATATTCAATAGTTAAAATCATACAAATTGACGCTCCGTGCACTGTTGAGTTATAGAGAACGCTTCTCAGCCAATCAGAGCGCGCGATTTATATCAAATATTTTATAAATATATTACAAAAAACAATTATATTAAATGACATTTCGAACATTTATACTCCTTCGTTAAAAGAACATTCCCCGTTCATATTGCACTTGATTAATACTGATTCCAGTAAACCAAAAGGTTAATTTACATGCGTGGGTCAATAAATTCCTTTAAGAGCCCGTCACATGTCACGTGACTACACCATCAAGAACCCAACCAATCACATGACAACGATTGAGGCGCTAATAAATGTATATGATATTTACTTCATCTCAGTAATCTTTGGTCACCGAGATATTCCATGTAGGATTAAACTGCAGCAATAGATGAGCGTTTTAACAAGGTTAGTTTATGTATTATCTAATTAAGGCTACGTTTACACGGTACCGGACAAATTTTTGACCGGTCAAAAAAACATCCGCTTATGGGTTCCGTTTACATGGGACCTGCGCTAAACGTGCAAAAATTTGGACGCTTAACCGGTCAGAACGAAAATATTGTAATGATCGGTTCCGTGTAAACAGCATGTCCAGGTCGATCTTTTGAATTGACCGGTCAAAAATTCGTCCGGTCCCGCGTGTAAACCTAGCCTAAAGCAGAATTTTTGATATTGATATTGTAGATTTTTGAAATTTAGTTAACTTGCATCCAGGTTTTGTGATATGACACTGCTGTCTAGATCTGACTCTTTATGATAAAATAGCTTTTATACCACCTGCAAACATGCCATGCATATGAAAAACTTTGAGACAAGTTTTGCATTATGAATTTGAAAGAACTGAAGACACAAAGCTTGTATAATTTCTTTGAGTTTTCTTGGCATTTTATGTTGTTTTAAAACTGCAAAACTTCAGCTTCCGCTCGAGTGAAACTGGCTTGAAAAATGGCTATTCAAAAGGAATGAGAGTACATCAATGAAAATGAGTTTGAAAGAACTAATAAATTGTTTAATACAAAGCGTGTTTTTATGCGTTTTATAATTTTACTTAAACCTTTATGATGACCGATTAAAAGGTTTTGATAATAATAAAATCCGTTATTGTTTCCTTCTATATTAGTGCAAAACATTTGCATATATTTATTATTCCACTCGAGTGTGAAATTTACCGATTTTCACAAATAAACGCAAGATTTCAATTACAATTTTTTCTCATGTTATCGCCAGAAAATATTGATCAATTGCTAGAAATATCTCCTACTAGACCAAGCGTTGTTATGTACATTTCCACCCAATTCAAATCCTCTGAGAATAAGATTCGTTGTCATATGTATTTCGATATCACGTGAAGAAAATCTCGTGAAAAAACGTTTTTATTCCCTGCAGAAGATTTGAATTGGGTGGAAACGTACATAGCAACGCGTTAGCCAATTAGGTCTATTCGAGAATTCATTACTTTTAGTTTCAGGGAGGTCCGTCCCATTTTTGAATACCGTACAAAGCCGATTATTTTGAACATGAATGTATAATTTGATATCACCATAGTTAATTCTAATTTCTATTGGCAATGATATCACACAACTGATAAAATGGCAAAGTAGATCGGTTCGGTGTTTCTAACTATAATTAACAATAATATATAATGATGAATTGAAACTAGCGAGTAAACTAGTGTAGACTGTGTCGGTGTTTGATATAAACGATAGGCAATAAAATGAAATTTGTAACACCGTAAAAAATAGAAATAGAAACTAGCGAGTAAACTAGTATAGGCTGCGTCGGTGTTTGATATAAACGATAAGCAATAAAATGAAATTTGTAACACCGTAAAAAATAGAAATAGAAACTAGCGAGTAAACTAGTATAGGCTGCGTCGGTGTTTGATATAAACGATAAGCAATAAAATGAAATTTGTAACACCGTAAAAAATAGAAATAGAAACTAGCGAGTAAACTAGTATAGGCTGCGTCGGTGTTTGATATAAACGATAAGCAATAAAATGAAATTTGTAACACCGTAAAAAATAGAAATAGAAACTAGCGAGTAAACTAGTATAGGCTGCGTCGGTGTTTGATATAAACGATAAGCAATAAAATGAAATTTGTAACACCGTAAAAAATAGAAATAGAAACTAGCGAGTAAACTAGTATAGGCTGCGTCGGTGTTTTAATATAAACGATAAGCAATAAAATGAAATTTGTAACACCGTAAAAAATAGAAATAGAAACTAGCGAGTAAACTAGTATAGGCTGCGTCGGTGTTTGATATAAACGATAGGTAATAGAATGAAATTTGTATCACTGTAAAAAATGTTGACTTAACTTTACTGACGTTTCGAGCTTTAGCCCTTCGTCGGATCGATGGTAATTTAAATGTTCCTTTAGAATATATCATTGGTAGCGCTGATTTAAGATGTCGAGCTGAACCGTTGCTGGATACTGAAGCTCGATGAACTAATTTTTTGACTGCGTCAGCCTTTTAGCCTGTGGAAAGATTTGAATATGTTATGTATATAATATAATACCAGGGTCTGAATGGGGGGTCCCAATAACAGTTAACAGCTAAATTTTGCAATTTTTTCAGTTATCAGTTAAATTTTTCGGTTCGTTTAAAAACAAAGAAATATTTATTTTCAAATTTATTAATTAAAAACAAAGATATATCAGCTTACAGTTATCCTAAAAAGACACGGAATTCTCAGTTTGCAGTTAATTTTTTAGTCGTTTCTCTGTTAACTCCATTCCGACCCTGTAACAATAATAACTTCTTTAACGTCTCAATCTTCTAGCTGGACACACTGCGCCCTACTAATCGGGGAGATTCACTCACACTCTCACTACCTCTACGTTTAATATTTGCACACAACTCGGCTCACATGTTCATTTTTGCGGATAACCCGGAGAAAAACCCTTGTGGCATGGGAGAGAAGAACACATCAAACAAACTCAACTCAATATATAATCCATGCCCGAACCGGGACTCGAACCTGGACCACAGCGGTGAAAGGCCAGCGCTCTCACCGCTATGCCACCCATTTTTAATAGGGTGAGCTTTCGTTTTTCTTCGAACTACAGGAAGTCCAGCCTCGTAACTTAAAAAATAAATTCATAAATTAGCGACTTAATTTTCAAGTAATACATAACGACAAACTATACATATGTTGATATTGCGGCGATTTTTGCTGTAATTTAGGGGAGGCGGATATAGAAAAAAAAGCGAAATTACGACAGAAATTGTCTAATTAGTTTAACAGTCACTATTGAATTGTTTTTAAGCTACGAGCATGGGCTGCCTATGATTAACCTAGCTCTAAATTCGTACAAAAAATAGCCTATTGCCCTAAGACAACCTTTTTGTAAAAGGTGTAACTTTATAATTTCCATTCCATTCTACAACCAGGTTATCTCTGACAACGTTTTTGAAAATGCTGTATATTTTATTAATAAGTTGATTTGGTGATTGTTGATCTCGTGACAATGTAATTGATAAGTTTTATAATCATATAGGAGACCACAACGATGCTTTAAACTGAGATCGCGACAGCAGTTGGCGAAACCAATTACCAACATGGTACATTATAACAAAAATATAACTGAATAGTTTCACATGGCAGATGTACTGAGAAAAGGTAAAACGCTAGCTTTACAAAGATAATGTGAGCTTTTTAAGTGAAAGAAAGGATTTGGGAGGAGAAGAACTATAGAAACAGCGATTCAGATAGGAACATTATCATAGAACATGGCATGATGAAACGTAACTCAATAGAGCGGTTTTCGTACGAGTGGGTAACTGACCGTACCGTATCGTAGCCGTAACCGTACGTAAGTTCTATAAAAACATTCGAAAATTCTACACTAACAGTACCGTAACTGTGCGGTAAATATTACGGCCAGTTTCCCACTCATACGAAAACCGCTCTAATATTAAGCAATATTGAGATCATAACAAAAGCTTTATTCAGAAATCAGGTAAAGAAATTATCTAGATCTTAGATTTGGGTTAGAGAGCCGGGGAAGGGTTAGAGAGAGCAGCGAGTTAAATAGGAACATTGATATAGATCATGGCATGATCAAAAGTAACTGAATAGTATCAAATAATATTGAGATCATAATAAAAGATATATTCAGAAATCAGGTAAAGATATTATCAAGATCTTAGATTTGGGTTATAGTTAGAGAGAGCAGCGAGTTAGATAGGAACATTGATATACTGAACAAATGATCAAAACTAACTAAATAGTATTAAACAATATTGAAAACGCAATACAAGGTATTTTAGAAACTAGGCAAGAACATTATCAAGATAATAGAATCGAAGCTATTGAGTGTGGTTTCGGAGAAAGCTAGATATCAGAAGGTCATGCATGCAGAGAATTGATAGAATTATCCATAGAAAAAATAACATTATCAAAACTACCTAAATAGTTTCAAATAACATTGGAATAGAAGGTAATTTCAGAAACCTTGCAAACAAAATATTACCAAGATGTTAGATCAGAATGTTTCCGCTAGGCTGTGTTTAGATTCATAATACTTTGAGTGTGGTAAAATAGCAGAAAAACTTGAAAAAAAAAACACTTATCATATCAAAAGAAAATTGATGAAACGCACTAGAATAGAACACGAGAAAGGAGGGCTTCAGCAAGATTAATACAAAACCATTCAGCGAGGATACATTTAGATTTTAATAAAAAAAATGCAAATTATGGTTTCTTTTATGAGAGATGTGAAATTACACAAATTAATTAAATACGCTATTTTCGCAATTTTTTCTAAGCTATTTTAAAGGATTCCTAATTTTTAGAACAGACATGCACAACTACCTTGTCTTATAACACAAGTTTTATCATAAAATCAGTTCTTTGGGGAAAGAATTGAGGACAAATTTAAAGTACGAGCTCGACCGGGGAATTTTCTTATTTTTAATATACTATAGAAGTTTGAATACCGTTTTAAAAGAAGCCTTAAGTTTTAGAACAGATAAACACAGCGACCTTTTCTTATAATAATGCCTTACAATATAACTTCTTTAAGTGAGGAATTGAAGACATAATTGTCAGCTTAACCAGGGATTTTTCTCATTATTAACATATAGAAGTTTGAAAAACGTTTTGGTCCATTTTTAATTCATTTTATCATCTCCCTTAACAAATGGTCTAAACAGGAGAAAACAAACTTGTCTTTATCTCCAAATACAACCATTGAAGTACAATTAATCTTTTAATAAATGGAAACTAGCGAGTAAACTAGTATAGGCTGCGTCGGTGTTTGATATAAACGATAGGTAATAGAATGAAATTTGTAACACCGTAAAAAATGTTGACTTAACTTTACTGACGTTTCGAGCTTTAGCCCTTCGTCGAAGTAATATTTTAATAGCGTGATGAAAGAGAAAATCACCCTTAAAATATCATAACAATGCGTCTTTTCTTGTTTAATCATAGTACATTTATGTCTTTATTTACAATATTGTCTATAAAGTGCGTGAGCGTCTAAGTACCTTACGTGCACGAGCTATGTATATTATCTAGAGTGCGCGCAAGCAAGCATTAACATTTAAAAAAATCCTCGTACGCAACTACTGTAAATTACGAACTCTAGGTTTGATAAGGTCTAATAAGAGACGAAACTAGTTCCTTAAAAGAGTTTTAAAAGTTTGACTTAGTGCATTGAAAGAGTTTTTATGAAGGTTTAGAACCATGCACTTGAAATGAAACATAGTACGTTTAATTGTGTTATATATTTTTTTGAAACATTTATATCCAAGCACAATGCTCTTTTATTGTACTGCAGGCATTGAAACACAATTTCTAATCTTCGGCCTACTCTTTGTTGAGTATAATTATACATAGTACAATATATATAATAAGCAATATAAATGCTAATTTGTGATATATGTTTACGCTGTATACAATGATTGTATAGAGACTCAAACAGAGGTATCACGCGTAGCTGGCCTTTGTGTCAATATATCATATATGTGCCAATTACTCCGACGAAGGGCCGTAAAGCTCAAAACGCCTGTAAAGTCAAGTTCATTTTTTTACGGTGTTACAAATTTCATTGTATTACCTATCGTTTATATCAAACACCGACGCAGCCTATACTAGATTTCTCGCTAGTTTCCATTTATGTGTCAATATAGTACACTATATATACAAATTGTTTATCTGTGCGTCGATTTGAAATAGTTGGTATTTGTTTTCTATTTTATCGTGGTTGTTATTATTGGTATTTTATTATGATTAACATGATTGTTATTACTAACGTTGTCAAGTACTTCATAATGATGATCGTCATTAGAGTGAATACATTTAAGCGGCGTTTACACGAGCAATTTTTCCTTGACAAGTTTTCCTTGACAAGGAAAAATTGCTCGTGTAGATGGAGTAAAATGAACAATTTTTCCTTGACAAGGAAAAGCTAGCATGTTGGCTTTTCCTTGACAAGGAAAAATTGTCAAGGATGAAATTTGCTCGGGTAGACGGACAACAAGGAAAATGTGGCAAAGAATATTAATGAGATTAGTTCCCAGTATTTTCGCACGATCAGTAAAAATAAACGCCAGTTTGTTTTTTACTCGACAAAGGGGCTGAAACCAATATTATGTTAGTACTCCGCTGATTGCAAGGCATTGCGGGCACAATTAACCTAAACTTGTCAAGGAAAACTTGTTCATCATCTACACGAGCAAGGAAACCTGTCAAGGAAAAATTGCTCGTGTAAACGCCGCTTTAACCCGTGAAACAAAATTAAATAGTCAAGGTGTAATAGACAAATAGACACAAAAAGAAAACAATGGAATTAGAGACTGCTAAAGTGTATTAGTCTAATATCTATTTCACGGGTTAAATCACTTCACTCTGTCAACACCATCATACATAGTATCATCATCGATATCATCATCACCACTACCACCACCACTATCATCACCTCCACCACTACCACCATCATCATCACCACCACCATCATCACCTCCACCACTATTATTATCCTCATCACCATCCTCATCACCATCACCATCACAACCGCCAACATCATGCAATTTCAGTTTATTTTCAGTTTATTAATCATCATCACCATCATCATCATTTTAAATCAATATGATCATCTTCAGCGATATTACTTCATCTAAATGTTGGTCTATTTAATCTAAAGACGTGTAGTTCAAATCAATAAGTAATAATTATGTTTTCTTGTTTTCAGGTTCTAATAAGTCACCCCTATCATGAATAATACTACAACAAGCAACGGTACCATCAATGATGTTGATGATGGCTACGCCGAGTGGTGCGATCCTGTAGTTGTCGGTACAGTTACAGACCGCTGGCTCAAAACGTCTGCATGTATCGTCGTCTTCATCGTTTCAGTTCTCGCCAACACATTCATCATATTCATCGTCAACAAAAAGCAACGCATCAAAACAGTAACTAACTGCCTCGTAGCGAACATGGCTTGTTCAGACCTTCTAATCGGATTAATAAACATGCCTAATATGATCAAGGAAGAAGTGACAGACTCCTACGCTATGCCCTTCGGGGGATTCCCTGGAAACTTCCTCTGCAAGACCTTAGTTCTAAGCCAAGACGTTTCGACATTTTGTTCGATTTTGACTCTTGTCGCGATCGCTATCGAACGTTACTTCGCGATTTTTATCCCATTTAAGAAGTATATAACTCGTGTTAATGTCAAGTATGTGATTACCACGTGTTGGGTGGTATCTTTAATGGTGGCGTCACCACTTCTCTACGCTAACAAGGTGCACTTTGATTATGGCGAGTATATATGTTACGAAGATTGGGCACCGTTGGATGTAATGGCCGCTGCTACTACATACACTTTAATCACGTTTATCCTCCTGTACGCTGTACCTCTGATCACAATATGTTCCCTGTACGTTGCTGTTGTATATCGGCTATGGCACCAAGCAATTCCTGGCGACCAGCGCACTCCCCAGAGCCGTAAAAATCGCTGCCAAGCAAAGAAACGTGTTCTCAAGATGTTGATAGCCATCGTGTTAGCGTTCGCCCTCTGTTGGCTTCCGTATCATACATATTTCTTTCTCGACGCTTTCTACCCTCCTTACAAAGCCTGCGGGCCTCCTTCGAACTTATACTTCGTGTCTAGATTCGTTGCTTATGCTAACAGTGCGATAAGTCCTTGTATTTTTATCCTTTTTGACAAAGGTGTTGGAAGGTATATTTCCAATAAGATCAACCCTTGTTGTGAAGGTCTTACCAAGGCTAACGCAAGACCATTGCATGGTAAGAGATCTGTTTTATACTCAAGTAACTCGGACCCGGAGCCATCAAATACTAACGGAGCTATAAGACTCAAAGCGTACAAGATCTATGAGGATGATAGAGGTTTAAACGGGACGAGGCTGGAGCCACCAGAGATTCGACTTACGAGATCTGATACACCTGACCTAATTGCTGGGCATTCAAACACTGCATTTGGGAATGAAAATTCACTATCGCCGCGGCACAAACAGAAACGAACAGTATCGTTTGCACAGTGAACAAACATTTAAACACGGTTCTATTAACCGATGATGGCTTATAGAAAATAATATATCAATATGAATTTGTTGTATTGGGTGTTACTAAAGCAAATCAGTATCCTGAGGGACATAAATTTAACCAGAACAAACCCAAAATATTCTGGTCTAAATTTAATTACAGCCCCTATATATATAAACTTCATAGTCCTTAAAAAAACTATTAATTTACGACATTTAATATATGCACTTTAATGAGGATTTAAGTAGATCAATGCATTGAAAGATATGTGGATTTAAAGTGGGTGCTTTATTAGCTATGTACAATAACATAGGCACATTAAAGAGCAAGGACCATAGTAGGCCTGCTCGTGCATGCACGTCCGTTATATAGTGCTTCCGCTCAAATTATTAGACATAACGTTTAAGCAACTGGTCTTGGGACATCTGCTAGCAGGCTTGTTAGATCATATATATCTTATATCTTATATAGCATATTTGAACAGTAACCCATCAATTATGGTAACTACTGCTATACTGCTATTTCAAAAAGAGTTCAACGGAGAGAATGGTGAACAGTGGTTGCACGGCCGAAGTGAACTGTTGGTCTTTGATTTTGACAATGTATGTATCTTTTGTGGCAGAAAACGAATTTATTGTACAATGCCAGCCCCATATATTACAGAAGAGCTTACAAATTGATGAAATTGTGCTTAGCAATCCAGAAAAACACTAGGATATGTTGGATGGTAACCACAATTCCTTTCGGTCGTGCAATCGCCGTTCGCCATTCACTCGGTCAAACTTTATTGAATTAAATGTATACTGATACATATCAATATTCAATAGCCTATTGTCATGTATTATGTACACAAAGTCTAACACTAAATCAACCAGCAGATATTTGGTGAAATTTCAATTAAAAAATTGAAGCATGAATTCATTCGTTGCAAACTTGTATCGCAAATCTAGAAAAAACATACTTTCTGAATTCATACATTTGTTCACACACAAGTTAGCAATGGAAAATTGTTTTGATGTTAAATGAGGACAATCCACTTGTGATAGTTCAAGAAGATTTTAAGGAAAGTTTGGTTGAAGTAAATGGGAAAAGAAAACGCAATGTATTATCACTAACATCAAAGAATATAGCTCATTTGGATTTGTTGACTGATGGCATTTCTAAGAACGTTTCGTTTTTCAATAAATCATCCTTATCTCAAAACGAGATCGTTTCAATGTTTTGCTGAAAAAAGCTTGCTGCTTTCTCATTTTCGAATCTACAGCAATCAATTTCGAGTTAAAATCATTGTTTTATTAAATATTAAACTCTCGGTACTAAAATTGTCTCGTATCTAAGCTTCACTGTAATGAAAAATATGCTAATAATAACAATAAAAACTTTTAATTTGAAGATTTCCATTTTATATGTGTTAATCCCATCGTAGTTTAAACCTTAATCAAATAAAACTCCAATAAAGGAGTAGCGTCAGAATCGTAAGTAGGCAACACCATCATTAGGCAATAGTTCTTTCATCGATCTATCCATCCATTCATTCTATTTAATCATTCATCCATTCATTCGTTTTTAAAAATGTTAACCTTGATAATGATGTTGATTCATGGCATTGCAGGTCCGGCTAACTCTTTTACTCCGACGAAGGGCTAAAGCTCGAAACGTCGGTAAAGTTAAGAGAGTGTCCATGCATGTAAGAACCGGGCAGGAGGTGATAAACCTCAAATCACGGAATTAGCTCATATTTGATACATATATAGGGGTTAGTGAGTATATAGTATATGGTGCAAATTTGGGAGCAAACGATTGCATAATAGCGGAGTTACCACCCCCCCTCGTTTTTGGGCGATTTTCAGCAAAAACATGGAATTTTCAACCGACTTTGAGCTCTCATAAAACTATAAAAACAACCTAAAAAAATGATATATCTGCTGCTTATCAAAGGGACTATGTGTTTTTCTACCATGTACATTGCGAGACATTGCGTAAGGGTGGTTGTCACGGCAACACCGAGAACTTAGAAGTTGATTTTTTCACTTTTTCAATCACACCTCATTACAGGGTATTTTGTGAGTGAATATCTCCCATGATCAACAAGATAACAGCAACATTGACACATAACTATTAAATAACATCTTTAACTCTGTCTTAAAGCAATAAATTAATTGGGATATTGAATATTTTTTTACAGTCAAGTAACAAACATACTTACTTTCAAACGTTTACAATTTTTTGAAAATTCCAAACGAAAAATAAGACACAGTTATCTCAAAAAAGTCCAAAATTTGAAAAAGACATTAATGGTCAGATTAATAAAATTCTTATAGAAAAGAGAACTAAAACAAGCAGGTGTATAAAGCACACGGACATTATATGATGTCTTAATATATTAACAGTATTATTCAGAGCCAGGTCTAATCGTCAACAAAGCCTTTCATATTATCATAAAAAAGAAATTATCACCTAAATTAATCTGGCTGTCTTCATTATTTAGGTAGTTCACGTCTATATTAAGAGTTTAATCGAAGTGAGATCGGCTTTACTCAGCATGTACTAATTTTAATCAGATATTAATATTTCTGCTATAATTTAGATGAGCTATTACAATTTCAAAACTCCTTTATATGTGTTCAGTAAACTCCAACCTTTCGTGGTGGTGTTCAGTAGTCCGCATTTATTGAGAAATAGCTTCTTTAAAAGCAAGAACGAGTGGAAATATACGTCACCCATATTGGAAGTATGTATTTCCGGTCAGCGGATTTTCCCAAAGCAATAAATTGTTAAAAGGTCAGTATAGTAGAAACAAGACAATTTAAGAAAATCTTAATAAAAATATGACTATACCAGACTGTAGCAAAATATTATCATGTAAGTATATTGTTAATTCGTTCACATGAAAACATCACATCTTAACACTTCTTCGCATGTCATCAACCACAAGATCTTATATAGTTCTTTGCTTGCTCCTGTTATTCACATGCATTTTTCGCACGCCTTATTAAACCAGAAAGCTTTCCCCGTTCAAACTTAGAAGAATGCAAACAATTTAAAATAGACATACTTTTTTGCTTTGCTCTATATATAACAAATAAAGATATTATTTTAAATATCAGGAAGTTTTACGTTTTATTAATTAGGTATTGAATGTAGCTGATTGTCAAATCAACCAAACAATCATTCAATCGAACTTTATTCAACTGATAAACTCAGTTCTCCCATGATTCTCCCGGATGCAGCAACTACACAGAATCTTTTTATGCCAGTCCATTACCTCTCATCTCACCCTTTCCATCTGAATTTAGTTTTTTGGGTTTCCTCCCAACTCATCTCATCTTATACTATGATAGGTAATATTTATTACCTATCATTTATATCAAACACCGACGCAGCCTATACTAGTTTACTCGCTAGTTTCCATTCATCGATGCTATTCCATCCAGTTCTTTCTCATCTCACCGGTTTAATCATAGTACCTTTATGTCTTTAATTACAATAGTGTCGTTTTCATATGATTGGGAAACTTACCGCGCAGTATCGTAACCGTATCCGTATCGTAGTTTTGATAAAAACCTTCGAAATTTCTGCCGTATCGTAGCGGTATCGCGTCATACTCAAGTTTCCCACTCAAAAGAAAACGACTCTATTGTCTAGAAAGTGCGCGAACGTCTTAGTACCTTACGTGCACGAGCTATGTATATTATCTAGAGTGCGCGCAAGCAAGCATTAACATTTTTAAAAATCCTCGTACGCAACTTGTAACTTACGAACTCTAGGTTTGATTAGGTCTAATAAGAGACGAAACTAGTTCCTTAAAAGAGTTTTAAAAGTTTGACTTAGTGCGTTGAAAGGGTTTTTATGAAGGTTTAGAACCACTTGAAATAAAACATAGTTTACGTTTAATTGTGTTTTATATTTTTTTGAAACATTTACATCCAAGCACAATGCTCGTTTATCGCACTGCGGGCATTGAAACACACTTTCTAATATATATAATTCTTTTGGGCATATAGTTTGATGAGAAATAGAATTACGAGAAGACCAGTTGTCATTTTTGTAATTTGTATATTTCGGTCTTTATCCAAAGACCATCAACTGCAAATGAATAAATTAAACTAAGACATTCTGAATTAAGATTAATTCATTAAACTCAAGCCTGAATAAACAAGGACAGTCAATTCCCTTGAGTTTAATGAATTTATCTTAATTCAGAATGTCTTAGTTTAATTTATTCATTTGCAGTTGATGGTCTTTGGAGAAAGACCGAAATATACAAATTACAAAAATGACAACTGCATGGTCTTCTCGTAATTCTATTTCTCACAATTTCTAATCTTCGGCCTACTCTTTGTTGAGTATAATTATACATAGTACAATATATATAATAAGCAATATAAATGCTAATTTGTGATATATGTTTACGCTGTATACAATGACTGTATAGAGACTCAAACAGAGGTATCACGCGTAGCTGGTCTTTGAGTCAATATATCATATATGTGCCAATTACTCCGACGAAGGGCCGTAAAGCTCGAAACGCCAGTAAAGTCAAGTTAACCTTTTTTACGGTGTTACAAATTTCATTATATTACCTATCGTTTATATCAAACACCGACGCAGCCTACACTAGTTTACTCGCTAGTTTCCATTTATGTGTCAATATAGTACACTATATATACAAATTGTTTATCTGTGCGTCGATTTGAAATAGTTGGTATTTGTTTTCTATTTTATCGTGGTTGTTATTATTGGTATTTTATTATGATTAACATGATTGTTATTACTAACGTTGTCAAGTACTTCATAATAATGATCGCCATTAGAGTGAAGACATTTAACCCGTGAAACAAAATTAAATAGTCAAGGTGTAATAGTCAAATAGACACAAAAGAAAACAATGGAATTAGAGACTACGAAGGCGTATTATTAGTCTAATATCTATTTCACGGGTTAAATGACTTCACTCTATCAACACCATCATACATATAGTATCATCATCGATATCATCATCACCACTATACCACCACCACTATCATCACCACCATTACTACCACCACTATCATCACCATCACCACTATCATCACCTCCACCACTACCGGTACCACCATCATCATCACCATCACCACCACCACCACTATTATTATCCTCATCACCATCCTCATCACCATCATCATCACAACCACCAACATCATGCAATTTCAGTTTATTTTCAGTTTATTAATCATCATCACCATCATCATCAGCGATTACTTCATCTAAATGTTGGTCTATTTAACCTAAAGACGTGTAGTTCAAATCAATAAGTAATAATTAGGTTTTCTTGTTTTCAGGTTCTAATAAGTCACCCCTATCATGAATAATACTACAACAAGTAACGGTACCATTAATGATGGTGATGATGGCTACGCCGAGTGGTGCGATCCTGTAGTTGTCGGTAAAGTTACAGACCGTTGGCTCAAAACGTCTGCATGTATCGTCGTCCTCATCGTTTCAGTTCTCGCCAACACATTCATCATATTCATCGTCAACAAAAAGCAACGCATCAAAACAGTAACTAACTGCCTCGTAGCGAACATGGCTTGTTCAGACCTTCTAATCGGATTAATAAACATGCCTAATATGATCAAGGAAGAAGTGACAGACTCCTACGCTATGGCCTTCGGGGGATTCCCTGGGAACTTCCTCTGCAAGACCTTAGTTCTAAGCCAAGACGTTTCGACATTTTGTTCGATTTTGACTCTTGTCGCGATCGCTATCGAACGATACTTCGCGATTTTTATCCCATTTAAGAAGTATATAACTCGTGATAATGTCAAGTATGTGATTACCACGTGTTGGCTGGTATCTTTAATGGTGGCGTCACCACTTCTCTACGCTAACAAGGTGCACTTTGATTATGGCGAGTATATATGTTACGAAGACTGGGCACCGTTGGATATAATGGCCGCTGCTACTACATACACTTTAATCACGTTTATCCTCCTGTACGCTGTACCTCTGATCACAATATGTTCCCTGTACGTTGCTGTTGTATATCGGCTATGGCACCAAGCAATTCCTGGCGACCAGCGCACTCCCCAGAGCCGTAAAAATCGCTGCCAAGCAAAGAAACGTGTTCCCAAGATGTTGATAGCCATCGTGTTAGCGTTCGCCCTCTGTTGGCTTCCGTATCATACATATTTCTTTCTCGACGCTTTCTACCCTCCTTACAAAGCCTGCGGGCCTCCTTCGAACTTATACTTCGTGTCTAGATTCGTTGCTTATGCTAACAGTGCGATAAGTCCTTGTATTTTCATCCTCTTTGACAAAGGTGTTGGAAGGTATATTTCCAATAAGATCAACCCTTGTTGTGAAGGTCTTACCTTATCTGTTTTATGCTCAAGTAACTCGGACCCGGAGCCGTTAAATACTAACGGAGCTATAAGACTCAAAGCGTACAAGATCTATGAGGATGATAGAGGTTTAAATGGGGCGAGGCAGGGGCCACCAGTGATTCGACTTACGAGATCTGATACACCTGACCTAATTGCTGGGCATTCAAACACTGCATTTGGGAATGATAATTCACTATCGCCGCGGCACAAACAGAAACGAACAGTGTCGTTTGTACAGTGAACAAACATTGAAACACGGTTCTATTAACCGATGATGGCTTATAGAAAATAATATATCAATATGAATTTGTTGTATTGGATGTTCTAATATAGCAAATAGGTATCCTGAGGGACACAAATTTAACCAGAAAAAGCCTTCTTTGAGCCCAAAATATTCTGGTCTAAATTTAGTTACAGCCCCTATATAAACTTCACAGTCCTTAAAAAGAACTACTAATTTACGACATTTAATATATGCACTTTAATGAGGATTTAATTAGATCAATGCATTTAAAGATATGTGGGTTTAAAGTGGGTGCTTTAATAGCTATGTACAATAACATAGGCACATTAAAGAGCAAGGACCATAGTAGGCCTGCTCGTGCATGCACGTCCGTTATATAGTGCTTCCGCTTAAATTATTAGACATAAATTTTAAACAAATGGTCTTGGGACATCTGCTAGCCGGCTTGTTAGATCATATATATCTTATATGGCATATAGCATATTTGAACAGTAACCCATCAATTATGTTAACTACTGCTATACACTTATTCCAAAAAGAGTTCAACGGAGGGAATGGTGAACAGTGGTTTCACGGCCGAAGTGAACTGTTGGTCTTTGATAATGTATGTATCTTTTGTGGCAGAAAACGAATTTATTGTACAATGCCAGCCCCATATATAACAGAAGAGCTTAGAACTGATGAAATTGTACTTAGCAATCAAGAAAAACACTAGGATATGTTGTATGGTAACCACAATTCCTTCCGGTCGTGCAATCGCTGTTCGCCATTCACTCGGTCAAACTTTATTGAATTAAATGTATACTGATACATATCAATATTCAATAGCCTATTGTCATGTATTATGTACACAAAGTCTAACACTAAATCAACCAGAAGATATATTTGGTGAAATTTCAATTAAAAAATTGAAGTTTGAATTCATTCGTTGCAAACTTGTATCGCAAATCTAGAAAAAACATACTTTCTTAATTCATACATTTGTTCACACATAAGTTAATAATGGAATATTTTTTCTGATGTTAAATGAGGACAATCCACTTGTGTTAGTTCAAGAAGATTTTAAGGAAAGTTTGGTTGAAGTAAATGGGAAAAGAAAACGCAATGTATCATCACTGAACATCAAAGAATATAGCTCATTTGGATTTGTTGACTGATGGCATTTCTAAGAACGTTTTAACTCATTTGAAAAACGCCACGCAGTACAGGTAAGTATTCTTTTTAAAACGAATGCCGTTGGTTACCACATAATTTACTACATATGATTAATACATTGTTATTTTACAGTCGGGAAACTCGAACCGTGAACACTTGACTTTTTATGTCATTACTTTCTGATCCTTCTGCTGCTTCAAAACCTCTAAAAATGAAGCATTGAGTTCAAATACACTAAGTGTTCATAATAAATCTTATTTTTAATCTATTCGCTCAATGGATGTGGGTTAAAAAATGCTACAAAAAGAACTCAAAGTGTTCACGGTTCGAGTGTGCTCACTGTAAAAGTCTCAAAAAAACATTATTTCTCCCCCTTTAAATCTGAATAACTTCTATTATCCCCACCCGAAGAGCCGCTACGCAAGCTAAAGGAGTCCCTTTCCATCCGAAGTAGTAGGCTTAATTATGTTTGACGTTTTTCAACGAGAACTTCAATTGAATTAGCTATATACATGAACATTAGGATGGTATAATTTCTTGGTCTTAAAGCTGAAGAAGTCCATTTTGGACCGATCGCGAAAGAATTGGCTTAACGTTTCGGGTTTTTCAACGACAACGTTAATCGAATTGGCTATATAGACATGTACATTAGGATGGTATAATTTCTTGGAGTTTAAAGCTGATGAAATCCCTTTTGATACGAAACGAAGGAATAGGCTTAAATTAATTACAGTTTTTCAACGACAACGTTAATTGAATTAGCTATATACATGTACATTTCATAGGATGGCACTATAATATCTTGGTTTTAAAACTCAAAAAGTCGCTTTGATCTGAAGGAGCATTAATATGGCTTGAGCTTTTTTTAAAACGACAATGAATTAGCTATATTACTTGTGTATTACGGGAAGGTGCAATTTCTCAGTTTTAAGACTGACGATGAAGCTGCACCAAAGAAAGCTTTGAAAAGAAAAGTGAAAAAAATGAAAACGAGAAGTGTCATTATCATAAAAGCTTTGTTCATTGCACACCATGCCAACATGTTTGAACAGCGATATCGTGATCAGTTAGTGAGCAAGCACACAAATCAGTTTCTGCCTCTCAAACAACTAGCTCGAATAATTAAAGCGAAGAACAATCGTATATCGTTTTATTTGATTAAAAGTGGTTAACAAAAAAGGCATTAGTACACTGGAAAGAAAGATATTAAAATAAGATTAAATTTAAACTAGCGAGTAAACTAGTATAGGCTGCGTCGGTGTTTGATATAAACGATAGGCAATAGAATGAATTTTGTAAATGGAAACTAGCGACTAAACTAGTATAGGCTGCGTCGGTGTTTGATATAAACGATAGGCAATAGAATGAATTTTGTAAATGGAAACTAGCGAGTAAACTAGTATAGGCTGCGTCGGTGTTTGATATAAACGATAGGCAATAGAATGAATTTTGTAAATGGAAACTAGCGAGTAAACTAGTATAGGCTGCGTCGGTGTTTGATATAAACGATAGGCAATAGAATGAATTTTGTAAATGGAAACTAGCGAGTAAACTAGTATAGGCTGCGTCGGTGTTTGATATAAACGATAGGCAATAGAATGAATTTTGTAAATGGAAACTAGCGAGTAAACTAGTATAGGCTGCGTTGGTGTTTGATATAAACGATAGGCAATAGAATGAATTTTGTAAATGGAAACTAGCGAGTAAACTAGTATAGGCTGCGTCGGTGTTTGATATAAACGATAGGCAATAGAATTAATTAAGTTATATTAACACGGACGTTTCGAACTTTAGCTCTTCGTCAGAGTAAAAATTATTAGAATTAAGATTCGTGATTTCTTTAAGGATTAAGATAAGGATATCGTGAAAGTTAATATTTTAAACAAACAGACAATTGTCGTTTCGTTTTTCAATAAATCATCCTTATCTCAAAACGAGATCGTTTCAACGTTTTACTGAAAAAACCTTGCTGCTTTCTCATTTTCGAATCTACAGCAATCAATTTCGAGTTAAAATCAGTTTTATTAAATATCAAACTCTCGGCGCTAAAATTGGCACGTATCTAAGCTTCACTGTAATGAAAAATATGCTAATAATAACAATAAAAACTTTTAATTTGAAGATTTCCATTTTATATGTGTTAATCCCATCGTAGTTTAAACCTTAATCAAATAAAACTCCAATAAAGTAGTAGCGTCAGAATCGTAAGTAGGCAACACCATCATTAGGCAATAGTCCTTTCATCGATCTATCCATCCATTCATTGTATTTAATCATTCATCCATTCATTCGTTTTTAAAATGTTAACCTTGATAATGATGTTGATTCATGGTATTGCTCCGGCTAACTCTTTTACTACGACGAAGGGCTAAAGCTCGAAACGTCAGTAAAGTTAAGTCAACATTTTTTACGGTGTTACAAATTTCATTATATTACCTATCGCTTATATCAAACACCGACGCAGCCTATACTAGTTTACTCGCTAGTTTCCATATAATCAGTTACCGATACATGATTTTTAATTTATACCATTGCCACGCCAAAACCACTAGAAATTCTACACAATATTTTACCAGTTAATCGCTTTCACCCGACCATTTGCTCACAGCAGAATTACTAAGTTTATTAACATCTGGATAGATGCCTTAGGCAAGAACCATATATACGATAGGCAATAGAATGAAATTAACTTTACTGACGTTTCGAGCTTTAGCCTTTCGTCGGAGTAGAAATGTGAGCCATATACATAAGTGCCCCACAATTAATTCAAACATTTTAGAATTGCAGTCAGTCAGCTGGTGTGTCGAGTAAGTAGTTAAATATAATGGTTTCGTATTTTTCGTTAATTCAATCAAGAAAATTTAATTGTCAAATCCGATATCAATAGCCGTAGATTGGGTGGCATGTGTGGCCTAGCGGTGAGAGCGCTGGCCTTTCACCGGTGTGGTCCAGGTTGGAGTCCCTGCTCGGGCATGGATTATATGTGAGTTGAGTTTGTTTGATGTGTTCGTCTCTCCTATTCCGCGAGGGTTTTTCTCCGGGTTATCCAGTTTTCCTCCCTCCGCAAAAATGAACATGTGAGCTGAATTGTGTGCAAAATAATTAAACGCAGAGGTAGTGAGTGTGTGTCTGAATCTCCCTCATTTGTAGGGCACACGTGTTTAGTCTAGAAGAATTGAAACGTTAAAATACAAAACACAACAAAAACAAACAAACAAAGAACTTAATGGCAAATAAATATTAAATATAAACAATATCAATAAAATATTCACACCTTTTCAATGAATACTTTTAGCAGAGTTTAACTACCTGAAATCTATCGTAAAAAAAACCTTGCCAATATATCGACACATTGGCCGTCAAAACAACGAACTTAGTATAGATGAAAATGGATAATTGTAATATATAAATAGATAATTGTCATGATACATGGACACATAGAGTGTTTTGAGTGGCAACATGTCGTGAAGAAGATTGTGAGGAAACAAAAAAGTCAACAAAAGTATTCCTTTATAATAGTTGAGTCAAGAAGATCTTGTAGTATAGAAGACGAGGACGTTCAGAAGAAAGGAGTTTGGAGCTCAAAGTATTGCAGTTTCGTTACTACAGTGTCAATAAAGACAACAACGTAAGTAGTTGAATTAGCTGGAAACCCATTCCATTTTGTTGTACAAAAAGCAGGTTTTGAAGTGGACGAAAAGGCAAAAGAAACGAAGAATATTTTGGCAATGTTGTTTGTTTGCTACAGTTTGAATATTTAGTGCAAAACATAAGTAGCTACACTAGCTGGAAAAACCCTGCCATTTTGTTGTACAAAAAGCAGGTCTTGAAGTTGAAGAGAAGGCAAAAAGAACGAAAAAGAAAAAAAAATTGTCAATGTTGTTTCTTGCTACAGTGTGAATATCGAGCAAAACATAAGTAGCTGCACTAGCTGAAAAAACCCTGCCATTTTGGTGTACAGAAATCAGGTCTTGAAGTGGAAGAAAAGGCAAAAAGCGAGAACAAGAAATAATTTGGCAATGTTGTCTCTATAGCAACAGTGTGAATTTCGAGCTAAAAGAAACGTCGACATTGTGGTGTACAAATGTAGATCTTGTAGTAGTGTTTCTTTATTGTGAATTAAGCAAAAAGTAGATCAATACCTGAAGACAACGTAGATATTTTGGTGCAAAATGGGTAGAAAAATACAAAAAGGGGGGGGGGGGGGGGGGGGGGGGGTCCCAATATCAGTTAACAGCTAAATTTTAGCAATTTTCTCAGTTATCAGTTAAATTAAAAACAAAGAAAAATTCATTTTCAAAGATATTAATTAAAAACAGAAATATCAGCTAACAGTTATCCTAAAAAGACACGGAATTCTCAGTTAACAGTTCATTTTTTAGCCGTTTCTCAGTTAACAGTTAACACCATTCAGACCCTGCAATAGGATATTCTCAGAAAAAGTAGCTTTGATTTACTAAAACAAATATCGTAATTTCCAAGCAAACTACTGAGACTGATCAATGTATTTACAAACTATTTGTCAACTTGACTTTTCAATTAATTTAAGTCAATATTCAACAGATTAGCACTAAAAGTGTTGATTATTGATAGTTTAGATTATAGTTTGGATGGCAAAGATCTCGGAAGTTAATGTTTAAAACTTGCACCTAAACTAGTGTGGGCTGCGTCGGTGTTTCTAAGCCCTAGTTCAAACTTCGCATTTCACATGTGCCGGACCTAGTGCAAGCGAATAAAAGTGTACAATAACTAGCAGTAAAACTAGTGTGGACTGCGTCGGTGTTTCTAAGCCATAGTTCAAACGTCCCATTTCACATGTGCAGGACCTAGTGCAAGTGAATAAACGTGTACAATAACTAGCAGCTAAACTAGTGTGGGCTGCGTCGGTGTTTCTAAGGCCTAGTTCAACGTCGCATTTCACATGTGTAGGACCTAGTGCAAGCGAATAAAAGTGTACAATAAATAGCAGTAAAGGTAGTGTGAACTGCGTCGGTGTTTCTAAGCCCTAGTTCAAACGTTGCATTTCACATGTGCAGGATCTAATGCAAGCGAATAAAAGTGTATAATACTAGCAGTAAAACCAGTGCAGTCTGCGTCGGTGTTTCTAAGAAACAATTGAGTAAAAATATAGGATAACAAGCAATCAATAAAACCTACTCTACGTTAATTTCAATCAACTGAAACAATTGCAGTATCAATTAACAGAGAACAATAACGAACTCCGCCTCCGTAAAACCGTTTCCATTCACTTTTTCACTGTGTTGATATAACTCTTCTTAAACAAAGACCCCGTTTACACGGATCCGGATACTTTTGAAACCGCATACTTTTTGTTGCGAATCGGCCTATCGTCCACACGAATCCAGTAAATCCGGTCACCGAAACCGCATACTTTTACTTGAATCCTCCGGATACGCGGATTCGTGTGGACGCAAATATTTCTATGCGGTTTCAGCTGGATCGGATGCGTGTAGACGAGGCCAAAGTCTTACCATTATCAAGGTGAGTTTGCTAATACTACAATAAACAGCAGAGATAATAACAAAACAACGGCAGGAATTAACACCTGCTTGTTAGGTAAATCACATTTTACCAAGGCAATTGACGATTTAAAAAGAGAATGTGATTAATTAACCAACGGAAATCAGTAAGGAGCTTAGGAGCCAATATTGTTTCTCAAGAGAGCAATTAAATATAATTCTATTATATTTTTTTCTCTTAATTATAATCCCTGAAAAAAACTGATTAAACACAGAAAAGAATAATAATGATTTTTCGTATTCTATTTTTCTTGTTAGTAGTTTAATTTTTTTCTACGGTTTCTTGCGTATCGTATTTTTCATTATCGTTTTCACTCACATACAATTATTTATGTTCAAATGATTGTTTTGATTAATTTTAACTGGTTGTAATTTGTTATTACTCGTTTGTTGTTTGTGACTTGATTTAATATTGTTTTTTCGATACAAGGTTAGAATAATTTGAATAACCAAAAACACCTTTGTAATGAAATACACGTCACTTTTAAATATGTTAAAAGTTACGTGTGTTGCGTTTTGTTTTTACAAGACATTACAAGAGACTATTCTTTGATGCGTGTGTGAAATCAAAAGAAAAACGAGCAAACAGGAGATTGGGAGCACAAGCACAAAATCATTATTGATATCACCATCCTCCTCCTCCTCCTCCTCATATAGCACAACCACAACGGCTTCCTTTATGTATGTAAATGTATTAGTCTGTGACATAATAAAAGAATCTTGAATCATCAACATCAACAACATCATTATTGACATCATCATCATCCATAGCACAACGACTACCATCACTGTGCAATCATAATAAATTATCACCATCATCCTTATATATCACAAGCACAATGACTACCATCACCAACATCATTATTGACATCACCATCATCCATAGCACGACTACCATCACTGTGCAATCATAATAAATTATCACCACCATCCTTATATATCACAAGCACAATGACTAACATCACCAACATCATTATTGACATCACCATCATCCATAGCACAACGACTACCATCACTGTGCAATCATAATAAATTATCACCACCATCCTTATATATCACAAGCACAATGACTACCATCACCAACATCATTATTGACATCACCATCATCCATAGCACGACTACCATCACTGTGCAATCATAATAAATTATCACCATCATCCTTATATATCACAAGCACAATGACTAACATCACCAACATCATTATTGACATCACCATCATCCATAGCACGACTACCATCACTGTGCAATCATAATAAATTATCACCACCATCCTTATATATCACAAGCACAATGACTAACATCACCAACATATCATTATTAACATCACCATCATCCATAGCACGACTACCATCACTGTGCAATCATAATAAATTATCACCACCATCCTTATATATCACAAGCACAATGACTACCATCACCAACATATCATTATTGACATCACCATCATCCATATCATAAGCATGACTACCATCACTGTGCCATCATAATAAATTATCACCATCATCCTTATATATCACAAGTACTATGACTAACATCACCAACATATCATTATTGACATCACCATCATCCATAGCACGACGACTACCATCACTGTGCAATCATAATAAATTATCACCACCATCCTTATATATCACAAGCACAATGACTACCATCACCAACATCATTATTGACATCACCATCATCCATAGCACGACTACCATCACTGTGCAATCATAATAAATTATCACCATCATCCTTATATATCACAAGCACAATGACTAACATCACCAACATCATTATTGACATCACCATCATCCATAGCACGACTACCATCACTGTGCAATCATAATAAATTATCACCACCATCCTTATATATCACAAGCACAATGACTAACATCACCAACATATCATTATTAACATCACCATCATCCATAGCACGACTACCATCACTGTGCAATCATAATAAATTATCACCACCATCCTTATATATCACAAGCACAATGACTACCATCACCAACATATCATTATTGACATCACCATCATCCATATCATAAGCATGACTACCATCACTGTGCCATCATAATAAATTATCACCATCATCCTTATATATCACAAGTACTATGACTAACATCACCAACATATCATTATTGACATCACCATCATCCATAGCACGACGACTACCATCACTGTGCCATCATAATAAATTATCACCACCATCCTTATATATCACAAGCACAATGACTAACATCACCAACATATCATTATTGACATCACCATCATCCATAGCACGACTACCATCACTGTGCAATCATAATAAATTATCACCACCATCCTTATATATCACAAGCACAATGACTAACATCACCAACATATCATTATTGACATCACCATCATCCATAGCACGACTACCATCAATGTGCCATCATAATAAATTATCACCACCGTCATGCTTATATATCACAAGCACAATGACTACCATCACCAACATATCATTATTGACATCACCATCATCCATAGCACAACGACTATCATCACTGTGCCATCATAATAAATTATCACCACCATCCTTATATATCACAAGCACAATGACTACCATCACCAACATATCATTATTGACATCACCATCATCCATAGCACAACGACTATCATCACTGTGCCATCATAATAAATTATCACCATCATCCTTATATATCACAAGTACTATGACTAACATCACCAACATATCATTATTGACATCACCATCATCCATAGCACAACGACTACCATCACTGTGCAATCATAATAAATTATCACCATCATCCTTATATATCACAAGCACAATGACTAACATCACCAACGTATCATTATTGACATCACCATCATCCATAGCACGACTACCATCACTGTGCAATCATAATAAATTATCACCACCGTCATGCTTATATATCACAAGCACAATGATTACCATCACCAACGTATCATTATTGACATCACCATCATCCATAGCACAACGACTACCATCAATGTGCAATCATAATAAATTATCACCACCATCCTTATATATATCACAAGCACAATGACTACCATCACCAACATATCATTATTGACATCACCATCATCCATAGCACGACTACCATCACTGTGCCATAATAATAAATTATCACCATCATTATACTTATACACCTATTTCAAAAATCGTTGTCGCAAACAAAGCTACAGTCCACACTCTGAAGCCTGCAAAGGTTGTCGGTATTATGAACATAATTTGTGATTTATAACACGTTTCTTTTAAAAGAAATATCAGTGTTTCATCATCTATCACTGTAACAGTGTTATGGTCATATAACACAAACACGTACAACCAAAATATTATATGAATAAATCGATAACAAGAGAAGAAATACCGACATCCTTTGCAGGCTTCAGAGTGTGGACTGTGGCTTTGTTTGTGACAACGATTATTGAAATAGGTGTATATCTCAAACACACTGATGACTTATATGCATCACCAATATAATCCTCCCCCTCATATAGCACAAGCATCGACTACCATCACTGTGTCATCATTGACATCACAATTCATCATCATCATCATCATACTACGAAAACCACCGAGCTGGGGAATGGGTCCAAATATTTATGCTAAGAACACGCCCACATTCTTTTAAAGTCACACCCGCCAGTGCTGTGTTCACTTTGTGTCGATAAATGTGTGCTCTACTAGCTAAGAAGTAATATTCTTAGCTAGTCGAGCACAAATTTATCGACACAAAGTGAACACAGCACTGGCGGGAAAAGGCAGTGTGTGACATCAAAAGAGTGGGCGTGTTCTTAGCATAAATATTTGGACCCATACCCCAGCTCGGTGGTTTTCGTAGTATATTATTATTGACATCGCCATCATGTATTATCATCATCATCGTAATAAATATCACCACCACCACAATCACCACCATCATCATTATAACTATAATTGATTGGGCTCATTTGAAAACAAAGCACAAATCGAAACAGTAGCGTTTTCAATAATTACCATAATTTGTGTTTGCTACCGACCTTCAACAAAGACCTTTTAGTTAATTTTCTCTTTGTTTACTTTCTGCAGGTTATCCCGACAAGGTCTAGTAAACATGAACACAACAAACAATGGAACATTGTCTCCTTACTATCGCTTCAGTACAGCAGAAATATGGATGTCGTCAATTTTCCTCATTTTCCTAATCATCACCTCAGTGATCGGTAACTTTCTAATCATGGGTGTGGTCTACACTAACAAGCGCATGCGTACTATCACTCACTATTTCATCATCAACAACGCTGTCGCTGATTTGCTAGTCACCGCCTTAGGAATGCCGACGGCCGCACGAGAACAGATCCTAGGTACAGACACTATTCCCTTCGGGGGGTACCGTGGGTTGATATTTTGTAAGCTATTGTTGTACACCCAAGACATCTCATGCTCGTCGTCGATTTTCACTCTTGTTGCCATAGCAATGGATAGGTTCTGTGTCACTTTTTTTCCTTTCAAGAGGTTGATAACCATGTCGCGCGCGAAGTGGATTATGGGTGGTATATGGCTGGTATCTCTAATATTACCGTTACCAATCGCGTTGGTTGTTAAAATATCCAAAGATCCCGACGACACCTACTTTTGCCAGGAAGACTGGTCAGTTTTTAGATTCATTGGTACCTTTGAACAGGTCGAGCAAGCCTACACCATGTTAGTGTTCATACTGTGGTACGCAACACCGCTGATCATCATGACTTTTCTCTACTGCTCAATGATTAAGAAAGTTTGGAAGCGAACAATCCCTGGCCAGGAAACACCACGAACACAGCAGATCCAGCACAACACTAAGATGAAAGTGTTGAAGTTGTTGATCTCTGTGGTGATATGCTTTGCGTTATGCTGGCTTCCCTATCATGTCATGTTTCTCTACTATGCACACGGCACGTCACCTGCCCTCAATATCTGGGTGTTTTGTAATTGCATGCGCTTTGCAAACAGCAGTATTACACCGTGGATATACGTTGTATTTAGTCGAGATTATCGCGTTGGAGTCAAGAACATCATATTGAGGTGTTGCTTGGGTAGAAAGCCATCGAATCTAACTCTCTCAACATCGTCGATCAACCTGAAAGAGAGGCGAACGGAGAATTTCAGGAATAATAAAACATTAAGATCGTACATTAATACAGGCTTACAGACAGAACATGCACATTGTACTTTGTGAATGATAGAGTATAATCAAAGACTATTTGTACAATGGATTCGAGTGGTATACCGTGGAGCTTCTCACGAGTCTCATTGGTGACATTTGTGGTAGACCTATTTCAAAAAACGTTGTCAGAAGGAGATCTGAATCTGCAGTCTGAGACCGAAATGAATTGGCCCTGTTTTTTGTTTGCGCTTAGCACCTTCAGATTTATATTTACCATCGCCATATCCGAAGCCAGAAAGTGCACGCAAACAAATTTTTAATGAGAAAAAACTGCCGTACCCCAGAATTCATTTTGATCTCAGATTGCAGATTCAGATCTCCTTCTGGCAACGTTTTTTGAAATAGTTGTATATCATGTAGTATACAGTCATTTGAAAGAACGTTGTCGCCGACCGGCTTCACGGCTTCGCGACTAGACCTAAAAGGAGTATGGGTAGAAATCACTGAAGCATTTAGCTGCATATATTATCAACATCTTGAGCTCTCAGTGCATTGCTTCTATTAGATTTACATGACACAAATCCTCTGCATGAAAACTGAAGAAGTAGCTATTTACTTGTCGATATCTCCACGCTCTATACAACGGTTTATTTCTTTGCACAGAACGCGAAGGCACATATTCATTCATTTACTCGCTACATATTTCAGCATATTCTTTAGCGCGTGCTAAAAATTTATTGCTTCCGTGATTTTTACCCATACTCCCGCTTGGGCAAGTCGCGGAGAAACCAACCCTATTTACTCCTCCTCTTCCTGTTTACAACATTTGCTCAAATCGATCCCCACTTTCGCTTTAAATAGGAGCACAATAAATACTAAACACGAATACTAAAAAAACTAAAATGAAACAATATCAAATCATTTTAAATTCGTCAAGAGACGTTCAAATATAAATCCCTTTCTATTAAAACTAACCCAACATTGTACCTAGTTTGATTCTATTTATTCTTTCCTTTAAAAACAGGTGAAAAGATGAATAGCAACTTAACAATAACACAAATATTTTTAAATATGTTAGTATTATTGAATTTCTCAAAAACAATTTAAAAAGCTTGAAGTTTCGTTTTTATTTTGATATTTTGCACAATTTTCTGAGGAACAGATGTTAATAGAAAAAATATTTCTCACACAACAGAATACTAATGAATAGTATCCTAGGCAACACTTGTAAACATACCCAACATCTGCCTCACAAACTAACTAGTTTTTCTAGTTTCTATGTATCAATATCACTTTTTTTGACAATTACCATGTGGAATTCACATAAAATTCATATACAGCACTTTTTCAAAAGGTACGAAAAATACGCTTTATTTATAGCCGATATTTGTGTTCTGAAAATATTTCTATTTCAATTGAATTAAATACTCGCTAGCGTATCGTTTGTCAACTTAACGGTTTGAAAACCGTTCATTTTTAGTAGAATTTGTTAAATTTTTAACAGCAATTTAAGCGTTTTTTTCTGGAACAAATTCGAGTCGGACAGACAGACAGAATTGATGTATGTACACCATTTAAATTTAATCAAGCTTGTTGAGTGGGTTCAATTGTAAATAACCATTCAAGGTGCTCATATAGTATTGCATATTCTATTTGTGTTCGACGAATGTTTCAATATGTATAATCTTACGTTGGAAAAGTGACCCTAAAAGGTAAGCGAGGGTACGGTCTTATCGACCCTAAAAGATCCGTCGATCAAACCTATCCATTTTTCAAGGGAGTCCCCTCCCCCCTCGACCATTTAAAGGTTCTCGTCCACAACATCAGCCTCGATAGCGTGTAATATATTCTTTAGAATTTGACTACAGCTTGACTACTCATGGTAATGTAAGAAATGTATACTTTATCAAACAATTGAAACACTCGAAATTTCTGGATAATAATCAGATTCTGGATAATATATTACACGCTATCGAGGCTGGGGTTGATGGAAGAGAACTGTGCAATCGGCTCTATTAGTAGGGCACTTGTTTTTAACTAGAAAGTTCTGCGTGAGGTGTTTATTACCCTATTTGGCAGATACTTTTTTAAATAAACCTCTATATATGGTCCTGCTAGATAATCTATCGAGAATGCTCGAATGTATGGCGTCGATAAAACAGTTTGAAGTTGATCTATCCGACCAAAGTTCTAGACGTGTTAATTACCATATTTGGTAGAGACTTTTTTAAATAAACCTCTGCATGGACCTGCTAGATAATCTATCGAGAATGCACGCATGTATGGCGTCGATAAAACAGTTTGAAGTTGATTTATTCGAAAAAATTCTAGACGAGTCATTCTTGTTTCCTTCTATCTTATAGGGAAAAAAAGAAAACCCTGCTAATCAGGTTATACGTGTTCATAAAATTCTCCATAAAAAATGTGATATATTAAAAGAAAAGGAATGTATTTATTTTTCTCCATTTGAATATTTAGTATTGTTAAAACTTGAACTTTTTAAGGTTTGGAGGTAGCTATTTTTTTTAATTTGACTCAATTTTTCAGCGTTTCGTATTATTAAAACTTAAATTTTTTAACCTTTGGAGGTAGCTAATTTTTTAATTTGACTCAATTTTTCAGCACTTCGTAGCTATAGTGATAAAACTTTTTGATGCTAATATATTGGTACCTGATTTTTTAAATATAGCTCCATTTTTCAGCGTTTAGTAGTATTGTCAAAACTTAAATTTTGTAAGGTTTGAAGTTAGCTGATTTTTTAATATGACTCAATTTTTCAGCTAATATTGGTACCTGATTCTTTAAATATAAATCCATTTTTCAGCGTTTGGTATTGTTAAATCTAAAATTTTTGATGCTAATAAAGTTAGCTAGTCTTTGTTGTTGCCATTGAAGTGGCTTATAAAAACCATTAATGGGATTGCGGCGATAAAATTCATTGGAAGTTGTTTATATTAAATCGCAGAGAAACCCGGTGTTAATTATGGCTCATTAAAGACTTGAAGAAAGCAATCAAGGCAACGCACTTATGAAAGCGATGTGGTCTAAATGTAACACGTACTTTTTAACATGGCGAAAGTGACAGTGTATAATGTAATGGGAAAGACGGAATGATAATTATAGAGATGATGATGATGATGATGATGATGATTATGATAATGATGGTGATGATTATAATGGTAATAATGATGATAGTGATGATTACGATGACTTAAGAACAACCGGAAATAGTGAAAAGAAAATGATTATGAAAACGAGAATGATGATGATGATGATGATGAAGACGCTGATGATGATGATGATGGAGACGCTGATGATGATGATGATGTTGAAGATGATAGTGATGGTGGTGATGATTATGGTGATGGTGATAATGATGGTAAAGATGATTATGACATTGACAATGACAAAGATTACTGTATGATGACAATGATGACAGTAATGATAAAGACGGTGATGGTGAAGATGATAATGATGGTGATGATGATGATGATGACGAAGACGCTGATGATGATGATGATGTTGAAGATGATAGTGATGGTGGTGATGATTATGGTGATGGTGATAATTGACAATGACAAAGATTACTGTATGATGACAATGATGACAGTAATGATAAAGACGGTGATGGTGAAGATGATAGTGATGGTGGTGATGATGATGTTGAAGATGATAATGATGGTAAAGATGATTATGACATTGACAATGACAAAGATTACTGTATGATGACAATGATGACAGTAATGATAAAGACGGTGATGTTGAAGATGATAATGATGGTGGCGATGATTATGGTGATGGTGATAATGATGGTAAAGATGATTATGACATTGACAATGACAAAGATTACTGTATGATGACAATGATGACAGTAATGATAAAGACGATGATGTTGAAGATGATAGTGATGATGATGATGATGATGAAGACGCTGATAATGTTGAAGATGATAGTGATGGTGGTGATGATTATGGTGATGGTGATAATGATGGTGGTGATGATTATGACATTGACAAAGATTACTGTTATGATGACAATGATGACAGTAATTATGATAATGATAAAGACGGTGATGGTGAAGATGATAATGATGGTGGTGATGATTATGTTGAAGATGATAGTGATGGTGGTGATGATTATGACATTACTGTTATGATGACAATGATGACAGTGATCATTATGATGTTGATGACGATGATAATGAATACGGTGATGGCGTTGACGCCTGTTAATCAGTAAATCTAACCGTTACGGCTAAAGTTGTATTCCGGCGCGAACACGCAACGAAAACCTGCGAAACATTTCTCGTGACTTCGTCCTTCCTATAATCAATCTTTTCACAGTTCAATTGTTACCCCAGCCATTCAATCATAGAGGAAGCGACCGTTACGGCAAAGGTGAATTCTGGCGCGCGCACGGAACGAAAACCCTTTTGAACGACGGAAATGACTTGAAGATTTGATTAAAAAACCGTAACACCCAGTTGTTGCAAAAGCCAAAACATCCTAATAAAAGTTATAGTAATTATAAAATAGAATACAAAGTTACTACTACTTATAACAATAACAAAAACAATTGATGAAGTATTTCTCTTTACTAGGCGCTTATAGACTGGAAATGAAACTGGCACAATATTAAAAATAGTGATTGTGATGACAGTTAACACTTGACTTAGGTCTTAGGTTATGATTTTCTGAACATTCTGCTTCAAAACCTCTAAAAATAAAGCATTGAGTTCACATTCAATAAATGAGGTGTTTATAATGAATATTTTTTTCTAATCTATTCATTCAAGGGATGTGGGTTAAAAAAGTAACAAAAAAACCTCAAAGTGTTCACGGCTCAAGTGTCCCCAATGTAAGCACAAAAAAACGAAGATACAAAAGATCTGCTTCAAAACCTCTAAAAATAAAGCATTGAGTTGACATACACTGAATGATTATAATGAATATTTTTCTAATCTATTCGCTCAAGGGATGTGGGTTAAAAAAGTAACAAAAAAAACTCAAAGTTTTTACGGCTCGATTGGCCTCACAGTTAGCACAAAAAAAAGTTACAATACGACTTTTGTCATGCATCACGACAACATTTTCAAGTCAATGAACAGATACTAGAATACCAATAGAAGTGCAATTGTAGCATTCTAGCATTCTATTCGTGTACTTGAAAATGTTGTCGCGATGACAACGAAACGTCGCCTTGTTTCTTTGCTTTTTGTACTGTAAATTGTATAAAGTCTAAAACCGTATTTATAAAGATTGTGATTAAATTAAAAAATAAATAAAAAACATTTACAGGAAAAGGCGGATTTGATATCAACGAATACGTTTCAAGCTTAAACATTAAAAGGGAAACAACGTTATCATGTTCCTTATCTACTAATGATGGTTCAAATATAGGAAGTCGCGTTTAAACAATCTTATCTTGCTGTACAATAACCTCCCATAATGTAACAATATTTCTTATCATCCAGAAGCCGACAAAGCATTGCCCTGTGGAAAAGATACAGATAGCTTTAACATGCATGTGTATAAGTTATTGCCTATACGGGCCGACTTTCAGTTTATTGAGAGCGACTTGTGGTGATGTGGTTTCGACCTATTCACGGTTTTTCGGTAATTTTAATATTTCACTACGGTATTGCGGTTTCTTGCCGGTATTTGCGGCACGCTGTTTTTGAACGTTTTTGGCTCCGGTATACGGTGAAATGCAAGATTGATTACGTTTTTGCGAAAGTTTATTTAGTATTTTGTAGTTTTGTAGTAGTTTTTACGTTCTTTTTTCGGAATCGTGTTTTTTTTTTTTTTTTGTCGAAATTTGGTGCTGTATTGCATTTTTGGTGCGGTATTGTGGTATTCACTACACGCCAATGTCCCCCTCTATACTATTCCCCCGTCATTCACAATAACCCGTATATACACTATATTTACTCTATATAATATATTCTTTTTCTAGTTTGTTTGATCCATTGGAGTAACTCCGCACCATGCTGAGCGTTCAAAGAAACAGAATAGAAATTCTCTTCTTACTGTGATAATATATTAAATTCCCAAAACCAGCCCAGAGATTCAATCAAAACTTGCATAAGTTATTAGAAGTGAGGACTGATAGATTGAGCCACAAAGTACACAGCGCTTTGAAGGTTGCCATCTGTCCGCCTTGCTCATAGCTGCGTCGCTATCTTCCTTTAACTTACAGCAGTCTCAAGTTTCAGAGGAATTGGTCTGTGAAATCGGTCAAGTCTTGCAAAGCATATCATTGGCCTGCAGAATTCAAATTGTTCTTAAGGAAACGCATTGTGTATGAATGGGATTATAAGTAGTTTGGTGTTTGTATTCAAAGTGAGATCAAGCGACGTTTGGGAAAATAAATGAAAAACTTGGAAGAAGAAATCAGAAGAAGTATCAGAAATTGCTCTCTAGCAGACAAGTTTTCACTGGCTGAGCACTGACATTGCACATGAATCAAAAGTGTGCGTCACATCTGTCGCTTCCAAAATAACGGATAAACAGCGGAAGAACAAGTACTCATCACCTGAAGTAGATATATTCACTGAATATGCAAGGATATGAAAGTGATTTAAAATAAGAAAACAGGACAGGACAGTGTACTGCTCAAAGCCACTGGGTATCTACTGAGGAACACGTATTTTTTACCGCACCTGGTTTTGATGTTTTCATTCATAGCGGTTATTCAACGGAAGAAGGAGCTATTTTAGAAGTTGCTTTAAGGCAAACTGAGGGATAACAGAAATATAAATACAATTTGCCAGGAACTGTACACTTCACTGTATTCATGTAGTACATATAGTTGAAAATTGAGAGTAACTCCTAAAAGAATGCAAAAATTTGATCAACGTAAACTTGAGAAATTATTCTGAAGAACAACCTGGTGGAGAGTAGGGCTGAAGTACAAATAGTTTGTGCAGCGTTCAACAGCGGTCACACAAACCTTACCAGAACTAAATCACCACATAACCTAGAATCATGAATGCGAGTTTAGCAACTATGAACGAAACAGGGCCCTGCCCAGTGTATGATGATCCACCATGGGCAAGGGGTCTCAAGGGTACAGCCAACATCTTCATCTTGATAATGTCATTTCTTGGAAATACTCTAGTCATTTACGTGATTACAAGGTGCCCGAAAATGAGGACGACAACTAACTACTTGATAGCCAACATGGCCTTGGCGGATTTGTTCATAACTTCCGTCAGTATGCCCATTGTTACAATGGTTAACATCAATGGGTTTAACCTGTTTGATTCCATGGCCGCAGCTGTAATAGTCTGCAAGTTCAACCCTTTAGTACATGGGTCATCCATGGAAAGTGCTATATTCAGCTTAATGGCCATCTCATTCGATCGTTTGTTTGCTATAGCTACACCTTTTAAAAAGGTAATCACGTTTTTCCGCGCTAAGGTCATCATCTTTTCTATCTGGCTATTCTCAGTGCTAACCCTTTCGCCTCTTCTTTACGTAATCAGAATCGAAGAAAAACAAGGCAAGTACTCTTGCTACGAACGTTGGCCAAACTCCTTCGATCAAGACTTCGCCAGCAAGACATACACCGTTGTTCTGTTCCTATTCTTCTATGCTATACCACTAACAGTTATGGCTATAGTCTATCCAATCATTATATGCAAGCTTTGGGGACGAGGGAAGGAGATAACGGAGCTACTACCGACCTATGTCTACCGAAAGCGCGCGACAAACAAGAAAGTTCTCAAGATGTTGGTGACTGTCGTTATAACATTTGCGCTCTGCTGGCTGACTTTCCACGTTAGGATGTTCTTGGGCTTTTTTGGTCAGTTTAATAAAATACCGTGTCAATTAAAGCCACACCTTTACTTCATGGCCATGGCAATCGCCCACTCGAACTCCGCACTGACACCGTTCATATATTATTTCTATAACGGATCATACAGAAAAGCATTTCAGAGAGTATTCTACAAGGTTTGTCCTACTAGAATTGTGCGGTTCTGTGGCATTGGGCCAGAAGAAAATAGCGATGATCTTGCTACTACACAGAACATATCATTAATGCAGCTGAAATCCGACAGTAAAGCAAGTCGCTTGGATGTACCCAATAAAGGACATGTAAAGTCTAAACTTGGTGTACACAGGCAGAGGAAGATGCATAGTTCGTCTTCGCCTACATCTTCACAGTTAGACTAAATTAATGTTGACAAACAATGGATTACACTGGATGTTATTGATTCATCAAAGAAAAACCCCAACCGAGACCTTATTTCTTTTAGACTTCCAATCTTACAATAACAATTCAATAGGCTACAAAGTTCAAGTTCTTCCAAGACACGCGATAAACTGGGCGGGACAATTCTTCATTCAGAACTAGTAATCGAATGAAAAAAGGACGGACACTTTGAAAAAAGGTGGCGCCAGTGTAAACAACATTTTTTGAGTCGTTATGAGAAATGTTTTCGGTTAGTAAAGAACAGCTGCGGTGTTATTAAATATTAGTGTAATTTTGATTCTGCCGCAAAGTGCCGGCCGACGTCAATGAAAGTGTTCATTATAACATCGATTTTCAGGCAAGATTTAATAGATATGGCCAAAAACTAAATCAACTGTAGATTTGCAAAAGGTTTGGTTAGTAATAGGTGTCACATTTGAAAAAGTTCATAATTTGAGAAGCATAACATTTTGCACCATATATTAAATTCAAACATTTAAAAAATCGATAGATCAAAATTGATAGTTTGTACGAAATACGACAGCAGACCGAAAAAATATCGATTTTATTTATAGAAATATTTCGTGGTTCGGCAAAATTTTAAAGTGAAAGCTTTAGGATATCGATAACACAGGACACAACACCGAGAAAATATCGATTTTATATACTGAAAACAATTTAGAACATATAAACAGCCATGAAATTTTAATGATTGCCTTAGAATACTACATGACTCCGCTAACTTTCTTTAGTATATCGCAATAAACTACCCAGCGAAATCCGAGAAAATATCGATTGTAGGGATTATACTTTTCGCATTATTAAGAAGAAATATAAGTAGAAGAAATAGAAGAGAGAGAACAAAATATACGACAAGCTAGGTCGAGCCGACAAAATATCGACTGGAAGGTTCTGAAAAAATCTTCATAAAAAGAAGCAATAAAGCTGCCGAAAAAAATATCGATTAGAAGTACACTTTTTGAGTCAATGTTAGGGTTTGTAGCACGATATATAAACCAAACATCGTGGGAGGATTAGAGGTTAGGACAATTACAGCAGAAAACTCAATTCTTCATGGAACCAATAAATTATTCAAGAAAAGTTTAATTGGGAAAGATCATATAAACGACATGACGCCATAAAAATGATTTTTTTGAACAAATAAGTTTGAATTACAATTACTTTTGTCGCTGTTAGGGACGCCTTGGCATGATAGAAGCATCTAAATGAACTACGCTTATTGTATTTGCCAGACGGCGGCTAGAATACTTGATTCCCATAAAAAAGTAGGCATTTCTTAGAAAACCGGAATGTTTAAATAGAGAATTCTGTTGTTGTGTCGATATTCCTAAAGTTTACATAAATCAACTTTACTAAACATTGTGTCATTTGCTTTTAGGAGACCAAGCCCCCTTCCTGGGTGGGGAAAATTGTAATTGTAAGAAGAAGAAAAATACAAATGACTGCATGCATAATAGAGAATTCTGTTGTCGGTGTCGATATTCCTAAAGTTTACATAAATCACCTTTATTAAACATTGCGTCCTTTGCTTTTAGGAGACGAAGCCCTCTTCCTGGGTGGGGAAAATTGTAATTGTAAGAAGAAGAAAAAATACAAATGACTGCATGAATTTTTTAGTTGTATCCTAGGTTGTTTTAAAGAAAATAGAAAGCTAGAAATGTTCTTAGAAAAATCAGAATGGATATAAAATAAACAATTTATGTGAGCCAATTTTCAAAACAATTTCTTCTAGGAAATTGTTATATTGATTTAAATAAAAGTTAGTTTGAGAATCGTGTTTTTAAAATGGACATCTGCCCAATATTTATCTCCGATGTATTCAACAGTAAACTGAATAACAAGAAAAAGAGGAAAACAGCTCAAATATAAATAATTTGAAATGACCATTTTATGCCCTTAAACATGAAAAGGGACTGAGAAATGCCTAAATTGAAAATGTAACCTTCTTTTAACACAATCACTTAGACGAACAAGCTTCCTGATAATAAAAAAATAGATTATATAGATAAATAAATAAATGAATGAATGAATGAATAAACGAATAAATAAATGAATGAATGAATGAATAAATAAATGAATAAATAAACAAATGAATAAATGAATGAATGAATGAATGAATGAATAAATAAATGAATAAATAAATGAATAAATGAATGAATGAATGAATGAATAAATGAATAAATAAATGAATAAATGAATGAATGAATGAATAAATAAATGAATTAAATAAATAAATGAATAAATAAATGAATGAATGAATCAATAAATAAATGAATAAATGAATGAATGAATGAATAAATAAATGAATAAATAAATATATGAATGAATGAATGAATGAATAAATAAATAAATGAATGAATAAATAAATAAATGGATGAATGAATGAATGAATGAATAAATAAATGATTAAATAAATGTTTAAATGAATGAATGAATGGACAAATAAATAAATTAACAATATCAATCAATCAATAAATACACAAATAAATAAAAACATAGTAAAATTAATGAATGGATGAATGAATGAATAAATAAATATATATATAAATATATAAACTTTTGCTGTATTATAGATGAAGGCTTATGAATGTTACAATCAAACAAATTAGAAACTAATAACTGAAGAAGTGAAAACATTAGAATAAATAGCAATAAAAATAAAAATCATTAATTCATAACGACCGAAAATTGCACGACCGAAAGGAATTATGGTCACGCGTACAACAAATGGCAGTGATTTCCCATATTGCTAAATTTCATAAATTATATGTCCTTCTTCACTAAATAGGGTTGCATTGTTCATATTTAAAATTAAAAGTAAAACTAGTTTTCTGTCGCAAAATAGACCCACAGTTCCATTCGGTCGTGCTTGCAGCCGCTGTTCGCATTTATCTCTGACAACCTTTCTTAAAATAGGATTTAAACATATTCATACTATTGTCCTAGAATGCAACAATGAAGTAGAAAATTCATTAAAATTGATGAAACCAATCAACGAAATAAATTATTGTTAGTTGTATATTGTTTTTACAAGCTGTTGCTTTTATTATACTGTTAGATACTCTCAAAACAGAACGTACTTTAACGCAAAACAAACTCGCGATCAAGAAACAGGGAAGTTTTGGCCGAGTGAGAATGAGGAGAGAAGTGACTTATGAGAGGGGAGTGTTTCCTCTGTCGCCTCACTCCCCGCTCGTCCGTCACTCCTCTCCTTATTCTCTCCCGGCCAATATTTTCCTCTATTGCATGCATTTCAACTCCTTTTTTCGACGTTTTCGCGTCAGTCTAAGGGTCCTTGCAAAAGGTTTCAATATTTGCTTTAACATCCGTTCGATTTTGTTGAATGGCAATGTTTAAACGCTTTTAAACTATTTCAACATGAATTCAACATTGATTCAACACGTTTCAACAATGTCGGAAGAGTTTAAAAGCGTTTAAACATTGCCATTTAACAAAATCAAAGCAAATGTTGAAACCGTTTGCCCGGGCCTTAAGTGTTGTTTTGAGATTACAATTATCTAGACATATTTTCCTTTGTAACTTCCCCTTGAATTTATCATGTGGTGATCATTAATTAAAGATCTGATCTCTATCGTCCATGTCATCATCATCATCTCATCGTCGTCATTACCATCATTAACAACATTATAGTTGTAGTAATTTGTCAAGTATGTTTCGTCGAGTGTACATTTAAAAACATTATAGTTGTCATCATCATGATCTGCAGCATCATTCTCATTGGTATTCTTGATTCATAGCATCACGACAGACAGACAGACAAACTTTATTTAGGGTGGGTAGACAGATTCAGCAAACATTAAAAAAACGACTGCTTTCCAATTTGTCCCACATCGCTTATTGCGGTTCTAGTATTTACTTTATAATCCACTGTGAGTGTTCTCACATAAGTGTACAAGTGTAGCTAAGTTGATTAGTGCGTGGCTTTCGAAGCGAGAGGTTACAAGTTTGATCCCACGTGGCCTCACACTTGATTCAACTTCTTTCCAATCAGTGTAGCTTTGAGTAGCTTTAAATACCCGTAAAACGGAGCATTGATGGAGAGAGGGGGAAAAAGAGCCTTCTTTCCAATCAGTGTAGCTTTGAGTAGCTTTAAATACCCGTAAAACGGAGCATTGATGGAGAGAGGGGAAAAAAGAGCCTTCTTTCCAATCAGTGTAGCTTTAAGTAGCTTTAAATACCCGTAAAACAGAGCATTGATGGAGAGAGGCGAAAAAAGAGCCTTCTTTCCGATCAGTGTAGCTTTAAGTAGCTTTAAATACCCGTAAAACAGAGCATTGATGGAGAGAGGCGAAAAAAGAGCCTTCTTTCCAATCAGTGTAGCTTTAAGTAGCTTTAAATACCCGTAAAACAGAGCATTGATGGAGAGAGGCGAAAAAAGAGCCTTCTTTCCAATCAGTGTAGCTTTAAGTAGCTTTAAATACCCGTAAAACAGAGCATTGATGGAGAGAGGCGAAAAAAGAGCCTTCTTTCCAATCAGTGTAGCTTTAAGTAGCTTTAAATACCCGTAAAACAGAGCATTGATGGAGAGAGGCGAAAAAAGAGCCTTCTTTCCAATCAGTGTAGCTTTAAGTAGCTTTAAATACCCGTAAAACAAAGCATTGATGGAGAGAGGCGAAAAAAGAGCCTTCTTTCCAATCAGTGTAGCTTTAAGTAGCTTTAAATACCCGTAAAACAGAGCATTGATGGAGAGAGGCGAAAAAAGAGCCTTCTTTCCAATCAGTGTAGCTTTAAGTAGCTTTAAATACCCGTAAAACAGAGCATTGATGGAGAGAGGCGAAAAAAGAGCCTTCTTTCCAATCAGTGTAGCTTTAAGTAGCTTTAAATACCCGTAAAACGGAGCATTGATGGAGAGAGGGGCGAAAAAGAGCCTTCTTTCCAATCAGCGTAGCTTTGAATAGCTTTAAATACCCGTAAAACGGAGCATTGATAGAGAGAGGGGGAAAAAGAGCCTTCTTTCCAATCAGTGTAGCTTTGAGTAGCTTTAAATACCCGTAAAACGGAGCATTGATAGAGAGAGGGGGAAAAAGAGCCTTCTTTCCAATCAGTGTAGCTTTGAGTAGCTTTAAATACCCGTAAAATGGAGCATTGATGGAGGAGAGAGTAGAAAAAAGAGCGCACCGTCGGCTTTCTGGGAGACCAGCTTTACTTCTAGCTGAAGGGACTACCTACGCTAAATAATTGTACTTTTCCTTTTTTCTTGAATCGATTCTTAAAGCAAGAAAACCCCTAAAACACATAGAGCCTTTTTACATTCTCTTGTCAGTAAAGATCAACTATCTCATCAATCCACAAACCCACTAAATGTTTTTGAGATTTTTTAAAGATTATATTTCCTATGATCTGTTCAATACTCAATTGCCATTATCGCTGAGATAGATTGAATAAAAGCAACTTTATTAACATACGACACTATGGCATCACATCGTCACTCCGATCATGATATGATTAGGCAAGTCACCAATCTACCAACGTTGAAAATAGCGATAGTTGATGGATCTTTGAAAGCAATAAAAGTCATCAAAACGCGATGACAAGATTGTACAAAGTCGAAAGAGTTCCGGATGTAATTGAAATTCGAATATTTCACATGAAAAGAATGCTATTATATTCTTATTATATAGCTAGAATGCTATAATTTCAAATTTCATAACTTCAAATAACATAATTTCAAATTTCATAATTTTCAATTTCAGATGTATTTTTATGTCATGTATGTTGCAACTTTTTCCACTTATATTTGATGTTTTGTTTTAATCTGTCATATTACTATTCGATTTCTATTTTTTGTATGTGAAGTCTAAAGCACTTTATTTCTTTTTCTTCCCACTGTCATCCCGTTTTTCTTCCCACTTCTAATCTACATCCTTTCTTTTCTTTTCTTTTCACTTTGTTTCACTTCATTTCAGCCCATTTTATTGCAACCAAACAAGGCATCACAAAAAAACATCTTCTATTTCATTTTATTTCCTTCCATTCTTATCCCTTTTTTTCTTTGTATTTAATTTCATCGTTATTCCATTCCAAAATTAATATTTCATTTCATTAGAAATAATACAACTAAACAAAACATCACAAAAACATATTCTAGTTTTCTTTCCATTCTTATCCTTTTTTTCTTTTTTAATTCGCTTTTTATTTCATTGTTATTCCATTCCCCATCTATTTTATTTCATTTCATGACAAATATCACAAACATGCCAAAGTGTCTACTTAAAGCAAAGTGCAAAGCAAATAAAAAGTGGACAATGCATTGAGCAATAACCACAGCAAACGAATATAGCAGGAATACTCAAGAATAAGAATAGCGGCGGTGGGATTTATTGATTGCGAATCGTTTACTGAGCTACCGCGGTGAAACTAAACCAAATACGACCAGAGATATGAGGCTTTATGACTGCAATATATTACTATGTGATTGCTTTTTACGGTAATTGACATAAAACGGAGTAAATTGATTTCAGAGAGATAATCGATTTCATGGTAGATATAAGGCTTGGAGAAAAATGCGCGATAATAATCAGGAATTTTGCTGTGTAGTTATCATTCTAATGTCTACTCATCAGATATCCAAGGAAAGCAATAAAAAAAATGTCAATAAAACGTGCGTAGAAAAAATTAAATGCAAATAGGTAGAAAGATGAATGAATAAATAAATGAATGAATGAGATAATGAATGATTAAAATACAGTATAAAAAGCATGGTTAATTAGAAAAAACAATTCCACAAATAAATGCATAATGGATAAGAGAACTCCGAATGGGTAAAATGAATTAAAAATATATATGGAGGAATAATTGCGCACAAATGAATGAATAAATGAATGAATGAATAAATGGATGCGGACTGACTGACTGACTGAATGAATGAATAAATGATTGAATAAACAAACGAACGAATACATGAATGAATGGATGAAATGAATGGATGGATGCATGCATGCATGGATAGATGAATAAATAAATAAATAAATAGACAAATAGATGTATAATTAAATTATAGAAAGCATGGAAGAAAAAAAAAGATGAGTACGAAAATGCAATGAAAAAGGAAATCTCGTATGCTTGAAATTTACTGAATACAATGATAATATGACTAATATCTTCTTTATATATTACATATAATACTTATAATACTGAATTAATAACGATATCTTAAATAAAACCAACTCGTACATGAACCACTAAAGTAAGCTAGTCCTATCTTCTTCATATATTACATATAATACTTATAATATTGAATTAATAACGATATCTTAAATAAAATCAACTCGTTCATAAACCACTAAAGTAAGGTAGTCCTATCTTCTTCATATATTACATATAATACTTATAATACTGAATTAATAACGATATCTTAAATAAAATCAACTCGTTCATAAACCACTAAAGTAAGCTAGTCCTATCTTCTTTATATATTACATATATTACATATAATACTTATAATACAGAATTAATAACGATATCTTAACATGAATAAAATCAACTCGTTCATAAACCACTAAAGTAAGCTAGTCGCCATTTCTTTTCGTATTGAGGTTTTACCGGCCAAAACCGCATCCCCTGGTCTGTACGATAAGGCATTATGACTTGGGCTCCTAGAAGGGGAATCGTTAGTTTTTGTAGGGCGTAAAAGTCTCCCACTTTCCTTGTGATGGTACGAGCCCATGCGAGTCGAAGTGTACCTATCAGACAGATTCCTTTTACGTCCAACGGCTTTGAAACCTTTTCGAAAGTTCTCATTGAAAATGACATAAATATATGGATTAACCGAGCTATTAACATGGCCTAGATATAAAGTAATGAAGTCTAGATGGTAAGGCAGCCCGCATATGTACTCCATAGGGTAGCTAAACATCAGAAACATACGGACGTATAAAGGAAGCCAACAAACAGCAAACACGACGACGACTGTAATCAACATCTTAAGAACCTTTTTGTTCGTTTTTTCTCGGTTATTCCGATTAGTCACCGACTGCTGTCCGGGAGTTGTACGATTCCAGAGCCGTATAATAACGATAGTGTAGAGAAATGCAATAACAAGCAGCGGGAGTGCATATAAACAGATAAACAGCGCGATGGTGTATAAAAGAGGAGAGCTTTCCTCGTCGAACAGAGGTCCCCACTTCTCGCCGCAGTACCCAATTCCATCAACAATTTCCAGTCGTAAAATGTAAAGATTAGGGGACGCTATGATACAAGAAGCAGCCCATATGAAAGCTATCAAATACTTGGCTCGTGGGAATGTTATGATACGTTTTAAAGGCCGGTATATAGCAAAGACTCGATCAAAAGCAATAGCCGCCATGCTGAACACCGAACAAGAGATGGACACAAGCTGGAAGAACTGTAGTAGCTTGCACAACGCTTCTCCTAACTCTCCTCCAATGTACCACACATCTACATCCTTTATAACCCAGAACAAGGTCGGCACCATGTTGAAGAGCGTTGTCAAGAGATCGGCAAGTGAGACGTTAACAATGAAATAGTTAGTGACTGTGCGCATACGAGGTGATTTTGACACTACCCATACAACCACGACATTTCCAAATAACGACAAGACAACAATTAATACATAGCCAAATATCTTGAATCCTTTGCTTAGAGAGCTGTCTGGAGATACGGAACATCCAGACACGGTTCCATTTGTATTATTCACATTCATGATCCAATCCTCTGCATACAAACGAGATGTCTGTAGTAGATATTTCCAAATGTGTTTTTTTCCAAGTATTGGATAGTACTACTAAGTCTAGTATCTAATCAAGCTAATGGAAAGAGCCCTGATGTTCTCCAAATAATAAACACGTCTCGGCAATTCCCTGATTGGCTCGTTTAAAAAACAGGTGCGTTTTGCAGCAACTCACTAGAAAATTACACTATTCAAATAAGTACGAAATCGGTAATTTTCAAGGACCGGATAGGGGATCCACAATGTAAAATGGCCCTGATTATTTATACCCGTGAGTGGCGGTTTGTTCAAGTACAATATATCGCACCAGCCCGCACGTTATATACAATCCTCGTAGCAAAGTTCTTGTGAACGTCCACGGAAGACTTATCGACTGTGGAAGATCGATGATCAGTTTAGCCCTCTAGTCTTGTCTGGCTTCGAATTATCTCGCAAGAATGGCTCGTGCGTTATCTATACTTTGAAAAAGAGTCGACTGGTAATGATATGCACGAGTTTGGGAAATCCCTTACTGAAGAAAACGAAGTGAAAAACCAGATGGTGTGAATTCGTGTAACAGTTCAAGTCTCTCTATATGTATCATATGTATATATGCTCAGACGAATATTTGATTTTTTAGGACGTCCCAGGTAGTAGAATCTATCCACAAGTTCCGACGATGCTGATGAAATAATCAAGCAAACAGAAACGTTTCTCTCTGATAGTTTCTTTTTCTACAAAGTATCTTGCTTGTTCACGTAGGTGAATGCCTTTTTAAAGTAAAGAGGCAATCTAGTCTACTCACAATAGTTACATCAGAGAAAACAACAGTACAAGAAAGTATTCAATCGAATCGTTGTGAGGTGCCAACAAACAGAGTTTTAACTCGTCGATAGAAGACAGGTGAAAGGAGCAGTTACTAAATAAATCGCCCAATGGGCAATTTACAAATGTCCAGAGTAATGAGTTATAGCACCCAATCAAGGAAAAACATTGTTAAAGCCACCTGATGATTTTCAATTAAATGTCACAAAATGAAATTATAAATGGGGAACTGAGGATAACTTTAGGTAGTTCTAGCACAGAGCCGTGTGGTGCACCACGGAAACAACTATCCAACTATCCTCGCACGCAAATCGTTCAAAATAAATTCGAAAATTATATCAGAAAACAATTCGTGTTCTAAATATCTTTCCAAGAAATTTAAAAAAATGACGATCAATGATGAAGCTTAAGCTCTTGGTCCAAGTATAAATATAGAGCCCTTTTGTACACAAAAAGTACAAAGCTCAGTGTGTTAGTTTTTTTTCTCAGGCAATTTAGAAGATTTATGAAAAACAAATTTTGCAAAGGACCCTTCGAATGTTTATAAACAAATTACAATGAGTCTGATGAACCCAAATAAAGCGTTGTCTCACAACCAAGGTGAATTGCTTAGAAAATAGATGTCTCCATGAATTCAAATGTCCTGCGAATAAATAACTTAACCAAGAGTTTTTAAAAGCGCACAGGTGATATACCAAGTAGACAACACTTTCTATATGATGTATGGCACTTGATATTCGGTCTCAGTAAAGGACCTTACAGATCTCCAAAGAATACGTCCACTATAAATCTTCGCGGCGTATCGAAGTGACTTCCTGAAAGGATGTAAGTTAGTGTATCTAAAACTCTTTTTCTGTCGCAGGTTTTAAGGATTTAAATTAGCAAAAGTTAATTTTGTAGTGATATCCGTAACTTGATCCCAATGTAGAGCCTTGCGGAACACCCCGAAAATACGACTTAAGAAGCAATACTCTACTATAAAAGAACTGCTGAAGTGCGAATGTGTTCGAATTATGGAGAGTGGTAAAGACAGTAGGGCGTCTATTAAGGGATCTATATAGGTGCCAAAAACTTTCAATTGTCCTTAGTGCTTTACTTTCTCGTAATCCTAAGTAGCTCCTTCAAAACGACAACCACAGATCGAACTAAGAGCAGATCAAACTGTGAACACTTGGTAGTGTGGCAGTCCAGGTGAATAAATCTTTGCCACTAGTTTTTCTTTGCACAGTTTAAGTTTGTGTTGAAGGGCCTTCTGTAAAAGACTATCTCAGAAACTAACATCAACTTAATTCAGGAAGAATTGAATCTTACGGAAAAGTCTTTATCGCGATTGGTACTTGGGTGAAATGGTCTTAATTTTGCAACACGTCGGTATATACAAACTAACCAATTGTGAGGACGAGTACGAGTAAAGTGAAATAATGGAAGTACTATGAAGAGCTCGTGCACCGTGTTTAGCGCTTTTAACTGTCGTTGTTCTAATGCAAATTACAATCAATATTCGTTAGTTATACAGGTCAGTAAATGAGCTGTGAGCAATATAATCGTGATAATAGCCAACACCTTAGATCTACGAGAGATATGAATATCCCATTACAACCCATTATATGTAAAGTAAAGCTTAATGGGGAGAAAAACAGTCATAAAAATCAGTTCTGAAGACTTGGTTTCTTTAACGTAATATCAGAGTCGAACACTGGATTATACGAAACAATTCGACTGAGCATTAACATGTACGTGGGTATTCATAAGTAGATGAAAAAGAAATTCATTTGGCCAAATATGCAATAATGCAGATGTGGACAGTCAAACAGTCATAAAAATCAGTTCTGAAGACTTAGGTTCTTTAACGTAATATCGGAGTCGAGCACTGGATTATACGAAACAATTCGACTGAACATTAACATATATGTGCCTATTCATAAGTAGATGAAAAAGAAATTCATTTGGCCAAATATGCAATAACGCAGATGTGGACAGTCAAACAGTCATAAAAAGCATACCTAATGACTAAGAGTTATTCTAAAGCTTTGGATTTACAATATGATATCAAAATCGAATATTCAATCGTATTGGTTCATTTCACCATTGAAATACACAATAGGGTAGTAGACGTTGATATCAAATCGAACAGTTGATCGTATTAGTCAGTTTCATTTGCGATCACTAGATGAGAATTTCATTTGACAAGAATATGTCAAAATGCAGATGTCGAAAGTAATTTACAGAAGCAATCTGCATGGGCTCAGCTTTTATTAAAAAACATGTTTTGAAACATAATATGAGTTACACAAATAAAGCACGGGAGCTGCAATGAAACACATTGATTAAAGATTCTAGAATTTCTTTGAAAATAAAAGTTTTCCTTATATCCGATTTCGAATATGAAAGGCAAAATGAGAGATAACTTATTATAATCTTTTACGTCAATTAATTAAGCCCAAGATAAAGGAAAATTCACAAGAAAAGACATAGAAAACTAGTCACTTATTGAAACGGAATGAAGATGGCAAAAACAAATAAAATAAGTTCAATTTCACTTCACGCCTTCATGAAAAATGAATGAAAGTACTCTTCTTGAACGAGTCATTAAGACCGTACCTAATATACAATATGAAAGCGGATGGAAAAAACCATTAATTTGCCTCAATTTGACTTTTTGGTAAGAAACAAAGAAGATCATTTAGTAGGATTAATTTTAACACCCTTGTATCATGTATGTACTGTAAGAATATTATCGGGATTTTCTTATTCAAATAAGGTTCAGTTATTCAAAAAGACATATTTCTATTTGAAAATTAAAATAATAACAAGAAAATATTGTAGAAAAAAAAGGGGTTTCTATTCAAAAATAGAAGGGAAAAAAATCACTTTTTTAACGTCTCAATCTTCTGTGTGCCCTACTAATGGGGGAGACTCAGTAAAAGTAAGAAGAAAATCCGAGTAGAGTATAATAATAAAAAAGTATAATACAGTATAATGCAAAAACTAAAGATATAGTAAAATGAAAATAAAAAGCAAAATGAAATAACAAAACAAAGTTTAATGTAATTATTTCGAATAATGTACACATAGATAAAATTCCAAAAGGAAGATTTAAATGACAAAAAAGAAATAAAAAATTATAACTGAAATTCAATAATTGATGATAAATGATCAAAACAAATTGAGGGAATTTAGAATAAAATAGAAATGATGTAAAAGAAAAAGTTTTAAAAGGATAAATAACACATAAAATTAAATCGTTGATCAAGATAAAGAAATCGAACAATTTCCGATGGAAATGGAGTATTTTGTCTAAATCACGCAAAATTTATCGCAAAACGTAGAGATAGAGACATCCGTCTAAATTAAAACCTTCACTTAAATATATAACGAAAAAAGGAAAAAATAACAAATAGACAAAACTTTAGCCTAACCCTAGGTTTGAATTAAATTAACCCTACCTTAAGAAATGGGGATCTTTTTATCGTTTTTAAATCTTCTTTATATAAATATTTTTTAGAAAATCAAAATATTAAAAATCATTTTATAGTATAACTTTATTAATATTAGTGTATTTATTACTAGGTTAGTTTAAATCATAATTGTACATGTGAATGTCTCTATAGTTTTTATATATAGTCTTTTAACATTTTATATTTGTATTTTATAGCTTTTAATCTATTTATTTGTTTGTAAGATGTATTGAGGGCCACAGGTTTGTTAGTCTTTGACTATTTATTGTCACCCTCGTGAAATAAAGAGTTTACTTACTTACTTACTTACTTACTTCCTAACTTACTTACTTACTTACTTACTTACTTACTTGCTTGATTTCTTGCTTGCTTACTTACTTACTTACTAACTTACTTGCTTGATTTCTTGCTTACTTACTTACTTACTAACTTACTTACTTGCTTGATTTCTTGCTTACTTACTTACTAACTTACTTACTTGCTTGATTTCTTGCTTACTTACTTACTAACTTACTTACTTGCTTGATTTCTTACCTACTTACTTACTAACTTACTTGCTTGATTTCTTGCTTACTTACTTACTTACTTACTAACTTACTTACTTGCTTGATTTCTTGCTTGCTTACTTACTTACTTACTTACATGCTAACTTACTTGCTTATTAACTTCCTTACTTGCTTGCTTACTTACATACTAACATACTTACTTACTTACTTGCTTGCTTGCTTGCTTGCTTACTTACTTACTAACTTACTTACTTGCTTGATTTCTTGCTTGCTTACTTACTTACTTACTTACTTACTTGATTTCTTGCTTACTTACTTACTTACTAACTTACTTACTTGCTTGATTTCTTGCTTACTTACTTACTTACTAACTTACTTACTTGCTTGATTTCTTGCTTGCTTACTTACTTACTTACTTACTTACTTGCTTGATTTCTTGCTTACTTACTTACTTACTTACTAACTTACTTACTTGCTTGATTTCTTGCTTGCTTACTTACTTACTTACTTGCTTGATTTCTTGCTTGCTTACTTACTTACTTACTTGCTTGATTTCTTGCTTACTTACTTACTAACTTACTTACTTGCTTGATTTCTTGCTTGCTTACTTACTTACTTACTTACATGCTAACTTACTTGCTTATTAACTTCCTTACTTGCTTGCTTACTTACATACTAACATACTTACTTACTTACTTACTTGCTTACTTGCTTGCTTTCTTGCTTGCCTGCCTACTTACTTACTAACTTACTTACTTACTTACTTACTTACTTACTAACTTACTTACTAACTTACTTACTAACTTACTTACTTGCTTGATTTCTTGCTTGCCTACTTACTTACTTACATACTAACTAACTTGCTTACTAACTTCCTTAGTTGCTTGCTTACTTACTTACATACTAACTAACTTACTTACTTACTTGCTTATCTCTATGTTTTTGCTTGCTTACTTACTTACTTACTTACTTGCTTGCTTGCTTGCTTGCTTACTTACTTGCTTGATTTCTTGCTTGCCTACTTACTTACTTACTTACTTACATACTTACATACTTACTTACTTACATACTAACTAACTTACTTGCTTATCTCTATGTTTTTGCTTGCTTACTTACTTACTTACTTGCTTGCTTGCTTGCTTGTTTACTTACTTACTTACTTACTAACTTACTTACTTGCTTGATTTCTTGCTTGCTTACTTACTTACTTACATGCTAACTTACTTGCTTATTAACTTCCTTACTTGCTTGCTTACTTACATACTAACATACTTACTTACTTACTTACTTGCTTGCTTACTTACTTGCTTGCTTGCTTTCTTGCTTGCCTGCCTACTTACTTACTTACTAACTTACTTACTTACTTACTTACTTACTTACTAACTTACTTACTAACTTACTTACTAACTTACTTACTTGCTTGATTTCTTGCTTGCCTACTTACTTACATACTAACTAACTTGCTTACTAACTTCCTTAGTTGCTTGCTTACTTACTTACATACTAACTAACTTACTTACTTGCTTATCTTTATGTTTTTGCTTGCTTACTTACTTACTTACTTGCTTGCTTGCTTGCTTGCTTGCTTGCTTACTTACTTACTTGCTTGATTTCTTGCTTGCCTACTTACTTACTTACTTACATACTTACATACTTACTTACTTACATACTAACTAACTTACTTGCTTATCTCTATGTTTTTGCTTGCTTACTTACTTACTTACTTGCTTGCTTGCTTGTTTACTTACTTACTTACTTACTTACTTACTTACTTACTTACTTACTTACTTACTTACGGATGGCTATTCCAATTATAAAAGTTGTTCGTCATGGATAAGTGATAGGATAATTACATGACTTTTGTACGGCATATCGTTTAATTGCGGCCCGAGTAACTTCATAATTTGCGCCTGAATGCAGCGTTTGACCCGATAAACTGTGAGTTTTAGAGAGGATAATTTAATATTTGGGCTAGCATAATAATGATAATAGTAGTTTTTCTGAATTCGGCAATATCTAATAGTAAAAGAAATGTAGTTAAGAAACGCGACCCCGAGTACAAAAAATTAAAAATATAAAAAATTAAAAAAATACATAATTAAAAAAATACATAATCACTTTTTTTCACATATTTATGTATTTAGCATGCAGATACAAGTGCCCTGGGGAGACTCAGACTCACTATCTCGACGTTGAATATTTTGGCACATAACTCTGCTCACATGCTCACCTTTGCGGGGGTAGGGGGGGGGGGGGGGATGCTGTTACCGGATAGCGTGGAGAAAAACCCTCGTGGCAAAGGAGAGACGAACACATCAAACAAACTCAACTCACATATAATCTTTGACCGAGCCAGGACTCGAACCTATATATATCACAGCAGTGCCCCAAGGTAAACACCTTTCTGCACTTAGTTGGATGAGCATTAAGGTGTCGAGCATTAAACTGCCCTCTCTAAAACGTTCAGCCTAGAGGGGCAAAGGCTAAGCGTGCGGGCCACAAATGCATTTAACGCCCTTTTGCTTTTAAGTCTGATATTCAAGAAGACTTTGTATAATTTAGTCTTCTATTATTAATGATAATGATTTGACTTAAGTCATGCATATATCATTTACCACCCTTTTGATTTTACTTCTGATATTCAAGAAGACTTTGTATAATTTAGTCTTCTATTTATGATAATGTCCTGAAATAAGTCATGCATATATCATTTAGTACCGCCCTTTTGATTTTACTTCTGATATTCAAGAAGACTTTGTATAATTTAGTCTTCTATTAATACATACATTGACTTTATTTAAACACGATTTGTATTAATGACATGAAATAAGTCATGAATATATCATTTAACGCCCTTTTGCTTTTACTTCTGATATCCAAGAAGACTCTGTATAATTTAGTCTTCTATTAATGATAATGATAATGACATGGCTATTGTCGTGCGTATTGTTTAGTTGTGGCCCTTATAGCATCGTTTTAGCATCGATTTTGCATCAAATTAACACTACTCGGTCCACAAATAAACAATATGCCCTCCAAAAGTAATGTTATTGCCAATTTTTAATAATAGGTAAAATAATGCAATTTCTAACACCGTAACAAATGTTCACTTAACTTTACTGACGTTTCGACCTTTAGGCCTTCGACGAAGGGCTAAGGCTCGAAACGTCAGTTAAGTGAAGTCAACATTTTTTCACGGTGTTACAAATTGCATTATATTACCTATCGTTTATATCAAACACCGACGAAGCCTATACTAGTTTACTCGCTAGTTTGCAATTGTTATTGAGATAATATCAATAATACTCACCATTGACTTGCATGCAGTTATATCCATTCCAATATATCACTTAGTCTACCTGTAACCGAATGAAAACACCTTTTTAAAAACATATTTATATGGTAATGACGACAATAAACTAAATGACGACGGTTTGGAGGATGGTAATGATGATAGTGGTGGTAGTGGTGATGATGGTGATAATGAGGATGGTGACGATGATGGTGGTGATGACCATGATGGTGATCGGGATGATGAGGGGAATGATGATGATAATGATGATGGTGGTTGTGATGGTGATGATGATGACGGTGATAATGATTTTATGATGGTTGTGATGGTGATGATGATGATGATGATGAGAAAGAGGAAGGAAGAGGAGGAGGAGAATGATGACGTGGTGGAGTGGTGGTGGAGTTGGTGATGACGATCATGGTGATGATGACGATGATGATGATGGTAGTTGTGATGATGGTGATGGTGATGATGATGATGAGAAAGAGGAAGGAAGAGGAGGAGGAGAATGATGACGTGGTGGAGTGGTGGTGGAGTTGGTGATGACGATCATGGTGATGATGACGATGATGATTATGGTAGTTGTGATGATGGTGATGGTGATGATGATGATGAGAAAGAGGAAGGAAGAGGAGGAGGAGAATGATGACGTGGTGGAGTGGTGGTGGAGTTGGTGATGACGATCATGGTGATGATGACGATGATGATTATGGTAGTTGTGATGATGGTGATGGTGATGGTGATGATGATGATGAGAAAGAGGAAGGAAGAGGAGGAGGAGAATGATGACGTGGTGGAGTGGTGGTGGAGTTGGTGATGACGATCATGGTGATGATGACGATGATGATGATGGTAGTTGTGATGATGGTGATGGTGATGATGATGATGATGATGAGAAAGAGGAAGGAAGAGGAGGAGGAGAAGGTGATGATGTGGTGGAGTGGTGGTGGAGTTGGTGATGACGATCATGGTGATGATGACGATGATGATTATGGTAGTTGTGATGATGCTGATGGTGATGATGATGATCAGAAAGAGGAAGGAAGAGGAGGAGGAGGAGAATGATGATGATGGTGGTGGTGGTTGTGATGGTGATGATGATGAGAAGGTGGAAGGAGGAAGGAGGAGGAAGGAGGAGGAGAAGAATGATGATGTGGTGGTGGAGTTGGTTATGGTGATCATGGTGTGATGACGACGATGATGATGACGATGATGATACTGATGATTATGATAATCGTGATGACGATGTCAGGTGATGATAACGAGAATTATTAACACAATATTGTTTCAGTAAAGATGATACTAACAACTTAAAATAGTATCTACCACACATTACTACATAGAATCAAACAACACCCATAACTATTTATCTAAAAAAGGACTGTGAAGGGATCAGATGCTAAAAGTCAAGATCGATCAATAGGAAGTTATTCTTAAATTCTGTGCAGTTTTGTTTGCTGACATCAGCGCGCATTGAGCAAATTGTTTCAATACCTTGATTAGCATCTATTCTTTGATTTGCTTTTTATGTATGTATGTATTTATGTATTTATTTATTATATTTATTATATTTATTTATTTATTATATCTACTCATTTATTCATTCATTTATGTATTCCTTCATTTATGCATCAGTATATGTTTGTTTGTTTGCTTGCTTGCTTGCTTGTTTGTATGCTTGCTTGCTTGTTTGTCTGTTTGCTTGCTTGTTTGTTTGTTTGCTTGCTTGTTTGTATGTTTGTTTGTTTGTCTGTCTGTCTGTCTGTTTGATTGATTGTTTGTCTGTTTGTTTGTTTGTTTGTCTGTTTGTTTGTTTGATTGTTTGCTTGTTTGTTTGTTTGCGTGTTTGCTTGTTTGTTTGTTTGTTTGCGTGCGTGCTTGTTTGTTTGTTTGTTTGTTTGTTTGCTTGCTTGTCTGTCTGTTTGATTGTTTGTTTGCTTGCTTGCTTGCTTGCTTGCTTGCTTGCTTGCTTGCTTGCTTGCTTGCTTGCTTGCTTGCTTGCTTGCTTGCTTGCTTGCTTGCTTGCTTGCTTGCTTGCTTGCTTGCTTGCTTGCTTGCTTGTTTGTTTGTTTGCGTGCTTGTTTGTTTGTATGTTTATGTGTTCTTTTTGTCTATTTGTAGGTTGGTTTGTTTGATCTCAAATGGTTGAGCAGTAAAGCAAGCAACACATGCTAGTTCATCAAGAAAATCAATAATAAAACAATTTCCATGGCGATCACAACAATACCCATTTCAATTGTATAAACTAGAAACTGGACAAGAGAAAATACTAGCAGGAAAACAAAATAAATATGAGTAAAAAAAATAATTCCCGCCTCGCCAGAAAGCGAAAAGGTCCTGAAAACAAGGTTGAAAACACATAAAGAACTAAACAACATATAAGTTGAAAAACACGAGAGAGATGGTCGAGCACGTACACGTTACGCCGAAAGCAAGTCCGAGCGGTGACACAAGGGAACAATTATATGCCATGAGCAAATATTTTGCACACTAAAAATGTTGCTAAGGCGGTAAAAAAAGAAGAGAATTCTAAGTTCCGTTAAAAATTGGTTTTCTAGTGTATAACATAAATAACTAATATGAGTCATCCCGTGTGTTTGTTCGTTTTCTTTTCATCGAAAAATTCAATATATAATAAATCAAAACAAACGACGGAAAGTATCAAAACACATCAAAACAAATGTCACAATATCATGCGTGACAAATAATTGTTTTTACAAAAATTGATAACGATCTTCTCAAGAAAAACACGTATAAAATCGGATTGATCGACTCAAATTACCACTTGTCGGCGGAGGTAATCTCGGACAACAACTTAAACTGCACTGTTGGTCATCTTCAACGAATGTACTAAGGTCAGTCTACCAGTTCAAACTGCTAGAAAATCTATATCCCAGTAGTATCTTATACATGATATTTAATTCGGTTTTTTTAGTTACTAGTTAGCGAAGGACGGAAAGGGTGTTACAAGACGATTTCAAGTGCCCTGAGGAGCTATACAGGTTGTAGACGATTCATCTTATATTAGGCGTAGTAATGAGCAGTTATTCTTCAATTTACATAAAGTTATTGCATTGAAGTGTTAATGTTTGTACTGGAGAAGGGGATTAGCCATGTAATCATCGCTCAAACTGCGTCAAATCAAGGTCATTTTCAAAGACAGAGAAGTACTTAGTGGCTGGCTCCACTGTAACGAAATGAATACAACAATATGATTTCAACTGTTTTGACATTTCAAGGATCGTATTGAAAGCAAGGACTGTAACAGGAAGAAGCGGAAAGGTTCTTCGGAAGGAAACAGGCATATGTAATTTACTCCACGATAACCATAACAGCTGGCAGTAATAATTCTACTAAATACCGCTTCAAGAACGCTGATTTTACAACCTCAATACAGGAATTACACTTTGAAGAAGACAGGTATAAAAACCGTAGACTTCGAAGTGGGAATTAGCTGTAAAATCACTGATACTTGTGGAGTCAAACGCTGTAGAAGTGCATGCGTAATCATCGCAACAACCCTACTGATTTGGTATATCATCCAAACAAATTAGCGAGAGGAACTACAACAGCTAATAGTAATTTCAACTAAAGGAGATTTCATCATATTACGGATATCCAAGCGGAGATAATAGCCGAGATTTGCTGCGTATTTTAAGGTAAGTAATTACAAGTTTAGCGTAACAGAGAGTGAAGAATAGATTAGTTTCTATTTCTATATCGTTATTCACAGTGTCAATTGATAGTAATACAATCATTGTGATTTTTATTTAGAATTACAGGAAACATAACCAAATATGATCATATGAATCAATATGAATATAGATTGACAATTATAAGGAAAGTTAAAGTTCACTAAAAAAAGATTGTAAATTACAACGAACCTCGATAATTTGAAAAGAAAAAAAAAAGGAACGAAATTTCGAAATTTCTGGGGGCATCGGGAATTCGAACACTAAAGCGTGTAAAAATATAGTTATTATTCTGATGCATGTGCTGCGAGATTCAAGAGACTAGATTTTGGCTCATGCAGTCGGAGGGTTCGCGTAATATTCTCGGGTAATATCGGAGTAAATGTATGGCGCAAATCAATCAATTTTGTTTCGATTTACAGACGTTTCAAAGGTTCATTCGATCGTAGAATTAAAGTAAATGCCTAGCGCAAATCGATTTTGGTTCGAGATATTTTGGGCTCGTGTTATCACTAATAAGATTATAGTATCTATATGGTGTCAATTGAGTTAGCGAGTGTCCGGTGAAAATCCAGTAAATTTCTGATGCAAATTATTATTTGTTCGCCTTTCTTTTTCAACATATTCTTAACCAAAAGCCTTAAAGCGTATAACACAGTCCATAGAGAGCTCTAGAACCATAGCTTTTGTATTCAATGATTGATAAATCACGTATGGCACTTAAATACATCAAATATTTAGTTAAGGGCGCTGTATTGTTGATGGAAAAGTGACAAGATAACACTCTCCATAAATGTAATTGTACTATGTTGTACATTAGAAATAAGAGTCGTAAATGTATTGTAATAGAGGCTTTTACTAGATAACTAAAATTGATGTTTTACATTGGAAATAAGAGTTCTAAACGGATTGTAATAGAGGCTTTTACTAGATAACAAAAATTGATGTTTTACATTGGGAATAAGAGTTCTAAACGGATTGTAATAGAGGCTTTTACTAGATAACTAAAATTGATATTTTACATTGGGAATAAGAGTTCTAAACGGATTGGAATAGAGACTTTTACTAGATACCTAAAATTGATCAGTTGTAAATTGGAAAATTATAAGAGTTCTAAATGTATTGTAATAGAGGCTTTTGCTAGACTATAAAAGTTCTAAATGTATAAATGTATATTGTTATAGAGATATTTGCTAGATAACTAAAATTGAATTGGTCGTGTTGGATCTTTTTTGATAAATTATTGATGTAAGCAATAATAGTGTAGTGTATATTAACGAACACAGTGTTATGGTACAATTAAATGAAATTTCTGTTATGAATTGTGTAAATGGGATAGTGAATGGTCATGCAATGACGGCGATCTAGAGAATAATAAAGAGAATTGTATGACGAAGGGCTAAAGCTCGAAACGTCAGTAAAGTTAAGTCAACATTTTTTACGGTGTTACAAATTGCATTATATTACCTATCGTTTATATCAAACACCGACGCAGCCTATACTAGTTTACTCGCTAGTTTCATTATATTACCTATCGTTTATATCAAACACCGACGCAGCCTATACTAGTTTACTCGCTAGTTTCCATATAGAGAATTATATGTTTTAGATAAATTATAATTCTATCATTACCACTATATTGTATTCACGATAATGTCATCGTTACGATCAACATCATCATCTTGACATCATAATTATTGTCATTTTCATTATCAAACTCGTCGCCATTATCATGACATCATCTGCATCATCAGTATCATCATCATCATCTGCATCATCATCTGAATCATCATCAGTGCCATCATTATATTCTTCGTCATCATCAGTATCATCATCATCAGTATCATCATCATCATCAGTAGCATCATTAACTTCTTCGTCATCATCAGTATTATCTTCATCATCATCATCATCATCATCATCACCACCGCCATTGCTAGACTTGATTTTACAGACGGTCAATAAAAATATTTAATTTAATTTTATAATAAAAACAAGAAAACGAAATTATGAACTTGTGTTATTTATATGTACAATATAGACCTATTTCAATAAACGTTATCGCAAACAAAGCCACAGTCCTCACTCTGAAGCCTGCAAAGGATATCGGTATTTCTTCTCTTGTTATCGATATACTCATAACATATTTTGGTTGTACGTGTTTGTGTTATATGACCATAACAAGGGGGCTAACCTCGCTGGGACTAAGAGTCCGTTCGTTTTGCCCCTCATTTAGTGCTACTATGTGAATGTCTATTTGTTCATGTATTTTAGTTTTGTAACTTTTTATGTACACTAAATGGAAGTAACTAATAAATAAATAAATAAATAAGTTGTTGTTGTGGTAGATATAAATAGAAATATTTCTATAAAAAACGTGCAATGAATCACAAATTAAGTCCATATAACCGGCATCCTTTGCAGGCTTCAGAGTGTGGGCTGTAGCTTCGGCTGCGACAACGATTTTTGAAATAGGTGTAAAATCGACCTCATATGTATTTACATATATAAATATATTGTGAAGTTGTGAAATTATAAAATCGACTTTATATATATACACCTACTTGCAGTAAGGTTGTCATACAAAATAGAACATTTGTTATAAAGAAAATAGAACATTTGTGATTTAGTACGATAGGAATTAATTAAAAGACATAAGAAGATCACTCAACTCTCTCTTTTGTCTTTGTCTGTGATAAATAAATCCAGAAATTACAAAAAATTAAGTTGTCCTATTCAAGTTGTACTGTTTTCATGTTCTTATTAGTACTTATTAGTAGAAAACAGAAAGCTTCTGGTATCTATTTTTTTTGGACGAAGGTTATATTATACTAGTTCTAGAGCCAACTAGCTGCTCTGTTGTGAAGAGCATGATTTGTGTCGTTAATTTTTTTTTACGAGAACAACTACAACGCTACGAGGTATACATACGCAAAAGAGAGCTAATATTAACTCTGCGCAAACAAAGGGCTTGAGTACGTGGTTTGGAAACCATAGACGATATATATAGATATAGATATCTATACAAATACCACAAGGAGTGTTGAAAACCAGAAGTACAGTAGAAAACCCACACACGCGATTTTTTTTATTATTACAACAAGAACTGCATTCGCAAACACAGGTTTTAAGTACGTGGCTTTGGAACCATAGCATCCTCTATTCTTCTGTCGCTCGTTTCTCGCTTCCACAACATATACCCCTGGGAACGTAGTCTGTTGGAGCTTGTTCCGGAAGTCAAAATTCAAACTTATTTAACGATATTCTTTGAATGGTTATCTTGATTTTCATTGGTCGACCTAATAAGGTCGACCAATCAGGAAAAAGCTGAATTTTGACTTCCGGAACAAGCTCCAACAGTATACGTTCCCAGGGGTATATGTTGTGGAAGCGAGAAACGAGCGACAGAAGAATACCCCTGGGTTCCCGAGGATGGAACCATAGACAATTAATAAGTGTAGATATAAAAAAATAAAAATAAAAACACCACAAGGAGTGTAACGAACACAACAACTTCTAGTACAGTAGAAACCCATATAAAAGAACAAGTTATTTTTTTTAGGTCAGGCTGAAGTTTTTTTACGAGAACTACAACGCTACACGAACTGGCTGCATTCGCAAACGTGAGTACGTGGTTTAGAAACCATAGACTATAAAAGAGCCAGTGATTTTTATTGTCAGGCTGAATTGCTTTTTTACGAGAACTTCAAGGCGGATTGTATTCGCCATAAACCATAGACCATTAACAAGTATAGTTATCTAAAACTACCACAGGAAAACCCTCTGTGTAATCCCATATGGTGATTGATCAAGGTATTGCTCTAGTCTATCTAATCCCACAGTGGGATTGTATAGTTGGGTACACTTGACCAATCCCACATGGGATTGAACATAGATATTGTACAGACTTGAACAATCCTACATGTGTATTAGACAGAGGATTGTACAGTAATACTATGTAGTATTGAACATGCATTATATAGGTCTAGTCAATCCCACATAGTATTGTACAGGGCATTGAACAGAACAAAACAATCCCATAGTTGCATTGTACAAGGTATTGCATAGCACTGGTCAATCCTTCATTGTATTGTACAGAGCATTGAACAGAACAACACAATCCCACAGTTGCATTTTGCAAGGCATTGCATAGCACTGATCAATCCTCCATAGTATTGTGCAGAGCATTGAACAGAACAACACAATCCCACAGTTGCATTTTGCAAGGCAATGCATAGCACTGATCAATTCTTCATTGTATTGTACAGAGCATTGAACAGAACAACACAATCCCACAGTTGCATTTTGCAAGGCATTGCATAGCACTGATCAATCCTCCATAGTATTGTGCAGAGCATTGAACAGAACAACACAATCCCACAGTTGCATTTTGCAAGGCATTGCATAGCACTGATCAATCCTCCATAGTATTGTGCAGAGCATTGAACAGAACAACACAATCCCACAGTTGCATTTTGCAAGGCATTGCATAGCACTGATCAATCCTCCATAGTATTGTGCAGAGCATTGGACAGAACAACACAATCCCACAGTTGCATTTTGCAAGGCATGGCATAGCACTGGTCAATCCTTCATTGTATTGTACAGAGCATTGAACAGAACAACACAATCCCATAGTTGCATTGTACAAGGCATTGCATAGCACTGATCAATTCTCCATAGTATTGTGCAGAGCATTGAACAGAACAACACAATCCCACAGTTGCATTTTGCAAGGCATTGCATAGCACTGATCAATCCTCCATAGTATTGTACAGAGCATTGAACAGAACAACACAATCCCACAGTTGCATTTTGCAAGGCATTGCATAGCACTGATCAATCCTCCATAGTATTGTACAGAGCATTGAACAGAACAACACAATCCCATAGTTGCATTGTACAAGGCATTGCATAGCACTGATCAATCCTCCATAGTATTGTACAGAGCATTGAACAGAACAATACAATCCCACAGTAATATTGTCAAAGGTATTGGTCAGTTCAGATCAATCCCACAGAGGATTGTACAAGGGATATCCCAGAATACAATCCAACAATAAAATTATGCCTTGTACTACATGTAGCTAGTGTATTTCTTAGTTCAAGTAAATGACAAAACAAAATATTTCTATTAAAGTGTGTTTATTGCAAAAAAAGTATCTAACATTTCAATATGTCTATTACCTAGACATCAGCAATAAACATGTAGTGATTTATAAATTGCTCAACTTATTATAATAGCTAAAATGACATACCTTCTGCATTTGTTAATACTGTAATACCTCCTTGATAATTGCAATGGCTACCTTAACTTTTAATACAGTTATAAAGGAAATTTTTTTACTCCAGGAAATCAAATTCTAAAGAATTCAAAATGCCTCTAAATAATACAATAACTGTGCAAGTTCTCTAACAGGGCCAAACAGAGATAGAACTGATAACAGCATTAGCCAATCAAATTATAGTGTTCTCACGCAAGCTAGCTAATTAATGATCTTGAGCAGAAAGCTACAATATAACAATTCATCTAACGGTGGCCGGTTGAAGTAGTCACACAGTAAAGATCATTACCACAATAGAGGTTCTGCACCATCACATGAGTGTAGCAATGTTAGATAGCAGGGACAATAAAAAACAATTGACATGTAATCGACAATTGACATAAAAAAAATGTATATAACGAATAACAAAATTACTTAAGAGAATGATATTGCATTGTTCTTCCGTCTAAAATGCCTGCTGCCACGTGGTAGTGCAACACCTCTTTATCAACATAAACATTGATCAGTTATTTGTTCATATATATTATGACATAACACACCTTACTTTCTGCATACATAATGAACTATCACAACAAAATACAACAATGGATCCTCCTCTGATATTTTTGGAACATAACAATTTACATATATATATAGATGAAAAGGAAACAACAGATATTATTTTGTAAATACCCTAGCTGGGCTCCTGAAAATGTTGAAATGTAGCACATCAAGAAATTATGGCCATAGTTGAAAAATAATTTTTTTTACAATAACAGGCCCCCCATTTAAATCTGTACTTTCCAGTTTAATCTGTACTTTTGCAAATTATGAGGTGATGCATGTTATCCCACTGGTCAATCAATCATAGAAGAAATAATCTATACTGATTGGTTGATCTGTGGATAGCACACATCACAATACTAAGAATATCATTTGCATATGTACAGATTTAAATGGGAAAGTACAGATTTAAGGAGGCTCCTTATCGTTTCAAAGGATGATGAATCTGAAGTAAAAATCATTTTCCAGAAAAAAATTGGTTTGCATACTATCAAAACAGGTAGAGCTTCAATTGGACCGTTAAAATTTCAAGCCCACAGGAGCAAATTTTTGATCACGTGACGGGTCAAAAGTTATCACGTGACGTGCACAAGGGTAGCTTCCCGCGCTGTATTCTGTGTTGGTTGTTATGTTAGTATCCTGAAATACGATTACCACCATTCTCTAAAATACAATCAATGATTTGCCCTCTAATTTCATGGCAAACTGGTTTCCCTTTTTCATAATAGCGCCCTTTTGCGTGTTTGCTGACTGCTCATGTGATAGTTTTTAACCCATCACATGATCAAAAATTCGCTGTCTCACGATCAAAATTTCAGCGGTCCAATTGAAACTCTACCTGTTTTGATAGTATTGATGGCTCATAGACCAACCATATTGAAGATTATGAGTTTTAGGATTTGTAATTAGAGGTAATGATTGAGTGTATAGTTACCATAGCAACACTGTATCTTTCAGGGAAAGACCAATTCTTTCCAAAAAATAAAAAACAGGGTTTTTTTCTTTTTTCAAGTATGATATTGACACCTAGTTAGATTATATATTATATAGTGGAGATTAAAAAAACTTATTGACATCAGAATGCAAGATATTGTAAAGTTTTGATGTTTTGATTCTGATGTCAGGAATATTTTTAACTTTCACTATATAATCAATAATCTAAAGAGGTGCTGTATCATACTTGAAGAAAAAACTTTGAGTTATTCTTATTTTTCTGGTACAATGGGCCTTTCTCAGATACAGCATTGCTGTTGCTATAGTAACAATCCACACTATCATTACCACAAATTACAAATCCTAAACTTATCTTCAATATGGTTGGTCTATAAGCCATGGATATACAAACAAATTTTGGCTAGAAAATGATTTTTACTTCGGATTCATCATCCGTTGAAACTATAAGGATCTTTGTTAAATGGGAACCAGTTCAATGTGGTTTTGCTGGGTGGTTTTTAAATTTACAATGTACAGATCAATGCAAATGAACTAAGTTTCTAGGGTTTGTTATTCAAACTATGCAATAGTTTTTATACTACAAGAGAAAATGGATCCTTGCAGTCTAATGACACAAGCTTGGCTGTCTATCTAGTTGTATAGTTATGGAGCATATAGAGATTTTGTCTGCGCATGCGTTTGTTTTGATGCTAAAATTACTTTTCACGTTGAATGAAACAATTTTATGCTGAGATGGAACATCTGGTTTGCAATCTCATCTTTCACAATTATGTCCATGAACCGAATTACTGAAACATAAAATGTTGACCGTCTACTAGTGCGCTGTAGTTAATTATTTTAAACCAACACATTATGGATTGCAAAATATCACACGTCAAAGTCTGACAAAAGTGAAAAGAAAGACCAGAACTGTGTACTTTCAAGTAACATGTTGGGCGATAAACGAATGTACAGGTCAAAACTTTTAGTAGAAGTTATAGCCAACACGCTTCTTTGTGCATTTGCATTATATTAGCAGATATAAGACGACTTAGATTGTTAAGTAAACCGGCGTGTTGAGGTCAATATCAGCAATATTGAGTCCAAACTTCTCATCATAGAATTTTTATATCTTAAACATCGTGCCCCAAAAAAACGTTTAAAGAAATTGACATTTCCATGTTTACTTTTCGCAAAACTGAGCTGTTTTTGTAGAAAATTGTTGTCCCCGGATATGATTTCAAGCAGTGTTTAGGCCCATGTTCAACATGGTTTAGGCGCTGTTCCACTGTGGTAAATTTGACGAACTTCAACAACCTGTATTTCATAATCTAAAATATTTATCTAGAATGTAATTATATATTTTGATTTTATGGGAGACATTAAGGTTTTTGCCTATAAAGCCAACTTTAATTCTTAATTGAACAATAAAAAATAGTTTGCTAAAATTTGCATGTTGTTTTGAGCGAAAATATGCATAAAACCATGTACCGGTACACAAAATCACTTTGGATCATATTGAGGGACCAAAAGTTACTACCTAAAAAGCTTAGTTTTGCAAAATATAAACATGTAAGGTATTTCTGAAGAAAATTTGCTGGGGCACAATGTTTAAGATATAAACATTCTAAGATGAATTCTAAGGATTTCGCACGCAAAAGTGCATGCCTCAAAGTAACCAAGGCAATTTTATTGACGATGGAGGGCATCTAATATCTCCCAATATAATTAAATACAAACAGTATCGTGTAATGACTTAAATTAGCGCCCAAACTTGTATTCGAAAGTTCGAAGTTCTGGTACTTTTATTCATTTTTGTCAGACTTTGACATGTGATATTTTTCCATCTTTCCAGCGCACTAGTAGACAGTCAACATTTGATATCTCAGTAATTCAGTTCTTGAACATAGTTGTGTGCAAGATGAGATTGCAAACTAAATGTTCCATGACAGCATAAAATTCTTTCATTTGACGTGAAAAGGAATTTTAGCATCATAACAAACATGCGCAGACAAAATATCGACATGCTTAGTTATGGCAATTTGTTTGGCTAGTTTTTTTCAGGTTTTTGTTTTAGTGGGAACAATTTTGTTTCAACTCAATAGACAGCCTGATCATGTCTGTGGTTAGCCCAACAAATTAATTTTCTCATATTATTATTTAACAATTACATTTTTCACTGACTTTTTTATTGCCACTCTCAGTCATCATGGTGGCCAAGAGCGAACATTAAGTCAAAGTCAGATTCAAAGGTGTTCTTGTTCTGCACTTTCTAGAAGGAACTAGTAACTATTAACAATCCACCACTGTCGTGTATGCATTTTATGTGTATACCATGAAATATGGCTTCTAAAAGTATTCATTTCTTGGCTTTAAAATATGATGTTTTTGCAAGTAAATATTTCCTCTCTTACGGATAAAGGTTTTTTATGATTGATTTCCAGCAGTTTTCTCTCCAAAATGTGATTTTTTTTTATCTTTACTTTAACTTGACACAAATTACAATGATTAGCCAGTTTTTAAACCAGACTGAATCAATTGTTTTTGTGTTGTTCAAAAGAGTGCTAACTGTTTATCCAACAGGAACTTAATTAATTGAACTGAATAGGGTGCAAAAAGTATATCTGTGAAACATTAATACTACTACTTAGTGCAATTTTTTGCTAATTCTATTGTTTTCTATTGATTTATTATCACTATTTTACACTATTTAGTAATTTGTATTTCACAGATGTATTTTTTTGCACTAGAATTGTTATTTAAATCACCAGAGTTATGATTAAATAGGTATTCCTTGTGGAGATGAAACTGCTTGAAATAAGCCAACAACCTCAGATATATTTATATTATATATTTGTTTATATTGCCAGCAAGAACACCATATTATCCAAGAAATGAATGATTCATTTAAGTTATATTTCCTGGTTCACATGTAAATATGCATGCACAAAGTGATGGGTTGTTAATGATTGATCAAAGCATAGTTACCAGTCCTTTCTCTATAGTGCGCAAGAAATGCCTTTGAATCTGACTTTAATATTTTGCCGTTTGACAAATCTCCTGTAGATAAAATGTCAAAGCTCAAACGAAGAAACGTCAAACTTGCTTGTGCAAAATGCCATTTGAAATGTTTTGTGACAAAGTGACATACTACGGTAAAAAAGCCAGATGCGTCTACATAAATGTATGACAAAGGTCAAAAAGGCAACTTCACTTTGTAATATGGCCCTAAATCACTTTTCCTTTGAGATGTTTTTAATTTTTGGGATTTTTAAATCACAATTTTGGCACCAAAATTCAAAATTTCTTTTTTTTCAGTCATTTTTTGCTACTTTTAGAAACAAAATGGCTGAATTTTGTCTTCAATCTTAAGATCCTTTAGTCAAGGTATTTCAAATAATAATTATAGTATTATAGATTACTTTGATCATAATGCACCTATCAATGTTAAGCCCGAGCGGAGGGGGGTTGGGGAAGAGGTTGGGATTTTGACATTTTCTAAAGGCCGATCTGCACGGCACGATTGTTGTGTACGACTTGTAGTATACGATTAAAATGACTCAAGTCATGCCGTGTAAATGCCGCTACGACTTGCCTACGACTGACGCACGCGACCAACAACTTGTAGTAGGATTTTGAACCAAGGATTGAAACCCTACAACTTGTCGTAGGAAAATGACATGATATGTCCCATATTAGGACTGAAACTAGTATTTCATCCAATCACTCACGGTTTTAGAAATGGCGTACACGAATCGTATACGACTAGTCATGCACGTGTGAATGGTACCTACTACATGTTGTAGAAAAATTGTATACTACAGTTGTAGGTCAAAATCGTATCGTATAAATCGGCCTTAAAAAAAAAAATCAAATTCCCCACCCCTGGGCAAAAAGTAATGGCCATAAGTATCAGAATTTTTAGGCTCTCCTGAAATCCAAAATAGCAAACCTGTCAAAAATCCCCACCCTAGGGATATTATGTACGATTAAAATCCCCACCCTGGGACAGACCTCACAGTCAAATTCCCGTGGTTAGCCCGACCCCCCCCCCCCCCCTCGGGCCTAACATTGATACATGTAGGTGCATAAAGCAAATTTAGAAATTTTGGCGCCAAACTTGAGAAGCCTTTTCCCTACCAAAATGACTCCCTCCTTTCCTTTTTCCCCTAACTAATGAACTTCTCAGTTCAAGTTATCACTTTTTGCAATGTCTAATTCATTGATTATCTTAGTTATAGATTAACCAGTCAAGCACAACTTCTAAAAAGTGTGTGCTTGTCAAAGAAAAAGCACATATATGAGCAAGATAACTTACAAATGTATCTCTCTTTGATTGCCTCTGTTTACAAGTTTAGATGCTCTTTCCCTGTTCAATCATTTTCGTAGATTTATTTAGGACCAAATAATTTACAACCTAAGTAATAAAAGAAGAAAATTACTGAGTTATTTTACTGTAAAACACATCTAACTTTTAGTTAGTAACTTTTCGCAATAGTGCAATTTTCAAATATGCGAGGCAAACGCGTAAGACTTGGCTGTATGTACTTGCTCAAATGTTTTAAAACACAGTTGAAATACTGCTGATGTCGATAATAATGTCAATGTAATGTAATAACACAATAATACTCTAATAATTATATAAGTAATGCTAAATTATACTTACGAAAGATTCGAAACTGTCGATTCGAAACTGCCAAATTTTCGAGTCTTGTGAAGTCTTGTCAATCAGCTGTTGTAACTCAAAAATATACTCTCCCTTCCGCTATGGACATTTAGCAATATTTCCCAAGTATTTCTACAATGCTCAATACACTAATACATCAAAAACTGATGATTTTTAACAGAAGAGTAACTTGTAATTCCCCAAAGTCTGCTGAAGTCGTTGGAACCGTTAAAATGGCCGCTCAGCTGCGCCAAAATTTAATTTCAATCACGTGCTTCAATATCTCCGCTTTGATTGGCTAATGATTTTTGAGACAGGAACCCCAATTATTTACTCGTATAACAGAAAAATAAACCAAAAATAAATAAGGAAAAAATAAAAAAACACGCACAACAAACTAACAGACAGACAGACAGACAGACAGACACAAAGACAGACAGCCAGACAGACAGCCAGACAGACAGACAGACAGACAGCCAGACAGCCAGACAGCCAGACAGCCAGACAGCCAGACAGCCAGACAGACAGACACAATTTAGCCTGGAAACGAGGACACAATCAAGCCTGGGAACGAGGACACAATTAAGCCTGGGAACGAGTTTGTGGCTGGATCATTTTACTTATTTTTTCGCGCCCCCCCCCCCCCCCCCCCCCCCCCCCCACACACACACACACACCCCAACATACTTTATCTCACGGAGTTTTTTTAATCACTTAAAAATCACTCACGTGATCTATATTAATGGCTCCGCCTCCCCCCCTTTCCCCACTCCGCGGCCACTGTTTTTAAAGGACTTACAGTACAGTCTTGAATTATTTTTATAACAATATATGAATTTTATCACTGATATCCATAAACAGAATATATTTTTAAATCAAAATAATTAAATATCAAGCGTCAAAGGCGTACGCATAAAATACGTATAGTTTATTAGGAAAATGCTAATAGGACTAAACTCCGACCCTCCAAATTCAACTTGTCAAATTCCACGTCCCTAAAATGGCACTTGAAAAGTCGGGTATTTTGATTTGCTATATTCATATTGTCTTTTTCGGGTTTCTAGATTAAAAATCACCCCCCCCCCCCCCCCCGGGAATCAATTTTAATGTAGCATTATATTGATTGCATGTATAATCCCAAGGATGATCAATGCCGCATACAAAACCATGTAGGATTGTATAGGCTGAACAATCCCAAGGGTGGTATTGTACAGATATTACATAGGACTGACCAATCCTCTGTACAATCCCATGTAGGATTGTATAGACTGAACAATCCCAAGGGTGGTATTGTACAGGTATTACATAGGACTGACCAATCCTCTTTACAATCCCATGTAGGATTGTATAGGCTGAACAATCCCAAGGGTGGTATTGTACAGGTATTACATAGGACTGACCAATCATCTGTACAATCCCATGTAGGATTGTATTGACTGTGCAATCCCAAGGGTGGTATTGTACAGGTATTACATAGGACTGACCAATCCTCTTTACAATTCCATGTAGGATTGTATTGACTGTGCAATCCCAAGGGTGGTATTGTACAGGTATTACATAGGACTGACCAATCCTCTTTACAATACCATGTAGGATTGTATAGGCTGAACAATCCCAAGGGTGGTATTGAACAGGTATTACATAGGACTGACCAATCCTCTCTACAATCCCATGTAGGATTGTATAGACTGAACAATCCCAAGGGTGGTATTGTACAGGTATTACATAGGACTGACCAATCCTCTTTACAATCCCATGTAGGATTGTATTGACTGTGCAATCCCAAGGGTGGTATTGTACAGGTATTACATAGGACTGACCAATCCTCTTTACAATACCATGTAGGATTGTATAGGCTGAACAATCCCAAGGGTGGTATTGTACAGGTATTACATAGGACTGACCAATCCTCTGTACAATCCCATGTAGGATTGTATAGACTGAACAATCCCAAGGATAGTATTGTACAGGTATTACATAGGACTGACCAATCATCTGTACAATCCCATGTAGGATTGTGTTGACTGTGCAATCCCAAGGGTGGTATTGTACAGGTATTACATAGGACTGACCAATCCTCTCTACAATCCCATGTAGGATTGTATAGACTGAACAATCCCAAGGGTGGTATTGTACAGGTATTACATAGGACTGACCAATCCTCTTTACAATCCCATGTAGGATTGTATAGACTGAACAATCCCAAGGATAGTATTGTACAGGTATTACATAGGACTGACCAATCATCTGTACAATCCCATGTAGGATTGTGTTGACTGTGCAATCCCAAGGGTGGTATTGTACAGGTATTACATAGGACTGACCAATCCTCTCTACAATCCCATGTAGGATTGTATAGACTGAACAATCCCAAGGGTGGTATTGTACAGGTATTACATAGGACTGACCAATCCTCTTTACAATCCCATGTAGGATTGTATAGGCTGAACAATCCCAAGGGTGGTATTGTACAGGTATTACATAGGACTGACCAATCCTCTTTACAATACCATGTAGGATTGTATAGGCTGAACAATCCCAAGGGTGGTATTGAACAGGTATTACATAGGACTGACCAATCCTCTCTACAATCCCATGTAGGATTGTATAGACTGAACAATCCCAAGGGTGGTATTGTACAGGTATTACATAGGACTGACCAATCCTCTTTACAATCCCATGTAGGATTGTATTGACTGTGCAATCCCAAGGGTGGTATTGTACAGGTATTACATAGGACTGACCAATCCTCTTTACAATACCATGTAGGATTGTATAGGCTGAACAATCCCAAGGGTGGTATTGTACAGGTATTACATAGGACTGACCAATCCTCTGTACAATACCATGTAGGATTGTATAGACTGAACAATCCCAAGGATAGTATTGTACAGGTATTACATAGGACTGACCAATCATCTGTACAATCCCATGTAGGATTGTGTTGACTGTGCAATCCCAAGGGTGGTATTGTACAGGTATTACATAGGACTGACCAATCCTCTGTACAATCCCATGTAGGATTGTATAGACTGAACAATCCCAAGGGTGGTATTGTACAGGTATTACATAGGACTGACCAATCCTCTTTACAATCCCATGTAGGATTGTATAGGCTGAACAATCCCAAGGGTGGTATTGTACAGGTATTACATAGGACTGACCAATCCTCTGTACAATACCATGTAGGATTGTATAGACTGAACAATCCCAAGGGTGGTATTGTACAGGTATTACATAGGACGGACCAATCCTCTTTACAATACCATGTAGGATTGTATAGGCTGAACAATCCCAAGGGTGGTATTGTACAGGTATTACATAGGACTGACCAATCCTCTGTACAATACCATGTAGGATTGTATAGACTGAACAATCCCAAGGGTGGTATTGTTCATGGTATTACATAGGACTAACCAATCCTCTGTGCAATCCTGTGTGGTATTGTTCAAGGTTGTACAATCACAGGTCGGGATTATATAGAGTATTAGTCAGCGTTGTCTAATACCATGTGAGATTGATAAGAGGATTACATAGAACAATCTAATGACCTGCTCAATCCCATGTGGGATTACATAAGTCTATGTCAAACTCTGAACAATCCACCCATGGGATTAGACAGAGACTTTCCCTGTGTACCACAAGGAGTGCAATGAAGGCAAGAGGTAATGTAAAAAAAAAACCACATAAAAGAGCCAGTGATTTTTATTGTCAGGTTGAATTGCTTTTTTACGAGAACCATAACGATACAAGAACTGCATTCGCAGTTACAGGTTTTGAGTACGTGGTTTAAGAGCAATAGACCATTAACAAGTAAAGATATCTAAAACTACCACAAGGAGTGTAATGAAGGCAAGAGGTGCTGTAAAAACCCACATAAAAGAGCCAGTGATTTTTATTGTCAGGTTGAATTGCTTTTTTACGAGAACTACAACGATACAAGAACTGCATTCGCAAACACAGGTTTTGAGTACGTGGTTTTAGCTATCTAAATCTACCACAAGGAGTGTAATGAAGACAGGCTGAATTGCTTATTTTTACGAGAACTACAACTCTAAACGAACTGCATTCGCAAATACAGGTTTCGAGTACATGTTTGAAACCGTAGACCATAAAAAGCATAGATATCTAAAAAACAAAATCACAAGAAGTGTGATGAAAACACGAAGTAAAATTGAAACCTACATAAAAGAACCCGTGATTCTCTGTGTCAGGCTCAAGTGGTTATCTATAAAATGTATGCCAGATTCTTATATATTTGGTACTTAAAATAGCCAGGGATTACAACCCTTGGGAGGGACGTACATTGTGTAGTAATTTATTATCGAACACATGGAACTTCCTCTTCCAATTACTATATATTTATAACAGACACGTACCACAGCGACTATAAGTTTAGAATATTGTATCCATGGGTTTGCATGAATGATACTAATTATAATTTTTGTATGCATAAAAACAAGCTTTTCATGGAAAAATAGTTAAATGGATGAATGACTAAATAAATGATATGAATGAATGAATATACCAATCAAGGAATGAATGAATGAATGAATGAATGAATGAATGAATGAATGAATGAATGAATGAATGAATGAATGAATGAATGAATGAATGAATGAATGAATGAATGAATGAATGAATAAATGAATGTGTGAGTTTAGGAATGAATGGATGAATGAAGGAATGAAGGAATGAATGAAGGAATGAAGGAATGAAGGAATGAATGAAGGAATGAATGAAGGAATTTAGGAATGAATGAAAGCATAAATGAATGAATGAATGTTTCAGTGAGTAAAGAAATGGACGAGAAATGGTCATTATTATATACTATATATATTTTATGCATTGCATGTATGTGAGTGAGCTGCACTTAAGAAATGACGAAGATTAAGATACAAGAGACGAACGGACACTTCTATTACTCGCGTGTTATTTGTTCTGTGATGTGTCTATCTCTTAAAGGGAAGTGCAGACATATATACTAAAGACTTGAGGAATAAACTACTACCCCCAGGTTAGAAGCTCTTATCTTATACATTACTATGTATTGAATAATTGTAGTTTTCGTTAAGGTTTTCACAATAAATGTTTATGTTAGTGTCTTTTCTTCTGTCTTGAAAATGACGCTTGATGCGTCGAAAAGTCGACTCGCACTTATATCAATATTTTAGATATGGCAAAACAACGATGACCCTTCAATCTATTTTATACTTGGCATTATATTAAAACAGTTGTGCAAGCTAAAGGCGATAGGTTATTCCAAGACGGAAAGGAGATATATGCATGCACCCATTTCGAAAAGGTTGTTCAAGGTGATATGTCATTGCAAGACGGAAAGGAATTTTAGGCATACACCCATTTCAAAAAAGGTTGTCCAAGGTGATAGGTCATTCCAAGACGGAAAGGAATTTTGGCAGGTACTCATTTCAAAAAATGTTTTCCAAGGTGATATGTCATTGCAAGACGGAAAGGAATTATAGGTGTTATGAGCAGCGCACGAAACTTTGGCGTACGCGTAAAGAAAAAATGGTGACGAAAATTCAGGAAAAAGATGATTTCAAAGGAAGAACAAAAAAAAAGAGAGAGAAAAAGAAATGGGGAAAAAGAAAAAAAATTGAACGAAAACGGAAAGAAAAGATATAGAAGCAAAAGTAAATAAAACGAAAAAGGAAAACAAGGAAAAAGAGGAAAAAGAAAAAGGAAAGAAAACCCAAAAGCGAGAAAAAAGCGAAAGTAAGAAAAAGCTAAAAAGTACGATAGAAATAAATTTGGGACAATGATATCCCACATCGACTACCGAATTCATATACTTCATATATCGTTTTTTTTTTTTTTTTTTTTTTTTTTTACAAAATCACCATTGGAAATGATTCAACAATTAAATAAAATAGAAAATAACTTCAAAAACCTTTTATTCATAATTCAGAAAAAAAACAATGTTTCCAGACCTATTGAATTGTGAGCCAATGAAAAACTCTCTCATGATATAAATAACTGACTGTTTAAATATAGCACGATGAATACTAGTTAGAGATCAGTGTTTTTTACCGTCCTAACCTTGGTGTGTATATTTAAAGCTTCTCCTGGGGAGTTCTCTTAATGCTATAAAAACGAGAGGATTTTAATCCCAACATTTGCGACTTGATATATCTTTTGTTTCTAGACGCCTACACTTGTTCGATTCAGCTGTCCGATTGAGCGAATAGAGCACACGGCTAGTTTATAAACTACTCTATCAAACTAGAACGGGCTGGAACATATGGTATAAGGTAAAATAATTACTGTTATATTGTTAGCAAAATGGTGTATTTTAAAAGGAATAGAAAACAATCCTTTTGTGAGACTTATGTTTGGCTTTTCGACCGAGGAACGTCGAGAACTTACTTTGTAATTGAAATGTATTCTAACCAAAAAGAGAAAAATGTTTATTTTATTTTACAATGTAAAAGAAATGTACTAGCCATCCTATTCGGGAGATCTTGAATTGTCATTTTTTTGCAGAACAAGATACATTATATTGTAAATAACAGAAAGTGGCGACAATTTTAAAAATAGATAAGAAAAATCGCTTTTAACTATAATTTCTGTTTTCGACTATATCCGTTAAACATTTCTTAAGCAATTAATTCTAGCGATTGAAACAATATGTAACAAATACGAAAATTTTATTTAAAATTACATTTATTTAAAAATAATTCACTTCAGGGAGCGATATAATTCTACAAGTTATAAATAATATTAATATACGACTTTTTTTTAAAAATCAATTGCTGATATGAACAATTTTCAAAAATGGAATTACATCAATCAAATAATTATCAAAAAGAAATCTAGCATTAATATTCTTAATTCAAATTTAAAACTTTTTAAACAAATGTACTTTTTTTTAACCGAAAGCTTACATAAATTCAATGTGTGTGTGAGAAAAGTTATAAATTGATTATCAATCCGTTTTTTTGGATTTCAACATGCGAATCTCTACTTATTAAAACTACAGTATATTAAAAATATTTGTTGTTAGTTTACAAAGAGCCGTATAAAACGTATCATTTTTTGGATATTATGAAAACATCCACGGCAGGATACTGATCGATAACTGCGGTCAAATAGTAAACAAGCTTTGAGATGCATTCAAATGTACCGTGTTTACTCGAATTAGCGCCGCGGCGCTTATAAAATTTTTCTCGATCTCAAGGCCCGGGCAAACGGTTTCAACATTTGCTTCAGCATCCGTTCGATTTTGTTGAATGGCAAAGTTTAAACGCTTTTAAACTCTTTCAACATTGTTGAAACGTGTTGAATCGATGTTGAATCGATGTTGAAGGAGTTTACAAGCGTTTAAACATTGCCATTCAACAAATTGAACGGATGTTGAAGCAAATGTTGAAACCGTTTGCCCGGGCCTTCACTGCATGTCCCCTTCTTGATGAGAACTACGAATATTGCGGAGATAACTTGATGGGCGAGCGGTAAAATATAATAACTTTGAACCGAAGAATATAGCTTTTGATAAAACATTATTTCCAATGCTGTTTTTAATGTATACCGTGTATAAATAGAGATATATTTTTATTTATATATATTTGGTATTAACATTATATTATCAGGACTATTACCATTATCAATTACCATAAGAATCAAAATAATTACCACTACCACGATCATTATCATGAACAACAACAGTATCACCAACTTGAACATCACCATCATTACTACCATAATCATCATCATCATCATCATCAGCATCAGCATCACCATCGTTACTACCTTAATCATCATCATCATCATCAGCAGCATCACCATTACTACCTTAATCACCATCATCAGCAGCAGTATCACCATCATTACTACCATAATCATCATCATCATCAGTAGCAGCGTCATCATCATCAGCCTCATCATCATCATCAGCATCATCATCATTACTACCATAACCATCATCATCATCAGCAGCAGCAGCAGCAGCAGAAGTATCATCATCATTATCAGCATCATCATCATTACTACCATAACCATCATCATGAGCAGCAGCAGAAGTATCATCATCATGAGCAACAGCAGCAGCATCATCATCATCAGCAACATCATCAGCATCATTATCATTATCACCATCATCATTATAAAGAACACATTTTTTTTTTACAATTGATCACCAAATGAACAAAATATTACAAACTTCAAAGACAAAACTTTCATATACAAATTCCTTTTGAAAAAGTGTTAATTATTTCTGGATCATTTCGAAAGCTGTTTAAGGGAATTTCTTAAACTATTTTGGTGTGTATTCTAGCTATTCAACGGTGACCCCCATTTTTTATTTGCTCATTAAACTTGTATGATAATCATACTTTACCATGCAAAGTTTGAAGAAAAATCTATGGTTAATCAATTTGCCCGCGAATATCCTTAAGGCTAATATGAATAGGTCTGTGTAAAGCGATGCCGCAAACTATTAGAACGTGACCTAGACCCTCTGTTAGACGAAGATATGTTTCAGTGGATGCCCTCACAACGCAGTTTTACTCAAAACAAAACAGACTTTTGACGCAGGACGACCAAAATAGTTTGAACAGTTTGAAAACACGACGTGAGTTTGAAAGGATCAACTTAAAATACGTAGGAATATAAAGGAAATACAAAATATAGAAATACAGAATAATTTGATGGATGAATTAATTGATGAATGAATGAATTGATGGATGAAGAGAATGGATGAATGAATGGATGAATGAATGAATGAATGAATGAATAAATGAATGAATGAAATGATGAATGAATGAATGAATAAAATGAATGAATGAATTGAATAAATGAATGAACGAATAAATGGATGGATGAATGAATAAACGAATGGATGAATATATGAATAAACGAATGGATGGATGAATGAATGAATAAACGAATGGATGGTTGGTTAGATGAATGAATGAATAAACGAATGGATGGTTGGTTAAATGAATGAATGAATATATGAATAAACAAATGGATGGATGGATGAATGAAAATACGAATGGGTGCGTTGATGAATCAATAAATGAATAAAGAAATAAATAGATGAATGGTTGATTTTGAATAAATAAATGAATAAATAGTTTATTTCTTGGATGAATAGATTAACGAAGGAATGGATGAAAAGCTAAATAGTTCAGTTAATGAGCAAGTTAAGATATTGTCAGATATGATTGCTTTTCAAAGTTTACTTAATCAATATTGATATATATATATAAGATTCGATGTTGTAATGATCTGATTGGCTTCCTTTATTGATTTATATTGATAACATGGATGCGACGTTCACTCTATCATAAAAATGATTCACTTAAAACCTATTTTCTTATTGCAGTCTAGTCCTATTGACTTTTTCTTTTATAATATCAATGAGTTTACATTAGACCTAGTTAAAACATCGAATCTCACATGTGCCGAATCTAATTCAAATGAATTCATTATGTTTTGTGATTTGGCACTTGGAGGTGCGACGTTTGAACTCGGCCTAATAGTCTCCATATTACTAGCACAAGATATGTTTATCTTAGCAATATGGGGACCGTTGTCTATGTAAAGTCTAGGCCATATCTAGTATACTTAAATCTTTGTGTGCCTTTTAAGAGTTAACTCTTATAAGATCACCATGAATTGGAGTTATATAGACAGACATAAATTGAATAGATGGGTAGTTTATCTTTTGAAATATCTCGACCTTTGTCTGCGTATAGTGTGAAATAGTCATTCATTCTTCCAATCATTCATCCATTCAATTCATACGTTCTTTTATCTATTTATTCATTCATTATTCATTCATTTATCCATTCATTCATTTTTCCATTCAACCAACCATTCATCCATTAATCTATCTATTCATTCATTCATTCATCCATCCATTCGCTCATGCCTCCACGGAATACTTAAATATTTTTATTCTCAGTATATAGGAACTATTAATTGTAATAGCAATATCAGGGACGACCGTTAACAACCATCAATCCATCTATCTATTCATTCATCCATTCATTTATTCATCCATTCATTCATTCATTCATTCATTCATTCATTCATTCATTCATCCATTCGCCCATCCCTCCATATCTTCTTGGAATACTTAAATATTTGTATTCTCAGTATAGGAACTATTAATTGTAATAGCAATATCAGGGACGTGATATATCGTGTCTGAATGACGACCGTTAACAACCATCCATCCATCTATCTATTCATTCATTCATTCATCCATTCGCCCATCCCTCCATGGAATACGTAAATATTTTCTATTCTTAATATAGGAAATACTAATTGTAATATAGCAATATCAGGGACATGATATATCGTGTCTGAATGACGACCGTTAACAACCATCCATCCATCTATCTATTCATTCATTCATCCATTCATTCATTCATTCATTCATTCATCCATTCGCCCATCCCTCCATATCTTCTTGGAATACTTAAATATTTGTATTCTCAGTATAGGAACTACTAATTGTAATAGCAATATCAGGGACGTGATATATCGTGTCTGAAAGGCGACCGTTAACAACCATCCATCCATCTATCTATTCATTCATTCATCCATTCATTTATTCATTCATTCATTCATTCATCCATTCGCCCATCCCTCCATATCTTCTTGGAATACTTAAATATTTGTATTCTCAGTATAGGAACTACTAATTGTAATAGCAATATCAGGGACGTGATATATCGTGTCTGAAAGACGACCATTAGCAACCATCCATCTATATATCTATTCATTCATTCATCCATTCGCCCATCCCTCCATGGAATACGTAAATATTTTCTATTCTTAATATAGGAAATACTAATTGTAATATAGCAATATCAGGGACATGATATATCGTGTCTGAATAACGACCGTTAACAACCAATATAGACGGGAAGTTGAAATATATTCAAGTCAAATCCGGCCTAAAACGGTTTCTTTTGAATGAATAGTAATGTTGATAGTGATTTCTATTGATCGATTATTAGTCTCCCCGCAGCCTAGTCTAGTCACGCAACGCTCCCGGCCCTCGCCTATTTGATTTTGTTTTTATTTCGGATATTTTTTATGTCTTTAATGGAAAGCAAATGATAAAAAGATGCCTGAGAGATGAATAAATAAATGAAGGATTAATCCAATAAATAAATTGATAAATAAATGACCAGACAAATAAATAAATGAATGGATGGATGAATGAATAGATGGATAGATGGAAAAAAGAATTATGAAGAAACAAATAAATAATCAGTAATAATGATTTGCTTATAAAGCGCTTATTCAAGAATGTTCAATGCGCTGAAAAATAACATAAAAATACAAAATTTAAATTTAAAAGCTAATTTGAACATGTAAAAAAATTGATTAATAGATAAATAAAATAGAAATAGATAAATGAATGAATGAATGAATGAATGAATGACTAAATGAATGAACAAATATATGAATGAATGAATGGATGGATGAATGAAAAAAACATAAATGAATGAATGAATGAATGAATGAATGAATGACTAAATGAATGAACAAATAAATGAATGAATGGATGGATGAATGAATGAGTTTATTATAGCATTGAAATTATGGATGAATAATTGATTGATGAACGAATAAATGAATGAATATACAAATAAATAAATGAATGAATGAGTGAATGAATGACTAAATGAATGAACAAATATATGAATGAATGAATGGATGGATGAATGAAAAAAACATAAATGAATGAATGAATGAATGAATGAATGAATGAATGAATGAATGACAAAATGAATGAACAAATAAATGAATGAATGGATGGATGGATGAATGAATGAGTTTATTATAGCATTGAAATTATCATATTTACATATTAACATTATCATCACCATTATACCTCTTTTAGTACTACAGCTATTATAGCAACTTCACCTAATACTTTCCTGAAAATGTTCACAAATGCGACCGCTCGCTCGTTTTATTAAAGTTAAAATTTTCTGAATCCGGAGGGAAAAGTAGGAACTGCTCGAAGTCTAACACGCCTTCAAATTCTGAAACATATGCAAAATGGCCACAACTACATCGCAATGATAGCCATTTATAATCCAGTATATAGATGACAATCTATCAATTAGGAGAATAGGAGGCCCTTTTATCTTATCTATCTAGTTTAATGATTAGCTTCCGTGCCAGCAGAGTCTGCTGGAGACAAGTGTACAATGCTGGTGGTGAAACGATTAACTTAAAGATTAAATATTGAGAACGAAAATGATCAAAACTTAGTGAGGAATTTTATATAAATGGTGTTCACATGATGATTGATGTTGATGACGACGATGATAATGACGATGACGATGATGATGACGATGATAATGATGATGACGACGACGATGATGATAACGAAGATAATCATCTACACTGTTATGCAGTCGATGGCTGTGATGATAATGATGTTATGTCGATAATAATCAATTATAATCAATTATATCTTATTTTCATAAATAACACAATAATAGTTGACATTTTCTCCACCATTTACAACAAAAAACTTGCGTTTTTGCTGGGCGTTTTAGTGTCAACAAAAAAGAGCAAATTCTCGGGAGTTTGTTTTCAAACGAAAGCGCGCTCGAGGGCCGACTGAAATTCAACTCTATTGCCGTAAACACATTACGGTAAATGTCGTAACGAGTATAGCTATTAGAGAGATTTGCTTAAGTTTGAAAAAGGTAAACACGCTTACGATCTTTTAACGACCAACTTATCGTTTGCTGTTTCCTAGCAATTGAATTACTAATCACGAGAAATTCTAAGAATAGAATTTGGACTGAGTTTGCAAGCATTTTTAAAAAATCTTTGTTTCTTCTTTCAGAAAGAAATAATAAATATCCTATTAATAATTCTAAAATTTACCGAAAACATATGATGGTGGATAAAAACAACGGAAAAAAAAACACAGAAATATCAAAAATTATTTACAATGACCACCATCAACTATTTGGACGCGCGCGCGCAACGATTTTGGCGCCAAAACGTACCGCACGCGTCTTCTTTGCGCTGCCCGTTGTTGATTCCGGCCAAAGAAACAATTTTCGTCAATTTCACGGAAAATGATAATTTATACCCAGTAAAATGACAACAAACCAACGGGAAAACAACTGATATAAATAGTAGTCCAGTTTTAAAATACGATAACAAAATAGCAAAGTTCAAAATGAAACAAAAATAGCTGAATTCAGGAAGACGATAGTTGGAAAATCGAATAGAAAAACAAATACCCAAATATAGATAATCTCCATAAAATCATTAGCGATAAGGTCGAAAATCTCGATAAAGCCCAGACGCTGATCTTGGTGACGTAGAACTCCATAATTAGCTAGCGAGGAAGTCAGTGATTCAACACAACAATCAAACTCCAGGTACTTATGCAATACAAAATCGCTATGTGTGTTTCTATCTAAAGCCAAAAAGTCACTCTAGCATACAATTTGACATCAAGGAAAAGCCTGTAGGATATCTGTATTATCGACCAAAAACAATCAACTTTAGAATCAAAAAGGTAGGAGTTACGTTTTATAACAGTTACAATCTTCAACAAATACACCTTTAGGTTGATAATTTATTTGGTTTATTGATAAATATCTGTTTAAGATCCTGTTGGAAATCGTATATTCCATTTTTATTTTTCAAACATATCTTTACGAAATCTACCCTGGGTATAGTACCAGGGATGTTATTTTTCTACTTGCTTTAGCGTTTGTAAGTCTGACGGTTTGTGAAGCAGCGAGGTTTCTCTTGATAGTTAAAGGAAAAAGACTTACAAATAATAAATACAAATACTAGATCAAGAAACCCTCTGGTTTGCAGGGTATACGAAAACAGATCACAACCATATTGTATTTAGCCTAAGAAAATGAAACCTATAACAATTGAGAAAAACAATCTTTAGGAATCCATAGACAGTGTTCGTCTACTGCTTTGAGAAAACAGCATTTCCAGAACATGTACTTTCGGAATAGAAATACATTTATTTAAAAAGAACATTTAATACAACGTTGAAAAACGAGATTTAGTTATATACTTCAACCTAATATAAAGCTAAGAACGTAGTTAATTGAATCAAAGCCCGAAACGTCCAGCAGTAACACTCTCCTCCATCTACACAGTAAATGTTATCATCTTTTTCTTGGCTGGGAATTTCGTACCCTTCAAAAACGTCTTCAAAACGACTATTTCAGTTACCATTTTACTCAAAAATATACCTTTTCCTTCGACGAAGGCTTAGCGAGGTCCGAAAAATCTGCGTCATTTTCACAAAAATGAATGAATTATTTTCACAGTGTATAAGTTATTACCTCTTGTTTCAAAAATATATGAGTTGAAAAAGCTTTTGTTTCGAAAGCCAGATACAACAACAGTGAGAGTGATGTAACAAATTATCAAATCTAAAACCAAGCTGCAATCTGGCTTTTAGCTTAGTAAACAAAAGATACGAGAAACAAAAATTTAAATTGTGTTCAAAAACAACTCCTCATACATCCTACTGTGAAGAATGACAGAAACAAAATGGTTTGGACGGAAAACAACAGATTCTATCTATTAAAGAGAATATTATCAGAGCTGATGTGAAGCATGACTAACAAAATCCCAACTGTGCTATTATGGCTATGCCGTATATCCCTAAAATCGTCTCTTAACAGCTGTGGTTTTTGTTTTCAATTAGGCTTGGTAAACATAGGGAAATACTGGTTTAAAAGGCATCGTTTTCACTTTGGAGTGTGTTTGAGAGATAGGGTTTTTGATCGGTCTAAAGGTTAGCGCGGTTATCAGAATCAAGGATTGATAATTGTCGACTGGAAAGGCTTCAAATTAATGTAAGTTCACATTTACTGATGTTTCCGCAGAGAGGTTGAACGCAAAACTTCAACATAAAAAATGTCTTATTCAAAGAAACTTACGAAAAAGGCCTCTAAATCAACCTAAGAATGATTAACTCTCAAGAATAGCTTGTGAAAATGAATTTTTTAGCTAGTAATTTAGTGCGCGCACGAACATATGATTATCTCGAAAAACTCAAAAAAAGGAAATTAGCCCGTAACTTAATCCCTTTTCGTATTAAAACTGATAAAACACTGTACTTCTTACACGGGATATTCTCATTTGTCATATTATTAAACTGTCGCAATATATGTTCTCATGAAAGGATGAAAAACTAGCACGAAGTTTGATGTTTTGATGTTTTCATATTACGGTATATTAAAATTCACATGATTCCACTCGAAAGTTTATAAGAATATATTAAAAATATTAATGGCTATCATCAAACTATAGCAATATATGCTCTCATGAAAGGATGAAAAATTAGCACGAAGTTTGATGTTTTGAAGTTTTCATATTACGGTATATTAAAATTCGCATGATTCCACTCGAAAGTTTATAAGTATATATTTAAAATATTAATGTATATTAATTATTTATTTCACTTTCTAATCATCAAATATGAATAACTGTGTGAATAGCTTGTAATTATGTTTTTTTTTTTCTTTCTTTCTTTCTCCGCAGATTTAGTTCGAACTGGCGGAAAAAATGCTTAATACAACAACAGCAGCGACGACGACGCCATCTTGGATTTTCACGACAACGAACTACAGTTCTGCGCAAACTACACAATGCTCTATACACAAAGATAAAAAATTTGAACATGTTCTTAAGATAATACTGTACATTACTGCAATGATAGTTTCATTGATTGGAAACTCTTTATTAATTTATGCTGTGAAAAAACGAAAGAGAATGCATACAGTCACCAACTTTCTTATCATCAACATGGCTGCCGCTGACTTGTTCATAACGGTTTTCAACATGCCGACATATTTGGAGATCCTCATAACGCAAAAGAACGACTGGGTGGGGGGTCCCCTGGGTCTTCTTTTGTGCAAGCTAGTGCTGTTTATCCAAGGTGTTTCGGTCACGTGTTCCGTATTGTCGCTGACCGTTTTGAGTGTGCATCGTTTTGTGTCTGTCTTCTTCCCATGGAAGAAACTGCTGAACACAAAGAACGTCAAGTTCTCTATAATGGCTATATGGATTGTATCTTTAGTATTTATTTCTCCGTTGCTTTACGCTTTAAACGTTGTCGACTACGATGGAGTGTTGATATGCGATGAGAGATGGTCGCCTCTATTTGATGAAAAAGAGGCGCCAAAGACCTACACCATTGTAATATTTGTTCTGCTCTACATTGCTCCACTCTTAATCATGGCTATATTATACTCATGTCTTATATATAAACTATGGTTCCGATGCCCTACCGAATTCACCTCGAGTACATACCGAAGACAATCCGAAGAGGCTCTCAGTATGGCCCGAGTTTCTTCCGATGACACAGGCAAACAAGCAAAGTCTAAAAAGATTGTACTTAAAATGTTAGTTACTGTCGTTGTAGTCTTTGCGCTGTGTTGGCTACCTATGCATGTTAGAAGTTTTTTGTACTTTTTTAAAAAAGATGGGTTCCCTTGCGGACTTCCTCCGTTGTTGGACTTCATTGGCTACTTTTTGGGCCATGCGAATAGCGCCTTAAACCCCTGTATATACGTTGGCTTTAGCGAAAGTTATAGACATACTTTCAAAGCTGTGTTAATCAAAATATGCAGTCAAAAGAAGGTATCTATGCCATTAGCACAACGTCCACTAAGGGGAGATCTACATGTTGAACTACGAATACATCGAACTAACCATAAATACAATTAGCCTTTTTTCATGTCATGCAAGGGACTGGAACCAAGTTTCTCAAAATTAATTCAATTCAATAATAAACACCTTCACACGAAAGAACAAATACAAATTAATAAGATTTGAAAGTTTGAACAAGTTTGTGCAAGTTGCAACGAAATTATAGTATTCTAATTTTTTTTTGAAAATACAAAGATGTATGGTTTGGAAGGACGTTTTGGAAGGACACCATACATTTCTCTATAATTTTGGCAGAGTTTGGATGCTCATAATTTTTTTCTATTTTGCTAAACGTTCTGAAACTTGGTCAATAAGCTTATATTTGGTTATTCTCCCATGAGACAGGGTAATTTTTTCTGGAACCATTATTAAACTAGTTTTTCACTCGTACCCAGTCCCTTGCTCGATATGGAAAAGGCCAATTTGTAAACTCGTTGTCAGTATCAAATTGCTGAAACACAAGTAGCCGTTTCTGGGGCAAACACTTACGCATGTAAGTTTGTAAAAGCAACCGAGATTTGGGCAAAGATTGACTCATTTAAACATTCATGAACATTAGGTAATGTATAGCCCAATCTTTATTAAACCTCTTCGAAAACGACCAAATATAACTTTGCTTCATGTTGTTGTTGTTGTTGTTGCTGTTGTTGTTGTTGTTGTTGTTGTTGATGTTGTTGTTGTTGTTGTTATTGTTGTTGTTATTGTTGTTGTTGTTATTGTTGTGGTCGATTTAAGGGAGATATTTATATAAAAAATATAATTCGGTAATATAGCCGAATACTCTTTCTTAAACTGTCTAAAACGTCCGCATAGAGCAGATTTCGTATGACTATGAAAAGCTCACGGCACGAACGCGGTCGAGGCACGGCAAGACACGTCAAGAAATTCTAAAACATCATAGTCGAGGCAAGGCACGCACACGGCACTTAACTTTTTACAGCGGGGAATGCTCACGCGCATCCTGTACTACGCACGACAACGCGCGGTGAGGAACGCCTGGGTGATTTTGCTTCTATAAGCAAAACAAGGAAAAGAGCCAATTTTCGATGTTTGAAGCACAATAACTCGAACGGTGGCCCCTATTTTTTATGTTATAAATCGACATAACTACTAAAAATAAGTCTTCGTTTAGTTTTTGAAAAAAAAAATTTTTAACCCACAGAAAATTGGCTTTTTCCAGTTTTTTTAAACCCTCGAAAACGACTAAAAGCGGCCATTTTGTTCGAGACGTACGGTCTTTTTCTCCAAAAAAGGTATTTATTTTCTCGTTTTGTGTCAAAAAATTGCTTTATTTCGAAATATTATGATTTTCAAAAACACTTTATGGCCTTCTTTTATTATGACTGATATTTTTTACTAATTTTCTTTCTTGTTTTTGCCACCAAGACATTCCGTCACGCAGCTTGCCCAATTTTTTTTAGCTTATTCGATGTGTCTAATTTAGTTTTATCAACTGGCAAAGTCTCAGGAAATTGACATTTACTTTGCTTTTTCCCGCGAACGTCCTTAAGGGTGCGTCGGTATAAAAAACTGATTAATATTTGCAATTGGTAATATAGCTGAATCCTTTTTCTTAGCTCTCCAAAACGTCTACACATTACTTTATCTCACGTGTTTTTATGGTGGTCGATTTAAGGGTATGGTCGACATAAAAAATAAACATTTGCAGTTGGTAATATAGACAAATCTTCTTTTCTTAACCTCTCCAAAACGTCCACACATTACTTTGTCTCACGTGCTTTATGTAGCGGTCGATTTAAGGGTATGGTCGACATAAAAAATAAACATTTGGTAATATAGGAGAATCCTCGCCAAAACGTCCACACATTACTTTATCTCACGTGTTGATGTAGCGGTCGATTTAAGGGTATGGTCGACATAAAGAATAGACATTTGGTAATATAGCCGAATCCTCTTTCTTAACCTCTCCAAAACGTCCACACATTACTTTATCTCAAGTGTTTTATGTGGCGGTCGATGTAAGATAGCGGTCGATATAAAAATTAAATATTTTAGATCATAAGCCAATCCGCTTCTATTGACTTCTCCAAATTACCAAATCAAATCTTTGCGGCTTGAAACGTTTCTTTGTGATTAAAGCTAATACAGTCCCAGATCTCGGAAAACAGTCTTAAAAGGCGTGGTCATATTGATGGGAAAGTTTACAGTAATATTATCTGGATCTTCAGTAGACTAAAGTTCAAACATTATTATGTCTCGTAAAAACAAAAAACCGTATGGAAAACGTTATGTCCTAACATCACACACACGAGGTAAAAAAACTGATACAGCTGGGATAAACAGTCATTATCTGGATCTTCAGTAGACTAAAGTTCAATTTCAATGATTATTACGTCTGGTAAAAACAAAAAAACGTAAGAAAAATGTCCTAACATCGCACACACGTCACTGCTTGGTAAAAACACACATGGTTTTATTTTCTCAGTCGTATTTTGCATATTATCTTCCAACTAATCTGATCTTTCACGACCATATTTAAGCGATGTTTTCGCGGCCAATCGATCGATGTATCTTTTCGATCAAAACACCGCCCTTTCAAAACACCGCATCATTTCTTAACAAGTTGCCGACATGGTTTAGATAAAATGTGAATCAATCAGTTAAGCACTGTGTGTTAAAGTCGCTCTTCTGCGCTCTTCCGCTCTGATTCCAAACAACTAATATCGATGTTCTAATAAAGCTGTTGGTACGAATATAACTTCTATATCGGTGATTGCACTTATCAAGTCGGCTTTTGTTAGAAAGAATTGTAATTACAATGGTAGAGGGCTCAAAAATCAGTTCTAAGGGTCGTTTTTACTCTGCTTTATTTGTATCTGAGCGTACCTTTTAGGGGTCATTTTCAAAATCTCCGCCGATCACCCCTACCACTCGGACAAAGGGAGTACCCCCCCCCCCCCCCCCCCCCCGGGGAGTACATTGTATAAATTGAGATTCAACTTACTGAATCGATACTGAAGTGCAGAAAGTTAATTGTAGGATTAAAATATGAAATATATAGAGGATATTACAAGGTGGCGCGAAGATATGAATTATATTTTCGACTGGAACATTTGGTACATAACTTTTTCATATCTTCACTAGTAAAAATATGGGAAATACAAGTGTTTCAGTTTCCGGTAAAACACTCTTATCCATATAATAAATTAACGTACAAAACGTGATAATTTTTACTTCTTTTGTTGAATCCTACATTTGTACATGTAGCCGGTTACACCGAAGCACCTTTACATTATGTAATAAAATATTATTCTGATAAACAAGATCAATTTAAATATTTTTAAATTTTAAAAAAGGTTTTAGGATGCACTTAATGATAGTTAGAAATCTGTTCAACGAGTTGTACCCATTAGGTAAGAGACATGCCTGTTCCTTGAGTTATACTGGGTATTTCATTAACCCCACCCCCAGGGGGGGAGGGGGGACTACCTCGGAAAATGGATTGGAGTGCTCGACGGAAAATAAGACCCTCGCGTACCTTTTAGTGTCTCGAACTGGCACCGTACCTTTAAGGGTCAGTTTTCGAACTTAAGATTATACATATCGAAATTTTTAAATGAAGTCGTACCTTTTAGGGTCTGAAATCAGTATCTTAATTTATGCGTACCTTTTAGGGTCATTTTCAAAACCGTCCTCGAGCACCCCTATCCATTTTTAAAGGGAGTCCACCCATCCGTAAACAAAATCTAAGGAGCTTTCAAGGAGTTTTCAAAAAATTTTAAGCACTTTTTGTGACAACTTTGATATATAAATGATATTCCTGTCATTGTTAACGTCGAACAGAATGAAATTTACCCTACTTTAGCTTTTCAAGTGCCCTTGAAAACGTAACCCAAATCTAAGGAGTTTTCAAGGAGTTTAAGGAGTAGCACAAACCCTGTGTAATACATTTAAACTTGACATACCTTGATATAGGAAGACAAAAGTTATAGAAAGATCCAGCGATGAAAACATCTTCAAGTTTCTTCCACTGAAGCCATCCTTCTTTCTTGAGAATATCAATGTCAGCACAGCCAACAAAATGAGGATCCTAGAACAGAGAACAGAGAAAACAAAAGTAAAAGTACTATTATTTAGCGTCGGTAGTTCCTTCAGCTAGAAGTAAGCTGGTCTCCCAGGAAGCAGACAGTGTGCTCTTTCCCCCCTCTCTCCATCAATGCTCCGTTTTACGGGTATTTAAAGCTACTAAAAGCTACACTGATTGGAAAGAAGGCTCTTTTTCGCCCTCTCTCCATCAATGCTCCGTTTTACGGGTATTTAAAGCTACTTAAAGCTACACTGATTGGAAAGAAGGCTCTTTTTTCCCCTCTCTCCAACAATGCTTTGTTTTACGGGTATTTTTAAATACCCGTAAAACAAAGCATTGTTGGAGAGAGGGGGAAAAGAGCCTTCTTTCCAATCAGTGTAGCTTTGAGTAGCTTTAAAAAGCTACTCAAAGCTACACTGATTGGAAAGAAGGCTCTTTTCCCCCTCTCTCCATCAATGCTCCGTTTTACGGGTATTTAAAGCTACTTAAAGCTACACTGATTGGAAAGAAGGCTCTTTTTTCGCCTCTCTCCATCAATACTCTGTTTTACGGGTATTTAAAGCTAAGTACTCAAAGCTACACTGATTGGAAAGAAGTTGAAGTGTGAGGCCATTAGTGATCGAACTGGTGACATCTCGCTCCGAAAGCTACGCACCTACCAACTTAGCTACACTTGTTCCTTAAATACCATGTAAACGATTCAAAGAGATGCTGATGAAGGTCGATCAAACTTTGAATTATAATAATAATAGTATGTAGTTACTTATATGGCGCATTTCTGGCCTCAATGCGTCTCACAATTTATTGAAAATGAATCAACATTATAATTAACATAATAATCAAAACCTGCAACAGAAAGAGAATCTTAGACACACTGAATAACATTGGATAAAAAGGGGGATATTTATTAAGAGAATAGATCCTGATGAAGGCCGACCAAGTATGGTAAAAACATGGACAAAATTAAACACTGCAGCAAACCCTTCCTCACCCTCCGGTATATATAAGTCAGTAGAGTAAAAACCCGCATATATGAACACCCAGTTTTGGAGTTTTTATTCTTATTTAACGGGTGTTTATTGAAAAATCAGCCTGAAGGTGTTCTTAAGGTGTTCTTAAAGTGCATATATGGGTACGCTAGTTTCAATTTCAAAATAAAGATTCGACTTTTAAAACATCTTTGGTAGTTAAAATCTCGATTTTAAGTTTTTTATGTGCCTTTTTGGGTCTCAAAGTTGTCAAAATAGCCTTTTTGGGTTCCCTGTGGGGAAAATTATGAGCCTTCAAATGAGTCTGGACACTAAACTTCGTGACGTAATTGCCGGGACTTGTTTCTAAAATATATATTACTATATAGACTACCAATACATGTAGATGATATCAATGTGTAAGTTCAAAAATGTTATTAAAAAAAATCTTAACAGCAATAATAATATCAAAACAGTAGAAAAATATTGATCTTATTTTTTTTTAAGAACACTTTTTAATTTTTCAGGCTGATTGTGTTCTTATTTACATGGTACTTAAAACGCCAAAATTTAGGCTGGGTGTTCTTAAACCACTTGTTCTTATATGCTGGTTTTTACTGTATAGCAATTTCAAAATACACGGTCACAGAATGTTTGTGCGATTTATTCGAAATCGCTTTGATCAAACACTTTAATTATCATCTGAATAGCTGTGCCTGAATGCGAAGTTTAATATGTATATAGTCATTTTTGTGAAGCTCATCGAAAACGGAAGATATTTTAGGAAAACTGATTTCAATGATCATTGCTTTCTGTTGCCATGGAAATGCCAATCGAGTTGAAATTGACTTCAATCAAAACTTCCATCTATGTTGGTGTAAAATTCATTTTGAACAGACCAGAAAATATTTATCAAACCACTAAATGAAAATGAGAAGTGTGGTCAATAAAAAACACCTTCAATTCCCGACTCCAAAAAGGAGTTTGGGACCTCGCGCTAGAATGGCCGAGGAGGCCTGGGCAAAGCGTCTGGGTAGACGGGAGAGCCTACGTAGCAAGCAGTTGATGTAATGTATTCATAAAAATACAATGCATCACATGTAATACAATAGATAGAACGACAATAGAATACAATAGATTTTGTGCATACATTACATCAACTGAGTGCTATGTAGGCTCTCCCCTGGGTAGACAAGAAAACAAAATGGCGTCTTCGTTTGAACATTCAAACACTATCGATAAAACTACTACTAAAAAGGATAATTTAACCGAAAAAGACATTCAGTCAAACTTACAGCAATCAAAAAGTAGTATTCTTGATTTTGTGTTTGGCAAACTCCAAGGAGTGTTTTAGATGACGCATCATTGTCTCCTCCTAAAATGGCAAATAAAATGGAAAGTAAATGAATAAAAAATGCATGAATACATGCATAAGAAGGAAATAAATGAATGAATTAATAGTTAAACAAATTAAAGAATAAATGAATGGATGGATTGATTGATGAAATAAAAAATAAAAAAATGACCATAAATGTATGAATGAATGAACAGATTGACAATTGAATGAGTGAATGGATTGAAGTTATATCGCTTCCTTGTTTCAAGTTTGAGTTAAGTGCACTAGTCAAAATGGGTGTGGTCTCAGCAAAATGGGCGTGTCCACACGCGTAACTTGAAAAGTATGTAACTCGAAGCGCATAACTCAAGTTTTTCTTCCTTCGATTGGATTGACAGAAAGACAGATGAATGCATGAATGGGAGAATGGATTAAAAAAATGGATGGATGAATGATTGGATGAATGGATGAATTAATGTGATGGAATGGATGAATGAATGAATAAATGCATGAATGTATGAATGCATGAACACACGCACAAATGAACAAATGTATGGATGGAAGTACACATGCATCAAGTACCTATCATTGCTGGAGACCCATGTTTTTTAAAGTGCTGCAAAATTTCTTGAGCTTTTCCTGGCACTTCTGATCCTGATGAAACATGAATGATCTTGCAACTTATCTGGAGCCAAGAACAAACACAATGGTAACATTTTAACATCAGAAAGACAATACAATATGTACTCAATCAAACCATCAATCAATCAATCAATCAATCAAACCATCACTGAATCAATCAATTAATCAATCCATCCACCAATCAAACCGTCGATCAATAAATAAATAAATCCATCCATCAATCAAACCATCAATAAATAAATAAATCCATCAAGCAATTCATTAGTCAATCTGCCAATAAACAATTAATAACACAGGGTTCGTGCTGATGTCAGTAAACAAAATCTAAGGAGCTTTCAAGGAGTTTTCAAGGACCAAAAAGTAATTTTTAAGCACTTTTTGCGACAACTTTGATGACATAAATGATATTCCTGTCATTGTTAACGTCACACAGAATGAACACATTTTATTTTAATTTTTAATTTTTAATTTGCAATACTAGAATTTTTACCCTATTTAAACTAGAATTAAGGAGTTTTTAAGGAGTTTTTGCGGATTTTCTAAAATTCAACCTGGGCTTTTCAAGTGCCCTTAAAAACGTAAATCAAATCTAAGGAGTTTTCAAGGAGTTTAAGGAGTAGCACAAACCCTGATAACAATCAATCAATCATTATAACAATCAATCAATCTGCCAATCAACAAATCAATCCATCAATCAACCTGCCAATCAACAAATCAATCCATCAATCAACCTGCCAATCAACAAATCAATCAACCTTCCAATCAACAAATCAATCCATCAATCAACCTGCCAATCAACAAATCAATCCATCAATCAACCTGCCAATCAACAAATCAATCCATCAATCAACCCGCAAATCAACAAATCAATCAATCAATCAACCTGCCAATCAACAATTCAATCCATTATTCAATCAACCTGCCAATCAATATAGCAATCAATCAATCTGCCAATCAATATAACAATCAATCAACCCGCCAATCAATAATTTAATCTGCCAATCAATCAATAAAAGAGACAACCCTGAGGTCAAATTTTATGACTTACATCATATAAATGATCCAGAACCAAAAACACTTCAGTTGAACCAATCCATTCCTTTGAACCAATAAATGTAGGCGGTTTGTCCTTGAGATCTACAAGAACAGTCTGGATCTCCTTCAAGCTTGGCACTGCCTGTTTTCTGATGTCACTTGGTTTATATGAATTATGACAAGCCCAGGAACAGAGTGACTGAAGGCTACGGTATCCACAACCCCAACCCTGTAGAAAACAAAAATGTATAAAAACTTGATAAAAGTAGCTTTGCTTGATTTGTGATATTTAAAATAAAAACTAATGCAAGTAAGTTTGATTTTGATTTTATCGACGTTTCGACACCATCCAGCGTCATTTTCAAGAGTACACTAAATATTCAAAATTAGGGTGTCTTAAAATATAGTACTGTATTCGAAAGTCCCATGGTGATAATAGTGTTGACAGAATTAACAAAAGTTCTTCGCTCTAACAGAGTCTGATTGGATATTAAGTGATGGTGTTATTTTACGGATAAGTAAAAACTTGCTAATGGTACTTGTTTTCCCCTCTAAGTGACGGACCATTAGATAATTGATGGGGATCTGATTGCTGGATGCCTCCAAAAAATACAGAGCACAGCTGTAAAAAAAATATCGTGCACTACAACAAAAAACCTGAAAAAATATTGTGCACAGCTCAGCGCAAGGGCAAATATCCTGCGCCGCAAAATTGACTAACTCCTCCCTCCCTTCCTCCCTCTCTACCCCATAATATATCTAATGCACCATCCAGTTAGATTCTATTTGTTGCTCATTTTTTAATGTTGAGAGTGAAGAGAAGCAATGTTCAATATGAGAGGCATGATGGTCTATTGGTCAGGGGTTGAATTCCGGGCCTAATGGTCTGGGTTCGATTCCCAGTTCGTGTGATTATGTTGTGTCCTTGGGCAAGACACTTTACTCAATCTCTATATGCCTCATCTTCTCGGATAAGGATGTAAAGCTGGAGGTCCCGTCTGCCTTCACTCTAACTTCTATATAAGGTGGACGTATTTAAGATCCTGTTGTGCTCTTTGAAAAGAGAAGGGGATTGTCTCCTGGCACAGCAGTCAGGTCTCAAACCAGCTAGAGCATATAAGCCTCAAAGAGAGGGACTGCTCTTTCTATGGTAATTAAATTAAATAAATAGAGCATCGTTTGTCAAACAAACCAACTGACAACAGGCAAGTTGACCAAGAATCTAACCAACTGAATGACCACTTTGCCATCACATTAAAAGTACAAGTTTGAAGATGCATTATTATGATTGTACCATAATAGCCTCACTTGACTTTATAAGTTAATAAAGCAAAAGCACCACAAGACTACAATGTATATATACACCTATTTCAAAAATCGTTGTCGCAGCCGAAGCTATAGTCCACACTTTAAAGCCTGCAAAGGATGTTGGTTATATGGACTTAATTTGTGATTTATTGCACATTTTGTTTTAAAAAATATTTGTATTTATATCTAACATTGCAATAACTCGTTATGGTCATATAACACAAACACGTACAACCAAAATATGCTATGAATAAATCGATAACAAGAGAAGAAATACCGACATCCTTTGCAGGCTTCAGAGTGTGGACTGTGGCTTTGTTTGTGACAACTATTTTTGAAATAGGTGTATATATATGCAAGGTTTGCTGACACTTGCATGATGAACAGATGCTAGTGAGAAAGGACTATAGAGAAATGATGGTGAATGAAGAATGAATAAATAAACGAACGAATGAATGAATGAATGAATGAATGAATGAATGATAGGTAATAGAATGAAATTTAATAAGTTCAATCAATTACTAGAGGGAATAATGAATGAATGAATGGACAAACGAATGACTAAATAATTATATGAATGAACGAACGAATGAATGAATGAATGAATGGATTATCATTGTAAGTTTATATATAGAATGCAATCACAAACATTTCATCCGAAACGTTCAATCAACACAGTCACGTGTATAAAGATGGTACTGGTACCTTGTCATTCACACCATCAACTAAATAGTGATAATACTCATAATTCCCTTGAACCAATCCAATTTCTTTAGCATCAGGCAGAAGATCTACGCCTTCGTGAATGTTCTTCAAAAGACAGGACGCGTTCATTGAAAATTAGACAAGAAATTACAAGGAAACGTAATTTTCAACCAGAAGTTTGTTTTGAAACTCGCTCCAAGATTTTCGACTGAGCCTGTTTTGCTACTAGACAGCGGCAACAGATGCATCTACATGCGTAGTTTTACAAGGGGGGAGGGGTAAGTTTTGAATCGTTTAATGTAAGAGAGAAAAATCCATTTTAAAAACCTGTTCACAGAATCAAAGTTTAAAGTAGTATTTATTGTAGTTTTTTTTGCTTTTTTCTAATATATTTTGGAACATTTCTGGAACTTGTAGTATTGAAAGTGAAAGTATTTCGGTTTTTTTTGTCACTAGACTACCCCACTGGGTAGGCCATAACTTCATGAAAGATACTCAGAAATCCGTGTTATACTAGCAAAACTCGACATGGAGTCCAAATAAGTCTTGTTTTTCCCTTTCTTTTACTAAAAGTTGCCTTTGAACGGGCTTGGGATGGTCAATGATACGTCTTCTGCTCTTGTTCCTGTAAATGACAACAACTCAGCCAATGATTCGAATGTTTTATGTATCGTGAAAGACGAGACTTCTGTGGAATGGGCGACTCAAACAATCACAGTTAAACTTGCGTCGTCGTCTCCTGTCCAAGACCTAGTTTCTTACGTCTCTAAAGAGGCTAACTACACTGAGGACTCTTTCCTTTTAGTATGGGTTAACTCACATCAAATTGAGAAAGACGGCAAAGAAGTTGTTCTCAATGAAATCAAAGACACTAGTTTAGCTGAACTAGGTCTCTCCATCGATGGCAAAAATAGATTTATGATCAAACAAAAAGATGGAGTCGATCCACAGAAGTTAAGGGTATGTACGTTTGAGCCTTTATATTATACAAATTTGTAGTCTAATACAGGATCTAATATGTTTTTTTTCGAACTATATTAAACACGAAAAATTTCAGGCCGGAAGACCAAGTCGAAATTGTTATTGCAATTACTTACTATTCTTTTTTGTCTTACGAGAGAATTGCTTTATTATTATGTTAATCCTATTTTACATTTATTCATAATTTGTTTGTTTTAGAAAATTTACATCTGGAGAAATCACTTGATAATATTTTATTATTGAATATTTATATATAAAAACTACATTAACCTACTAGATTACATGTAGATGCTCGCTAGTATTACTTAAAGACTCAAGAATATTTTTTATCAATTGTGTATGATTAAAGGAAGCATAACAACAAATTATCTTTCGCGACTGTTGTTTCTATATCTGTGCATTGCAATGAAAACAGCGGTTATCATATTTTTACTAAGAGGAAACATTTGTAATACACCTCTCAAATGTTCCAAGTAGAAATTCTGCAGACATAGCTGCCAAAAGTCCCCTGCTGCTATTAGTAGTTGGCACAACTTAAAACTAAATGGAAACTAGCGAGTAAACTAGTATAGGCTTCGCCAGTATTTGATATAAACAATAGGCAATAGAATGAAATTTGTAACACTGTTAAAGTTGTTGACTTAACTTTACTGACGTTTCGAGCTTTAGCCCTTCGTTGGAGTAAAAAAGTAGACTAAGACTTACAACGTAAAACTAGTTTACTGGAAATAAGGGAAATATGTTTTAGTTCAAGTCCAATTTCTTTTAAGAATTAACTTCCTTGTTTAAGTAGTTAGAATCACCTAATTATACTAGTCAGAAGCTTGCTGTTGCGCATCACTTGGTTATAATTTCTATTAATTAAAGTTTAATCATCTGTGACCATTTGTCTGTATGGATAAATACATTGTAAACATAGGAATTCAATTTGCACTTGTGGTAGTGGTTAAAAGAGCGAAAACACTAAAAGTTCCATGATATAAAAACAAAATAGTTACTAACTAATAGTTTCTATTTCAAAGTCACTGTTTATAGTCATTATCACTCTTGAAACAGGAACCATCAAAATACAAAAAGAAACAATACCTCATTATAACAGCACCGCATGTACACTGAGATGTCTGTTTTCAGTTTCTTTTATTCTTGCTTAGTGGGAGACCATTTTAATTATACCTCATTTAAGAAATGAAATGTGTCTGTGTTTTAATTCATGCGCTAATGAAAACCAAGATCCATTTGGGAGAATTTGAGAGCAGATCAGTCCAAACATGAGACAAAGTTATTTCTCCCTACATTGCATTCCATCAAAAATGAACAATTAATGTATGTGCCCGAAAGATAAAAAAACATAAAAACTTGCCTTTGAATGAGCACACATGTATGTTTGAAAATGGTGTGAGTTATCTTTCATGCTCTCATAAAAACACAGGTTTTTGACCAATCAATGCACATGTACTATCCCAATTATTTTAAATAATTATAATTAATATCACCATCTTTATAGTCAATGTTTTATCTGTGTTGCAGGAAGGCCCTGAGCTATCTGAAAGTGTTGTTGGTAATCTTTTCCAAGAGAGCAATGCTGCCAGTGCTAGTTCCTACTCTGGATCCTACTATTCAGGAGATCTCTCCTACTATGGGAAATCTGATACAGGTATATTATGTAAACAACTCTCATTATGAGCTTTTATCAGAGGGTGGCCAAGGGATAATGTGTGACGCGTGATTTAGGCTAAAATAAATGTGTGATTCGTGAAAATAACAAACAATTTAGTTGTTATACATGAATACTATGTTGAATGTTGAATGTGACTTAAATTTGTATGTGATGCGTAAATATCATGAATATCAATTTGTGAAACGTGATGACGACCCCCTCCATCCCCCCCCCTCCCCCCCCTGGCCACGCTCTTATCAGACAATGGCCATGTTTATTCCCATGAGAGCGAAAACCTTTGTTTGGAATGTTCTGAAAGGCATGAAAGCAAGGACAAGGGGACCTAAGGGACTCAAAAACTATGAATGTTCCAGAACATCTTTTAGAGTCAAGTGTTCACACTTTGATGCAAAGGACTTTAAGCACTTGGTGCTTCAACTGCTACTGCTAATAATATTTGTTATGCAGGTTTTGTTGGCTTGGTGAACCAAGCAATGACATGCTACCTCAATAGCTTGATGCAGTCATTGTACATGACACCAGAGTTCCGTAATGCTATCTACAAGTGGGAAGCTACAGGCAGCGAGGAAAAGGATATCAAATGTATCCCATCACAGCTACAAAAACTCTTTCTCTTGTTACAGGTAAAACCTTTTTGCAAACTGCAGTATTTGGTGAAAAACTATTTAAAAAATGGATGTTTAATATTCATATTTCATGTAAATTATTATACATATATTTGAGACGTATGTGAAAAAAATGCATTATATACGTACAACATTACATTACAGGTACTAAATGCTATGATAAAATATGCAAAAAGAAACTGGTTTCACCATAGACCGAATCGAAATATGGCGTACTCTCCCTCATGTTCACATTGGAAAACAATAGAGTTTTCACATGTATGCGAGGCTGGGCAGTCAAGAAGAATTGTTATTCAAATTGGCCGCCATATTCGGTGTATGAGCAGCACTTTTGAGCCATGTAATTTTGGTATCAAATAGGTTTAGACATGCATTTACAGTGATTTATTCCTCACCTTCGTGCCAAGAGAGCAGTACATGCAATCATTCATGACTGGCATATAATCTCCACACACACCATGTACATGAACTAGATAGACTAAAATGTTAGATGACTTTGTTCATTATTTTATTATAGACTAGTACCAAGAAAGCTGTTGAGACGACAGACTTAACCAAGAGTTTTGGCTGGGATAGCAGTGAGGCATGGCACCAACATGATGTCCAGGAACTGTGTAGAGTCATGTTTGATGCACTGGAAAGCAAGTTCAAAAGTACTGACCAGGTATAAATAATGAGACTTCTGTAACACTCTTAATCAATATCATCTTGAGAATTTTCATTATCAAAATAACCACCATTCCCATCTTCATTATCATTATAATCATCATTATCATCATCACAATCATTTTCATCATCATTTTCATCATCTTCATCATCATCTTCATCATTATCATGTTCGATCATTACAACAGACCCTTTGGTAACATTACCAATATCACCATCATCATCATTATCACCATCATCACCATGATGTTCAATAAGGAAAGAGTATTTGGTAGCAGCATTATCATCATCATCACCCTCAAAAAATAAACTTAACAAGATTGAGGGACGTAAAAGAACTCCGTGTTCAGACATAGGTTGTATGGTGGCAGCTTAATGCACCTCGATATACCTTCAACTCAAACACATTGAGGAAGCGCATTGAGAAATTCTAGAAATGTGCTATATATAAGAACTAGCAACTATCATTATCATCATCATGATTATCCTTTAATAGCTCTAATCAACTGCTCTCTTTGTTATTGTATTTGCAGGAAGATTTAATCAACAAGCTCTATCAAGGGAAAATGAAGGATTATGTCAAATGTCTTGAGGTACTGTAGGGTACAATGTATAGCAATGCATATAGATAACATTTGTAGTGTTTCCTTGAATTAACCTTCTCCCTCTATAATGAATTTATAAAATATTTGAAATACAACGCATTCTCTGATTGGCTGGCTACCAAATTTATATCAGGGGGCAGAGAGATGCTTTGCTAATTCTCATAGAAAAGTTCAAAAGTATTTTTGAAAAGCAATATAGAATGTCCACTTGTATCTGTATAAACGCTCTTAGAGATGTAGAGCACTCATTTTATTTTACAAAAAATACAAGTGATGAGTGGGATATCCATAGTACGCTACAAGAAAACATTTTAACCATTTTATCCTACATGTACATCATATAAAATAAAGAGAACCATGGGAAGATGCAGTTGAATACTGCTGAAGATACAACAGCTTTCCAGCATCAGCATTTTATATCATGTGGGCTAAATATATTAATTTTATAAGTATCTTTAGTTTAAAGTATTGTTGTGCAATGTTTAGTGTGGTAATGAAAGTGCCAGAACAGATGCCTACCTTGACATTCCCTTGGCTATCAGGCCCTTTGGTGTAGATAAAGCTTTTGGCAGTGTGGTAAGTAATAACACCATGATTTGTGCTGATCATAAAGGATATATTTTAGCTTTAATATAGATAATGATGGCTTACAAGATTGTTTTTATTTCAGATTCCCATCCTTTTTTTTCTATGGTATTTTATACTCTGTTTTGATTTTGTAGGAAGAAGCATTACATGCATTTGTTACACCTGAGATTTTGAACGATACAAATCAGGTACATTTTATCAATTTTCATTAATCTATTCATTCATTTATTGAATATATTTCATTCATCCATCCACCTTTCCATCCATCGATTCATTCATTCATTTATTAATATTACATTAATTCATTTATTGAAATAATTCCATTCATTCATCCATCCATCCATCCACTCTTGCATTCATTCTTGAAGTTTCACCTCACACGTACATCATTGATTTATGTATTTCTTTATGATTTACAATGTATACTATGTCTTTGTGATCATTATTAACTTTTTTCTATTATCTGACAGTATTTTTGTGAGAAATGCAACAAGAAATGTGATGCCCACAAGGTAATTTACTTCATTGATTCACAAAAGATTGCTTTTATTTTGAAAATTACAATTAATGTTTTTTTTTTTTTTTTTTTTTTTTAATGCCTTTATTTGGTAATAAACATTCCTTAAAATTACAGAATAAATATAAACTAATAACTAATATAAACTATTTCAACTGTTTACAAAGACTTTAAATTTATCAAAATGTGTAGGGAGGCAATTACATTTCTTTGCTATTTCGTATTCTATACGTTCATTTAGCTTGACATAAGCTTTGAAGCCGTGAATTGTTAAATTATTAAGGTTACTGTGAACCTTTAAGCCAAAAATTTGGCTGATTTTTTTTTATTTAAAGATTATACCATTTATAGCATAAACTTTTGATTATTGAAACAAACAAATCATAATGTTACATACTTCCAGAGATATTAAAATAAATTCGTTTTTATGGAAAACAAATTTACTTGAAAAGTGACATTATAATCCTATAATCCTATTATTGCTTGGTTCGTTTATGAGATATCATGTTGCGTTACTTTTCTAAATTTCTTCATAATTTTAGATATTTCTTGATTTACTTGCTTTACTATTTCATTTCAACTTATTTTTGTTCGCCATGTTTACCGATTTGTGCTCTAAAAAGTATTTTATGAGCATTTGTTATCTGATTTATAAAAACGTCCCGCAGAGTATTACCAAAACAAAACAGGAAACCACGATCTCTATTGGTTGATTTGTGACCTTTAAGTGACCTCGATGACAGATAGATGAAGTGGGTGTCAATGTTTACAAAACTTTCAAAGCCCGATTTCTAGCTTTTAATTTTGCGCATACTAGTCAACTTTAAAAGGATAACCTGCAAAAAATTACGGTTCCAAAACCTTCGAAATTAGCGCAAACACTACTCAACTCATCAAAATTAAAACCGTGTGAGCGTTTATTGATTGATAGCGTGGTTTTTTATTTATGAAGTCGAATATTAACTAAATATTGAATATTTACGTTTCGTTACTTAGCTCTAAATAACTTCTAAACTAAGTAAAATATTGAGAAACGCTCACACGGTCTCAGAGATCAATATATGCTGACAAACATTATGCATTAAAATTCAGCAAAAGACAGATAGTTTTTCCAGGTTATCCTTTTAAACAAAGACACCCGATTTCACTAAGAGTCTTTCTCACGCACTACAAATTAATGTTTTACAGAAAAAAACTGCATAGACGTATTCTTTGTTTATTAAGCTTTAAAATGATGTATAATGTCATAAAATATTATTTAACGCGACGCGAAAATAATTTTTTAACGAAAGGTACCCGCGAAGGTTCACAGTAACCTTAAGTTTACCCCTGTTATTGTATACATATACTTTATACAACAAAAGGAGGAAGTCAATCAATATTTCATTTTCGTTCTGATTTGAGCCTAATAATAGTAATGGAAGTTCTAATTTTGGGAAATCAATCCCATATTCTTTTATCCAGATAGTTATATCCTCATACAATCTAGAGGAGATATTACAATATACAAATAAATGTTCTATCGTTTCTATTTCTATGTTACAATATGAACATAGTGGAGAGTCTATAATTTTAAATTTAAACAGATGCTTATTTACATACAAAATGTTCATTAAGAATCGGTAGTGAAACCACCTTAATTTAACATCAATTGTTATCCTGTGAATGTGAGTGAATATTTCATTCCAATTAATACTAATTTGTAGAACCTTTTCCCACCGTTTTACCGATGTAGGAGGAGAGGTGCTCTTTTCTATTAATTTGCTATATATATGTTTCGTGCTAATTTTATCTATAGAGAGAGATCTATTAGATATTTTACAATTAATGTTATTAAATTAACTATTTATAAAATATTTGAGATACTATGTGCACTCTGATTGGCTGGCTATCATGTTTATATGAGAGGATATGCTCAGCAAAAACTTTTTTTTAAAATAATGATTACAACATGCATGAGTGACCATGTTGTATCGGCAGATACACAGCCGCGAATGTTGTAAACAACTTAAAAAACGTCTAGGTTAGCTCTTTCATATTTTACCAAAATTTTCAAGATAAAAATAAATTTCGCCGGAGCTTATAACAAACACAGTGATATTAGTCCTAAAGATATAAATACTCTAGGAACTGCAGAGCATTCGATAAGTCGAAGAAGCTATCAACTACGCCTCATGTTTCTTTACAACTTCTCTCTCTACAGCTCCCAGCGTGTTTATATCACAGAATTAGACAAGTGCACCATTTTATATTAATTTTCTTAAATATTTCTATAATTCTCTGGAAATTTTTGCTCTTTCTCTGTGTACTGAAAACCTATTGCATTCTTTGTAAGCTATGTTCTATTGTTTTATTTGGAGTCTTTTGTTGTTTCTGTGTCAGTATACAAAAAAAAGTAACAAGTGTAGCTTAGCTGGTTAGTGCGCGGCTTTCAGAGTGAGAGGTCACAAGCTCGATCCCTAGTGGCCTTACACTTGTTTCAGTCGACTTCTTTCCAATCAGTGTAGCTTTGAGTAGCTTTAAATACTCGTAAAACGGAGCATTGATGGAGAGAGGGGGGAAAAGAGCCTTCTTTCCAATCAGTGTAGCTTTGAGTAGCTTTAAATACTCGTAAAACGGAGCATTGATGGAGAGAGGGGGGAAAAGAGCCTTCTTTCCAATCAGTGTAGCTTTGAGTAGCTTTAAATACTCGTAAAACGGAGCATTGATGGAGAGAGGGGGGAAAAGAGCCTTCTTTCCAATCAGTGTAGCTTTGAGTAGCTTTAAATACTCGTAAAACGGAGCATTGATGGAGAGAGGGGGGAAAAGAGCCTTCTTTCCAATCAGTGTAGCTTTGAGTAGCTTTAAATACTCGTAAAACGGAGCATTGATGGAGAGAGGGGGGAAAAGAGCCTTCTTTCCAATCAGTGTAGCTTTGAGTAGCTTTAAATACTCGTAAAACGGAGCATTGATGGAGAGAGGGGGGAAAAGAGCCTTCTTTCCAATCAGTGTAGCTTTGAGTAGCTTTAAATACTCGTAAAACGGAGCATTGATGGAGAGAGGGGGGAAAAGAGCCTTCTTTCCAATCAGTGTAGCTTTGAGTAGCTTTAAATACTCGTAAAACGGAGCATTGATGGAGAGAGGGGGGAAAAGAGCCTTCTTTCCAATCAGTGTAGCTTTGAGTAGCTTTAAATACTCGTAAAACGGAGCATTGATGGAGAGAGGGGGGAAAAGAGCCTTCTTTCCAATCAGTGTAGCTTTGAGTAGCTTTAAATACTCGTAAAACGGAGCATTGATGGAGAGAGGGGGGAAAAGAGCCTTCTTTCCAATCAGTGTAGCTTTGAGTAGCTTTAAATACCCGTAAAACGGAGCATTGATGGAGAGAGGGGGAAAAGAGCCTTCTTTCCAATCAGTGTAGCTTTGAGTAGCTTTAAATACTCGTAAAACGGAGCATTGATGGAGAGAGGGGGGAAAAGAGCCTTCTTTCCAATCAGTGTAGCTTTGAGTAGCTTTAAATACTCGTAAAACGGAGCATTGATGGAGAGAGGGGGGAAAAGAGCCTTCTTTCCAATCAGTGTAGCTTTGAGTAGCTTTAAATACCCGTAAAACGGAGCATTGATGGAGAGAGGGGGGAAAAGAGCCTTCTTTCCAATCAGTGTAGCTTTGAGTAGCTTTAAATACTCGTAAAACGGAGCATTGATGGAGAGAGGGGGGAAAAGAGCCTTCTTTCCAATCAGTGTAGCTTTGAGTAGCTTTAAATACCCGTAAAACGGAGCATTGATGGAGAGAGGGGGGAAAAGAGCCTTCTTTCCAATCAGTGTAGCTTTGAGTAGCTTTAAATACTCGTAAAACGGAGCATTGATGGAGAGAGGGGGGAAAAGAGCCTTCTTTCCAATCAGTGTAGCTTTGAGTAGCTTTAAATACTCGTAAAACGGAGCATTGATGGAGAGAGGGGGGAAAAGAGCCTTCTTTCCAATCAGTGTAGCTTTGAGTAGCTTTAAATACTCGTAAAACGGAGCATTGATGGAGAGAGGGGGGAAAAGAGCCTTCTTTCCAATCAGTGTAGCTTTGAGTAGCTTTAAATACCCGTAAAACGGAGCATTGATGGAGAGAGGGGGGAAAAGAGCCTTCTTTCCAATCAGTGTAGCTTTGAGTAGCTTTAAATACTCGTAAAACGGAGCATTGATGGAGAGAGGGGGGAAAAGAGCCTTCTTTCCAATCAGTGTAGCTTTGAGTAGCTTTAAATACCCGTAAAACGGAGCATTGATGGAGAGAGGGGGGAAAAGAGCCTTCTTTCCAATCAGTGTAGCTTTGAGTAGCTTTAAATACTCGTAAAACGGAGCATTGATGGAGAGAGGGGGGATAAGAGCGCACCATAGGAACTACTGACGCTAAATAATAGTACTTTCCCTTTTAAGTGACAAAACTACAGTGTGTCATTTTGTTTTGATTGCAGGGCTTGAAGTTTCTTAGTTTTCCATACCTTCTTACATTACAACTGAAGAGATTTGCTTTTGACTACAATACCTTACACCGCATCAAACTCAATGACAGAATGACATTCCCTATGTTCCTGGATCTAAATAACTTCATTGTTGAATCTGAGGTACTGTGTAATAATATGATAATCATAAATAATAAATTACTGTGCGTTTCACATAACTTTTGACTGCAGATTCCTCATGTACTGAGGTACTTTGCAATAATATGATAATAATAATAATAATAATAATAATAAACTACTGTGCGTTCCACATATAGCTTTTGACTGAGAATTTGAAGTTTGCTTCAAAGTTCAAAGTGAGCTTTGTTAGTGACTTCAAACTTACTTCCTAGTTAATTCGACAATTAGGTAGAATCAAGGTCTTATCCTAAGCAAATAGCAATGGAAAATTCTCACTGACAAGGAGCTAAGGATATTTGTCGACTATTCAAACAGAGTAATGATATCAAGGATAACATAGATTAATCCCAATCTAACCAAATTAACAAATTTAAGCAGGAAGCTCACCAACAAAGTCAGTTGTGAACTTTGAAGTATGGTGACATTTTGAGAACTTACAAATGAACTTTGATTCTGTAGTCAAACGTTATGTGAAATGCACTGTAATAGTGATTGTCAATAAATGTTTATTCAATGCTTTGCTGGACACCTGCAATCACACATTCTGTTCCCAAATAGGTAAATTCTGCATATACACTGATAAAGAATAAGTATATGTACATAGTACAGTGTACGTGCATATTCACATGTGAATTTGTGTTACAATTTTAAAATTACAGTGTATTGTATAGAAAACTAGTGGGAGATCAGAGCAGTGGTGTTTACTGACATAAGTTTTATTGCTCACGCTATATCCTCAATACGCACTCTCCAATTCCGTTACAGTTAAGACTTTGATACATGTCTGTAAGACTATGATGTCAACTAAATTGCACAGGGAGCCCAATATATTCACAACAATTATTATTATTGACCCTTCTTATAAATGCTTAGTTTTCAACTCTTGATGTCCAAACCATTCAATGTGAATGCAGTTTAAATTGAACTAGACGCACTTAGTGTGTTTACTCAGGCTACGTCATAGAGTAGTAATAAAAATTATTGATAGGTGGTTTACCTGTGACATTATGTCATGTGTATTAATCTCGACACAACGATACACCTAGAGATAGAAAAGGTAAACCTAGACTCAGGCTCCCCTGCGGGGTAGCCTGAGTAATAAATTTGAGGTCTAGCTAATCAAATATAAAATTTTTTCCAGACCTGCAGCGAAGATGACCATAGCATGAAGGGGGATTCCCCTAGTAGTACAGAAACGGACAGTGGTGTCAGTGAGGGATACTCTGATAATGGTGCTCTTACAGAGGATGAGGAACCAGCAGCAGCAGGAAGAGATCATGTACAAAGTGATGACCAGGAAAGTGACCTGGAAGATACACTGAGATCTGGACAACAACCAACTATTGAGCAACCTAAGGTAGTTTTGTTATACCTAGAGGGATTTCATGACAGCCATGTTTGTGAAGAAATCCAGTGACGAATCGAAGCATTTTGTAAAACAAAAGGGTCTTTCCAAACAACTGCCCTAAACCTATTCAAACAGTAGTTGTACTGTTACAGTATTAATTGGCCAAGCCATATGCTTTTCATGAGCTTTTTATAGGCTTTTCATAATAGGCTTTTCATAATAGGTTATCATAGGGCTTTTTATAGGCTTTTCATAATCTTTTCATAGGTTTTGTGTCTGATCAATCCTTATTCCTACAAAAATTGATGAAAGTCAAACTTGTAATTTTGAAAATACTCCAACCGGATTGATTCTGGGGTCATTTATATGTCCAGTGTTTCATTGTTCATGTCAATATGTGTTTGTTCTTGCAGGGTCCTCATATCTATGAACTCTTTTCTATTATGATTCACTCTGGTAGTGCTAATGGTGGTCACTACTATGCTTACATCAAGTGAGTGCAATACAGTAAAACCTGTATAAGACCCTTATATAGTAAAACGAGCCTAAAATTTAACCTGAAAATTTCTTTTTTTTTTTGTAAAAAAAGAGCCATTTGCAAAAGCATTGACGTGTATGTAAAAAAAATGTAATTTTCAATTGACGACATTCTTCGTGGGTGTGATCATAAGACAGTTGGATAATGAACACTTGTGTCCTATGGGACATAGATTCTCTCACACTATAAAGCTAGGTTATATCTAGATCATTATACTAACCCTTACTTATAGTAGTACAGTACAGTACAAAACTTTCTATTGAATATAAACATTATGTATCAATTAACAGGTCCCTATCAGATGGCCACTGGTACTGTTTTAATGATCAATCTGTCACAAGGGTAAGTTGTGTGTGAATGTGTACTCTTATTGTACCTGTATTGAACATGGTTATGTATTAATGATATGAGATCTATGTTATTTATTTTTGCTTTGTTTTGTCCAGATTGGTGATGGAGAGATTGAAAGAAGTTTCGGTGGTTCAGAATATTCAAGGGGTTATTACTCCTCTATATATTCAAGGTCAGTCTGCATTATATAGGGAATATAAAATGGTGCATGTCTATAAACTGGGATATAAAGACGCTAGGAGCTGTAGAGCAAGAGAGAAGTTATTGAGAAATAACGGGCCAAAAGCCTAATAGAAAACCCACAGGAAACCCAATAATCCCGGCTTACATACAATCTTCATCCAACTGCCAAGACAGATATAGCATTCCACAGTTAAAACCAGTTATGCATTTGATATATATGTCTTACATTGTACAGGAGCTTATGTATGATCCTCCACACGAATCCCAGCTATCTGGGCATTGCATTTAAGGTGACACAGGTAACCCAACTATCCAGGCAAACATCTAACATTCTACACAGACTTGGTCTTGTGTATGACCAAGTAATCTGGGCATGCATTTAAGTTGACACAGGCAACCCAACTATCCAGGCAACGATCTTCCATTCTACAGGCACTTTGTCTTATGTATGATCCTCCATAGGAATCCCAGCTATCTGGGCATGCATTAACTGTGACACAGGAATCCCAGCTATCTGGGCATACATTGAATGTGACACAAGAATCCCAGCTCTCTGGGCATACATTAACTGTGACACAGGAATCCCAGCTATCTAGGCATATATTAAATGTGACGCAGGAATCCCAGCTATCTGGGTACACTTGTTGATCCATTTTTATGTTATTGCAGCTCGACAAATGCATATATGCTTATGTATCGACAAGTGAATAAACAAAGAAACACCAAATATCTTGAATTCAATGACTTACCACCTCACATAGTGAGATTATTGAAAAAGATCAAAACAGATGAAGAAATTGAAAGAAAACGGAAAGAGGATGATAAAAATACTTGCAAGGTACCAAGTTATGATATATTACTCAATATTGATTGACTGATTAATTAAATGACTTACTGGCAGATTGATTGCTTGATTAAATGACAGATTGATTGATTGATTAAATGACAGATTGATTGATTGATTCAATGACTGACAGGTTGATTGATTGATTCAATGACTGACAGATTGATTGATTCAATGACTGACAGATTGATTGATTGATTCAATGACTGACAGATTGATTGATTGATTCAATGACTGACAGATTGATTGATTGACAACAGATTGACCGATTGATTAAATTACTGACTTACTGACAGATTGATTGGTTGGTTGACTGATTGATTAAATTACTGACTTACTAACAAATTGATTGGTTGGTTGACTGATTGATTAAATTACTGACTTACTGACAAATTGATTGGTTGGTTGACTGATTGATTAAATTACTGACTTACTAACAAATTGATTGGTTGGTTGACTGATTGATTAAATTACTGACTTACTGACAGATTGGTTGACTGATTGACTGATTGATTAAACTACTGACTTATACTGACAGATTGATGGATGGATTGATTCAATGACTGACAGATTAATTGATTCAATAACTTACTGAAAGATTGATTGATTGATAAACAGATATTTGAGTTAATTAACTATTTATTGATTCATTCATTTGTTAGTATATTCATTCATTCATTCATCCAATTATTCATCCATTAATTTATTCATTCACTCATTGTTACATTTATTAAGAAGTCATCAATGTCCCACTTAACTAATTATGTAGCAGATAGGTAATATAATGAAATTTGTAACACCGTAAAAAATGTTGACTTAACTTTACTGACGTTTCAAGCTTTAGCCCTCCAACGAAGAGCTAAAGCTCGAAACGTCAGTTAACTTAAGTCAACATTTTTACGGTGTTACAAATTTCATTATACTACCTATCATTTATATCAAACACCGACGCAGCCTATACTAGTTTACTCGCTAGTTTCCATTTAATTATGTAGCAGATTGTATTAAGTCAAATTCATTTGTTTTCATTCAGATCAAGCTGTTCTACAATCATCCTGCACTTAAGAAGATTTGTGAAAGAAGACTTGAAATTCACAAGGACAGGACACTAAGTGATGCTGTTCAAGTTGCAATAAAGGTAACATAATTGTCATCATTATCATGAATGTTGTTATCATTGCTACTGTTGTCATCATCATTCTTGTCAAATCTAAAATGCATGTAAATAAAGTAGCTCATTCATGCCCTGAAGACAGACGCTAAGTCTGAAAGCTTGGTGACATTAAAATAAATTTATCCTAGGTGGTAGTAACAAAGATTTATAATGATCATTCTTGTCATCATTATCATCAATGCTAGCTATCATTATTACTGGACATCGTCATCATCATCATTCTTGTAATCATTATTATCAATGCTATCAACATTCTTGTCATCATTATCATAATTTATCATCAGTGCTATCATCATTATCGTCATCACCATAATCATCATTCTTGTCATCATTAATACTATATATTCTCACTGGTAATCATGTGTTTTACATCATCATCATTTCAATCATCTCCATTCTCATCATCATGTATTGACATTGCCATCTTCTTCATCATCACCACCATCATCACTATCCTCATTATTATATAATAATTTATTTATTTCTCCACAGGTTTTACCAGTTGAACATAAATACACCAAGGACCAATGTCGCCTGGTCAAATATGATGAATATTATGATACAATAGAGAAATCCTACGAAGGAGAAGATGACACACCCATGGGTACACTATTAGGTGGAGTCAAGTCGTCATACACTTTTGAACTCCTACTAGAAACAAGAGAACCACAAGAGCAGTTCATAGTATATAGAATAGGAGGTGAGATGTACTTTTTTAATAATACAGTGGTACCTCTATTAAGCAGTCACCCTTGGGACTTTCCAAAGTGACATGTTGATGATGATGATAATGATGGGGATAAAGAGGATGAGAATGAGAATGATGTTGATTAGGGTGATGATGATGATGATGATGATAATAGTGATGGTAATGACGATGGTGATGGGGAAGAGGGTAGGTCTCTTTTACCGGGTGTCCTATTCCTTTGAAATGATCATTATTTTATAACCAATGATAATATTGATAATTATGTTGGTGGGGGTGATAAATGATGATATGATAGCAGTGATAATAAATGATGTACACTCTATATGTCAGGTACAACACTCAAAGTCCACAAGGTTGATCTTGAAAGTGAACAAGTATTCCCTCCAGTCAATGTACGTGCATACTTAGAAGACACTGTTAAAGACCTAAAAGAACATATCGCAAAGGTAAATATGAGCCAGTGATTGAATTACTAAATATTTTTTTCTGTCTGTCTGTCTGTCTGTCTGTCTGTCTGTCTGTCTGTCTGTCTGTCTGTCTGTCTGTCTGTCTGTCTGTCTGTCTGTCTGTAGACCTGTCTGTCTGTCTTAATCTTCATACAATTGTAACATTCTTTTCTAGATAAAACAATTCATTCATCCATTCAGGACTATATTCATTTGTTGATTAATTAATTAATTAATTCAATCATTCATTTATTTACCCATGCAAAGGAATTTTATATGCACCTATTTCAAAAATCGTTGTCGCAGCCGAAGCTATGGCCCACACTCTAAAACCTGCAAAGGATGTCGGTTATATGGACTTAATTTGTGATTTATTGCACGTTTTTTAAAGAAATATTTATATTTATATCTACCACAACAAGAACTTTTTATGGTCACATAACACAAACACGTACAACCAAAATATGCTATGAATATATCGATAACAAGAGTCAGAAGAAATACCAACATCCTTTGCGATCTTCAGAGTGTGGACTGTGGCTTAGTTTGTGACAACGATTTTTGATATAGGTGTATATTATTGGTCCAATCTCCCACCAGTATCTACATGTGCACATGTATATTATCACAACTTATCTAATATGTATTTACTTTTCATGTGTTTAGAAACTATCTATGTCAGCTGACAAGATGAAGATAGTCATAGAGACACAAACAGACCTCAAAGTACTTGACAGCCCAAACAAACAACTCAAAGATCTAGGATTCTTTAAATCAGCCAAAGTAAGTGATCATACATCTACACCAATAACATTGTTGTTTATGTACCCACAAACTTAATTCAATTCAAATCAAATGGGAACTACAGTGGCGGATCCAGGATTTTCAAAAGGGGGGGATTTTGGAAAGGGGGGGGGATTTTGGAAAGGGGGGGGGATTTTGGAAAGGGGGGATTTTGGTTTCGGATATATAAAAACCCCAATAATGCTGGAGCTATCCCGGACATAAGATATAACTGCTTAGAAAAAGAGGGGGGGGGGGGGGAAGTCACCCAATTCCCCTCCCCTGGATCCGACCCTGAACTAGTGAGGTAATATAATGAAATTTGTAACACCATAAAAAATGTTAACTTAACTTACTGACGTTTCGAGCTTTAGCCCTTCATCGGAGTAAAAATTCAATTCATTCAATTTATTCGCTATGTATATTTTACAAATTTATTTAACAATATTCATTGAAACAGAATGCAATAGTAGTAGCTAACTGTAATAGCCAGCGGCTAGAATTGACAGTTAGCTTGATGTACTATTGATTTCATGTTTAATTGCTTTAAAAGAGGGGATAATTAATTAATTAATGAATTTATGAATAATTAGATAAATGAATAAATAAATAGAAAAAAGGTACAACATTACAGTTAATGGTTCAATTAACAATTAGACCCGCAGCCCGAATGGTCTACGAGTCAATAGCCCACGAGGCCGAGTCTTCGAGGCCAAGTGGGCTATTTACTCGTGGACCATGAGGGCGAGAGGTCTAATTGTTTTAGTATAAACCAACTAGTAGGTCAAACTTTGCCATATTTTGAAAGAAAAATAACATTTCAATCGTTTTATTTTGAAAAAATGACAGATAATCGAAAGTGAAAATACCGAGCGCGCGCTCAATGACGTGTGACGGCAAGTGAAAATGTATTCAAAACACATCGAAATTCTCCACAGTTTTAGTCATTTTCTTCATCAAGACTTTGTTTGTTTTAACGGCTGAAAATAGCATAATTTTACTGCTAAAACTACTATACATATTTGAACAACGGAGGAATAAAGAAAAGTTCAAGAAAAGTTTTTTAATCTGGCTTTCTCAATCAAACTGAAGAATCGTCTGATGGCGTCAGTAGCACGCGCTCTTCAAGTCAAAATTCATTCACAAAACATCAAAATTATGTGCTTTTTTGCCATTTTCTTGCTGGTACATTTGTAATTTACGATTTAAGGAAAAGCATTACATTTAGTACTAAGCTATTACAAGAATTAGAAGAATCAAGAAACGTTTTCAAAGTTTACAAAACCGGCACTTTTCGCTACTAGTGGTCTATCACTCAATAGACCATTAGTAGAGTAGCCAATCAGAATAAAGGATTCGTGATAGACCACTAGTAGGTTTATACTAATACTTATTTGCTCATGACATTCGATCATTTACTGATAAACTTGAGGCTGCCAACCGGTACACTTATCTACTGAACTCTCTCCATCAGTGCTCCGTTTTACGGGTATTTAAAGCTACTTAAATCTACACGGAAAGGAGAGAAGTCAAAACAAGGATGTGAGGTCACTGGGAATCAAACTCAGGATCTCTCGCACTGAACATCCTTGCTTCTCTAAACATAACAATGCCTCATTACATATTTACTTGTCTTTGATAGTGATGGATAGTCACTAAGAAGAACTATTAGACAGTAGCAATTTAAATATGTTCATGGATGTAGTATTTGTGACCTATACTACTCTTCTAGATGTTAAATAACCCCATTCTTTACTCTCAATCACATGACTTTTCATTGAAATCTTTAGTGCTTGACTGAAGGGCAAGTAACTTCACTTGGTATTCTAAAGAAACTTCTATTTTGTCTCTTCGTTTTCAAATGCTACATCCAAACACTAAGCAAAAACCCGGCATTTTTAGATAATAATAAACTAAAACAACAGTCACTTGTAGGTAAACTACAACTTTTTTGCCCTTCAGTCAGTACCGGAAGTGACGTCTATTGATAGTAAAGAATTGGGCACTAACAATTACTGATTGTTTTTGTAGATATTTGTTGAGAGTTCTGGAGCTGAAGACCAAGTGTTGTTTAATGATTCTAAATTGTATCAAATCCTGGACACTTATCAACACACTATTAGACTATTGGTATCATTACCACATCCATCTAGTAAACCAGACTGTAAGTACTGCTAGGTATTGCCATCATCAATCATCATTGTCATCATCATCATCATCATCCTTATTGTCATCATTATGACTATCACTGTCATCATTATCATTGTTTTCATTATCACTATCATCATCATCATCATCTTTATTGTCATCATCATTGTCATCATCATCACTGTCATCATGATTATCATCAGGTTTATCATTATCATTGTTATCACTATCATTATTATGACTATCACTTCCATTATCATTATTGTCATTTTTATCATTACTATCGATATCATCATCATCATTGTTATCATTATCACTATAATTAGCATCAATATTGATATTATCATCATCGTCATCATCAATATCATCACTATCGATATCATCATCATCTTTGTCATCATTATCACTATCATTATCATCACTATCAATATCATCATTATCACTATCATTATCATCACTATCAATATCATCATTATCACTACCATTGACATCACTATCAATATCATCATTATCACTATCATTGACATCATGTTTATTGTGATGTGTTACAGTTGATGATCAATCAGAGAACATTTATGACAATCCCAAAGAAGTGACTGTACCACGGGAATGTAAAGGTACAGTTACATTTAGTTGTATTCCTTTACTAAAAGTATTATCATTGACAATCTTTGCATTATCAATATAACAATCTACCATTATACCATTATAATGATCGTAATCATCATCACAATTATTAGCAACATTGACCACTATGGTGTTGATGATGATGATGGTGTTGATTGTGGTAGTGATATGCTGGTGATGATGATGATTATGTTGATGACGTTGATAATGATAATGGTTATTTAAGAAGATTGTGATGATGATGATAATAGCAATGTTGACAATGATGTTGGTGATGATGATGATGATAAAGATGACGATGGCAACGATGGCAACTTTGATGGTGATGATTATGTTGTTGATGATGATAACTTAAGCTGATGATAAAGATGATGATAATGATGTCAATATTGATGATGATGATGGTGATGATTATGTTGATAATGATGATGGTGAAGATGATTATGATGATCAAGATCATGTGATAACAATAATATTGATTAATTATTTTCTACATCGAAGAGAGCGACAATTATGACAATAATATTAATAATAGTGGGGATGAAGATTATTTGAAAAAAGAATCAATCAAGTTGTTTTGCTCGTTACAGAAAAAGAAGTCTATGTGGATAAAAGAATCCAGATGTCAGAACTCAAGAAAAAAATAACTTCACTGATTGATTGCTCACCAGATTTCTTCAGGGTAAGAAAGCATTTATAGCAGACAGTATTCTCAGGGAAGAATTAAAGAAATGAGTTAATGAATGAATAAATGAAAAATTACAATACGTGTGTTTTTCGTTTACAGATCTATAGAATTTACTCCAATAACCAGGAAATTGAGCTATCTCGACTACAAGAAAAACTGATCAATTTCATTGATGATACAAAGGTATGTTTATTTCATGTAATGCACCTATCAATGCCTTGCCCCAACGGGGGGAGTGCGGGCAAAGACGGGCTATTGAACATAAACTTTGCCTGTACCTGGGGCTGCTCAATGTTTTTTGACAATACAATACAATAATTTCTGCGTCCACAACAGTAAATATATAACTAAATATATGAATTTGACGTCCCCAGGATACGGGCTATTGACAAAAACATATGAAAAATGTCAATAGCCCCTGGGTATGCCGACACTCCCCCCATTGGGGCGAGACATTGATAGGTGCATAAAGGCTCTGTACCACCATGCAATTTTCTCAGCAGCCTGTGCGCCATTGTAACACAATGCAAATTAATGTAATGTAAACATTTATTTAAACAGGATGATATTTAAAGCTATAAGGCGCTTGTGGGGTCGTGTAGAATAAAAAAAATTGTGAATTTCTGAAGTAAAGGAGGCTGCATCCCTGCAATATATAGAGTGTTTTTCATAAACCTGTGAAACAAAAGTTACTCAGGCTAGGTTCACACGGGACCGGACAATATTTTCGTCCTGTTCAGACGAATATTTGATCGTTTAGGCGTCCAAATTATTGCATGTTTAGCGCTGTCCCGTGTGAACGGAACTCGTAAGCGGATGTTTTTTTGACCGGTCAAAAATTCGTCCGGTCCCGTGTAAACGTAGCCTCAGTGTTAAATAGGTTGTAATAGCCAGAATCAAACAAAAGAAAACAAAAGAATTAGAGCATAATAGTACTTAATTCGCTAACATGTATTTCACGGGTTTATGAAAATCACTCTAGATAGTACCTACAATGTAGTAATACTGTTGGATGCACTAACAAGCACCCCATGGAGTTTAGTAACTCCTAATGGAACTGCTCTGATGATAACTCTGTCCTTTTGTATCCTTTAGATAACGGTTAAATATGGTCGAGCTTTGAAAAAAGATGAATATCATATCAAGGTCTACTTACTAAAGCCAAATGATCAAGAGGTGAGTGATTATTTTATCCAACATGTATATGTCCTTTTCTTAGATTGTCCAATATACCTGTTTCTTTTGTTGTACGTAGTTTTGTGTTGTTTTGTTATTTGTGTGTGTTGTTTGTTTTTTCATGTTGTTATATGTGCTGTGTTTTTTTGTTTTGTGTTGATTGTTTTGTGTGTGTGTTGTTTGTTTCGTCATGTTTGTTATGAAGTCTTTTGTTGTTTTTTTGTTGTTGTTTTTTTTTCATGTTAAGTTTTGTGTTCTTTTTATGTTTTTATAGTTGTTTTCTTTCGTTTTGTTTTGTGTTGATTTCATTAGTTGTTTTGCTTTGTTCCTTTTGTTTCATATTTTTATTTTTTTTCATGTTGTCATGTTTTGTGTTGTTCCTGTTTCATTTGTTCTTATATCCATGTATTTATCCCTTGTATTTCAGGAGACGTTTGTCTATCTATTTGACTGGGTAGTCCATAAGGGAATGAGCATTGGAAAATGTAAAGAATTAATGCTACCAGAATTACAGAAGAGATGCAATTTACAATGTTCTGTACAAGAGTGAGTGAATATATTTATTTGCTTTTCCTTTTTCATTTCCCTTTTTTCTATTCACTACCCAATTTTTCCCAATTTTTTTCGTTTTTTTCCTCGTGTGCAATTATTTATTATCATAATATTAATACGCTAAGCGAAAAATGTCCGCATCTCAGTTATTCCAATAAACCCGCTCACTGTGCCACCAAACGAATTCCATAAATGCTAAAAACAGGTAATTGTGGGCGAAAAGGGGGTAAATTGGAACGAGAAATTAAATGCTTGCAAAACTAGAAATCAAAGTTGTCTCGCAGCGATCTCACCTTGGCCGCCATCTTGGATTATCATTGACACAGGGAGCCAAGTCATTACAAAAAGCAGCCCAAGCGTTAGGAAAAGTAGTGATTTTTTCACGGGTACCCCGACTAGTATTATATTATTTCTATATTACTTTAATTCTTTTTTACTTTTCGTCGCACTTCATACGTTTTTTTTGTACATACTTTTTCTACGTACTGAGATCTTTGTTGTTGTGTTTTAGTTTACGACTACGCAAAAAGAAATGGAAAAACCCCGGCACTGTGTACACAAATGATCAAGTTTTCGAAGATGATATCTCTATTTATGCTAGCTTTGAAGTTTTCATAGAAGAACTGGAAGGTATGAAGCTGAACATTATCCTTGCTTTCCTGCAATTATTTCTTAATTCTCACTGGTGTAGCGTTCAATAGGTCTCCCTCCCATAATGTTTTCCCAGCTTCTTATCTTGTACTTGTATCTCTTAACCGATTAACGGGTTAGCTCAGTTGGGAGAGCACGGCCTGTTAACCGGGAGGTCGGGGGTTCAAACCCCAACCGGACCATCACTCAGGGTCTTTAAATAATTGAGGAGAATGTTATAACTTTGTATTTATTTCGGTTTATAATTGTTAGGCTTCGCGTCCTCTCGGATAAGGACGTTAAATCGGAGGTCCCGTCTCGCCACTCACACACTAACCATTAATCGGGGGGACGTAAAAGAACGACTGAGGACGCAGGTCACGACCATCCTCAGTGAAAGGCCTACACTTACACTAATATATACTAACTACTAACAGCTAACTACAATGTGTAAAGCGCATTTGAATATATACACATAGAAAGTGCGCTATATAAATACATTATCATTATCATTATTATCATCATTGTGCCGATTTGTCACTGACCAAACGTTCGGTAGGTCCCCCTACCATTACCTCTCTCTGTATCTCTTTCCTCTTATATATTCTGTCGATTTCTCATTGATCAAACGTTCAATAACTCCCCCTCCCATTCTCTCTCCCCCTCTTTCCTCGTATATATTGTGTCGATTTCTCATTGATCAAACGCTCGATATGACTCCCTCCCCTTCTCTCCCTGTTTCCTAGCTTCTCTTCTTGTGTCGATTTCTCATTGATCAAACGCTCGATATGACTCTCTGGGCCCCTTCTCTCCCTGTTTCCTAGCTTCTCTTCTTGTGTCGATTTGTCACTGATCTAACATTCAATATGACCCCTCCCCTTCTCTCCCTGTTTCCTAGCTTCTCTTCCTTGTGTCGATTTCTCACTGATCAAACATTCGATATGACTCCCTCCCCTTCTCTCCCTGTTTCCTAGCTTCTCTTCTTGTGTCGATTTCTCACTGATCAAACGTTCGATAGGTCCTGAGCGCGTCACGTCATCACAAATCATTTCAATGTACTTAAGTCACTGGCAACCATCCGCGTTAACTATTGGTCCTCTACAAGAAATAGTATTAAAGGATTGTACAGCTGAGGAACTTAAAGATGAGGTATAAAACACTTAGTTCTGATAGTTTATTCTTCTTTACTTCGATACTTGGAAAAGCACATCCAATAGTCTCTTTTACAGTTCTCTGAACCATTTTGAAAGGTGCCATTGCTTAGAAGCGAGACAAATGTTGAGTTTGCAATGATAGATACCTTTTTGGACACGTTGGACAATTATTCATATGTCCTTATCATTGCAAGCTCACCATTTGTTTCGCTTCGATGCAAAGGCACGGCTACCTTTCAAAATGGCGCAGAGAACAGTGAAGGGGACTATTTTCTTTGAATGCATGAGTGCTGTCTTTTTTATGTTATTTCGCCTTTGTATTTTTAATTTGCCTTTGATTTTGCTTTGTTTTCACACATATGTCGTTCCCTTGCTGTTTCACTTGCAGATTTCTAAACTCAGCAACATACCAGTAGAAAATATTGAATTTGCTAAGGTATGTCATGATGATAATGATGATGACTATGTTTGGGATTATGATGGTGATGATGAAAGTGGTTGTGATTATTATTGTGAAGATAATGATGATGATGCTGCTGCTGATGATGATGATAATGGTGACTATGATGATGATGTTCATGATGATGATGATAGTGATTGTGATGATGATGATGATGACTATGATGATGGTGTTCATGATGCTGATGATGACAATGGTGATGACGATGGTGATGATATTATGATGTTGATGTTGATAAGGTTCTCGTAAGCGACCATCAACAGGAGAAAGTGGTCGCTTATGAAAGAGTCAAATTTATATTGTATTCAGTCTCAGGTCGTATAATTGAGGTCTGACCACTGTATGTTATAATGTACTTTTCAGGGTCGCAGTCCATTCCCATGTGCTGCATCTGTACTTGAAATACATAATCAATTGGACTGGAACCCACAGGGAACCTCACTACGCAACAGTCCCCTCTATATCACTGACGATGGCGCAGTCGTTTACTACAGGTGGGAAACTGGGGACTAAAATCACATTCAATATTGCTTAAAACTTTGAAGGCTATGACATGAAAATCACTGAAAAATGAAAATTAACGCGAAGGTGATGATGGTGTTTTTAGGGGGAGGGGTCGGGGGATGTATTACTTCAGAATAGTCGAAAAAGTAGTGTAGTTTAATTACAACATTTTGCTTTCAACAAAATTACAAAGATGTACAATACATTTCGATTATCGAACGCACTATTCGATATTCAGTTTTTACATTTCAACCTTTTATGAAAGGGTTACATACTAAAAACATGCTTATTGGAAACAGTTAAATACTGATCAAATGCTTATTTGAAACAGCTACATACTGATAAAATGCTTATTGGAAACAGCTACATACTGATAAAATGCTTATTGGAAACAGCTACATACTGATAAAATGCTTATTTGAAACAGCTACATACTGATAAAATGCTTATTGGAAACAGCTACATACTGATAAAATGCTTATTTGAAACAGCTACATACTGATAAAATGCTTATTTGAAACAGCTACATACTGATAAAATGCTTATTGGAAACAGCTACATACTGATAAAATGCTTATTGGAAACAGCTACATACTGATAAAATGCTTATTGGAAACAGTTAAATACTGATCAAATGCTTATTTGAAACAGCTGCATTCTAATAAAATTATTTTGCAGAGATCGAATGGAGAAAATGATGACAATAACCGAAGAGAAAAGACAAGAAATTTTAAAGCAAGAAAACGCAAAGTAAGACCATATGTTATGTCAATCTTTTCCTTGAAATCCAAACCTTATACTTACCTTATTTTTCTTTTTTTTTCCCTTTCATTTCTTATCTTTTTTTCGCTTTCATTTCTCAACTTTTTCCCTTTCATTTCTCATCTTTTTGCCCCTTTCATTTATCATCTTTTTTTCACTTTCATTTCTCATCTTTTTTTTCACTTTCATTTCTCATCTTTTTACCCTTTCATTTCTCATCTTTTTACCCTTTCATTTCTCATCTTTTTACCCTTTCATTTCTCATCTTTTTTCCCCTCTTATTTCTCATCTTTTTTTCACTTTCATTTCTCATCTTTTTCCCTTTCATTTCTCATCTTTTTTTCTACTTTTATTTCATTTTTGTAGACCAAGCACTGCGCCGACAAAAGCGACCACATTTTCCTACAGAGAAAAAGCTCTTAAAATATACAAAGATGGCGAGAAGCCGACCACGTGAAGACACCGCCCTGTAATTACATTCGGGCCAATATGCCATTTGCATTATAGCGTCATATAATACAGGGGGCCAGTTGTACGAAGCCTGGATAAAGTTATCCACTGGATAAGAGTTATCCAGTGTATAGAATTTGTATAGGTTTTATTCGTTGAATAAGGATTTATCCGGTGAATAGCGCTATTCAGGCTTCGTACAACCGGCCCCAGAATGCCTACTTTGCTTACTTTCTTTTGTTAAATAATTAGTGTCAATTGTTCTAGTATTCTCAAGAGGGAATAACAATCTGAATAAGAAAGAAAATTCGCAAAGCATTCTGGTACTGGTAGTATAATGACGTCATCATACAAATGGCTTATAATACATACTCACGACTGACTAACCGCATAGAGGACACCCCCCTTTAAATTACAAATTTTATACATTTGCGATCTTAAATCTAAATATTTGCTGATCATTATGATCATTCACTAATGTTATGATTGAATAATGTAGTTCACACCATTAGACTTTTTACTGTGTTTCCCCACCACGTGGGAAAACCACGCCCACTTTAACTGGAAACTAATGTGTTTTGCAACTTTTCAAAATAACCACGTCGGAAGTCAAATATACAATTGTGAACCACGCCTTTTCGCCATGTCGTTGAACCGCGCCCTTTTTGTAGCAAAAAAAAACTACTAAAAATAGCTAGCTTTTGAATTATAGCCTAATTGGTTAATTAGAGTGTTATAACCCGTTCTCTAAAGTGTCTGACCACGCCTTTCAGCCACGTGGAGTGCCACGCCTATTTCTAAATGTTTTAATAGTGGGTTTGAAAATGGAGGCTTCATTGATTAACTGCTTAGTGTTTGTAATACCATCCTCAAAATTCTATATTACTTTTTGAAAATGCAGGTTGCATATTTCTGACTACTTTTTTTCTACTTTTTGTTGCCAAATGAAAAAAGCACTAGTACTGTTCCAAATGTAAATGTATAACCCCTGGGTTCCCGAGGATGTTATTGCAGTTTCATACAAATGGTTTCAAACAATGGATTCCAGTCACGGCAATAAATCTGGCAAAAACAATTGTCCCGAAAGTCTAGACTTGAATGCCGTTGTTCAAAATCATTTGCTTTTAACTGTAACACTGACTGCTAATTAGCCTTTTTCATATCGAGCAAGGGACTGGAACCAAGTTTCTCAAAATTAATTTAACTCAAAAATAAACCCCTTCACACTAAAGAACAAATACAAATTAGTAAGAATTGAAAGTTTGAACAAGTTTATGCAAATTGCAACGAAGTTCTGGTTTTTTTTTTTTTTTTTTCGAAAATACAAAGAATGTATGGTTTGGAAGGACGTTTTGGAAGGACACCATACATTTCTCTGTAATTTTGGCAGAGTTTGGATGCTCATAATTTTTTTTCTATTTAGCCATATGTTCTGAAACTTGGTCAATAAGCTTATATTTGGTTACTCTCCCATGAGACAGGGTTATTTTTTCTGGAAACAGAATTAAATTAGTTTTTCACACTCGTACCCAGTCCCTTGCTCGATATGGAAAAGGCCAATACGAGTACTCGAGTAATGACGTCATAAAACAATATTTTTCACTATATCATGTTTTTGGTTCTCGATTTTAATAGGCAATCAAAAAAGACACAGCAAATTTGTCGACCGGAACTCGTCAAATAGCAGCTCGGATATAGCCAATTGAATATATAATTTCCCCATACAAATCACTGTATTTTCGGCTCAGTTCAAAACTTTTGGAACTAAAACTAATTGGGTTATGTAAACAAATTACGCTTCGAACTTTTCAGAACAAATGCAACAACCAATCATACAACACTTTAATTTTCTTAAAAAATATTAGGATTAGTTAATATAGGATTTAGTGAGAGAACTATTTGCTCTGCATCTCCAACCGCAGCCGTTTTGAGCTTGAATGTTAGATCATGATTCTAACAAACACTATATAGTGCATTGTATTTACCAAATATGACCTCGTGCATATCTCGTGGCATACGCAAAATTATGTTTTGGACGGACCATTTGATATTTGGTGGAGCCGATTCTATGTTTGCTCAAAAAAAAATTCCGTCAATTATAACACGATACGTTTTTATAAGCTCGATATTTTTTGCCGTATTTGATGCTCCACGCGATATGTTTTTTAAGGATCGAGACCTTTACTTGATTTTTGTTTAATGATTTACCTGACCCTATCCCCTCCTCCCCCTTCTCCCTGTTCCGTCCATCAAATGTCAAATGACACGTACGTCCCATAGTAATGGATTCCTGGCTTACAATGAGTCGGACAGTTTAGTTTTGTTGTAAGTATTTTAAGTATATACAAATAAATTTCTACAATTTTGCTGTTTAATACTTTTGTCTGTGCAGAAATATCGTTCATTTTCCAGCTGTACGTACTCGCCTTTTTTACCTTTGCGCATACGTTTTGTGGATAACCAGAGCTTGTGAAATGGGAAGGGAGCTGAGGTTTCCGATACATTATTGTTTTCCGAATTTGTACGAGTACCTTCCGAACTTCTCCCGAAGGTTTTTTGATCATATTCCGATACATCAGGGTTTTCCGAATTTGTACGAGTACCTTCCGAACTACTCCCGAAGGTTTTTTGCGCATATTCCGATACATCGGGGTTTACGGATTTGTACGAGTATCTTCCGAACGACTCCCAAAAGTTTTCGCGCATCTTCACAAATACTGCTAAATTTTATTAAGACAATTTTCGCTTGTTATTTTGAATAATCCTCATTTATTGCTTTGGTTTACAATTGTAAAACAGATTCATTTGCTTGACATCCAAAGAACTGAGGTGAGACCGCTGGCCAATCGAAGCGCCGGCTTTCTTGACTTTAATAGTAGTCTGCCAGGGCCAGTTAGCAAAGTCCCTTTTTCCATAGTGCATGATGGACCCATAGTCATATGGTACCCCTAGGCTATCGATAGTCCCACGGCTGTATTTCTTGAAGTTGTGCTTGTTTTCTGTAAAGAAGTTATGGACAGTAAATAGATCTTTTCACGGTTGTCGTCGAACAACCTTGGCCTGCGTAGCGGCTTTCTCGAAGGAAAGAGGCAGGGGATTATCCCCTCTTTAATTAGTCCTTCGAAAGAGACGCTACGCAAGCTAAACAACCTCAGCTTTGATTGCTTCTCGCTTCGATGCAAAGGCCCGGCTACCTTTCCAAATGGCGCAGGGAACTGTGAAGGGCCGGGACTATATAACGGGTCATTTAGTGATGTTGGCGATAAAGTTAAGGTATTAATATCAGTGATAATGATAATGTGCAAAGATAAGTTGATGCTACGTTATGATGCTATAGTAATTACAGTGGAACCCCGTTAATTCGGCCACCGAAAGGACAGCCCAAATTGGCCGTATTAACGGGGTGGCCGTATTAAGCGGGTAAATTTTATAGGGCATGTATGGCCATGCATTTCGTCGGGACGTACAAGAAATGACCGTAATAAGCAGGTGGCCGTAAGGCGGGGTTCCACTGTATATGTGTTCTACTAACTTTCTTTAATATGATTCCAGATAATCTCTACATAATCGTCTCTGTCTGGGCGGCTTTGCTCGTGATAGAACCCTGGTGAGAAAAAACAAATCAATTATCATGTTTAGCCTCGACTCCTCCAGAGGCATCTATATAGACCCAATCGAAATATGTAAGAACTCTTATTGTTCTTGACTGTCTAGCCTCGTGTTCACGTTGGAAAACAATAGAGTTGTCACATGTATGCGAGGCTGGGCAGTCAAGAAGAATGTTTATTCAAATTGGCCGCCATATTTCGATTCGGTGTATAAGGCAGAAAAAAAACGAAGAAAAAAATGACGCGGACTTCCTGTGGCATATGGCGTCTTCGAATTTTCAACACAGGAATCCCAAACTCACTCTCGGACCTAGGAGTTGCCTGCAGAGGAGACTACACCATATAATGCTGATCATTGATAATAATGAGCCTGATGTCCAGTAACACATGCAGCAAAGCAACTGCCGTATTTCACTACATGACGTAACAGTTTGTTGACATGGACAAGAGTCGACGTAAAGATTGAGGTCCTTCGATATTTTTAGGATTACATTTCACAAATTTGATTTCATGTATTTCCTGAAATTCTGTCCCCTCTGGCGATCATGCGCTGTTTGCTCTTATGAAGAATGCATGATTTCTAATAGCTAGAACTTTTGATTTTTACCGCCCTATCTTCTATTCGCTTTCATCACAGGCCGCCATATTGGTTGCATGAAACAATAGGTTTTGAATCCCTTGGGCTCCCTTGCCCTCGCTTTCATGGTCTCCGTGTGATAAAAGCCCATTTTCTATACATCATAACCGGCAGCACATGTATATAGTCTTGATAAGAGTACTTACCAAGGGCGTGGCCTATCTCGTGTACTACGATACCATGGGTGAAGCAGCCCATACCATCGATAGAGATCTGCTGTTTGCCAAAACCCAGTCTACCAACATACGACCAACAACTGAAACAAACAGTTTTAATGTAATCACGCCGTTGAACACATACATACATTTACTTGTACAAACGTACGTTGCCGTGTTCATGCAAAATTAAGGATCAATGGAACATGCACCACCCTCCCCCAACCCTAGAAAGGCTAACTTTAACAGCTAAAAAGACGCATGCGTGCATGGTGTGATAGCAACTCACCCTGAGCCATCAAAGAACTCTACGTAGTCCTTCTCGGTTGTTCTTGGTACAAATCTGATGCATGTCTTTTCTTGCCATTCCTTAATAGCGCTGTAGATTGCCTTTTCACTTGGTCCTTTGATACCAAGGGCGTTCAAGAAAGCGTTTTCTAAATATAGGAACGGATTAATACATAATAAATCACATGTACACCTACTTGCAAGAAAGTTCACATGCGAAAAAAGAACATTTGTATTTAGTGTGTTAGGAATAAATTAAAAGTACAAAAGAAAGAGTTCAGCTTCAGTGATCATCTTTTGTACTTTTAATTTATTCCTAACCCATTAAATACAAATGTTCTTTTCTCGTATGACAACGTTCTTGCAAGTAGGTGTATTTAGCCTCTCAAATCTTCTAGCTGCGCTATTGGGTTGTCGTGGGTAGACTCTGACCCATAGCCACATTCACTTCCCCTATATATTTAACATTTTAGCGCACAACGCTGCTTACATGTACGTGTTGATTTTTGATCAGGGAGTTGCCTTATATAACCCGCAGGAAACCTTAAGCTTATTCGATCGTGGCACGTTAGAGAACAACATTTCACTGAACAAATTCAACTTATATATATAATCCATTTCATTTTTCGGGCAAAGCCCATGGCCATTAGGACACAAATTAAGAGGAATTGAACCAAGTTCCATTCGAGTTGTCTACACTCACCACTCACACACATACTACATTCAATATAACTATTTTATCCCCCGGGGGTACTCCCTTTGTCCATGCCAAGTGGTAGGGATGATCGGCGTACCTTTTATAGGGTAAAAACATTTCCTGTGCGTACCTTTTAGGGTCCTTTTAGGGTTCTGGCTCAAAAATCAGTTACGTAACATGATTCCGTACCTGTAAGGGTCATTTTTGTTGCTAAAAGTAAGCTTGGCTGGCAAGAACATCGCACAGCCGTACCTTTTAGGGGTTGAAATCAGCAAGGCTTTAACAGTTATTTTTATCTGTGCGTACCTGTTAGAGGTTGAAATCAAAACCTCCGCCGATCACCCCTACCACTTGGACAAAGGGAGTACCCTAACTATCACTTACTAACACTTTTGTCCAGTACATACGGTACCACACCATTCGGCCAGCGGCGATACTTAATAAGGCCACGCGCACCATCAGGTGTCAATGGATCCAGTCCTTTCTCGGCTGCCTCGATTTCATCTTTGGTGAACATCATATCACCCTCGAACACCTCGTACCCAGGCATGCCTCGGAGAAAAAATACAAATACTGTAATGACATCACAATAGGCCTTTTGCAATACAAGGTCACGTGAGCCTACCCCTTTTAAATCGAGCAGCTGTGTCAAAATGAACATCAGAAATGAAAAGAGCACCTCCATATTAGTAAGAAGCCAAAGTTTTAGCTTATAATGTTGAGCATAGGAGAAATGGCATTAAATATAAAATTCAATAGATTTTATAAGGATTTGTATGGGTTTAATGGTTAAATTAAGTTAGTGTGGCTTTAATTAATTTGTGTTGATGCAATATTTTTCTCCCCTTTGAAGAGAATGATCCTTTGCGCATGCGTTTAAACCATAAATGGCCTAATATGCCGTCAAAATAGAAATATGCCTACAGTGTTGTTTTTAATTAAAATTATATTTGAGGAAAAAACATCCAAAGAAAAACAGGATGACAATACAAAAGTAAAAACAATACAAGAATTTGAATAAAAAAATTGACAACATCTTTGTTGCAATTGGGATTCGAACTCAATTCAAAACATTGAAAATTAATTTTAAAAATGGGACGATTCCTCCGAGACATTCCATGAAGCTGAAGCATCGAATCATCATTTGACGAGCAGGATGAAGATTTTGTCCCCATGCATCCGAAATCCGAAATCGATTTTTTTTATATGTTTTTTAACATTTTGTTAAACTTTCTTTTTAAATAATTGATTTTCTGCCTTAAGGTTTTTCTTATTTTTTCCAATAAAGAAAAAAATGTACGATATTCTCGATCGCGATTGGATAATTGGAAAAAAATAGAAAAATAACAACATATATACATTATACATAAACACTTTTATGTATAATAATATATTACAGCACGTAAGCGGGAGCCGGGGGAGTGGTTTACAACAAATTGAAGCCCAAAAAGCACGCGCATTACGGTAAAGACTAGTGTCCCATTTTTGAAGCACTTGTCTTACTTAATTTTGGTCCTTGTATCGCCTGAGATCGCCAAAAATCGCCCTTTATCGTCCTTTTTGGGGCAGTTGTCTCATTTAGTTTTGGCCGAGTTTGTGGGTCCTTGTATCGCCTGAAATCGCCAAAAAGGCGCCCTATTCGTCCATGTTTATACACTCCACTTTTGCTGAACATTTCTTTGCTCTCCTATGATCTCCTTATATTACAATTCAGCGCGGCGGGACGAAGACCAAGTAATGAGGGACTACTCGAAATTAGATCGAAGTTGGCCCTATTTCCCACAAAAGAAAGAGCTTGAAATGATTTTCAATCGAACAGCTTTTATTGACTGAAGCACAATGCAGTGTTTATTATGGCAAATCAGCAATTTACCTGTAAAATAAGATTCTAAACAAGCAATGTAGGTTGACGAAAACTTAACTTACTTTTATGATAAACTTTTTTTTCCGACGAAGTACTAAAGCTCGAAACGTCAGTAAAGTTAAGTTAACATTTTTTTACGATGTCACACAACAATTCATTCTATTACCTATCGTTTATATCGAACACCGACGCAGCCTATACTAGTTTACTCGCTATAGTTTCTATTTCTATTTTTTACGGTGTTACAAATTTCATTCTATTCGGCCTATCGTTTATATTAAACACCGACGCAGCCTATACTAGTTTACTCGCTAGTTTCTAATTGTTTAATTGCATACATGTGCTATATATATTCTATCTATTGAGTCGATATTTCCATTTGTTTATCGTTCCATCGCTCCAATATGTAAATCATGCAGCTAACTCAGTACTTGATTTATTGTCGATAAGGTACGGCTCCTGCACATTGTCATTAACTGCAGTTTCTCCATCAGTTGCCTTTCCACTTGCTACAACTCAACTGAGAATCATTTGTTTGTTTGTTCATTTCTTGATCATTTGTTCCAGTGCTTTGTTGTGGTGATGGCACTGAAGGAAACTCACGATAGGCTATTGTACCACTAGATGATTTTCTAATACAACAGCAGATAACCACGACTATAAAAATAATCAAACCAATTGCACCAATTACAAGAGAGATGATGTAAGCAAGGTTGAAGCAACTAGATCCCTTGACAACGCATTCACTATTACAACACGACTCTGTTGAAGAGCAATCTGAATTGGTGGTACAGTACTGACCGAGGCAGTTGGAACCACATTTGTCGTTACAACACGATTCTTGTGGAGAAGAACAATCTGAATTGCTCAAACAGAATTTTCCGGGGCATTTGGAGCCCTTGCTAACACACTTCTTGTTACAACACGACCCTGAAGAAGGGCATTCTGAATTGGTGGTACAGGACTGACCGATGCAATTGGAACCACTGACACATTTGTTGTTACAACACGACTCTGAAGAAGAGCATTGAGAATTCACGAGACAGAACTGACGGAGGCAGTTGGAACCATTGACACATTTGTTGTTACAACACGACTCGGTTGAAGAAGAACATTTTGAATTGCTCGTGCAGAATCTGCCGGGGCATTTGGAGCCCTTGTTAACACACTTGTGGTCGCAGCACAGTTCTGATCTTGAACAGTCTAAGTCGTTCAAACAATAATGACCGAGGCAATCATTTCCACTAGAACATTTGCCAGTACAACAAGACTCAGACGACAAGCAATCTGATTCAAGTGTACATGAACGGTTGAGGCAGTTGGGAGCATCAACACATTTGTTTTCACAACACGACTCTGATGGCATGCAGTAGGAGCTGCCAATACAGAATGAGCCAAGGCAGTTGGGAGCATTAACACATCTTCGTCCACAACACGACTCTGATGGCATGCAGTAGGAGCTACGAATACAGAATGAGCCAAGGCAGCCATGGACGCAGCAAAGGGCAGCAAGAAACAACAGTTTGAGCGCCATCGCTAATATCTTTTCGCTTTCACAGCTAGTAACTCAATGACTCTTACCCAGTAGACTATAATATTATAATTCGTTTCAACGTCAACACAAGCAGGTGTTAGTTATCAAGCAGTTTTTAAGTTGACTTGGGAGGGAATAGCCTGAGGCCTGCAGGGTTTTTTTTTAATTAAAATTATATTTGAGAAAAAACATCCGACGAAAAACAGGATGACAAGAAAAACAATACAAGAATTTGAATAAAAAACTGACAACATCTTTGTTGCAATTGGGATCCGAACTCAATTCAAAAAATTGAAAATAATTTTGAAAAATAGGACAATTACTCCGAGACATTCCATAAAGCTGAGGCATGCATCGAATCATTTATAATAATAATAATAATAATAACTATAATTTATATAGCGTCAATTATTCCGAAGATTCAATTGCAACAACGCTTTACATTTTCATGATATAATAAAAAGCATATATTTTATTTAATATTTTAAAAGAAGTTGTAAAACATCAGTGGATTAAAAAAATTTAGTAAAAATATATGGTTAAAATATGGAATGAAAAATTAAACAGTATCAAATGCTCTCTTATAAAAAGCCATGTCTTTAAGTTACGTTTAAAAAGAGAAAAGGAGTCACAGGATCTAGTGTCAAGAGGTAGAGAATTCCATAGTTCAGGAGAAGCAAAGGAAAAAGTTCTCATGCCATAAGTTTTAAGATTATAGCTCTGTTTAGCAAGTAAGTTTGAAGAGGAGGATCTTAGGGAACGAGAAGGGACATAGCGACTTATTAAGTCAGAGAGATAAGAAGGTGCAGCTCCATGTAAGATATTAAATGTTAAGAGAAGGATCTTGAATTCAATACGTTGCTGTATGGGCAACCAATGAAGATTAAAGAGGACGGGAGTTATATGTTTTTGTTTACGTGTATAAGTTACCATTCTTGCTGCTGCATTTTGCACATGTTGTAGCATTCGTGTGGAAGTCTTTGAAAGTCCATATAAAATAGAGTTACAGAAATCCAACTTTGAGGAGATAAAGGCGTGGACAAGGGTCTCACATGCACTTTGACTAAGGTATTTACGAATTTTCCATATATTGTGTATATGAAAAAAGCATGATTTACAGACAGATGATATATGATCGTCAAGAGATAGTTTATCATCAAAAATAACGCCAATATTCCGAACTGCAGTGAAAGGAGGGATATCAAAGCCTGATATATTTAATGTACTGATGGAAGGCCGTGGGCTATGAATACTACTAAGAACAAGAATTTCTGTTTTATCGCTGTACGCTGTACGTGTAAGATGATATGAATTCGAAGATTTCGGCCCCATCCGAAATCCTAAATTTCATTTTCTTAGCTATCGTTTCTAGCTTCGACGCAACCTATTCTAGTTTACTCGCTATTTTCCATTTATATGATTATACGCCATTTCCGGGGATGTTTGTCTCTCGTGAAATGCCTACTATATGAGGGTCCTGAAAGGCGGGTTCGAATCCCATTTCCCAGTTTATATTTGGACCAAATCCCAGTCAAAAATCACATAATGTTTCATGAAATCTCTGCGCTCAAGTTAAGTATATATGGGTTACCCATAGACCACTTTCATAAATACCATAATATGTACCTGCAGAAAATGAATTTTCAAGTAAACAGATGTTTTAATATTTTAACACTGTCATATAAAAGAACCACCTGAAATAGGCATGTTTGGAAGGTTTTGATGCTCTGGCTAAAATACCGAAAAAGTTATGCTCAATGAAAAATGTAGACATTTGTATGTAATTTTCTGCTAATACCTTTGATGCCTCGTTTTGGTGTTTCAAGTCAAACTCTTATAACTACTTGCAAATTTAATCATTTTTTCTCAAACTTTCACAAGTTATTGTGTTATGGTGAATGTCTATCATATGATATTTTTCTTTTTCTTAAAACATCAATTTTAAAAATTATGATAATAAGTGGCGGCCATTTATGAAAGTCGTCTACACTAAACGCATCAAGTTCAAAGTATTGCTACTCACCTTCAAGTCCCTTAATTAATGATCAACCTCCATCCTACCTTTCTGATTTCATCTCTATTTACAAACCCTCAAGATTCCTTCGCTCGTCAAATGAATTATTACTCAAACGTTCTAACTATTGTATGAAGTCTTATGGTAGTCGATGTTTTGCCGTCTCTGCTCCCGAACTATGGAATTCACTCTCTTCATCTTTACGTATACTTTAACTTCGTTGGGTTCATTCAAATCCGCACTAAAAACCTATCTATTCAAAACTGTTTATTTTTCCTAATCACTCATTTATACGTATTCTCTTTTTGTGTATTATAATTATTATTATTTTTTCTTATGTAAACAGCGCCTAGAGCAGTTTTCTGGATATATGCGCTTTATAAATATTATTATTATTTATTATTACTAACATTTATGCGAAATCTTTTTTATCCAGCTCATTTAGTATAATATGTAGCTGTGAAAGCTTAAGTGTTTTGTATCTTATAGAAGAATTGAATTTAGTCTGGTTTAATATATGTAGTGCCTACGCTTTGACGACAATGGTCCTTTGCGCATGCGTCTACATATATTGTGATGACGTCAAAGGTGACATGGGCGGGGATTGAAAACGTAATTATACGAAATCTTTGGCTGGGCCATCTTGGGGTACATGTGACCACTGTTGCTAAGTGATACAGTATATATATGTTTATTAACTGTAGAAAACTGAATGATAGACTTGGATCCAGGCAAGGGAGCACGGCAGACTGTTGTTTGTGGTTTGGATATATTCGATCGATCTTTTGAAGGTTTTAAATTACATCGATCTTTTCAAAGTTTTAAATTACATCAACAGCTAAATTGGTAAATCAATGGGACTATCCGCTAGCTAGCAAGGGAAAAATGCGGGCGGGCCTGCCTTGGCAAGCGAGTCCCTCCGGGGCTCGAGGGGACTTACAACTCTCGGGCGACACTAGTACATTGCTCGTCCCTGCGGGACTCGCTCGGCAATGATATTTAATTTGCGCCCGCATTTTTACCGGTCAGTCGATTGACGAAAATATATATAGGCCAGTCTGCGCTGTGCATCCTTGATTGAAGCCCAAAAAGTACGCGCATTGCTGTAAATACTATAGTGTCCCTTTAATTTTTGAAGCAGTTGTATCACTTAGTTTTTGCCGAGTTTGTGGGACCTTGTATGATCGCCTGAGATCGCCAAAAATTGCCCTGTAACGTCCATGTTTATTCGCATACTTCTATGCACGAACTTTATGCTGCGAAACGAGTTTTTACACGCCTTATTCGGTAAAATCAGACAACTTCACATCAAATGTGTCTGTTTAAAGTACAAACTCCCGTGCATAGAAATATGCGAATACATTAAATGTGGTCATACTTTTGCGGCGTCGCGCTGTAATCGAATCTTTGTTGGTGAGCCCAACCAATTTTTTATCTGAAACAACTAAATGTTTTCTTTGCTCAATTAGAAAAAAATGTTCGATTTTGAAGAAAGTCCCTTTGAAACTAGATCAACAAAGGAATTCCTAATCAACAAACTATAAATGCAAGCTGCATTCGTTGCTTCTATTGGTTAGTTCCCGCATTCCAAAAATTGAATTTATTATAAAGAACATGTACACTTGACAAACTATAAGTATTAATAACCAAATCTATGTTGCTGAAGCACATCAATTTGTTATCAAAGCAAATAGAAATGTATTTCAATATTATTTTCACTATTTTATTTTATTTTATTTTAGGACAACCTTTGTTAAAACTGGTGTATATCTATAAGCTATTATAAAACATTTGATATATATCGCGCGCTCTGATTGGATTGCGTGATAATTGCGAGAACTTAATGAAATTACCATAAATGTTTTAGTATAAAGGAAAATAGTTTGCAAATATTTGCAAAAATAGACCGAACTTAAAACTAAATATTTTATCACTCTTTAATCCAAATCAAACGAATTCATACCCATAGAAAACTTTTAGAAACAAGCGTTTATCTTGCGCCTAGAAAGACATCGATTTTTGTAGTTTTGCAGCCTTGCTTATTCTAAAAAATGCTAATTGCCATTTTTGCGTATACAAAATCGAAAAAAGATATTTTTTCTCGAAACCAACAGTACTGATAGATGAAGCAAGTGATAGGCCGTTTGATGGTACAAATTTTGAGGTGGGTCGATTTTTGAACCATTTCCAACTTTGCCCGATCACTACACTCTATTTCTAAATCGGTATTTACCGGTGGTTTGACTCTTCTTAAATTCCTTAAATTATAACCGTAAAGACTACAATCATTGACAAAAGTGTTGGCACGAATGTGATAAAGTAATTTTAGCACTGCTGAAATTCTACTACTCCCCCCACCCCCCTTCGCAATGTTGAGGAGGCAGTCATTGTTTGGTGCTTATGTGGCTGACCTGTCAATGCGCTATCATTTCACACCAACATTGATGTGGGGGGAAGGAGGGAAAATTTTTTATACTTAAATTTAATGAAGTAGTGACTATGAGATAAAATACTAAAATCGTGCCAACTACTTTTGACAATGATTGTAGGTTTAGACAGTAGCTTATGTAATTTATTGTCCTTGTTCTCTAAAAAGTTCTTGGACAATTTATCGGTCGGTACATGTCTGCAATCTATAAGCGTACCAAGCTTCAATCATGCAGTTCACATGTGGCTCACCATGTCATTACGAGTTTCTCCATTAGTTGTCTTTCCACTTGCTACAACTTTGGAAGCATTTGTTCCTTGGGTCATCATTTCTTGATCATTTGCTCCAGCGCTTTGTTGTGGTGGTGCTTGGTTAGTTCCTCTTTGTGATGGAACTGAAGGAAACTCATTATAGCTTAATACTACACCTCCAATTGATTTTCTGCGACGGCATACGATGACCACGACTATGAAAAAAAGCAAACAACCTGCACAAAGTACAAGAAGGATGATATACAGACGGTCGAAGCAAATAGATCCCTTGACAACACATTTTCTATTACAACACGACTCTGAAGAAGAGCAATCTTGATCGATGATACAGAACTGACCGAGGCAGTTGGAACCACTGACACATTTGTTGTTACAACACGACTCTGTTGAAGAAGAACATTTTGAATTGCTCGTGCAGAATCTGCCGGGGCATTTGGAGCCCTTGTTAACACACTTGTGGTCGCAGCACAGTTCTGATCTTAAACAGTCTAAGTCGTTCAAACAATAATGACCGAGGCAATCATTTCCACTAGAACATTTGCCAGTACAACAAGACTCAGACGACAAGCAATCTGATTCAAGTGTACATGAACGGTTGAGGCAGTTGGGAGCATCAACACATTTGTTTTCACAACACGACTCTGATGGCATGCAGTAGGAGCTACGAATACAGAATGAGCCAAGGCAGCCACGGACGCAGCAAAGAACAGCAAGAAACAACAGTTTGAACGCCATCGCTAAAATATTTCCGCTTCCACAGCCAGTTCCTCGATGACTCTTATCAATGTCAGTAAACTGAAACTGACTACTATATCGTGCATATCCGTCTCAACCAAGGGAGCACGGCAGACTGTTGTTGTGGTTTGAGTATAAGCACTTCCTCAACGGATTTTGGTAATCTAATGGGACTATCCGCTAGCAAGTGAGACATGCGGGCGCGCCTGCCTCTGCGGGCGACTCAACGCGTCATCCGAGTCAAGTGTTTTTAATTGAGTTAAGTAGTTTTTAAGGTGACTTCGAATTCGACGGGTATTAAAAACGTAATTATGCGAAATTATTTACATAATTTACATTTGAATCTTTACAAATGTAATTCAGCCCTTGGGCTGCGAGATTTGTTTTTTTCTATTAAACATTATTATTATTATTATTATTATTATTATTATTATTATTATTATTATTATTATTATTATTATTATTATTATTATTATTATTATATATTATTATATTATTTACTGCGTAAGCGTTATTGTTTTGTATAATATAGATGAAATAAATGTGGTTAAATTTTGTGTAGCTGAGATATATTTTTCTACCATTTGAAGACATAAGTTTTGCGTGCTTTAGTTCAGATCGACATACATTATTCGGGGCTTTTTTACTTAATCCTAGATGACAAGTAGAAGTAAAGAAAAAAAAAAAGTGAAAAACAGTATTTTACGTCGGAAGTCCCTTCAGCCGAAGCTGATCTTCCAGAGAGCCGACGGTGCGCTCATTTTACTTCCCTCTCTCCATCAGTGCTCCGTTTTACGGGTATTTAAAGCTACTTAAAGCTACACGGAAAGAAGAGAAGTTGAAACAAGGATGCGAGGTCACTGGGAATCGAACTCAATTAAAAAATAATTTGTTTAAATGGGACGATTCCTCCGAGACATTCTATGAAGCTGAAGCATCGGATCAATTTAGGTATAGGATGAAGAATTACGGCCCCGTCCGCGCTAGGGAGGGGGGGGGGGGGGGGGAAGAGACGTTCCGCTGGTACCTCTAAACCCTGACCCTATTTAAGACAGCAGAATCCTAAAAATATGTACCCTATTTCAAGACAAATTGGTAAAAAGTAGACCCTATCCAAGACTCAAGGGGGAAATCGTATGCCCGTATACTATAATCGTAAGACAATTTAAGACAAATTAGGCTAAATTGTATACCCTATTAAAGACGCCAAGGCAAAAAACCATACCCTATTTGGCGGAACGTCGCCGTATAATGTAATTGGTGTTTAGTGAGAAATTAGGCTAAGGTGGTTGTTAACTGGTTCTTTTTTTACAAAGCAAAAACATTTTCCCTTATATAGTGTTTTTTTTTATGTTATATAAATTGTTATGTAGAAGCATCTGAATGATGAATGTATTCTCATTGAGAACTTAACTGATAATACATTTGTAAAACATTTTTCTTGCATTGATTTTACATTGTGTCATATTCAGACTCATTAAATTATATTAATGACCAAATAAATCTTGAAACCTTTCATATAAGAACCAGTCTAATTTTTTAGGCTAAAGTGGTTCTTTTTTAACAGGTGCTTAAAAAGCAAATTTTAGCTTAGTGGTCCTTAATCTACTGGTTCTTATATGCGGGTTTTTACTGTATTAATTTCTTTTATATGAATAAATAACTAAACTTACCTCCTTTTTTCACTGGCTGCGCAATAGCAACAACCAGCATTGCACACGATACTACTAACTTGAACGCCATTTTCTTCTCGCACAAGAACGCGTAGAACTGAATTGAATGTACCTGTTGAGAGCACCCTTAATTGAACAACGTTATACTTTAGGGTGCTAAGTGCGCAAGACGGGAGCTCGACGTTCGTCATGGATATTTCGGCTCTTTATTCAGTTGTGGTTTAGATTTACACAGGATTGTTAGTTTTCGATACCTGCTTAAATTACATTGACATCATTCATTCATTAAAAATAAACACAACAGAAGACAAGGTCATTGATGAAAGCTCTTTGTTCAACTGAATACACTTTATCTGTAATTATTCGTCATCTTATTACTTGAATAGATTCTGAATTAATTAACACTGGACTGGATGTATTCAGAAGTGAGCATTGATTTGAGTAAATCTCTGTAACTAGCTTTTTTTCATGACTTATTGACTTACTGACTGACTGGCTGACTGGCTGAACCGGACTGACCGACTGACTGACTGACCTACCGACCGCAACCGACCGACCAACCGATTGACTGACTGACAGAGCCGTTATGATTGTAATGATGTTAGAGTAAAGAGAGGGAGGAGGGAGGAGGGAGGAGGGAGGAGGGAGGAGGGAGGAGGGAGGAGGGAGGAGGGAGGAGGGGTATTTTTGAGATATCGAGAAATCGCTTCAAATCCTCACTTTTTCACCCGCATTGTGGGGACCTTTCCACAGTGTGTAAGTGAGGATTTGAGCCGGTTTCTGGATATCTTAATAACGCGCATTTCTTTTCAAATAGAAAAATACATCATCTTAAAGCTCGTGAAAAACGCCGTAAAATCATTAAATAAAAAATTTACTCTTTTATAATTTGTCTGAAAAAATAATCGTGTTTTTTTAGATATCGAAAAATCGCTTCAAATCCTCACTTTTTCACCCGCATTGTGGGGAACTTTCCACAGTGTGTAAGTGAGGATTTGAGCCGGTTTCTGGATATCTTAATAACGCGCATTTCTTTTCAAATAGAAAAATACATCATCTTAAAGCTCGTGAAAAACGCCGTAAAATCATTAAATAAAAAATTTACTCTTTTATAATTTGTCTGAAAAAATAATCGTGTTTTTTTAGATATCGAAAAATCGCTTCAAATCCTCACTTTTTCACCCGCATTGTGGGGACCTTTCCACAGTGTGTAAGTGAGGATTTGAGCCGGTTTCTGGATATCTTAAAAACGCGCATTTCTTTTCAAATAAAAAAATACATCATCTTAAGGCTCGTGAAAAACGCCGTAAAATCATTAAATAAAAAATTTACTCTTTTATATATAATTTGTCTGAAAAAATAATCGTGTTTTTTTAGATATCGAAAAATCGCTTCAAATCCTCACTTTTTCACCCGCATTGTGGGGACTTTACACAGTGTGTAAGTGTAGATTTGAGCCGGTTTCTTGATATCTTAAAAATGCGGGTTTCTTTTCAAATAAAAAATACATCATCTTAAAGCTCGTGAAAAACGCAGTAAAATCATCTAATAAAAAACTTACTTTTTAAAATAATTAACCGGAAAAAATGGCGAAAAACCAGATTCATTCATTCGAGATTATAAACATGCGGGTTTCCTTTGGTTTGTTAGCATGTGCGTTTATACCAGGCGTTCCTCGATCGACCAATTATCTAGTGACGAAAAAATGCCTATAAAAAGGGACAAAAAAAGGTATTAATATAATATCTTTCGAACAAATCTTTAGCTTACTTCACGGGCATTATATGAAATATAATCTGACCCAGTTTGGTCTTGTTTGATATTTTCAAAGTAGGAAAAAATCTCAATTTTTCGAAATTATGATCACAAGAAACCGCGTAGTTGTCACCAAAAATCGCGATTTTTTGAAAAATGAATCAAAACCAAGTTGGTTCAGATCATAATTGGTATAATGCCCTTGAAGTAAAGTAAAGATTTGTTCGGAAAACATAATGTATAAGTGTCTTTAGTCCCATTTTAGTCCTGTACAGGCCCGCAAATGAACCCAGGCCCGCAAATGAACCCAGGCCCGCAAATGAACCCAGAACCGTCCCGCAAATGATCCCAGGCCCGCAAATGAACCCAGAACCGGCCCGCAAATGAACCCAAGTAAAAATGGAATCTGGAAAGGAATAAGGAATAAAAAAAAAATCACGACAACAATATTATTATGATATATGATAAACTATTGTCAATATTCATTAAATAAGTAAGACAAAAATAAGCAACCAAGTGAGGGCTATATATAAGTTTAGAATTGTTTATTAAGAGTCTTTATTGAAGTAGTTTTATTCGATTTATAAATATCTACCGTTGTGAAATGATAAGTGTAGTTTACCGGAAATTAACATGTACGTTAGATAGACCAGCAAAACCTCAAGTAATTGGACCATAGTTAAAATTTTCCAGACCGACAAAAACATTCAACATTGCAATTTTTATTATAATTTCACAACATACTATATCATAAGTTTTAACTTGTCTATATCAAAATTCTGATATATGAATACGTTGAAATTAGCATTTTTCTGTTCGTTTGAGGTTTCTTTGATCCAATTAGAAACCCGTAGACTCAGTAAAGACCATATTAGTCAAAGTCTCATATCAACGTGCACCAATCGATCGATAGAGTCTAGTTGGAAAGCCCGAACTGTTCTTTTTTGTCTTACTTATTTAATGAATATTGACAATATTTATCATATATCATAATAATTTTGTTGTTGTGGTTTTTTTATTCTTTAGTCCTTTCCAGATTCCATTTTTACTTGGGTTCATTTGCGGGCCGGTTCTGGGTTCATTTGCGGGCCTGGGATCATTTGCGGGACGGTTCTGGGTTCATTTGCGGGCCTGGGATCATTTGCGGGCCTGGGTTCATTTGCGGGCCTGTACAGTCCCCTTTTATATATTCTTCGTTTGCAACCACGTGATAATCGGGACATAATAGACCATAATAAGCCAATTTCTGCCGATCTCAAATTTCACAACCTTATTTCTTAGTCGTATTGAAAAATGACATTCATATTCTTTTAGAGCATTCAAAACTGAGTATATTGACCGATTTTTGAATCTGTAGAGTATTTGGATGCAGAATTATGCGCGATCAAAGTTGCGCGATATTTGGTAAGAATGTATGGAGCGGCCATGCTGGAGGACATCTCATATCCTCCAAGATGGCGGCCAAAACTTCTAAGGTCTGATATGAAGGGAAACTGAAACATTTAAAAAATATTTCGTTAAAATGTACTTGAATTAGATGCTAAAAGTCTTTACGAACCAAATGTTTTGAAAAGGAACAAATTATTCTTGCTTTTTATCGCCCGATTCGGATACGTGACCGGCATTGCGTGACACAATTCTAACTTGAATATCTCGAGAACCAAAAACTTTTATAAACCCAAACTTCAGAAATGTATTTTTAAAACAGTTAACTATAACATATATAGTGCATGTTTTAATACGAGATATAAAAAATATTTCGGTTTGGTGATGACATGTGATGACGTCAGTTGCAAACGAAGAATAGTTTTTCTCAAGCACTTGTTTTTTTATCTAATAAAAGGAAAGTCCTAATGTTATTTGCACATATATATATAAGCTAGCGTGCCGTGAATAAAAAGACAGTAGACAAACATATCGTGTATTTTATTATCTTTTATTGATATTAGTCAATCAATCAATCAGGTAGGAAAAAGAATTTTGGTGACAAATACGCGGTTTCTTGTGATAATATTAAATTTCGAAAAGTCGAGATTTTTTCCTACTTTGAAAATATCAATCAATACCAAATTGGGTCAGTTTATACTTCATATAATGCCCGTGAAGTAAGATAAAGATTTTGTTCGAAAAATATTATCAAAATACCTTTTTTAGTCCATTTTTATAGGCATTTTTTTGTCACTAGATAATTGGCGATCAAGGAACGCCTGGTATAAACGCACATGTAAACAAACCACAGGAAACCCGCATGTTTACAATCTCGAGTGAATAAATCTGTTTTTTCGCCATTTTTTTCGGTTAATTATTTTAAAAAGTACATTTTTTATTAAATGATTTTACTGCGTTTTTCACGAGCTTTAAGACGATGTGATTTTGATTCGAAAAGAAAGCCGCGTTTTTGAGATATCCAGAAACCGGCTCAAATCCTCACTTACACACGGTGGAAAGGTCCCCACAATGCGAGTGAAAAAGTGAGGATTTGAAGCGATTTCTCGATATCTCAAAAACACGATTATTTTATCAGACAAATTTTATATCATTTTGACGAACTCTGAAAACTGTGAAAATCCATCAAATAAAATGTTTACTTTTATAAAGATTTATTCGAGAAAATCGATAAAAACTACAACTCTGCCAATCGATCGAATTGTAAACTTGCGGGATCCCTGTGGCGGGCAAACCATCCAAGATGGCGGACGAATAGCGATTCTCTTCTGTCTCTTCCCAATCACCGGATTCTACAACAAACTACATGCATGCAACGCAACTATAACATTCCAGAATGACTTTAACAAGTTATCGTGAAATATTTACCATAAAAGCTGCAAGTTTCTACGTTTCTTCCGAGAAAACTCACAAGAATATGCTGTTTAATATTAACGATACCCGGGGACGTTAATATAACAAATAAAGAGTTGGATATTGATTTTTGATATGCACGTTTCGATTTAGCCTGATTTTCAGACGGGGCTAACACAGCGGTCAAACGTCTACGCATGCGCGAAAAAACAAGTAAAATGTTTTTTAACAAATCTGACATTCGTACGGACTGTGCAAAATTTTGCCACGACCGCTGTGTTGACGGGGCCCTAAGTGATGGCGTACCCAGTCTGAAAATCAGGATAGTTTCGATTCATGATCAGTGCATGCTGTGTGATTCTTTGTTTTTGGGCTGCTTTTCAAATTTTAAAAAATCAAACTATACAAGTATTTATATATATGGTTATTTTCTTTTATTACTAAACCAACATCACTAAATATTTCTGAATATGAATAAGTAAAAATCACTATTCGGCTTAAAGTATAAAACAACCAACCATTTCTTTAATTAAATAATTTGTTTGTTGCACTGCAATATTGACTCGAACCACTTTTCTTAATGTTGCAATGTGCAAAAGATATACCCTGCGGGCAGAGGTTCCTTTCTCAAAAGAGAAAGAATCTCTGCTCGCAGGGTATAAAAGATATTGCGTTTGTATTACATTCTCTTCACAACGTGCAATGCAACATTGCAAGTGAAACGTCTAACATCTGTTGCACAACGGTAACAAGTTGCTGGAAAGCAAATGTACGCCATTAAACACCCCCTTTTTCCATGTTGCAATGCTACATTGCAAGCTGCAAAAGCGAGTACGTTTGTAACACTCTTTTTGTGCAACCTGTGATGCAACATTGCAAGTGAATCATCTAACATCTATTTCACAAATTGAATGTTATGTCGCTGCAAATTGCAGAAAAACGAATGAGCGCCATTATATATAGTAGCACCTTGTTTCTCCAAGTTGAAATGCGACATTGCAAGTTGCAGAAGAGAGTACGTTTGTATATAACAATCTCTTTGTGCAACCTGTGATGCAACATTGCAAGTGAATAATCTAACATATGTTGCACAAAGTGAATATTATGCTGTTTCAAGTTGAAGAACAGAATGCACGTTAATAGTAGTCCCTCCTTCCATGGTACAATGGTGTTACCATGGCAGTAGTTTTGCAGATCAATAGCTACCTGTCATAACTCCCCCTCCCCCTTCTTCTATGTCTTCCCTCTCTTCTTGTTCTATATCTATCTGTGTCTATTGATAAGTAGGATCGCTCGATATATTTGTTCCATTTAGTCGTAGAAAGTCTTTCTTGCACAGTTCGACTCGTACGTGCTTACGATCCTGCAATTCGAGTGGTTTTCTTGATGGATGTCCATATACAGACGATGATAACACAGGTACATGTACAACAGTCTCCTGTAAATAGATACAGCTGTTAGTCTTATGTATAGGCAACACACCTTTCGCAAGCACGAGATGTGAATGTTTAAAATTGAAAATGTAAGTTGAATGATGGTTGGTTGATGTTGAATTAGTCAAAATTGGTACTTTGGTGGGGGTGTAAATTGGTTGCTAGACTGGTTTGGTTGACTGGTTGGCTGGTTCGTTGATTGACTTATTGATTCGGTGGATGGATGATTTGTGTGTGGGTTGATTGACTGGTTGATTTGGCGATTGGACGGTTGTTTGTTTGGCTGGTGTGTTGGTTGATTTGAATTAATGATTGATTTAGTGATTGGATGGTTTGTGGGTTGGTTGATTGAATGATTGATTGATTTGGTAATCAGATTTGGTTGTTTTGTTGGCTGGGTGGCTGGGTTGTACATTTTTAAACAACAATAACAACAAAAACCAAAACAGAAATAGTAGTTGATAGTAAGTAAAAGTCACCGTACCTCGGCATTGACTTTCAGTCCTCTGGATTTCGCGTGTTCACGATCGTCCCTATGCAGTTTCTGGTCGTATCCCAGGACAACACGATTGATACGGTCGTACGTTGATGGTTTGTCGTGCTGTGGAATTATTGTATTATTAGTTATTAGCATATGACTATAGCTAGGGATGGTAATGGTGATGTTACTGAGTAGTGCTAATGATGATGATGAAGACGATAATGAAGACGATGACAATATTGAAGACGACGACGATGATGATAATATAGACAACAACAACGACGATGATGAAGATGATGATGATTGAGACGACGATTCAGACGATGCTGATGATTCAGACGACGACGAAGATAATGATAAAGATGACGAAGATTGAGATGATGATGATTCAGACGATGACGAACATAATGATGAAGATGACGACGAGGATGATAAGATGATGACGAAGACGATGATCTTGTTAATACGACAAAGATAGCAATGAAGACGATGCTGATGATTACCAAGACGACGATGATGATAATGACTAGACGATAATAATGATGATGATTTTAAAAACGACGATGATGTAGATGGTGATGATGATTGAGACGACGATTCAGACGATGCTGATGATTACCAAGACGACGATGATGATAATGACTAGACAATAATGATGATGCATAATTATCAAAACAATGATGATCATAAAGGTGACGTATAATAGATGATATGAAGATAACGAGAAAGAAGTTGATGGTAGTGGTAATGACAATGTTCATGTGATGCATGCAGATAACAAAGTGATAATGATGATGATACTTATGATGATGATAACTGTATCATTTACCTTTGTCTTCTGTTTGAAGTAGCTAGTATCTTTGGTCAGGTCAAGAGGTTCTGGTCGTGTAATCTTCCAAGAACTAGAGACATTCTCATCTCCTTTTGTCACGATGTGATTCGTGCGAATATCTCCTTCCCTCTGAAAAATATATACACAAAATCATTAAGATGAGGACACGACATGGCGCGCCTCACACCGCTGTGATCCAGGTTCGAGTCCCGGCTCGGGCATGAATTATAAGTGAGTTGAGTTTAATTGTTTGATGTGTTCTTCTCTTCGGCAATTAATGCCACGAGTGCTTTTTTCCGGGTTATCCGGTTCAATTTTCCTCCGGCCTCCGCAAAAATGAACATGTGAGCAGAGTTGTGTGCTAAAATATTCAACGTAGCGGTAGTGAGTCTGAGTCTCCCCAATTAGCCACTGGCTAAATACATTGAGACGTTAAAAAAAAAAGTGATTTATTTATTTACATGGCGCTACTTTCGCAACACACTGCTTCCAACGTTGGGAAAAACTGTATCGCACTCTTGCGATGCCGCAGAAAGGTTGCAGATCGTGATGCAGATGACAAAGTGACTATAATAATGATGAATGGAAACGAACCATGGGAACTAGCGAGTAAACTAGTATAGGCTGCGTCGGTGTTTGATATAAACGATAGGTAATAGAATGACATTAATATTTTTTTGTAACACCGTAAAAAATGTTGACCTAACTTTACTGACGTTTCGAGATTAAGCCCTTTTTTATGGTGTTACGAATTTCATTTTATAATGATCATGATACTTGTTGTGATAATGATGTTCATATCGTTATATTTGTTGGGCGTAAACTCAACAAACCAAATACATATTTAAAAAAAAATTATGATTACGTGCAAACAAATATTGCAAATTTACATTGTTTGTGATTCTGATGGGTACACGCGCGCTACTTTGCGGCGATGGGAATAAGCAAGTTTGAGCGTCATGCATGAGACAAAACGAGCGGCCGCATCGTCAGTCGGCATCTTTTGAGGGTTGCGGCAAGCTTACGACAGACGATGCATACAAGCACTCCAAGCAACAAACAAGCGAACAACTCACAAGCAACGGACAAACTAACAAGTAAATCAAAAAAGTAAAGCAACTTGCCAACAACAATTAAAAAATCAGAAGAATAAGATATAACACATACAAAAAAAATTAGAGCAACAAACAAACGAACAGCATACAAGCAACGGACAAACTAACAAGTAAACAAAATGAAAATAAAGCAACTTCCCAACAACACAAACTAGAACAGGAAAATAAAATAAAACACACAGAAAAACAACACAAACTGACAATTAAATAGAGCAATAAATAAACGACAAGCCAACAAGTTAATAAACAGACGAAAGATACAGCAACTGGCAAACACAAAACAAGCCTGAACAACAAACAAACAAACGACAAAAAAACATCAGTCAAGTTATAGACAAACAAGCATAACGATGCGGCATTGTAATACAAACAAACAAAAACTCCTCTTTCTTAACTTTTTGTTGCAATAAACTTTGCTATCCACCAAGTGGTGCCAGAAAAACCATAGTTAATAGAGGGTAAAACGTCAAAAATTATCGCAGTAAATTCACAAGTTCGACGTTTTCAAGACACGTTTCCTATTATGTTAAAAAGCGACTGAGCCAAAATGAATAGAATGCCGGTAAAGCATTATAGAAAATGAATACTACCTAAAGACTACTTTAAATGATCTAAAAGTCAATCTTGTCAGATGCCAAACGTTCAAAGCAACAAACGTATCACTGACAAGAATATCCTGATCATTAGGCTTATGTAGAAGTATAGGAATTAAGCGACAAATATCGCAGAAAACGTCAATCAATGAAGTAAAGGCAAACCTTGACAGTTTCGACCCATTGGTTATTCTCTTCCTGAGGGTTGTATAGTTTGAGACCATATCCCGACATTTTATATCCTTCTCCTGGATATTCACCCATTGTAGCGTCAGTATGTAAGTAAGTAAGTAAGTAAGTAAGTTCCTATACTTTTATACACCACGTATCAAGTCTAGAGTGACTATGTTGTAATGTGCTTATGATAAATGACATACCGTTGCTATGGGTTGCAAATAACTTAGTTTAAGTCCCATGGGGAGCTTGTTTTCAGCTGTTAATAATAATAAAGAATAAAACCATCCAAGCAAGGCCGTATAAGGTGAGATAATTACTGGCGTGAAAAGAGCTTGAATTAACGAGTTAAGCAATTCTAATACCTAAAAGACTCGTCTGTCTGGGTTTATTTTTAACCAATTGAAAATAGAAATTAAGATAATAAAAAACATTTAGATATAAGAAATGTCAAGTAAATGAATGATAAGATTTGCAGTATACAGTAGAAAAGTTTGAAATGTAAAACCATTGTTGATATTAACTATAATGGTAAAATAAAGGACTTTTAGAACTAGGTTAATAAAATATTCAATTTTCAGTACTAATTGCAAGCAGGTGCTACGATTGAATGTATGTTTAAATATATCTCTAAAAATAACTCCCTTCATCATTGAAAATTATTTTAAAATGGTTTATTTAGGGGAGGGCCATATTATTTTATATATAAGGAAAGGGAGGGCCACTAAAAACTATACAGGCCAAAAATAAAATGCACCCCCCCCCCCCCCCCCCTCTAATTTTTGGCCAGTCCCTTACAATGTGAATGGGTATTTACGCTCTCACTAAATTGTAATACGACTGACTGCGAATGGATTATAACACTGAAATCAAAATAACGCAAAGCATGCCGGTAAGTGACCATTGGTCTTTAAACAACACACAAGTGAAACACATGTTGCAGTACTGAAAATAATAATATTGTGGGATGCAATAGAAGTGATTCATTTTGCAGAAACATCTTTTCTTGTCAGTTCCCACTAGCTAGATCACAGGTAGTCCAAGCTCACTGTTAGAGCTGTAAGGCAGGGAGAAATTAATTTATTCTGAACCAAATCAGCTGAAATTAACTCAGAGGATTATAGAGATCAACAAGAAGACACTGTTTTATTGAATTTAATTCAATTTCAAGGCGAAAAATTGAAGGTTGAAAAGTACCCATATAGTAAATCAACACTAACAGTGAGCTTGGGCTACCTGTGGCTAGATCAGCCACCAAATGACACACATAAAGTAGTCAGCCATTCACAAAATATTTGGTAATAGAATAAAATTTGTAATGCCATACAAAATGTTAACTAACTTTAATGACATTTCAAGCTTTAGCCCTTCTTCAGAGATAAAAAAGAAGCAATCATTTCGAATTTTCACCTGCATCTTTAGGAAGATACGCAACTTCGTCGAACACTACATCACAAAAAAATAATATCTCTAAAACTACTAAACTGACAAATATAAAGTTTTTCTTGTCAAATCATTTCAAATAAATTATCTATCGAAAGTCGTTTGAGTTGTGTTTATTTATTTTCTTTACACCGAGAATTAATTTTTTAAAGTTCATCAAGTTGTCGAAAATTTATCTGTGAACATCCATAGACATTAGCTGTGCACTTTCGAGCGGTGTCAGGGTGGGGGTAAGTAACGATTTTTTTTTCTTCTTTTTTACCTTCTGGTGTTTTTTATCCAATCACAAGTCGGTTGACTTTGATGAGATTCAACTTCCGGTACTTATTAAAAAAAATTCTGCCAATCAGGAAAACTTCCAGTTTTGGATTGAACCATAGCCCTTCGGGCGACACCTTCCGCTGGACGGTTGACCGAGGGCTATGGTAATTAGAGAATGCCTGTAGAGGAGGCTAGGTACGGTATTCCATGATAGATTTACATACATATTTTTCTGATCAGTAAAGCAGATTGAGGAAAGGTCCATTCATAAAATGAATGGTAGCTAAAGAGTATAATATACACAATTCACAACCTCATAAGAACGTGCGCTCGATCTCATTGGTTCGCTATCTCAGGATATTAGACCGTATATACCGCTGCCATGCTTTGTAATATTATGCATTAATACCGCTCGGTAAATTTTATATTTGCCCAATAACCGTTCGCCTTCAACGAATAATTGTTAATTATTTTACACAATATGGCTTTGCCACAGTCCATAATTATGTATATTTGTACCTTAAATAAATACTAGCAATTTATCCTTTCTCATGTTTTCAGTTGTTCTTGGCATAAGTGATATTATGTATTACATTCTAGTGGACAAATTCATCACAGATATCAAAGAATATACCAGAAAAGCTGCAAATTAATGTTGTAAAATCTTTCTAATTTTTAGACTTTCATGTTTTAATTATAATTATTGCTATAAATAATTTAAAATAATCTTTAATTTATATATATTTCAAAGTAGAAATTTTATCATATTTTATATAAAAACATTCTTGGCAATTCTTGTTCAATTTTTGAACAAAAGGAGTGGACAAAAGAACATCACTGATTTAAAATTAAAACAGCTGTGGGCATCAAAAATAATCTTAAAATTAAAGCAATGTTTTCAATGAAATTTGCTATTTTACTTATTGTCGACAATTCCAAAGTGTTCTTCGATAACCTGGTACGTAGAAAAATACATTTTGAAGATAAACAGATCAATTTTGATAGCAAAATTCTAGCTCAAACTTTATCCAAATCGAGTGAGCTAACTTTGAGAGCCACTGGGATTTGATGAAGCTCTTTGCTCGCCTGCTGTTATAACTCGCGTTATATATATATAATCTATTTAAATCTAAACAATACCTTGTGCCTTATCAGCTGATGTTGATCATAAGCCTGAAATAAAACAATATTTTCTTTTAGAGCATAATTATCACTGTGGCCTGTGTGAATATAAGTATACCTTTCTGAACTCGTACAACTTACATGTACAAGATAATTTTAGCTCTAATTGACAATAAAAAATAATAATATTTTAACTCCCTACCTTGGAAAGAATCCCAATAGGTTTTAGCGTATTTCTAGCCTCTTCTACCTCGCTTTCTTTTGGGTAATGAGAAAAGTCGAACCCTCGTACAAGATCAGCCATCTTTCTGCTACATGTAAACACGCTGGCTTAGTTGAGGGTGTTTCCATGGTAATGACATTAATGATTAACTAATTGTGAAGATCAAATTCATTGTGATTATCATTGAAGAAAGAAAAGACGGGATTATTGCATGGATTACATGACAAAAAGGCTCTTCGAGTTCATTGGAAATCATTAATGGCCCATTAATGATAATAAAATTGCTTTATGTGACAAATTACAAACCGTTACACCTATTTTTCATCCTTCTATTTTACTTTTTTATTCATTTTTGTTTTCCAAACTAAAAATATTAAATATGTGAGTTAATCTTTAAAAAAAAAAAATGTGTGTGTGTGTTATAAAATTCATGCACTTTTCTTAGTGAAAAAATAAAATTAGAGGAAAATGAACAATTCCAATTTTTCGTTTTATTTCAAGACTAGTTTACAGTCTATAAACTATTGATACATCCTCACGGTTAAATATGTTTCTTTATTCCGTTTTATAAAGAAGTGAGAATGTAAAGAAATGAAAAACGAAGGGAATGTATCCCAGAGTGCCAAGCGAGTATGCCGAAAGTGATCCCAGCGGTCAGCGGTATTCAGACCCCAAGATGGTGGCTAAACGATGAGAGTTTCACGTTATCGGCCGGTTGTTTATGTACAATTGTTCTTTTTATTCGTCGATATTTTTATTAATTCCTTTGGAGAATTGTTCAGGACAGCTGATGTGGTTCTTTTGGTGCTATACATGTAAGTAAAAACGTGAGTGATCGGTTAGATTGTTGTTGATAAGACAACGGATTGTGATCGGGTTTGACAATTCGTTTTGTCTTTGTTGTGCTGGGTCTTCCGTTAATTTACGCGCTTGTGGACTTAGTCATTTGAAGCCTAATATCATGTGATAAAACTGAAGACATAGATTCGGTAACAGAGCTTTAATCACGCAGAAAAACGCAGTGTTAATAAATACTTCAAGGCGTGCGTCCATAACAATAAATTGTTGTTGAAATCGATCGTTGTTTGAAAACGAGTCATACTGAAAACACTTTAACGAACTGCGTGACCTATCCGTGTCGCTTATTGATCTTTTAGTTTATTTAGTTCTCTAAATACGAAGGGTGTAAATGGACATATGTGAGGTATCGGTGACAACTGTTGCTTGTCTTCGAACAGCCTTTTGACTCTATTCTCTCAGCTGTGTTCAACTTCAAAGGATCTACCGCCTTTTGTGGTTTCTCTACGACAAGATGTCGTCATTTTACTGCAGTTCCTGTCGCTAAATAGTTTCGTAGTTTAATATTGATATTCGGTTTAAAGTTTTATGATGATAATATAGTAGTTATTTAATGTGTTTATTGTTTACTGAAGACACTACATAAATAGGTGTGATGTAGCTCACATCACGCTTGAAGTTGCTATAGTGACAATTTTAAAGTAAACTATTAAAAAAAATGCAGACTTTACTCATGGTAATGGAGGTGAAGTGACATTAGACAAAGTGTTTTTTCATAAACCTGGTGATACATGTACACACTGTCTGATTTAGTAATAAAGTTTATTGTAACTCTAATCCTTTTGTTTTCAACATTTTTTATCCTCTAAGGCCATTGTCATATTTTTTTTGTTTCTCATCACCGGACCAACTAGTCTCCCCTGGCAGCCATATTAGGCCTTGTCACACAACGCTCCTTCATCACACATAGCTGCTTAAACAAGTGCTACATTATTTTCCATTCCATTTGAAAATGTCTAGCCAATCAAATTTCTGTTTTATAATAAAAGCATTTAATAATTTTCTGTTTATGCAAGGCGATCAAACAATGAAACAACTGATTTGTTCTGAAAACTCAGGAAATGATCATATTGCTATATCTAAAATATCTAAAATAATTGTAAATTCTAGAATAGCGTGCGCTTAAACAACATTCAAATCTGCGTGTGATACAATATAACGAATCATTCAGTTTGTAAAGAACACTGATGAAGGTGTAAGTGTAGCTCGAAATGTCTGAATAGATTAAACCAAAATCAAGCCAGAGTCAATACAATTTGTATTTTAAATGATTTGTTCATCATATTATTATTATTTTTTATTATAATAAGTTACCTATTCTTTTTTGTTTTTCTAGAATCCAAGATGTCTGCATTATTCTTGCTATTATTGTAGTATTCCTATTATTCTTCAATACATATGTCTTTCAAGCTGGGTTAATATCTTTATTAATCAGAAAGTTTAAAACAACTATTATAATAGCTGTTGTATATCTGGCTTTATCGGTTGGCCTTCATGTCTGGACTATGGTAGGTTATACAATGTGACAATGATGATGAAGAAGATTTTGATGCTGATACGAGTTATTTGAAAAAATGCTGAATACTGCATACTGATCGAATATTGCATTCCAAGACCAATTCATTTTGTGTCATGTAATATTATCTAAAGTAAAAATTAAGCAAATAATTATTTTAATTTTAGTGCATTCCATCCTAAACAGTATATTAGCAAATACTCCACATCAGCACAAATGCATTGCCAATAGCTGTTATTACAGTTATATGCAAATGATTTTGAACAATGGGTTGAAGTCGAGGCTTTCGGGCGAAAACAATAGGTTTGCCCGAAAGCCTCGACTTCAACCCATTGTTCAAAATCATTTGCACATAACTGTAATAACAGCTATTTATTTAACTGCTTTATGAAATAAATCATGTATGTAATACTATGTAAAAATGCCATTGGATGTTGGAATGCACTATTCAGTATTCAATGTTTTTTGAAATAGCTTCATGATTGTAACAATGACAATGATGATGATTATAATGATGGGGGAGTAGGTGATGATGATGGTGAAAATTGTGATTACAGTGGTTAAAATGGTGATGCTTATGATGTCGAATATGATATTACTGAAAAATAGTGGAGATAATAGTGATGATGGTCATGATAATGATGACAATAGGGAACTTTAGATTTGACAATGAGTATGAATATAAGTTTTGAAATTGGCCTCCTGTGTGTTGTTGATGATGAACTGTAGTCCTGTGACTGTATAGATTGAGACACCAAAATAATAAAAACAAGAAGTGGAATGTAATTCAGTATAAACAAATATACACACAAGGCTAATTTTAAAACTCATACTCGTACTCAATCTTGTACTCGTTGTCAAATCTAAAGTTCCCTAATAATTAAATTAAATGATGACAGTAGATGATTATAATACCTCAGGTTAAAACAACATTATTCCTCTCTCTCTTTCAGACAAAGAAATGGGGAGATCCTCAGAAGTTTGTCTGGAATGAAGCATTACAGGCTTTGCATGTTTTCCAGCGAGTTGGTAAGTCACACAGTATAAACTGTCTTTTCAGTTGTCTGCAATTAGATGGACAATTGATATTGTAATGTAATTATTGTATGGACCGCTGACAGCTTACAATCATTGTTCAGGTGTTAGTCTTTTACTTTAATCCCCTTACATCACCTTACACCTTTGACTTGAGGGCCAATAGTTTGTCAGTGCAAACTGTTATGTTTTATCCTCAAATAAAGTTGTTACTTACTAACATTCGAAACATCTTTTCATTAAATTCCACTGCCATTCACATTTAGCAGTACAAGCATGGCATGGTAATACTGGCCTATTATTGTCCACAACAGCTGCACAAAAAGCTAGTCATGCATCACCATGTTACAGGTTCAAAGTTCTTTATTGATGGCCTAAACCTCATTCCAGGCTACCATTGCCTGATAAAGACCTGCAGTAGCAGTCAAAATGTTGTGGTTCAAAACTTTGACATTCATGGTACAAATGACTAACGTTCTACTTTGTACTTAGTTTTGTATTGATTTTTGAAATTCAATGTTCTCATTGCAGGGGCTGTTCTTTATTACTATTTCTACAAGAGAACATCATTGCGACTAGGAGATCCACGGTTCTATAAAGACACTGAATGGCTTCGACAAGAATTTGCTAGATCACATTGAAGTCAATAAAGTTGACACAATAGAAACCGTCAAATAGACTCGTCAAAAGCCAATGATGATGTGATCACGAAAACATCAAAAGCATTTGATGACTTGAAGCAGGCCAAAAACTGGATCAAATGGTCATCAAAGAGAAGCATTAGAAATTCAATGACACAATATTATCAAATCCATCTTTTATCACAACAGAAAACTGAGAACAATGTACATTCTTATTTATAACAGTCTTGTATATTTCTACTTTATATAGTATAACCCATGACAGAAAATGCAAACAAATTTACAACATGTATAGTAAAATGCTGAAGCTAATGGATTTCTTTTCTTGAAAAGAAGTAGCTTATAAACTGTGGAAATAGATTGCAAACAGTCCTTTCTTTTCCTGAAGGATTCAGAGCCTGGGTGAATGAGCTTTAAATAAAATGCCAAGCAGTGTCGATTAAAAGCATTTTTTTGAAGCTCTAAATTTGAATGAAAAGGCCAGGGACTATTAGCAGTCTATCACAGAAAAGCCAAATTGATTTGTCCCCTAAATGACATTGTTATTTGTACAAAACTCAAACTGTTTTATAAATAGTAAAATGTTATTCAACCTGCTGAATGGTATTCTGTGGCTTTATATTCTGTAGTAACATTAGTAGTTGTGTATCATAGTCTTGCTTACACTCTATTGTGCATAGATGACAAAACCACTAAAGTCAACAAATTCTTTTTCGCCTTGTGTTCTTTCCACGTGCCGTTTGACTATTCACTCAACCTGCCGCTCGGGCTTCCTGTGTAATACCTGTGTCTCTGTTGTCAACATGGTTAATGTTTTTATGTGGCTTTATATTCTGTAGTAGCGTCAGTAGAAATAATTATAATCATAATTGTAGCCTTGCTTGCACACTCATCCATAGACAAATCAAACTTTTTATATGAAAACTTGAACAAAACAAGTTGAATTGAAGTAGACAAAAAAGAAAGATGAGATGAGTAAACACAGTGCCCCAATTACCTCCTTGTACATGCCAGTATGTTTGTTCCTTCTAAACCGTTTCCATTGAACCCCCTTTGACAATACAATGTCTGGAATCTATTTTCTCTGCTGCTGTTGGGCTACCTGTGGCTACTCTCACCCTAGTCTTGTATGGGTGGAACCCCCCTTTATAAAATCCTGGATCCAGCACCACTGCTTTCTTTGCTCAAGTGTGATTGTTTGGGAGTTTTCATGTGCAAAGCAAAAATCATTCTCAAAAACCAACACACTATTAAGTAATTAAAAAATGTTTATTTAGCAAAATTAATGAACAGTCAACTGTTCTTTTATGTTAACTTTTATAGTTAATTTTAACACTACCTTTTAGCATTTATTTAATATAGAAAACAGGACATACAACTAGTGTTTTGAATATATGCAACCAGACTTAAATAAAGCTGTATGTGCTGACAATCATTATTATGTCAGTTGGGACAATTAATTTGAAAAAAACCTTAGGTTGAATTACTGAAAAAAGAGTTCACTTGAATCAAGTGCCAATAAGTTGGGTCCACGGAATAAGCATTATAGTTTCACTTAAGATCACTACCAAAAATTATTTATTACAAGTCCAGGTTCACTTCTTTTAAGAAACGGACTACTGAAAATTAGTGAGAACATCACTATAATCAAGTACAACCACTACTGATCTTGGAGTTTACTACTTACCCGGTGGATCTGATCTAAGTTTAAGTAATTTAACTTGATTCTAGTGAATTACTTTTTTGCAGTGTACTAAGACACTGTTAATATAACAATTAAATGTAGGAATCAAGCAAAACAAAATTGGTTTCTATAATTGACATACATGTGTCCTCTACACAAGGTGATTGCTATTTTTTAGTATAACTCAAAAATCACTCCATAAGAAGGTTCATATTAAGGCCGGTGCAAAAGGCTTCAACATCCATTCGATTTTGTTGAAAGGCAATGTTGAAGCCGTTTGTCACCCCATTTCAACATTGTCATTGAAACCGTCCATACCCCTACGTTCAACATCATTCAATTGCAACAATTAACCATTCGACAGCAGTCAACAAAATCGAACCAATGTTGAAGGAAATGTTGAAGGTGTTTGCCTGGGCCTTTATGGAAGTTTGAGCTGCTTCGAAAATACATATTACTAAGTAAAATTATAAGTACAACAAGTGTTTTTAAGAATCTTGAAATTGCAATACAACAATAATTATAGTCCCACTCATTGATGATAAACAGATTAACATTATGAAACCTTATGTATGATAAATTAAATTCCCAACAGAGAATACTACCAGCTACAAAACTAATTAACATAAATGCCAATTTCAACTGTGCATGAAGAGGTTTGCCATCCTCTATTTTCTGAGCTACAAGCTAAAGTTACATTTATTATTATACCCAGGATATTTGGCTACTAATAATTTCTAGTAACTGGCAGTACTGCATTTAGGTATTTTGTAAATATCATAATACAAAAAATGGCAAAGCCCTGAAAAAGGAAACTATTCGACAATATATATAACAGCATTTCCTAAAGAAAGCAAAGTCTTTACATGTACAAGAATTGAGCTTTTTAACCAAAATTTTAAACTTGGACATAGAGAAAGAGATCAATTGTAAACTAGATGATTACATGTATGTAACAAAATAAAATATTCTCAACACCTTCGAAATGATCTCCAGTGCAGCTATAGTTTAACTTATGATGCTATGCACTATCTATTTTTCTACTCCAAACCAAGCCATTCTTAAAGCCAAACACTTACATACCAAATACAATTAAGGCATTTCAAAATAGCATTATTGCCAAGTTTTGTTTTGCAACAATGTTAACCGTGCACAAGCACATTTTACCATAATTGAGATAATCCAATTTAGTTAGTCACCGGAGAGAAAACAGCCTCAAACAGAGGTGGAAGTCAGTTAGAGAAAATGTCTTCTATTAATTAGAGGATGAAATGTGAAATTGTTAAACTCACTCAGCTAATATGCAATGATAAGTGTTGGCTTCAACAACTGCTTGATTTGAGGCATAAACATTGTGTAACAACACAGTTAGGAATGGCATAGGATACTAACAATGAGAAAGAGACTAGAAAAATGTCAAAACTAGCTGTCAGCAGCAAGTGCCGTGCGTTCTGGTCTGTATTTGTACATTGGCGGTTTTGCGCATTCTTCGATTTGCTCTTGGATTTGTCCAACAAAGATGTGAGTCAAGATGATTCCAAGAAACTGTGGAAACGCCAAAGCAACTGCAAGTGCACCAACGATAAACATGTGATCCTTGAACCACATTTTCAGGGCACTAATGCAGGAAGTGATGTAAATGGTTTTCTTTTGTTCAGTTCGCTAAAAAAAAACAGTAAAATTTGACATTAAATACATATAATTATTGTATTATTGCAGCTGGAACACAGCTTAAGAGGCAGAAAAATGCAACGAGGGGTGGAAAATAAGTGTGAGAGCTTTATAATGCATCTAAGAGAAATGATGATGATTTATATCAATCAATCAATCTTTATTTAGTACCAATATTTTACAATAATAATAAAAATATGTTAGTATACACTGCTTTTGTGGTACATGCCAGCTGTAGTAGCTTTGGACTAGTCGAGACAGCTGGCATATTCCTAGTTATTTAAACAAATTAAGTCATGGAAGTTTGACGTTTAAAGGAGAAAAAAAGAATAAATATATCAATAAGTACATATTTAATTGAGTAAAGTAATTTAACAAAAAAGAGGAAACAAATGAAAACTTGTTTTAGGATTGTTTATCGATGGTATATGTTGGTATGATGGTATACTCTTTGTTTAGAGTGCTTGATAGCTATATTGATTATACATTTAAGTCAGAATAGTCAAAAATTGTAACAAATAATGGTTGATTGGTTGTAGCATAATTGGTCTCACAATACTGCCTGGCACCAGGTTTGTGTCCCATGCGGTCCACTCTGACTGTTCTGACTGGTCATGGTTCAAATCCTGTTGAAGTCCCCAAATTTTTTGGGGGCTTCTATAATTGCAATTACATTAATTGCTTAATATTCTGGGACAATCATAATCATACACAATCTGACTGTTCTGTTTTTCAATTAGTTCAAATTTAGTTGCTCAACCATGTTGGTCAATAGCAAACTGGTTTGCTTCTATCTTTGCCAGTTGGGAATCTGGTGGTCATCATGAATTTAACTTATATATCTACCCTCACAAAAAAGATACTTACATGTAATTTTCTGACATGCCATCCACACTGGATATTGATTTTCTAAAAAAGATAAAAAAGATATAAATGGAAAACTAGCGAGTATACTAGTATAGGCTGCATTTGATAAAAAACGATGGGTAATAATATAATGAAATTAGTAACACCATAAAAAATGTTTACTTCATTGTTCAAGTGTGCTTTACTGACTTTTCTACCTTTAGTCGACCTTTGTCGGAGTAAAAGAGGAACCTGGGCTAAAGCTGGAAATGTCAATAAGTTAACCAAACATTTTTTTTACAAAATAAATGTTACAAAATTTCATTATATTACCCATTTGTAAACAGTGTTTTTATTGAGATAATTTATGTGCATAATTTGTATTAAGATTACAAGTGAGATGGGTGGTGCTATATTATACCTGGCCGTTCTTCATTCTACAGCAAGTGTGAGGTACTCCACATTCCTCAGGAGAAGGGCCGCCACATTTAAAGTATCTATTGATATCCCAGTCATTGGATCCACCACCACCGCAACATTGAAACTACGACAAAAACATGTTTCTTTTATTATTAAACTGGTAATAAAGACATAATGTCAACAACAAATGTTACAGCAATAATGATGGTGATGACCCAGGTTGAGAATCTTACTGGTCAAGATCCATGAAAGATCCTGAATGATCTTCTAAGATCTTAGCATGATCCTGGCATGATCTTTCCAGATCCAAGCATCTTGTTACAAGATCCTGCGAGATCTTGCAAGTTCCTGTAGGATCCTTACGGATCTTGCCCAGATCTTACTGGATCTTACAATATCTTAACAATTAAGATGCTCAACCTGGGGAGTGTTCATATGATTGACACTGAACTTATGAATGATGATGATGAATGTAGCGATGATGATGACAATCCCTGTGATAATGATGATGACAATTTATGATGATGATGATGACAAATTGTGATGATGATGATGAACATAACAATCATGATGTGGATGACGTGGATGACGTGGATAATGCATGTAACAATGATGATGTCGATAGTTATAACAATTAAATGATGATGAGGGTAGACATAACATTAATAATGATGATGATGGACATATAATGATGACGATGAACATAAAATTCATAATGATGATGATGATGGATATAATGATGACGATGAACATAAAATTCATAATGATGATGATGATGGATATAATAATGACGATGAACATAAAATTCATAATGATGATGATGATGGATATAATGATGATGATGAACATAAATTTCTTAATGCTGATGATTAAGGATACTATCAAAACAGGTAGAGCTTCAATTGAACCGCTGAAATTTCGATCCCGAGAAAGTGAATTTTTGATCATGTGATGGGTTAAAAACTATCACGTGAGCAGTCAGCAAACACGCGAAAGGGCACTATTATGAAGAAGGCAAATCGGTTTGCCATGAAATTAGAGGGCAAATCATTGATTGAATTTTAGAGAATGGTGGTAATCGTATTTCAGGATACTAACATAACAACCAACACAGAATACAGCACGGAAAGCTACCCTCGTGCACGTCACGTGATAACTTTTGACCCGTCACGTGATCAAAAATTCGCTCCCGCGGGCTCGAAATTTTAACGGTCCAATTGAAGCTCTACCTGTTTTGATAGTATAATGATGATGATAATGTTTATCATGATGCCTGGTCAAGGAAAGCAATTAAATTGTTACAACAGTAATGATGACGATTACTTGAACAATTGCACGCTACAATTATATATATTTCACACAAAATAAGACATTTAGTATATAGTTCCTACCTCAGTTTGTACTTTGTCAATAAGGTTTTGAAGATCAATGTTCTCCCTATAATTGGCAATGCCTTTCTTTAGCTGTGTTTCAAGGGACTTCTCAACCTTAAAATTTATGAAAACAGTTGTTAAATTAAAATAAGAGACTGAGTGTGTAAACCCCTAGTGACTTCCCCTACTAGTAATTAAATATTGCTATTTTTACAAATTATCCTTGAAAAATTGTAGGTACTATATCTTCAATATAGAATATTGAAATGTCTTACCTCAGGCCAGAAAGCAAATGCCAACAATCCTGCCAGTATTTCAAGAATCACAATGACAACCATGGTCCACTTGTACTGTTAACGCAAACAGAAATAGTATTTAGCCAATTTTCTTTTGAACCTGGTGGTTTTGTGTGCACACCCAGGGCCGGCTAGTATAAGCCGGCCAATCAGAAGCATTTTTGTTGCATTGCAAACAGTTCCAAAATAGTGTCCTCCAAGAAAGTTAATTATTTCCTGTGTTAACCCTCTATAAATACATGTACGTCCTTAACATAATTTTACATTTAAACATTTTAAGTAACTTGGGCAACTAAAGCTCGTGGTTGCTCTATCAGCAATAAAAAAGCTCTCTACCTCCTTCAATTAGAGACATTTCATGTCTATCTTTTTCAAGTTCAATCTCAAAACTCATTTATTTAAATTAGCTTTTTCATTGTAATCATATCCATTTTTTTTTATTGTAAGCTCTTAGAACAGACTTGTATAAGCGCTATACACGCCATATTATATTATTATTATTATTATTATTATTATTATTATTATTATTATTATTATTATTATTATTATTATTATTATTATTATTATTATTATTATTATTATTATTATTATTATTATTATTATTATTATTATTATATTAAAAACAAAATGCAAAAATGCCTAAAAGTACAACAGGATTGATAAAACTTACAAATTGTAAGAAGCAAATATTTTCTCTCAGGGCACCAACGGTACCAAAGAAGGAGATAATGATGATAAGAATACCAACAGCGATGAGTATAGCGGCAGGATCAGTGGCTACAGAGGAAAGCTGATGGAAAGTGCCTTTTTGTTTGACTGCCCAGATACCAATTCCAAACATAACACTGCCCACAATCTGAAAATGGAATGAGGATAATTATTGACAAATAAGAACAGAATTGATGAATAACCAAACAATCAATCACTCAGACAAGCTGTCAATAACTCAGTCAGACAAGCAAGTAATTAATCAGTCAAGCTATCAATTAGTCAGTAAAACTATCAATAAGTCAGTCAGACAACCAATCAATCAGACAACCAATCACTGAGTCAAGCTATCAATATTAGTCAGTTAGACAATCAATCAATCAAATAATCAGACAATCAATTGATCACTGAGTCAAGCTATCAATAAGTCAGTCAGTCAGACAATCAATCAATCAATCAAATAATTGGTTAATCAATCAAATACTCAGTCAATCAATCTAATATCAATCAATCAGTGGACAGTCAGTCAGATAATCAATCAACTAATCGGTCAATCAATCAAACACTTGGTCAGTCAATCAAATATCAATCAATCAGTAAACAGTCAGTCAGACAAGCAATCATATATATATAATCGATTAATCAATCAAATACTCAGTCAATCAATCTCATATCAATCAGTCAGTGGACAGTCAGTCAGGCAATCAATAAGGCTTTGAACCAGCCAGCTCTCTCCCCCCCCCCCCCCCCCCCCCCCTCCTTGGGCTCCCTGTGCCCTGTGGCATTATTGATACCAACGTATGCTCTTTCATTATTATAAATTACACATTTTCAAATTTCTGACAAAAAATACCTTAAACTAGAGGCAAACAAACATATAAATAAAACTTTGATAACGTTGAATGAACGGCTAAAATGTTTATATGACTGGTCACACCTTTTTTAGTGAAAGCATTATTGAATTAACTCTAGCATTCTTTTCCTGTTTTTAAAAATTAGTATATCATCGATGTTTAGAACCATCGAATAAATGATTAATGCAGAGATTAAATATTATACACAATGTGGTTTGGGCTGTTTTCTAAGCTAAGTGCTTTGCATTGCATACTATTTTGAACTTTGCATAATTTGGATGCATGATACTCGTATTTACAATCTTGATTGAAGAACTATAATATATAAACTCCAAATTATTTACTGTGTTAACAATTAAGAAATACATTTCATGAATTAGGGCTTGGATTCTTATCTATAAAATACGATAACAAATTATTTTTTTAGGCTAGAAATTTACAACAGCCTTTTAATGTGATCGAGGTCTCGTGAGCTCAAACAACATCAGAACGAAGCCATATTTGATTGCCATTCAAAATAAAAGTTTAAACTAGCAAAAGGGAACGCTTTAGATAGAACTGTAACGCAATTCAATGTACAAATCAGTGTTTCTTTGGATCCGAAACCAGTTGCTTTATAGAGCATGCAGTCAAGTATGGAACGAATGATCGAGAATTTCTTAAACGACCTCAAAACACAAAAACTCGATGAACTTACCCAGTAGAACAGGTTAAATACGAACAGCAAATACTTCAGACATTTGCTGATAGTACTTTTAGTTTCTTCGTTGTTATACATCGTGGATTTGTGATCAGTTTATCGTGAAATTCTTGCCAATTTTCACCAGACTTGGGAGGCACTTACAATATGCTAATCACCGACGCCATACTCTTGAACTGATTTGCATAATTGGCTAGAACCATTCCTTCTCGGACGAATAGGGCGCGGCAAATGCAAATATATACAAAATCAGCGTTTGATTTTTTGATTTTTTTTTAATTCTTTCATCTATTTTTTCCCTTTTTCCCCCCTTTTTTAAGAGGATACTAGGATACTAGGATATTATTATTATTATTATTATTATTATTATTATTATTATTATTATTATTATTATTATTATTATTATTATTATTATTATTATTATTATTATTATTATTATTATTATTATTATTAGGATACGAGTTAAGTTTCGAACAAGAAAGACTAACTCCTGATCATTCGATTGAACTTGACTCGTTTCATCGGAGTTTTATCGTAAAAGTTGGCACTGATTTGCTCTCTAGATATTGGGCGATGTTCCATTTGAGATTTTGAAAAATCATTCTTTGCGGCAATATAATACATTAAAGTTCTGGAACCTGTTGTACGAAGCCTGACTTGTGCTATCCACCGGATAAATCCCTATCCAACGGATAAAAACTATACAAATTCTATACACTGGATAACTTTTATCCGCGGATAACTTTATCCACCCTTCGTACAACCGTAAAGTTTAATATGTACTAATGGCTTTTCACTAATTCATTTTCACACTCTTCTTTCAACTACTGATTACTTTTTTCAATTTATTTGTAACAACTTCACTTAAATTCCAATTGGCAGTCAATTATCGCTAGATCGTTAATTAGAAAATTATATTATTGCGACAACTAGCGGTTAAACTAGTGCGGACTGCGTTGATGTTCCTAAGAATAAAAAACAATAGGCAGGACTTGGTCATGTGCCTGGATACCGCATAGCAACGGGATTTTGGAGCTAGGCAAGGCTATCTCGCGGGGTAAAAGTTTACAAAACGAAAAACAAAACAATTCTCTTTGAAGATAGTTTATTCTTTAGTTTGACGTTTCAAATTAATTCTTTAAATTCTTACTCTATAAACCTGTCGTCCGTCTTACCTCCTTGAAATGTTGGTTTTTGACATGAAAAGATCACGATTTTTATGGTTTTCTTTTCCTCTTCTTTTGTGAACATCACGCAAGATAGCGACTTTTCAATTCACGGTTAGTAAGCATGGTAACTTTTAGTTCTTCCCGTTTCAAGACTTCTTGTGGTACTTGACATTGCTACTAATTAATATCAGTTACTGAGTGCGAATCAAAAAACCGTGGGCACCTAGAAATATTTTATAAATCGTTTATTGTTCGTTGAACAACTCAGAAACAACTCAGTATATCACCGCAAGAAATTTGACTGATGTGTAGAATGATAAACGTTTTGTAGTTAGAGTTGTTTGTGAATTGCTCAACGAACAATAAACGGTTTTTTAAATATTTCTGGGTGCCCACGGTTTTTCGATTCGCACTTTAACAGAACATTCGACTATTATCCTGGAACGTTATCACCTGCAAATCTCCGTTTCGAATAAAAATTTAAATATATATTGTACATATATGTGGCTCTAAAGTTAAAAATGAAAACCCCACATATTCTCATTAATATGACTGAATATAATTTTTCAGTTTCAACTCCAATTTAAGCTATATTTGTATACAAATTTTTATGTTTTTTATATATTGGTTTTTATTTTGTATACAATTTTTGTATATTATTTTATATATTGATTTTTATTTTGTATACAATTTTTTATATTATTTTATATATTGCTTTTTATTCTGTATACAATTTTTTTATATTATTTTATATATTGCGCTCTTCCGGTTAATTTGTTGCAGAAGAAATTAAGCGCTATATCAATAAAAGTACCTTAATGGTAATTACAGTAACTAAGGTAGTTTTACTCCGACGAAGGGCTAAAGCTTGAAACGTCAGTAAAGTTAAGTCAACATTTTTTACGGTGTTACAAATTTCATTATATTACCTATAATTTGTCATACTATAATCCATATACAAAGAAGAACACTTTAAACGACTTTATATTGCATGCAACACGAATTATATCCTAGTTTTTTCATCATCTATATAGCACATCTATTGATCGACCCCGAAATCGTTTTCTAATCAGGCAATGCTAATACTTATTGTTCAAATATCTTATATATTGCATTCTATGTACATAAACACTTATTTGTTGATATTAGCTTATTTACTTTGTTTTTCTCTCAATATTAATACGGTACCACAAATAAAACTTGATATCAAATCCGGTAAGCACATCCATTCATCCCCCCCCCCCCCCCCCCCCCCCCCCCCCCCCCCCCAAAGCGTTTTCTAATATCTAATATTAATACTGATTGTTCAAATATCTTATATATTGCATTCTTCGTACATAAACACTTATTTGTTGATATTAGCTTATTAACCTTGTTTTTCTTTCAATACTAGTACCGCCAATATAATATATCAAATCCGGTAAGCACATCCATTCATCCCCCCCTAAATCGTTTTCTACCTGATTTAATATTAATTCTGATTGTTCAAATATCTTATAGTTGCATTCTCCGTACGGTTTTTATCCTATAAAAACCTTTTTTGTTGATATATATATTAGCTTATTTATTTTCTTTTTCTTTCAATAATAGTACCACAAATATAACATATCAAATCCGGTAAGTCCTAGTAATCGCCCGGAACAAAATAGTTTTTTAATATGTGTAATATTAATTCTGATATTGTTCAAATATCTTATAGTTGCATTCTCCGTAATTTTTTTAATTTTAATCTCATAAACATCTTTTTTTTATTGATATTAGCTTATCTATTTTATTTTTCTCTCAATAATATTACCGCAAATAAAACATATCAAATCCGCGGTAAGTCTTAGTAATCGCCCACCAATTAGCTAGTTTTTTTTTTAATGTTAATATAAACTAATACTGATTGTTCCGTTATATCTGATATATTGCATTCTAGTTACGGTTTTTATCTCATAAACACCTTTTCTTTATTGATATTAACTTATTTTTTTTTTCTTAAAATAATAGTACCGCAAATAAATTAAAACATATCAAATCCGGCAAGTCCTGGAAAAAAAAAAAATTATTTGAATAGGTCCGCCCTTTGATCCAAGCACATATATACTGATGTACATATTAAATATTACATTTTTGTATCGGACAGAATCGAATTTTCATTAATTCTACCGGTTACTCAGTTGATGTAGCTGTATTTTTCCGTTTACTTTCCTCGATAAATTTACTTTTCTTTATTTTGCAAGTTGTTTAATTTCTTTTGATCAGTAAGTGCATGTGAGAACTGCGGAAATTAAAACCGGCGCAGAAGGCAAATAAGTTGATATCTAATTTCGTTAAAAAAGCTAACATTTACTCTACAATATCAACTATAGTTATTTGCAGTCAGTATATACGTTAGTCTAGCCCCTCGCAGCCGTTCTAGTTAGCCCGACACCAAAAACGGCTGTGAGGGAGACTATATATACTTAAGGGAGCACGCGCTTTAAGTCTCAAATAGATTATACTTTTGTCTTGAATGTGAGCGGCGTTCTGTGCGAGAGGTCCCAATCGAGCTCGATTCCCAGTGACCTCGCATCCTTGTTTCGACTTCTCTCCTTTCCGTGTAGCTTTTATAAATAGCTTTAAGTACCCGTAAAAAGGAGCACTGATGGAGAGAAGGGAGTAAAATGAGCGCACCGTCAGCCTAAAGTCAATTACTGTCACCAATTACCGACGTACTGAATGCGTTTGGTAATCAAGGTATCTTTATCTGTGATAGATAAAAAAAGTAAAATAGCATCTGTATTTTTCATATTCCTTTTGAACATAATCAGTTTTTCTATTCTTGATTCAATCTAAATAGGGTTTAAGATCTCGTGGCGGTACATCTCTGTATATACAAAATGAGGCCGAGTACCCCCCCCTGAAATGACAAGTGACATTTGTTTATTTTACTGCAAGAAGTAATTTCAACATTATCCAATCATAGTTTGACATCGGCGATACTCAATGTGTCATGCGCTACCCCCTACCCCCTTCCCCCTGAAATGACAAGTGACATTTGTTTGTTCTACTGCAAGAAGTAATTTCAACATTATCCAATCATAGTTTGACATCGGCGATACTCAATGTGTCATGCGCTACCCCCTACCCCCTGAAATGACAAGTGACATTTGTTTAATTTGTTCTACTGCAAGAAGTAATTTCAACATTATCCAATCATAGTTAGACATCGGCGATACTGAATGTATCATGAGCTACCCCCTCCCCCCTGAAGTGACAAGTGACATTTGTTTGTTCTACTGCAATAAGTAATTTCAACATTATCCAATCATATAGTTTGACATCGGCGGTACTCAATGTGTCAAGAGCTTTAAGCATTAGCTTTAGTAGTCATTCAAACAGCAACTACCAACACGGCAACAACGACCTAATCACTAATCCGAGAGGTAATCTATTTTAAAGTGCCTTTTGTATCTTTGTGTGTCTTTTTGTGTCTTTTAATGCTCTTTCTGTTCTCAATATCTTAACCGATATACGTAAAAAAATCTGAACTTTTATATAGCTTAGTCTGTAAAGCATTCCACTGCGGTACTGCAAAAAGTGATCGGCAAATCCCGTTAAAGTCCCTACTGAATTTTTTATGGGGATTTGCTAATGAAATTGTTAAACTGTTATCTTTTACATAATTTCATTTTTTTTTTTATTCGTAAAAAAACTTGCATTTTTTTTTCTGTGAAAGTGAGCCTTCTTCAATTTGTGCCGGCTTGTGAGCTCATCTTGGTTCGGTATCCTTTCTTTTAACCTGATCCTGGTTTTTAGATAATTTTTCCTGCGTACATAAATATGTATATGTACATGTATACTATGTATATATATATACATTCATCATCGGTTTCTTCGACAAATATTCGATTTTGTTTTGTAATTATTTATTTTCGTATTATAGTTATAATTGTTCTACTTTCTTAACTATATTATTCCCCTTTCTCTTCGATCTCCATCGATCCTCATTGCGCGTTTCGTTTTTGCTTTCAGTTTCGCGCAATTCTGACTATATCTTCCTATTATAGCAAGGATTTTAATTTTGATTTTAATATATAATTTGTTAATGGTATGCTACGAAACCAAGACGCTAACAGTACAGCGTCATTATTGCGCCGATTTGTGTCTAACTGGCATCTCTCTTTTCATTTACCTTGTTTACTCAGCTTTTTCTCCTTTCCACTCATTTCCTTTTACTTTGGCCGAGATCAGTTTTTTATATAAAATTTGTTTGCCCATATGATATAAATAGCAGGGTCTGAATGGGTCTGAATTTGAGCAATTTTTTGAGTTATCAGTTAGATTAAAAACAAAGAAATATATATTTTCAAATTTATTAATTAAAAACAAAATATCAGCTAACAGTTATCCTAAAAAGACACGGAATTCTCAGTTAACAGTTATTTTTTTAGCCGTTTCTCAGTTAACAATGAACCCCATTCAGACCCTGAAATAGTCTAGGCGTTAACGCTGAAATTTAATAGGACTGGCTTTAAAAAAGTAATAACATTAAATTAAAGCATGAAATTTGGCACACAGATTGCTGAAGTATATATATAAGACATATACCTTTTGATATTAGAAGAGGTGCTCAAAAATATTCCCCTTATATGATGTTTAACCAACGTTTAACCACTTGAGATAAGGACTAATTTATATTGGGCAGTTGAGATATATGATGTAACTCCAGTATCCAACATAATAATAGATATATGTACATTCAAGTTGGCGATGTTTCTAGGCAACGAGACTCATGTAATTGTGATATAAATGAAACCTAGCGAGTAAACTAGTATAGGCTGCGTCAGTGTTTGATATAAACGATAGGTAATATAAAATGAAATTTGTACTGATGGAAACTAGCGAGTAAACTAGTATAGGTTGCGTCGGTGTTTGATATAAACGATAGGTAATAAAATGAGATTTGAACTGATGGAAACTAGCGAGTTAACCAGTATAGGCTGCGTCGGTGTTTGATATAAACGATAGGTAATAAAATGAAATTTGTACTGATGGAAACTAGCGAGTAAACCAGTATAGGCTGCGTCAGTGTTTGATATAAACGATAGGTAATAAAATGAAATTTGTACTGATGGAAACTAGCGAGTACACCAGTATAGGCTGCGTCGGTGTTTGACTAAACGATAGGTAATAGAATGAAATTGTAACACCGTAAAAAATGTTAACTTAATTAACTTTATTGACGTTTCGAGCTTTGGCCCTTTCGTCGGAGTATAAAAGGGGAAGATGTACATGCACACGGGCGTTAGAATCTCCTTCGCGTTTGTATTCGCTTGTAATTAACCCAGCTCCGTGCATTGATAGTTATCAACGGTCACTTAGTCTAGGTGGGGGTACGTCTTACATAATCTTTGCAATTGATCGAAAACGAAAATTGGCCAACGTAGTTTATATATCTGACAGTTTCAATTTTTTGCAGTTTTTACGAGGTCGCTGTAAGCCGACAAATATATTCTTTGTTGACTTACGCTAATTATAGTGCAGATCAAGTTCCATTTATATGTCATTCATTCCAAGCAAATGGAGGTATAGCTTTTTATTTTTTTTGCTTTAAAATTGATCGAAGTTTAATTGGGTGAATGATCTCCCGTACAGCCAAAAAATTTGATATTTATTTATTTTTTATTTAGATGATTTCACCGAGAACAAATTACAAACTAAGTACAAACATTGAATACAAAATAATAAGAAAAAAAACTACAATTGTAAACGGTGATCCATGAGGGAACACGCTAACGGACTCGTGGTCCCAACGAGGCGGGCCCCTAGAAAATACACGATAATTATGTACATTTAGTGACTAGATGACTAAAGTGGGGAAGATACTCCCTTTGTCCAAGTGGTAGGGGTGATCGGCGGAGGTTTTGAAAACGACCCCTAAAAGGTACGCACAGATGAAAATAACTGATAAAGCCTTGTCCATTTGTATCCCAACAAATCAACAAAACAGAGTAAAAATGACTCTATACTAACAGGTACAAAATCATGTTACGTAACTGATTTTTGAGCTGTAACCCTAAAAGGACCCTAAAAGGTACGCACATGAAATATTTTTACCCTAAAAGGTACGCCGATCACCCCTACCACTTGGACAAAGGGAGTACATCCCCCCCCCCCCCTCCCGGGCTGCGAGCCATATATTTTCTGGCTGTATTAATTCTTATTTTATTCAGAATAAAGAGGGTTGTAACGTTGCAGTTACTGCGTGTCATGTATATTCTGGCACCTATATTTATGTGTGGCGATAACCAGCAACACTTATTTTATTCAGAGTAAAGGTTTTATCGCTGCAGTTACTGCGTGTCATATATATTCTGGCTGTATTTTTCTGTGTGCCGATAACTTAACCAGCAAAACGTATTTTATTTACAATATAATGGTTATATTGTTGCAGTTACTGTGATGTATATACTGGCAGTAATCTTTCTGTGTGGCTTGATAAGCCAAACTTTCGCCGTTCCTAAACAGTGTGAGAAAGATGAAATAGATAGGTGTGGTAAAAAGTACAGAAGAGCGGTTCGTGATGGCCTGGATCACTGTGGACGCCTTCAGGTAAGGAATGGGAACTAGTCATGTGACAAGATACAAATACAGATATATACAGAAACTCCCCTCGGGGCTTTTCAGTGACAGTTTGCAATTTGTTATGTTACATGTGGAGGACTTATCGGACTGCTAGAGACAGTTTACAATCGTGAGTGTAGATTATTGTATGCCTCCGAGACCTAACTGTTGTACCGGGAGACAATCCCCTACTCTTTGCGAACATAGCACAACAGGATCTTTACCGTCCGCCTTATATAGGATTAGAGTGAAGACAGACGGGACCTACGGTTTTACATCCTTATCCGAGAAGACGTGAAGGTCTAACCATTTGCAGATTTAATTACAAAGGCAGCACCTTCTCCTCAATTGTTTTCAGACCCCGAGTATTGGTTCGGCACCTCCCGCACTTATTTATTTATTTATTTACATTTATTTATAACAATGTTTAAGCAGGAGGCTCTCATCACCGAGGTGTTTTTCAGAGAGGTCCTGCTAAAAGGTCCCACTGTAGTCCAGCGAGAAAAGGAGCCAGTTATTCATAATTGATACTTCGTAAATACTTTATGCAGGATGGCATGGGTGGTGTAGAGTGGCTTACCGCGCCCCTCACACCACTGCATCCTATGTTCGAGCCCTCGCTCGGGCATGGATTATATGTGAATTGAGTTTGTTTGATGTGCACTGTCTTCTCCCATTTACCACGAAGGTTTCTCCACCTGGGGTGAACTGATTTTATGTTTCGGTGCAAAAATCAGAGCAGAGTTTTCAATTTGTGCTACAATATTTAATGTATGGGTATAATAATAGTTTGTGTACAAGTCTTCAAGAAGATTTGGACGTTAAAAAGTGATTTATTAATTTGAACTTTGTTATGTATGTGTGCAGGTAATGATTGACTGCCTGGCCGAAAAGCCTACATGTAAGGGAAAAGTTATAACAAGCCTCAGGTTTTGGATGCTACAGATGGGTTTGATGGATACCATCATGTCAAAATGCCAAACACTGAAAACAACTGACTTGAAAACCCTGTTACAAGCTACAAGTAAGCACATTGATTCATTGAACATAGCTCATCTCTAGTTAGTGAGAAAACATCACCATCACCATCACCATCACCATCACCATCACCATCACCATCACCATCACCACCACCATCACCATCACCATCACCATCACCATCACCATCACCATCACCATCACCATCACCATCACCATCACCATCTCCATCACCATCACCATCACCATCACCATCACCATCACCATCACCATCACCACCACCATCACCATCACCATCACCATCACCATCACCATCACCATCACCATCACCATCACCATCACCATCACCATCACCATCACCATCACCATCACCATCACCATCACCATCACCATCACCATCACCATCACCATCACCATCACCATCACCATCTCCATCTCCATCACCATCACCATCACCATCTCCATCACCATCACCATCACCATCACCATCATCATCACCAGCACCAGCACCAGCACCAGCACCAGCACCAGCACCAGTTCCAAAATGGCGTCGATCGGGGGAGTTTTTTTTTTAACCTTCTTTAAATTAAAAAAATATATGTAACTAGTACTTGAACAACAAAAGCTCTCTGCTGCTCCATCATTTTAAAAGAATAAAAATAGAACGAAAATGCTTAAGAGTAACCGAAAGCGTTGCTGTCTCGGGGCGCCATTTTGGAACTGTTCGTTTTGACAAACAATCTTTGAAGCGAGATCACCTGAATCTCAATCCAGATTAAAAATGTTCATTTTATATTTATATTTTCAGTTACCGATCCTTCCATGTATGTGGACTCAGTCAGTAAGTAAAAGTATTCATTCTTTTTTTATCATTTCGTACAGTACAACTCACCAACTAAATCTGACAAAGGAAACCCAGAGAGGCGTGATGGTCTAGTGGTCAGTGGATCGGATTCTGGGCCTACTGGTCTGGGTTCGATTCCCGGCCCGGGCGATTGCGTTGTGTCCTTAGGCAAGACACTTTACTCTCTCAGTGCCTCGTCATCTCGGATAAGGACGTAAAGCCGGAGGTCCCGTCTGCTTTCACTCTAATACTATATAAGGTGGACGTTAAATTATACTGTTGTGCTATTCGCAGAGTAGGGGATTGTCTCCCGGTACAACAGTCAGACCTCGGAGGCATTCACTACACTCATGATTGTAAACTGATTGTTTTCAGCAGTCTGATCAGTTCTCCATATACACCTATTTCAAAAAAGGTTGTCATCTCCAAAAGCGATAGGCGATAGGCGATATGTCATTCCAAGACCCAAGTGCACTATGGGTATAATCCTAAGTCGTGAAATTTTCAACCATGCCAGCTCCACTAAACAACGATCTCCGCTGGAGAGTCAAATGGCTTGTCGAAGGACTGAAAATGTTTTCTGTTTTAATGTGGATACTTTAGATTATACCCATAGTGCACTTGGGTCTTGGAATGACCTATCGCAATCGCCTATCGCTACAACCTTTTTTGAAATAGGTGTACATATTATTTGATTGTAAAGCGCTATGAACTATTCGAGAGATTTAGCGCTATGTACATGAGGCTTATTATTATTATAATTATACGTGGATAATATTGTGATTTCAGGTTCCGATAGTAGCAAGCCTTGCGCCAGCCGAGTCCACGATTATTGTGTTGGAGAATACATCGATAATCTAAGAAACAAGAGGGTCAATCTCTGCACAGCGATAGACAACCTTAACGGATGTTATAAGAAAGCCGCTTTAGAAGGCCCCTGCGAAGCTGCCATCATTAAAGACTTCGCCAGGATACTGAACAAAGTGGCAAGCAGGGTGACAAACATCCTCACTACAAACGTGCCAGAAATTTGTGGTTCAGTCTAGAGTACACATTATACACCTATAGAAATAATCGTTGTCGCAGCGCGCAGAAGTTAGCTGCAGTCCTCACTTTAAAATTTACAAAGAATGCCAGTACTTTCAACTGAGAATAATATCTGCCGTACGGTAAGTTATGGACCGAGTTTTTCCCCACTGTCTTATGGCCAGAGCACGTAGCGCGAGGGCCATAAAAAGTGGGGGAAAACCAGGTTCCATAACTTCCAGTACTGCATGAGCAAGCGAGGTTAATAAGATATTTATTATATAGCAATTTTAGGGGAAAAAATTATAATAAATAAGCTGCTCTCGCTTTTACGGTCCGTACGGAAAAAGTACGGCCCGCTTATTGACCAATGAGATCGACGTGCGTTATATCTTTGCTATATAATAATATCTAATATTTGAATAAATATTTGTTTCATTATATCTACTGCAACTTGTTATGGTCATTTAACACATTTAACACTATACAACCAAAATGCTATGAATAAAAATCGATAAGAGAAAAATACCGACATCCTTTGCAGGCTCCAGAGTGTGGACTCAGTGTAGCTTTGATTGCGACAACGATTTTTGAAATAGTAGTATATATATGCACAACCTTTAATTATTTCTGTTATGTCGATGACTATTTATTATGCATGGAACTTGTTAGCGTATAGGTGCATGGCAAAGAAAAATAAAGTTACATTACGCACACGAATATTATACTTATTTTATATTATAAATGACATTCGTATCAAAGATATGCCTATTGTTCTGTTGAAATCTCAACCTGTTAAAAAGAAGAAGAAAAATCTCGCGCGCTAATCAAAGTCTTTTGTTACTTCTCACCTTCAATACCATATATAGTAATGGCATTGTTTTCAAGATTGCATACAGTATTTCTGATACGTACGTATATTTTTATTGTATACTTAAATAATCATGATTTGCCAATTGCAGGGTACTCGCATTCCACATGTGCTTTGTACAAAAAACGTGATATAACGCATATTCTGCCAAAGGAGTATTTGGAGTACTCTACCGTTTATAACTTGTCTATACCTCCCTCGTTGATTGGCCAAAAGATGTACATATTGAGCAGCCATGCTCTACGAGATCATATTTGTGATAAAACGCGAACAGGGATTGGTCAGGATTGATCTCCATTTCAATGCAAATACTTGTGATACAACGCAAGCTATGATTGGCCTGCAACAGTTAATGTTTGTCATGTTTCGTCATTATATTTGATAATTCGATCGGGCTTATCTAAAATTAAAAAGTATTAGAAAAAAATGTAGAAAAAAGCAAGATGGTAAAAGTTGCCTTATTTTAGCTTGGTCTGCATCTTAACTGCAAACATCGCATCTCACATGTGCCGAAATTACCTTCCCCCTTCCCCCAAGGCCACCTTTTTTATCTAGACCCCATGTTTCTTGCGGGTATCAAGACAACACAGGAACCCCAAAATCCGATTTGTTACCCAAAAACCCAAAAGATCGCCTGTTTTGCAGTCTAGGCACTAGCCTCCTCCGCAGGCTACTACTTAGGGATTCCTTTGTTGACGCGATCGGGATTCCTGTGTTGAAATATTTGTCAGGGAAGAACTGCCTCTCCTATCCCATGCTAATTTTTTTTCTGCTCACCACAGGAAGCCCGATGAAAAGAGATTTAAAGGATGCCTGCGTAGGAGGCTAATTCGGCACATGTTAGACACGACGTTTGAACTAGGCCTTGGCTCAGTTTATTTACCTTACTAACAATGCAACTACAAACTAAAGCAAACAGATTATCACACAATCTTTCATGTCAGCGGCTGATTACCTACAGTATTAGTTACCACAGTAACGGCATAAGGCTATCGAGGCATTTTAAGACAAAAACAGCGTCGCCAAGGATACACAAATGGTTGCTATAGAGCCATATGTAGCATACAGATCCTATTTCAAACAAAATTTAAATCCAAAAAACGTGTAATAGAATCAATCAACGTTGTTAGCACGATGACGAAAATGAAAATAGAAAAATAGCTCTTTTTCCATTGATATTTTGCTGAACAAATACAAAATACTTGATTAAAAAATGACAAAATGTGCCCACGATTTTCTTGAAATTGGAAATGTGTCAAAACATTTAGACACGGAAATTTAATTGAAAAGAATAAAAACAGATTAGGTTGATATGTTGTCTTGTATGCACGCTTATCTCATTTAAAACATTTAGGGTGATTTTCTGGGAAAAGGTTTTTATCTGCTCTCAGTCAAAAAGGTTTTTCTTTTAGAATCATTGACAAAAGACCGCGTGGCTGATTTATATAGCTTTAAATGGCCATCCTAAGCTAAGTCGATTTATTTTTAATCCAAAGCAATTCAATTCATCTTCTATAGCTGTAAATCTGGATAATACGCGATCTTATTTCCTGTCGCTATTCTTCGTTCAATTTGAGAATTGCATGACCGATGTGCTGTTTGTGAGTGCGCGATTTTGATGTATATGTATTCTAGGATGAAAGCATAGACACGAAGATGGTGATATTGACAAGAATAATACTGTTTGTAATATGACGATGATGGTAACACTGGTTGATGATAGTGATGATGATGATGATGATGATGATGATTTGATGTATTTAAGGATGAAGATAGGCATAATGATGGTGATACAAGAATAATACTGATAGTAATATGACGATGATGGTAACATTGGTTGATGGTGATGATAATGATGATGATTTGATGTATTCAAGGATAAAGATATAGGCATGATGATATAGTGATATTGACAAGAATAAATACTGACTGTAATACTGACGATGATGGTAATATTGGTTGATGATGGTGATGATGATGATGATGATGATGATGATGATTTGATGTATTCAAGGATCAAGATATAGACACAAAACAAGAAATACGATGATGATCAATGATGGTGATGATCAATGATGGTGATGATCAATGATGATGATGATTTGATGTATTCAAGGATCAAGATATAGACACAAAACAAGAAATACGATGATGATCAATGATGGTGATGATCAATGATGGTGATGATCAATGATGGTGATGATCAATGATGATGATGATTTGATGTATTCAAGGATATAGTGATATTGACAAGAATAAATACTGACTGTAATACTGACGATGATGGTAATATTGGTTGATGATGGTGATGATGATGATGATGATGATGATGATGATGATTTGATGTATTCAAGGATCAAGATATAGACACAAAACAAGAAATACGATGATGATCAATGATGGTGATGATCAATGATGGTGATGATCAATGATGATGATGATTTGATGTATTCAAGGATCAAGATATAGACACAAAACAAGAAATACGATGATGATCAATGATGGTGATGATCAATGATGGTGATGATCAATGATGATGATGATTTGATGTATTCAAGGATATAGTGATATTGACAAGAATAAATACTGACTGTAATACTGACGATGATGGTAATATTGGTTGATGATGGTGATGATGATGATGATGATGATGATGATGATTTGATGTATTCAAGGATCAAGATATAGACACAAAACAAGAAATACGATGATGATCAATGATGGTGATGATCAATGATGGTGATGATCAATGATGATGATGATTTGATGTATTCAAGGATCAAGATATAGACACAAAACAAGAAATACGATGATGATCAATGATGGTGATGATCAATGATGGTGATGATCAATGATGGTGATGATCAATGATGATGATGATTTGATGTATTCAAGGATATAGTGATATTGACAAGAATAAATACTGACTGTAATACTGACGATGATGGTAATATTGGTTGATGATGGTGATGATGATGATGATGATGATGATGATGATGATTTGATGTATTCAAGGATCAAGATATAGACACAAAACAAGAAATACGATGATGATCAATGATGGTGATGATCAATGATGGTGATGATCAATGATGATGATGATTTGATGTATTCAAGGATCAAGATATAGACACAAAACAAGAAATACGATGATGATCAATGATGGTGATGATCAATGATGGTGATGATCAATGATGATGATGATTTGATGTATTCAAGGATATAGTGATATTGACAAGAATAAATACTGACTGTAATACTGACGATGATGGTAATATTGGTTGATGATGGTGATGATGATGATGATGATGATGATGATGATTTGATGTATTCAAGGATCAAGATATAGACACAAAACAAGAAATACGATGATGATCAATGATGGTGATGATCAATGATGGTGATGATCAATGATGATGATGATTTGATGTATTCAAGGATCAAGATATAGACACAAAACAAGAAATACGATGATGATCAATGATGGTGATGATCAATGATGGTGATGATCAATGATGATGATGATTTGATGTATTCAAGGATCAAGATATAGACACAAAACAAGAAAAACGATGATGATCAATGATGATGATGATTTGATGTATTCAAGGATCAAGATATAGACACAGAACAGAAATACGATGATGATCAATGATGGTGATGATTTTTATTATTAAATTATTACGATGATGCATGATGATAATGATGGTTTCCACGCAGGACGATCAATGATGGTGGTGATGATGATGATGATTTGATGTATTTAAGGATGAAGATAGGCATAATGATGGTGATACAAGAATAATACTGATAGTAATATGACGATGATGGTAACATTGGTTGATGGTGATGATAATGATGATGATTTGATGTATTCAAGGATAAAGATATAGGCATGATGATATAGTGATATTGACAAGAATAAATACTGACTGTAATACTGACGATGATGGTAATATTGGTTGATGATGGTGATGATGATGATGATGATGATGATGATGATTTGATGTATTCAAGGATCAAGATATAGACACAAAACAAGAAATACGATGATGATCAATGATGGTGATGATCAATGATGGTGATGATCAATGATGATGATGATTTGATGTATTCAAGGATCAAGATATAGACACAAAACAAGAAATACGATGATGATCAATGATGGTGATGATCAATGATGGTGATGATCAATGATGGTGATGATCAATGATGATGATGATTTGATGTATTCAAGGATATAGTGATATTGACAAGAATAAATACTGACTGTAATACTGACGATGATGGTAATATTGGTTGATGATGGTGATGATGATGATGATGATGATGATGATGATGATTTGATGTATTCAAGGATCAAGATATAGACACAAAACAAGAAATACGATGATGATCAATGATGGTGATGATCAATGATGGTGATGATCAATGATGATGATGATTTGATGTATTCAAGGATCAAGATATAGACACAAAACAAGAAATACGATGATGATCAATGATGGTGATGATCAATGATGGTGATGATCAATGATGATGATGATTTGATGTATTCAAGGATATAGTGATATTGACAAGAATAAATACTGACTGTAATACTGACGATGATGGTAATATTGGTTGATGATGGTGATGATGATGATGATGATGATGATGATGATTTGATGTATTCAAGGATCAAGATATAGACACAAAACAAGAAATACGATGATGATCAATGATGGTGATGATCAATGATGGTGATGATCAATGATGATGATGATTTGATGTATTCAAGGATCAAGATATAGACACAAAACAAGAAATACGATGATGATCAATGATGGTGATGATCAATGATGGTGATGATCAATGATGATGATGATTTGATGTATTCAAGGATCAAGATATAGACACAAAACAAGAAAAACGATGATGATCAATGATGATGATGATTTGATGTATTCAAGGATCAAGATATAGACACAGAACAGAAATACGATGATGATCAATGATGGTGATGATTTTTATTATTAAATTATTACGATGATGCATGATGATAATGATGGTTTCCACGCAGGACGATCAATGATGGTGGTGATGATGACGATGATGGTCAGATGATCAATGACAATGAAGATGATGATGATGATGATGATGTAATAGTGGTGTTGGTGGTCAGATGATCAATGATGTTGATGATGATGATGATGATGGTGGTGATAATGACGATCTAAAAGTGGTGTTGGTGGTCAGATGATCAATGATGATGATAATAGTGGTGTTGGGGATCAATAATGGTGATCATGATAAGCGTTATGGTGAAAGAATAGTGATTGTACGATGACGATGATCATATACGACAAAAACTGCATTTTTTGAAATGGGTCTACATTTATATACATTTAATTTACATTTACTCTTTATGATGAGTTGGGTTAGATGTAATGATTTACTCAATATTTTGAGTTGTATCTACTCAGCATTTTTTTGCTGTGTAGATAATGATTATCATATGATATTATGATATAGTATCACGATGTTTTTTTATAACACCGTAAAAATGTTGACTTAAAAAAAAGCCTTTTTCTTACTCAGACGAAGGGCTATAAAGCTCGAATTAAACGTCAGTAAAGTTAAGTCAACATTTTTTACGGTGTTACAAATTTCATTATATTACCTATCGTTTATATCAAACACCGACGCAGCCTATACTAGTTTACTCGGCGCTAGTTTCCATTTTTTTTATCACGTAATGTGATGATAATCGTACATCTCGTTAAAAGTATGATGGAAATGACCAATCTCTCTCACTTTCTATTTCACTAAAGATAGTGTGCATCGTTTGTTGGGATGAATGTTAAATTTTCTAACACGATATCTTGGTCTCTACTTTGCATGTGACTTGAAAAAAAATCACAGACGGTCAATCTCTTCACAATAAAAGAAACCTCAATATAACGATATCAGTTAAGAATTGATTTAAACCATGCTGTTCAATCAGTGTTAATCGTCCTTGTCTTCTTTCCATGATACCAGACGGAAAGTATAGCTCAACAATACAACATACACCTATTTTAATCGTATATAGTTGCGCAATCAAAGCTTTAATCGTCCTTGCCTTCTCTGACTCTTTTGCGCGTGCAATTCTTTCTATGATACCAGACGGAAAGTAGCTCAACATACACCCATTTCAAAAATCGTATAGTCGCGCAATCAAAGCTATAGTCCACACTCTGAAGCCTGCAAAGGATGTTGGTATTTCTCATACTCTTGAAATCGATATATTCATAGCATATTTTGGTTGTACGTTGTACGTGTTTGTGTTATACGACCATGCATAACACGTTTTGCAGTGATAGAGATGATGAAACAAATATGTATTTAAAAAGCGCGTAATAAATCACACATTCAGTTCATCTTACCGACATCCTTTGCAAGCTTTATAGAGTGTGGACTGTAGCTTCGGCTGCGACAACGATTTTTGAAATAGGTGTATATATATATAATGTAACTAAGATATTTTACAGCTTGATATATGAAGAGATAAATAGAAGGATCAATGAAATGAATGAATCAAATTTTACTAAGGGACCAGCTATTGAAAGCTGCTGTAAATAGGAACTTTTAAAATAGGAAATTAAGATAGACGTATTAAGTCACTCCATCTTCTGTAAAGAAGAAGAGTTAAAACACATGTATATATGTGTGTAATAGTCCTTTTCACAGTTCCGTTCAGTGACCACGTAGGATAGTTCCAAGTCGAGGTTCCCGTTGCTGCGCATAGCAAAATTATAATTTATCATGTGCAGCAACGGGAACCTCGACTTGGAGTTATCATTCGTGGTCACTGAACGGAACTGTGAAAAGGTCTACAGTAAAACCCGGCGTATATAAGAATCTAGATTTTTCCAAGTCAGCCTGGACAGGTTCTAATATATTAAATGGTGCAATCAGGCTATCTAGGTTCTATTAGCATCACTCACTTCATCATTACAACACCTTTCTTCCTATTTTATTTACATACAGGTCAATGCTTTTGCACATGGCTCTTTTTACACAAAACAAATGAACATTTCAGCCTGACAGGTTCTTAAATTTTAGGTTCTTATACGTAGGGTTTTACAGTCATTCAATTTATCATTACCCACTATAGATCATGTACAGCCAAGCTAGAAATTCTACTTCTAATGTTGAAATTATCAGTAGTATTTATACTAATAATTAATTACTGTTGTGCACCTTGTATAAATGAGTTTGGATACAGTCGAACATACAGTACACATATCATTTACAGTGTGAACCGGAAAACCGTGGGCACCCATAAATATTTTAGCAATCGTTTATTGTTCGTTGAACAACTCAAAAACAACTCTAACTACAAAACGTTTATCATACTACACATCAGTTAAACTTCTTGCGGTGATTTAGTAGTTTCATTACAGTGTGAATCGGAAAACCGTGGGCACCCAGAAATATTTTAGAAATCGTTTATTGTTCGTTGAACAACTCAAAAACAACTCTAACTACAAAACGTTTATCATACTACACATCAGTCAAACTTCTTGCGGTGATATAGCAAGATATAGTAGTTTCTGAGTTATTCAACGAACAATAAACAATTTCTAAAATATTTCTAAGTGCCCACGGTTTTGTGATTCACACTGTAAAATACAAGCCACATAGTTATAGTTAGAAATGGCATCATTCACGAATACTTGACTGTAATTAATTAAGTAGCCATTCCAAGAAAAATTGACGCGGCAAACAATGACAATTCTACACATACTATTTGTCAAATAAAGGATGTTTAGAACATGATCTACTCGAAATGAAAGGGAAATATATATTAAAAAAACATGTTTTTGATTTATTTTTGTTTCAATACGTGTTGTACATCACGTCTAGATTGACAATATCATTCTTGTGGTTTTCGTGCCTACTTTTTCTAATATTTCTTTTATGATAAGAGTTGTATGGTGCAATTACAGACGAGGACTTATTCAATTTTATATAACCGCGACACACTTTAATCAATGACTGTGATATTGCAATTTATTTTATATTGAAAATTAAAGGAATTAAGATCCTACGTTTCGGTTTGAAACACATTTTAGTTCTAGAAAAATAGGATATTATGTTAAGTATATTACGTTTTAAACGATAGGTAATATAATGAAATTTGTAACACTGCTAAAAAATGTTACAAATTTCATTTACCGACGCAGCCTATACTAGTTTACTCGCTACTTTCAATTTATCTTATGTTTTACCATACAACTATTTAAAAAAACGTTGATTACTGAATACTGCTGAGTGCATTCCAATACGCTAGGGCATTGTGGGTTTTATTAATTTGAAATAATAAGTAAATATACAACGATCTGCTCCCTATATGTAGGTAGTATTTTGCTTCGGAGTGTTTCGGATAGAATGCACTAAAAAAGAAATAGATAATTATTTCATTTATTTTGCTTTAGACAATGTTACATGGCCAGAATGCATTTCGGTCTTGGAATGCACTATTCAGTATGCAGTATTAAATGTTAATGGAAATAACTGTATTTATTTTATTTTATTAGCTTCGCCTTAATAATATACAATAACAGAAAACAAAATTACATCACAAAGAAAATAAATAATAACATGGCAGGGTACCCACAACAGCGTTAGCCAATTACTGTGGGCCCAGTATATATTTATATTTATTAATATAATTTATTACTTATATTTATTACTAATATTATCAATATGCTTTATACTTTATTATTTTAAACTTTAGATTTTATAAATACATAATTACCAGCACTATACACATATACCTTATTATCTGATTGTATAGGCTATTTCTATCAACAAATACAATTCATTATCTTTGCGTTTGTCTTTATGGACAAGCTACCTTTTTTTCTTATATTACATTAAACCAATAGAGATCATGCTACTACGTGTCTGAGTTCTTATGAATACCTTGGTCCTAATTATGGAATACGATTTTCATTTTTTGCATTTTTCTTTTGATAGACAAGTTAAATTTTTGTTCTTCTTTACGAGATTAAAGCAATAGTTTTGCAGCTACATGTTGGGTTTTTATGAATTCCTAGATTTTAAGTAAACACGTACCGCAAATTACTAGTTATCTGGACTATTGTTACATTGTCTTTTTACATTATTATCAATTTATTGTAACTAAGAAATTGTCATCTTATTTACCACGATTGGCCTCATCTCATCGTCTAAATTGTTGCGGATCCTCTCAACGAAAGAGGACATACCACAAGAAACTATCGCTAATTTGTTTTTTATCACATTAAAAAATGAGCAAAATAGCAACCGTGGTATGTACTCTTATTTACCACGGCTCTCGACCAATCAGAAAGCGAGAAAATTATCAAATGTGGTAAAATTAATATTATTCAATGATTGTACTGTGCAATTAGAACTAATTGCACGGGTTAAGAAAATCCACTATCAGTCAGCCAATCAGAAAGGAGTATTTTATGTAGATGTTTTTTTAATATTCTATTATAATATTCATTCGGCTAAACTGTATGTGTTCAACCATCAATTGCTTTTAAAGTACTCTTTGCTCTATGTAAAACTGGTATTGGCTGCGTCGGTGTTTGATATAAACGATAGGAACAATGAAAAAATAGCTTTTTTTTCCACTCCGACGAAGGGCTAAAGCTCGAAACGTCAGTAAGGTTAAGTTAACATCTTTTACGGTGTTATAAATTTGTATATGGGTTAATGTGCAATATCGATGCAATACCATTAATAATTTCGATTATATTTATTAATATCCTAATATCATATTTATTCTAAATTCTATGGGTTTTTTTTTCACCAATTGATTTAAAAGTTCCCTTTGCTCTATGGGTCATTTATAGTTTCGATAATATTCATTAATATCCTAATATTACATTCATTCTAAATTCTATGTATTCTTCCATCAATTGATTTAACAGACTTTTCTTTGCTCTCAGCGTTAAAGTGTTGTTGCACTCTTATCTTAAGTAAATAGGATTACTACGACACCATTAATTAAGACAGAAAAATAAATCTCAAATCAGATGTTTCCTTGACCTGCGCGCGAGCGTCATTTCAAGCACGTCTCGAGTGGGTTTATCCGAGACGAAACAAAATCGATGATAGGATGGCGAAATGAAATATCCACTGTGATTTCTCCGTGTTAGCGAGTCAACGTTTTTTTTAATGATCTAATAGGATCATGAACAAGAATGCGTCGAACGGAACCGGCCAGTTTGTTGTCAGCTATTCCTACCACACTTCAATGCTTTGGTGCGTCGCGTTTAGCCTTACGGGTACTTTGATAGTAACGCTCAACATTGGAACATTGCTTACTTTTGCTATTAACAAACATCTAAGGCGACATGGTGTTTACTGCCTGTTGAATCTAGCATGCGCCGATATGTTACTGGGGCTGGTCATGATACCGTATTATATACTCGACGTCAGCGCTGCATTCTCGGCAAAACACCTCGTCAGTTCTCAAGCCTTGACGATATTACGAGCCGTGTATATCAGTGCAGTTATCGCGTCGTTATTTTGCTTGGTTCTAGTGTCGCTTCAACGTGTTTATGCTACGTATAATCCATTTGGTTATCGAGCTATCGAGGGTAAAATGCTTGCAGCAATGTTCGCTATACCATGGTTGCTTTCCGTCACAACATCTCTGGTGTTCTTCTTGCTAGACAACGTACAAGATCAAATCGTTATTTTCATCCAAGCCCTGTTCGCTTTATCCCTGGTCACCATATTGATATCATACATCGCCATTTTCATTAAAGTCAAATCAAGATTTAACAACCAGCGACAGGTCGAGACCCGTGAAAGTCATCTGGCGGTTACAGTCTTCATGGTGACTGCCTTATCGCTAGTCACGTGGATTCCGTCGATAGTATTCCATAGTATTTACAAAACACAAACCATTGGATTTAGTTTCAATGTACAGCTAGCAATCTACTTGGTGCTATGCATGAATTCATTGATAAACCCTATAGTGTATTTGCTGCGAATGAAAGATTTCAGGAAGGCGTTGTTCAACTTAATGACCAAGTGTTCCTCCGTTGCCGTCTCGCCGGTTATTTATCATTTTAGATACTCGTCGAGGAAGACTAGTGAAGTACGACTGACTAGTCTTAGTTTGAAAGACGTTGAGTTAATGGCGTAGACTATACTAAAATCAATGAATCAATGGAAACGGTAAAAAGAACGCAAATGATAGCAATGGGGAACATATGGTCGATACAAACGAGCTTCACCTCAATTAACAAGCTATAAGGCTATAAAAACACAAATAGAACTAAAATACAAACGGAACTAAGACATAACGGAACTAGAACACAAAAAAGCAAACCAAAAAAGGGAAAGAATAGAAGAAGACTAAAATGGGACAAATAAAAAGAGAAGAAAAGATTCGTATAACCACGAAGTTACAATATAGATCAATTACATTAAATTATTTGTTGATTCCACAACAGGAGTAAAGTAAAGTAAGTTAGTAAATTAATGAATGACCTCCTCTAAGCAGGAAACGGAGAACATTATATCTCAGTTTTTACATTGGAAATTTGGAAGATCCGGACTTAACGGACCGCTACATTTTACAAAACGTTGTCGCTGCTTTAAGCATGCAACAAGCATCAAGCCAAGACCGAAATGAATGCTGGTTTTGTGCTGGTAATGTATTTTAAACCCTTGTTTTCAACGGAATTGTTCGTAAGGGACGGACCATTAGAAAAACCAGGGGGGGGGGGGGGGGGGGAAGAGAAAAATATGTGCAGGATTTTTTTTCGGAGACAAATGTCTGCAGGATTTTTTTTTCATGGGTTCAAGCCTTTTTTTTGGGTCTTGATTCCCTGCAGAATTTTTTTTTCTCACAATATTCCCCTGCAGGAATTTTGTTTTCTCACAATATTACTCTGCAGGATTTTTTTGGGGGAATTGTCACCCCCCCCCCCCCCCCCCCCCCCCCGGGTTTTTTTAATGGTCCGTCCCTAATACAATAATTTAACAATCACGCGGAAATACATACATTTGGTTATTACTTCTTTAGATAATAAATCTAATTTCTATACCATATAATAGATACTAAATCTGTTTTCTAAAGAAGTAATAGCAAAATGTAGGTACATTTATAAATATACATCCAGCATTCATTTTGGTCTTGGCTTCATGCTTAAATTAAAGCTTGGACAACGTTGATTTGAAAGAAGTGTATATGAAGGCGCACATTGCTGCCATTATAGCGTGGTTGGTCCTTGAAAGGTCTCCGAGGCCAGAGTTTCCGCTAACAAACGTCATTACACCATGTGTAGCGTCGTCGAGTGAGATAAAAATGTTTTTACTCACTACACGAACTGTGTATTATACTAACACAATATTACATATGGCTTCATGATTGCACTAAAATAGCTTTAAGAACACTTCATTAGCATTGAAATGGCTTCCTTAACATGTTAATGGTTTCTACAGTATAGTAGATCCATGCATGTAGCATGGGTCGTTTCCGCACGGTAAAAACATTGATTCGACCTCCAGATCGGTTTTTCTTGTCAATATTCATGATCGAATCAATCAATTTAATTACTCAATTTGCGTTCTTTATGGTCTTAACCAACGCAAAGTGATTCTAGCACTTGTTATATATAAAGCTAAATTAGCGTTGTCAAGGTTGTTCTGGCCAGTCAATAAATATCATAGAGGGAATGACTGTTTAGTCTGATCTAATTAATTAAGTACGATTATATTTAAATGAAAGTTTCAACATTTATTAAAGGTAAATCTACGTATATTTTTTATTTAATTAATTATGAATGATTATATTTAAATGAAAGTTTCAACATTTATATAAGGTAAATTTAACGTATATTTTTTTTTATATCTCGCAGTATAGATTGAAAAAATACAAGTATATTTTACAGTCTCATAAAAAGGAATAGGAAAAACGGTTTGAAGTATAGGAATAATTAGCAAGGACACATACGTATTATGGTTTTACAAGGGGAAATTATCCATTTCAAACCTGTCAATAACAACACGTATTGAACAAGAAATCAAGCATCCAAGCAAAAAATTAAATACACAAAAAGAATGAACACACATTCAACCAAACAAAAACAAATAAACAGATAAACAAACAAAAAATGAGCAAACAACAGCAAACCCAACATAAGTTATGTTTCTTGAAGAAACAAATTAACAAACGAAAGTGAAAAAAAAAAAAAAACCCGCAGCTAGTTACAATAACAAGATGGTTTCTCGGTTAAGTGCAAGTCATGAATGTCTCGTCTGAATACTGTTACAATGGCTTTGAGAATTGTCTCATTAAAAGGAACAGTGAAAGTACTTGTACCCCAATTAAAAGTGTGGAGTGCATGGGTACTTGTACTCCATTAGAAGGGCGGAGTAGGTACTTGTACCCCATTTAAAATGGCGGAGTAGGTACTTGTACCCCATTTAAAAGGGTGGAGTAGGTACTTGTACCCCATTTAAAAGTGCGGGGTAGGTACTTGTACCCCATTTAAAAGTGCGGGGTAGGTACTTGTACCCCATTTAAAAGGGCAGAGTGGGTACTTGTACCCCATTTAAAAAGGGGAATCATGTACTTCTACCCATTGAAAAGAACTGGGTGATCTTGTACCTCTTAGAGTTATAACAAGGTGGTTTCGTGTACATTGTACTCTATTCAACATCCAAGATCAGTTCATACTCCATTAAAAGAGAGTACAAAGGTTTTAGGGTAAAAAAGGGTAAAATGACAAAAACAATTTTCGCGGGGGGAAGAGGAGCGAAAGTTATAGTATGTTTTCTCAGGCTAATTTAAAAGTTACTGTTAAGTTGTATACCAAAAATGTAGCTAAGTTTTATTATTTTATTCTAAGATTTAATCACTTTTTTTTCTAGATACTGTATTTGTTAGTTTATTTTTCGCATTGTACGTATAATTCTATTATTAGTTATATTTAAGGAGGAGTAGGATATTCAATTGGGACGAAAGTTCTGTTTCCATCTCCTGTCGCAAGTATATACTCTTTATTAGTTGAAAATTGTATTATTGACAAATAAATAAACAAAACAAATACTTTAAGCATAAACTTTATTGAAACAAAAAAATATAAAATTTGCATACGCGAAAATGACTTTTGAACAAGAGCAAACTTTGACAGTAACCTAAATATGTGTGTGGTCATCACGAAAAATTGTCAAGGTTAATGGAATAGCCGCAGTAATGTAGTTTAAGGCATTTAAGGCTCATTTTTTCTCTGGTTTTCTTCGGAATCCTGAGGGAAAAGTAGGGACTGCTCGCAATCTATACCCTGCATAGAAAACCCCTTCAAACTACAAGCCACACAGGCTGGATTAACGCTAATCCACTCAATAGATTATATAAGCAGGATCACTAGAATTGATATTTGAGGAACTGGCACCAGGTTTGTAATAGTAAATCTAACAATACAAAGATACACTTAATTCAATAATCCTTGTCGTAATCAAAACTACAGTCCACACTGTAGGATGTCGGCTATATCAACATAATTTGAGATTTATAAGACGTATTTTCATGAGATGTGTGTTTCATCATCTACCACTGTAACAACTTGTTATGAACCGAAACAAAATATGCTATGAATAAATCGATAACAAGAGAAATACCGACATCCTTTGCATGCTTAGAGTGTGGACTGTAGGTTTGATAGTGACAACGATTATTGAAATAGGTGTATATTAGTCGCACTAATGTACCTGATATTTCATTTAAGTTAAATCGCTAATTGGTCTTTGAATAATTGGTGGAGTCAGATTTGTAATGGTGTATATAGATCACTTGTAATTGGCTTAACGGTACTATAGAGACCTCGTATCAATTACATTATAACTTAATATGTCATGTAAAAAGCATTGACATTTTTAGAGGTGTTTTTAAAAGTGCCAATTAATATTTTAAGACGATAAATATCTACCCACAAGATAAACTAAAGTGTACACAGAAATCATAGCCAACGTTGGTGGCAGAGTTGCGAGAGGGTAAAGAAAGGGGAGGAGAGGAGAAGAGAGGGGAGGGGATGAGAGGAGAAGAGAGGGGAAAGAGGAGAATAGAGGGGAGGAGAGGGAAGAGAAGAGGGAATAGAGAGGAGGAGAGGGAGGGTTTTTTTTGGTTTGAATATTCGCTTTATTAGAATGACCTTTAAAACTATTACAGGTATTGCTACAACGTGAACAAATATTCTAAATTGATAGAGAGGAGAGGGGAGGAGAGGAGAGGGGAGAGGAAAGGAGGAGATGGGAGGGTTTTTTGGTTTGAATATTCGCTTTATTAGAATGACCTTTACAATTATTAAAGGTATTGCTAAAGCATATAACATGAAAAAATATTCTAAATTGATAGAGAGGAGAGAGGAGGAGAGGAGAGGAGAGGGGAAAGGAGGAGATGGGAGGGGATTTTTGGTTTGAATATTCGCTTTATTAGAATGACCTTTAAAACTATTACAGGTATTGCTACAACGTGAACAAATAGTCTAAATTGATAGAGAGGAGAGAGGAGGAGAGGAGAGGAGATGGGAAGGGAGGGAAGGGAAGAGAGGGAGAAGTGGAAAAAACCCGCTATTCTCCTTTAATATCGAAATCGTCTCCGTATTTGGCAATCCGTGCACTTACCGCCAAGCAGCACGAAACTCTGTACAGAAAAGTAAAATTATAGGGTTTTAACAACCGCAGTAAAAGGCAACATGCCTCAATGTGCAAAGATTTCAGTTACTGTCAAATTCAGTACCTGGACTAAAAATTATGAAAAAGAGGCATTAAAACTTTAGTTTTTATTGTCATGATATTTTGCTATCTATTACATGGTTAGTTAATCATCTACAATATTTATTACAATATTTATAAATTATCTATAATTTTGATATTATTTATACATTGAATTTAGCTATCACAAATACCTTAAATGCCTAACATATACAGTGGAACCCCGTTAAAGCCTAGTTTTCACTAGCGACGCAAGCACAAGACCTTATTTCGTCGTGAAAACCGTTTGACGCAGTGATAACGCAAGCGTAAGATATCAAAAATGTCATTTTTTTCTTGCGTTTGCGATTGTGCTTGCGCGTGGCACTAGTAAATAGTGTGTTTACGCTTGCGCTTATCATCACGTCTCTTATTTTCTATGAAATTAACCCTTGCGCTTGCGTTTGCGCTTCGTTGCTAGTGAAAACCAGGCTTAAACCGGCCACAGAAGAGACAGCCTTAAGTTACCGTATTAACGGGGTTGCCGTATTAAGCGGGTAAATTTTATAGAAAATGTATGGGCGTGCATTTATTCGGGACATAAAAAACTGGCCGCAATAACGGGGTGGCCGTAAATTTTATAGAAAATGTATGGGCATCCATTTCTTCGGGACCTAAAAAACTGGCCGCAATAACGGGGTGGCCGGATAGCTGGGGTTCCACTGTTCATTACGCCTTTTTCACATATACTAAAAAATATATTCATTTTAATTACTATACAAATATTTCATTCTTTGGGGTTCCAATATGAAAATACGTCCGGCTTTAAGCGATAAAAAAAGTATTGGATATACTAAAATATGATTGTAATCGCGGATTTAAAATCATTTTAAACAAAACCTTCAAACATTGGTCAATTTCAAGTACTGAAATGCTTGAGAAATACAAATGCTTTTGGCTTTTTCGTGACTTTTTTGTTTTTCTTCCTTTCCTTTCTTTTGTTTCTTAAGACCCGGGCAATTTGTTTCAACATTTGCTTCAACATCCGTTCGATTTTGTTGAATGGCAATGTTTAAACGCTTTTAAACTATTCCAACATTGTTGAAACATGTTGAATCGATGTTGAATTGATGTTGAAAGAGTAAAATCACGTGATCTGATTTCTTTTATATTTTGGTGGGCCTAAAAGTAGCAAAAATATTGTCCTTAAAAGTACCTTCCTTGGATGTCTCAATACATTTACCCATTCTGGGCTTCCTGTGTAGATAAACGATAACCGAGCAAGTACTCTTCCTCAGTCTCTCGCGGAGTTGCACCGAGGAAGGGACTGAGGAAGAGTATATTACAACTCTCGCCTCATTCTTCCTAGATTATTCCACAGGTAACCCGGTTCAATTCAAATCATTGCCCTAATCAAATCCCATTGCCGTTTTCATCAATCTATGATGATTTCAGTGACGTTTAACCTTAGAAACTCGTGGTTTCTTAGTTCAGACAAGATTTCAACTTCTTGTGGCTCGACAAGAGCAGATTTGAACATCTGATGAAATCTTGTAACGTCTTCATGAGTCTGCAAGTAGAACATTATCAGTAAGGAAAAGAATACAATAGACTCTGCCTCCATGAAGTCTCCCCCGCAGTGTGGTCACGGGAGAGAAGCGTTGCGTAACAACACTAACAAACGACTGCGGGGGAGCCTACCCTCAACGGAGTTCCTTCTCAAATAAGCCCTCTTCAACACAGGCAGCCCAGTCTAGTAACTTAACAAACATACATACCCTCCCCTCCCAGTACAAAAGCGGAATAACGTCAGAAATCGTTGCAATATCAACACCTAATGTGTGCATAGTAGTTATGTTTATAGTTATGCCAAGTGCATATGATATTTCTCTCATGTATCTGTAATTCACTTATACACCGAACGCATTTCAATTAATGTTTGTAGTTATGCCAAGGGCATATGATATTTTTCTCATGTATCTGTGTTTCACTTATACACCGAACGCATTACAATTCATTATCTATTGAAAAGTCGCTGATTAATTTTTTTAAAGTGCCTATAAACCCTGGCTGTTTGCTATTTCTATTAAAAGTACTGGTCCTAAATAACAATTTTCCAGAAGAATAAAATACTGCGATAAAAACTGTGCATTTTATAGCGGTTTTAATATGCCCCAAAAATGTTGTTTGGGCTTCCTTTGTAAAAAAAATCGGAGTTTATTGATATGAGCTGGTGACAATATCGATGACGTAGTGTCCGGGATAGAAACTATCGAAACTTGCAAGACGCTATCCCGGACACTACGTCATTGATATTGTCATCGATATTGTCTCATATCAATAAATTCCGATTTTTGTTACACAGGAAGCCCAAATAACACATATTCAAACCGCTATAAAATGAACACTTTTTATCGCAGTATTTTATTCTTCTGGAAAATTGTTATTTAGGACTAGTACTTTTAATAACAAAAGTAAACAGCCAGGGTTTATAGGCACTTTACGTTACGAGGCTGGGCTGCCTGTGTCTTCAAGTAAACTGACTAAAATCTCTAATATGAATAATTACCTGCACTGTATAAGAAGGGGAGCGACTATTTCGCTGTCTTGTTTCCCACTGGTCCACAAACGCCTCGAGAATAAGCGCCACGAAGAGATTGATACTAATTATTACAGACACCAAGTACCATGCCAAGAAATATAACTGAGACCAACTAGAATATGACAATGATATGGGTAATGTAAAATTCCTTATAGACTCTTATGCATGGCGGAATACCCTTATCTGACTGCATAGTTAATAGAGGGGACTGGTTTGGAAATTTCGACAAACTCCAAACTATGATAACTGAGAGAACTAGAGTATCACAATGATGTGCATTATGTTAGATTTCTTATAGAGACTCTTATGCATGGCGGAATTACCCTTGCTAACGACCGAGAAAGACTGATATCAAAAAGTAAGTTTGGAATGCATAGAATAGCCCCACGACCTTCTAGGTTTAAACGCCGACCGTGTATAAATAGAAAAGAAATAATTTCGATTTATAATTTAGCAATAATTCTTCTCAGTTAATAGGGATGCCACGTATCTATCACAAAAACAATTTGGGAGGGGGGGGGGGGGGGTACTACCTTTGTCCAAGTGGTAGGGGTGATCGGCGGAGGTTTTAAAAACGACCCCGCCCCCTTCCCCCCATAAGGTACGCACAGATAAACTGATAAAGCCTTGATGATTTCAACCCCTAAAAGGTAGGGCTGTGCGATGTTCTTGCCAGCCAAGCTTACTTTTAGCAACAAAGCAGAGTAAAAATGACCCTTACAGGTACGGAATCATAACTGGTTTTAGAGCCAGAACCCTAAAAGGACCCTAAAAGGTACGCACCTGTAGGAAATATTTTAACCCTATAAGGTACGCCGATCACCCCTACCACTTAGACAAAGAGAGGGGACCCCCCGGGCAATAAATACTCTAGATCCCAATCTCACACACATTGAAACTCTCAAGGTCCCCCTAGCTAAGGGATAAGAAGGACTTATAATCAAAGCTACAGTTCTTCTCAGTTATTAAAGATGTCACGAATCACATAAAACAATAAATACCACAGTGGTACCTCTATTAAGCGGTCACCTATTAAGCGTTCACCCTCTATTAGGCGGCCACAATAAAAAGTCCCAAATCTATTCCTATACCTATTCTATAGCTCTGTTCAAGGGCCAACCTCTATTAAGCGGCCACTTTGAAAAGTCCCGAGGGTGACCGCATAATAGAGGTACCACTGTAGTTGAATAGCGCCAAAAAGGACGTTTGACTTTCTAGTTACCTATTGACCAGCTGTGCATAGGCCTTGAGAAAGACTTGCCAGTTATTGACAACCATAATATCCCATAATAGTACTAACGATGCCTGAAAAAAATAACACAAATGATCACGCCCGGTTGGCATATTGGTCAATTATAATGTAATGAATAGTGAGTTTTTAAGGAAAAGAGCACTAGTCAAGAATAATTGTAAGGAAAACGACCTATATAGTATGCAAGGAAAGGAGCATCACATATGTGAACGATAGATAATATAATGAAAAATGTAACACCGTAAAAAATGTTGATTTAACTTTACTGACGTTTCGAGCTTTAGCTTTATTTTTTTTACTCCGACGAAGGGCTAAAGTTCGAAACGTCAGTAAAGTTAAGTCAACATTTTTTACGGTGTTACAACTTTCATTATATTACCTATCGTTTATATCAAACACCGACGCAGCCTATACTAGTATACTAGTTTGTTCCCATTTTTAACACATGTTTAACGTAATCTTGCAACGAAAAAGATTTATTGTCTGCTTAAATTGTATAATTGTATATCCTTCCAATCCATATATTCCTTTGTAATTTTTGGCAGTTTTGAATGGCTGTAACTCACTCAATATCCAACCAAAAGCACCAAATCTCAGGAATCATTTCTTAATGACATTAACTAGGGAAACTAGTACCCAGTCCTTTACTTGTTTTGGAAAAGGCCAATACCGAGTCTGTGTATGGTGCTTGCACTTGTGCCGCTAACGAAAACCAGGCTTTAGTATACGTCTTTAGTATAAGTCATCTAACTTGGTAATGAATAGATAAAACTCCGAATACATTAACTCACGTAGTGTCAAGGGTAACGTGGGAGGTCAGGATGGGAAAACATTTGAATGTACTTACAGCAAAGTCATCAAAGTTGTTAGCATAATACTGAAGAGTATCAAAAGACAGTTTCGTGCAAGGCTGTATTGTAGTACTGTAAACACATAGAACAATCACATTACAAGGAGATAATTACAAGTGCAGAGGGAAGTTGTAAGCTTAAAAGACAGTGTCGTGCAAGGCTGTATTGTAGTACTGTAAACACATAGAACAATCACATTACAAGGAGATAATTACAAGTGCAGAGGGAAGTTGTTAGCTTAGAAGACAGTGTCGTGCAAGGCTGTATTGTGGTACTGTAAACACATTGAACAATCACATTGCAAGGAGATAATTACAAGTCAGTATAGAGGGAAGCTGTTAGCTTAAAAGACAGTGTTGTGCAAGGCTGTATTGTGGCACTGTAAACACATAGAACAATCACATTACAAGATAAAACTTTCGGGCTTCCTGTTTCCGTTTCCACTCTCGTCCCCAGTCATTCTCTCTTCTTTCATCTCGTGTTGTTCTTTGTTTCGTTATTTCAATACCTATTTACTAGTGCGTAGCTCTTTTTTCCTTCTTTTAGTTAATATGTCTATATATATTCATAAAAAAACTCTGTAAGAGACAACTTATATGTAAAATATTTAAAAACTATTATAAAAAAGAAGTTTCTTTCTAGTGAATAAACACACACACAAAAAGGAGATTTTGTAGTCTATCAGTTACTTATGCAACGAATTCAAATTGTGTGTATTTGGTTTCAATCCTTCTCTTCGTTGTCCAAGTCGTTTTCAGGTAAAGGGCTAGGGGGCTGTTAGGACATACTTACTTAGCTTTAACGGCGCACCTCTCTGTTGGATCAGTAACCTTAGGAAACAGCATCATACCAAGGATAGCAAACATATAATACATAGCCTAAAAACAAAAAGTGCGTTATTCCACAGGTAGCCCAACTATCTAGGTCACACCTGGCATATACTAAGAATAGCAAACATATAATAAATTGCCTAAACACAAAACAGTGCGTTATTCCACAGGTAGCCCAACTATCTAGGTCACACCTGGTATATACCACAGGTAGCACCTTTATCCAGGTCAAACTTACCACTATAAGGCCTGCAAATGGAGAAAGATTACGTAGCAAGTTCAACAAAGTCTGGACGACAAGGGAGAGAGCCTGCAAGTGAAGGAAACAATCCAAACATCACTATTGTAAATTATAATTCAACAAATTTTCCTCCACTCTCATTGGTCGAGGGGCGATCACGTGACGTGAAAGTGCCCGCCACGGAGGGATACTATCAGTGCTTTTCGTCCGCTTCGGAAAATCTTGTTGTTGAATAATAAAAACAATAGAGCAGTTAAAATCTCGGGCATAATGCTGTGATAGTTGCCCTTGGAAACTAGATGTTCAGAAAAACAAATAGTCAACCCAGGAACGTACTTGGGTAGTTTCTGTGGGCAACTATCACAGCATATTGCCCTTGATTCAACTACTCTATTGTTTAATTATTGGAAATTAATAACTAAATACACAGGAATCCCAACACACCAATCATCTCCAATATGCCATGTTCTAAACGAGGGGCTGGTCAGAATGAAGCAAATTGCTTCCTGCAAACAATCCATGCATATCCAGTAAATGTTTGTAGGTTGTGTTGATATTCATTAAAAAAAAGAAACGTTTCATCAGCTTTGTTGATTTTATTTGAACCAAGCTGTCGGGCTACTCGCCCATCATCAGGGTAAATGTGAATATTTGATCGTTATTACAATCCATGCATACTTTACGATAAAAACTAGAACTCAACCCCTAGCTCATTTAGAACATGGTGGATTCGATTAAGCACTTGTTATCTTCCATTGCCTTACCTTTATGTTAGGGACTATCCTAAGAAGTCTAAATATAATCAACATATTGATAATGCGTGTTAAATTAGGCACTGACAGGAGATAGTCCAAAGACTGATTAACACCAGGCTCCCTATTGAATAACATGGAACATCACTTGTTACTGATAGTAAGTCAGACATCAATGGAGATTATGTGGAAGGAAGAAGGAAGAAAAAGAAAGGATAGGAGGGAGGAAGGGAGGGAGGGAGGGAGGGAGGGTAGGAAAGAGAGATGAGAGTAAGGCAGATGGTAGTAGGGAAGGGAGGGAGGAAGGAAGAAAGGATGGAAGGGAGGGAGAGAGTGAAGAGAGTAAGGTAGAAGGAAGGAAGGAAGGAGGGAAGGAGGGAAGGAGGGAAGGAGGGAAGGAGGGAAGGAGGGAAGGAGGGAAGGAGGGAAGGAAGGAAGGAAGGGAGGAAGGAGGGAAGGAAGGAAAACCTTTACTTACGTATCAGTACTGAAGGGAGAGCCATGGAGACCGAGAAAGGTGATTTCCAGCACCTTTAACAAAAAAAGATACATGTCAGTCAAATATTACAATTTCTGCCTATTATCATAATCAAGAAACAGGTAACACATAAACAGATACACAAACCCACTCAATACATACCACTAAAAGAAGTGTTACAACTCCGCAATACATGTTTCCCTGGAAAAAGAAAGTAATTGGAATATTCACTCTCACCAGGACATTTAGACCATAAACACAGCACAGGCAGCCCAAGGTCAAAAAAGGGTATGGAGGAAGGAGTATTTAAAAAAGGGAAATTACGGCACAAATCGCTTCGATATCACCATATCAATGTATGTGTAGTGTTTAGTTATCTATTAGTTATCTATTAAAGCCCGATGAAGGGCTATTAAATCTCGAAACGTCAGTAAAGTTAAGTCAACATTTTTTACGGTGTTACAATTTTCATTATATTACCTAAAGTTGCTAATTAATTGATTTTTGTTGAAAAAGTTGCTGATTTTAATAAGATAAAAGTCAAGAGTCTGGGCTGCCTGTGAACACAATATGGTATGATTATAGTACCTTAAGGGAAATGTATCGCTGCCAACCAAGGGACCAGAGTTTTAAGCTCTGAAAGACAAAAATACATGCTGTCAATATTGCCATTTTGATCATGACTTCCATCATCATGATCATCACCATTGCTAACACTACCATAATCACTATAATCATCATTATTATTTATCACGATTGACAGCACCATCACAATTATCATTATCTCAAATTATCATCATGTCAAATTATCATTATGTCAAATTATCATCATGTCAAATTATCATCATGTCAAATTATCATTATGTCAAATTATCATCATGTCAAATTATCATCATGTCAAATTATCATTATGTCAAATTATCATCATGTCAAATTATCATTATGTCAAATTATCATCATGTCAAATTATCATCTTGTCAAATTATCATCATGTCAAATTATCATCATGTCAAATTATCATCATGTCAAATTATCATCATGTCAAATTATCATCATGTCAAATTATCATCATGTCAAATTATCATCATGTCAAATTATCATCATGTCAAATTATCATTATGTCAAATTATCATCATGTCAAATTATCATCATGTCAAATTATCATCATGTCAAATTATCATCATGTCAAATTATCATTATGTCAAATTATCATCATGTCAAATTATCATTATGTCAAATTATCATCATGTCAAATTATCATCATGTCAAATTATCATCTTGTCAAATTATCATCTTGTCAAATTATCATCTTGTCAAATTATCATCATGTCAAATTATCATCTTGTCAAATTATCATCATGTCAAATTATCATCATGTCAAATTATCATCTTGTCAAATTATCATCATGTCAAATTATCATCATGTCAAATTATCATCATGTCAAATTATCATCATGTCAAATTATCATCATGTCAAATTATCATCATGTCAAATTATCATCTTGTCAAATTATCATCATGTCAAATTATCATCATGTCAAATTATCATCATGTCAAATTATCATCATGTCAAATTATCATCATGTCAAATTATCATCATGTCAAATTATCATCATGTCAAATTATCATCTTGTCAAATTATCATCTTGTCAAATTATCATCATGTCAAATTATCATCTTGTCAAATTATCATCTTGTCAAATTATCATCATGTCAAATTATCATCATGTCAAATTATCATCTTGTCAAATTATCATCATGTCAAATTATCATCATGTCAAATTATCATCATCATCATCTTTATTATCCTCATCACAATAAACATCAATGTCATTATCATCATCATCACCATCATCCTCATCACAATAAACTCCATTATCATCATTATCATCATCATCATCACCATCATCCCCACCACAATAAACATTATCATCATTATCATCATCACCACCATCATCCTCATCACAATATTTTAAACACCATTATCCTTTTCGATCATCATTATCATCTTCATTATTCCCATCACAATAAACATTATGATCATTATCCTTATCATCACCATCATCATCCTCATTACAATAAACAGCATTATCATTATCATCATCATCAATCTCCTCATCACAATAACCATTATCATCATTATCATCTTCAAAAATGTTATCCCCATCACAATAAACATTATCATTATCATCATCGCCACCATCATCCTCATCACAATAACCATTATCATCATTATCATCATCATCTTCATTATACCCATCACAATAAACATCATTATCATCATCATCACCATCATCTTCATCACAATAAACATTATCATCATTATCATCATCATCACCATCATCCTCATCACAATAACCATTATCATCATTATCATCATCATCACCATCATCCTCATCACAATAACCATTATCATCATTATCATCATCATCACCATCATCCTCATCACAATAAACATTATCATCATTATCATCATCATCACCATCATCCTCATCACAATAACCATTATCATCATTATCATCATCATCACCATCATCCTCATCACAATAACCATTATCATCATTATCATCATCATCACCATCATCCTCATCACAATAACCATTATCATCATTATCATCATCATCTTCATTATACCCATCACAATAAACATGATTCATAATTTATCATTATCATCATCATCATCACCATCATCATCACAATACACATCATTATCATCATCGTCTTTAAACATTATTCCAATCACAATAAACATTATCATCATTACCTGTTCAAATAGATAGTACAACACAAAGAAAAGGTTTGCCACCTGAAAACAAACAAAAATATCATGTATTACTCCATATTTGTTGTCTTCCAAGAAACAACAATGATATTTAAAATTCAGAGTAATGGCTACTCACAGCAAGATGGGAGTGACTTGACTTTACAGTAATGTCATATTGAATATCAAGCATTGCCTGAAAATGCAGATGAATACACAAATCACAAACTGAATGCACATCAAAATATTACGATTATACAGTACAAGTGGTACCTATTAGGCAGCCCCAATAAAAAGTCCCAAATACATTCTTATATCTATTCTACATTGTATACCTCTATTCAGCAGCCAACCTCTATTAAGCTGCCACTTTGGAAAGTCCCAAGGGTGACTGCTTAATAAAGGTACCACTGTAATGTATTATGTTCATAGGTAAAAAAAAGGAACATTGCAGACAAATGAAACAGCAAAAGGAAATCATTAAAATTCATTGTTATGAAGGTTTATCAATAGGGCCAAACACAAGCTTCTATTGTCACATAATATTTTGTTTTGTTTTCTTGAGTACAAGGGCCCATAGTAATTGGCCTTGCTGTTGCAGGTTCCTTGCCCACCCCAGTTTAATTAATATATAATATTATGTAATCTTCCTTTGTGTTTTTGGGCAAAGCTAATAAAATAAATAAAATGACAAATTATGAATTTTCATGACCTCCTTTTGAAGCGTGTGAGTGAGCCTCAATCCAGCTTCACTTACCGATACAAATATAACATTGACTCCAGACACAAAGTCACCAAAGTAATCAAACAGAGGACTGGCCACAATTTTCTGCATCTTTTTCAGAACCCTGTTGGATACAAAGCTCATGGGAGGCCGTTGTCTTGTCCTGGCACGGCGACACTCCAATACATCAAACAAATCTTGAAACTCTTTAGCATTGTAGACACCAGTTACACTGTCTTTCAAAGCCTTGACAATAATATAGAAAGTTTTCTTTTAAATCCATGATCATCAAGGTCACTATAATTATAATTCTTTCTCATCTTTACCATTATTATTATCACTACTACCACCACCATCACCACCAACATCATCTTCACCATCACCATCACCACTGCTACCACCTCTAACCACCACCACCATCACTGCCACCACCAAAACCATCACCACAACCACTACCCTAATCAACATCATCTTTATCAAGATTATCATCATCAAAGTTTTCATTTAATTATAATTATTATCCATCATTATCATCATTATTTGACATCTTTCCCAGTGCTATCAATCCCATCATCATCAATAATATTATCAATATATTTTCACAGTCATCACCAACATCAAACACCATCACCTAAATATCAAGATTAATATCATCATTTTGATCATCATTATCCACATCAATACCAACAACAACAACAACAACAACAACAACAACAACAACAACAACAACAACAACAACAACAACAACAACAACAACACTACTATCATTAAGGGGACTTACATTTATTAGTGCATAGGAGGGGGATGGGGAGGGGGTTGGCAAAACCATTGGTTATCTATCTCCCTTTCCTGGTTGTCAAAAATATGATAACGCCCTATATTTCGTCAAAGTTTTTTTCTAAACCCCTATAAAACAGCAAACAATTTGTAACAACCCCTAAAAAGCTTCCGAGAATAACATGACCCCCCTGCAATATTGCCGACTCCCCCCATACACTAATAAATGAAAGCCCCTTTATCATCCACATAACCACTGCCACCATCATCACTACAATCACCATCATCTTCACTACCACCACCACCACTTCCATTTTTTATACTCATCATCATCGTCTTCATCATCATCACCATCAGCATCATCATTATAATGATTATTGATATGTGATTATAACTTACATCTTTTAAAAGTTGCTTTCTGCGCTTGTCCAAATTTGCTTTCTCAATAACAGCCAACATTCTTTCCTTTGGCACAAAATCACTACAAAAACAATTATAAATATATAGTACTCTGATGTCCTGAATTATAGAGCGGAATAATAGTATATAATTATACAGGGTATACATGTCAGAAGGATGACAATAATGTTATATCCTATCAGGTCTTGGAAATATCCACTTACTACTAACAGCTAATGATTCTAAACTGCTCTGTTGTCAATAATCACACAGACCTGAATAAATTTCATACTGAGTGGAAATGCCTTAGATTAATAATCGTACAGGCCCCTATAAGGCGGTATAAAAGTGGAAAATTTCCTCAAAAAAATAAACATCTATAACTACATGTATACTATTATTCAGGACTTCAGAGTATGCACTTCACAATGATAATTTCTGATAACTATTAATAATGACTAATTATCTAGATACACCTATTTCAAAAATCTTTGTCACAGCCGAAGTTACAGTTTACACTCTAAAGCCTGCAAAGGATGCCAGTTACATGGACTTAATTTGTGATTTATTGCACGTTTTAAAAAAATATATTAAATTTTGTATTTTAAATACAAAATTTAATATTTCTTTTAAAAACGTGCAATAAATCACAAATTAAGTCCATGTAACTGGCATCCTTTGCATGCTTTAGAGTGTAAACTGTAACTTCCGCTGTGACAAAGATTTTTGAAATAGGTGTATCTACAGTAGATAATTAGTCATTTTTTATATCTTATTCTATCACTGCAACAATGTGTTATGGTCATATAACACAAACACATACAATCAAAATATGCTATGAATAAATCGATAACAAGAGACGAAATACCGACATTCTTTGCAGGCTTTAGAGTGTGTACTGTGGCTTTGTTTGCGACGACGATTTCTGAAATAGGTGTATATATATATACCTGTGCACATTGTCGTCAGTAATACTAAGAGTACAGAGGACCTCATATGCTGCTCTGACACCAAGCCTTCTACGAAATAGACTTGACTCTAAAGATTTCTATAACAAATACACAAACATTTAAAAGGTAGATTACTTTTAATTAATAATATGGATGAATAAATGAAAAATGAATGAATAATTGGATATTGGTTGAAATGAATAAATGGATGAACAAATGAATGAATCAATGAGCAAATGAATGAATGAATTAATTAATTAATTAATAAATGAACAAATCAATGAATCAATGAGCTAATGAGCAAATGAATGAATGAGTATAAATGAACAAATGAGCAAATGAATTAATAATGAATGAATGAATGGATGAATGAATGGATGGATGGATGAATGAATGAACAAATGAATGAAATGATTAATTAATTAACAAATAAATAAACGAATGAATGAATGAGCAAAGGAATGAATCAATGAATTAATAAATAAATAAAAGAATGAATGAATGAATGAATGAATGAATGAATGAATGAATGAATGAATGAATGAATGAATGAATGAATAAGCAAATGATTGAATCAATGGATGAATGAACAAATGCATGCATAAATGGATAGATGAAGATATCTGTATGCATAACAAAGGCATGATTCTTTTGATTGGTATAGGTGAAAATGTCAGGGCTACTCACCATTAAATAACCTCTAAATTGATTGTAAATAACAGCTGTCAGTAGGTTGAGAAAGCAATAGAGACCTGAAGAAATGCAAGGTTGTTATGACTACCATGAAGAACATAACTGACAGTAAACATTTAGCTTGTGCAGTACAAAAGCTTGACATAACAAAACTTTCCTCAATAAATGAAGTTCATACAAATATATCTTTTGAAAATAGTGATCCCTTACCTACAAAGACATGGACTCAATACAGCTTCATGAATATGAAGACATGAATACAACCGTTCAGTGATAGTTCAAATGATAGTTCCAATTTAAGGACGGGCCTACTATTGCCACTGCGCAGGCTACTGCGCATCTACATAGTTTCCATTTTAACGCGCTATCTTACCTCAAAAGATGACAAAATACAAATAAAAAAACATTTAACGATGGTAGACGCGACGGCAGCGGTTTTTATAAAAACAGTCCCACAATGCACTTATGATGACGAATTTCTTTACTTAGTAGGGAGGGGACTGGAAAGAAATTGTCTTATGATGATCTTCGGCGACAAAGTTTACCACGCGATAACTTTTTAAAACGCCCGGTAACCCCAATTTTTTTATAACTGCAATTATAAACAACATGTTAAACAATGGTTTTGATGTAAAATTTCGAAAAAGGAACTGATTTTTGAATGGAAAATAGACAAAAATTCGAATTTTCTGAAACTCGTAAAATACAAGTCGCGATGCTAAAAAAATCATATTTCACTACTAACTTTTGAAAATACGTTACAAAATATATATTCCTATTAGAAAATTACTTGTTAATTGTTTACCGCTATCAAAGAGATGTTTCAATGAAAATCCTTTGAAAAAAAAAATTATTTGTCGATGCCGGTAAAATCGTGACGTCAGCCATATTTAAGACTCATTATTTCTCTTAACTGCCCGGTGACCCCACCTTTTTTAGACAGATTTGTAGAACCCTCTGAAGGGTTAAAACAACTCACATAGTTATTTGAAGAATACATTACTTTTTAATTAGTAGGCCCTGTCCTTAAGTCAACTTAAATTGGATAACTGCGCATGATAAATTATAGTTTTGCTATGTGTGGCAAGTTACTCCAATCTTGACTTAAAACTACTATTCGTGGTCACTGAATGGAACTATAAAAAAGGTTTATTCTCATTTTGAAGGATATTTGTTTGCTACTTACCTATTAGTGTAAACAGCAAGAAATAAATAGCATAGAATCTGTTCTTCATATATGCTGGCATCATTACTAAAAGGAAAGAAATCAGTCATTTTGAAAAATATGTAAAAATGTCAAATTTAACTTTGTAAATATTTTTGTCAAGAAATCAGGATTCATGATCAAATGAGTTTAAGTTTGTCACTGATTTTATGTTTATATGGCCTACAAACAAGTTTCAATAAAATGCTGTTTCATAAAGCAGTTATTTGAAAATATGCTAATTTATGCTTATTAAAATGTCATTACCATCTGGATTATTTGCAGTTGTTAGTAATACAAGCAGACTTCTCATTGAATCTGCCAAGTTTGGAAAGAATGTTGATCCCTCACAAATAGCTCCGCTGTCGGATGAGTTATCTGCACATAATTTTTTCTGGAAAACAAGACAGACAATGTTAATGTAGACTTTATTGGTTACATATCATCCCCACAATGGGGCCGTTCACTGTCAAACAATAATGTAAGAAAAGATAACAAGGCAGCATGCTCTAGCAAGTACATGTAATGTTTACAACATGAGCGGCCGTGTTGTATTGGCAGATATAATCGCAACCCGAAGACGCGAATGTTGTAAATGACTTAAAAAACGTCTAGCTAAGCTCTTTCATATTTTAACAAAATTTTCAAGAATATAATACATTTTGACGTGAAATTACAAGTTAAAACTTATGCAAATCAGGATATACAACACTAGTGTTGTATCAGATTTACAACACTCGTCATGGTCATGGTTTCTTTTGAAAATGTCTCATTAATTATTCATGAGTTTTTTAAGTAAATATAGTGCACACATGAATTTTACGAAGACGAGAGAAACGTTATAGGAGAAGCATGATGCGTCTAGCGGAGTGCTTCTCAGCGCTTCTCGAGTCATACTAAAATTTCGGAGTGCTCTATAACTCCACATAGCACTGCTTCCGAGTTTTCTATTTCTTTTATAAAATATTCAGTTGTTAAAATCAAATGAATAGATTCTGAAGTTCTGTTTTGTGCTCTGTTCAGTTATAGAGAATGCTTCTCAGCCAATCAGAGCATGCGAATTATATCAAATATTTCATCAATAAATTTAAAATATAATAATCATTACAACATAACATCTTTTAAGAATTGCAACTGTCAAGGAGGCAATAGCTATTTACATGCTAGTTGGTATATATAGAGTTCCACTGATATTGTTTTATGACTAACTCAGTTAATGCACTTTACACACCATATTATCACTTTTCAAAGTTGTATTGTTATTGAGATCATCAGCCCACTGAAAATTGTAAGAACTCATTGTATATCATTCTTGATATTAATAGCAACAACATTAAAACTAATTAAGGCAGCATAATGAACACCATTAGCTAGAATGGTAACACTAACTTTATAGAAACAATGAAATGATAAATAAATGAATTATTCAGAATGAGTATGAGAAAATGGTGATAATTATGGTGTTAACACTGCATGATAATAGTGATGATGATGATAATAATAATGTTTTGTGAAATAATAAATAAGTTTGGGAATTATAACAAAGATGGTAATGATAAAGACTAATTACAGTCAATTTTATCAATAAAGTTATTATTATTAAGTTATTATTATAATGACAACAATGGAGGCAAATATTAAATGATGATGATGACAATAATAATGTTTTGTGAGATAATAAATAAGTTCAAATGGCAATTATAAAGATGATAATGATAAAGATCGATGACAACAATGGTGACTATAATTATGATGGTAAATCTGACATCAATACTGTCTACTTACAGACTCCCTAGGGAAGAGAAGCATACCAAACATTGTGAAGAAAAACAAATGAAGAAACAACAAGAACAGGACACTGAAAACACACAAATTAATGAGTAATAAGTATATGAAATATAAATAATAAATAGGTGGTCGGCTGGTAAGGCAAAGCCTGTAAAACATGCAGGCATTCAAATTCTTTTGGATGTTTTTGGGGAAAAGTCGGGTTTTGGGGTTCCTGTGATGTAGGCCCCATGTTTCTTGCGGGTATCAAGACAACACAGGAACCCCAAAATCCGATTTTTACCCAATAGAATGCCTGTTTTGTAGGCTAGGTAAGACATAAATACCTTATGATTTCAGGTAGAGTTCTTTTAATTGCTCGCAACTAAAATACACAAAAATATATAAGAGATGTTAACTCTCCTCTACCCAACTAACCACAGAAACATAAAGTCCAGCGCATACAAATGTTTGATGGTTTTACTATCACAATCACTAGAGTGGTAAAATCCTTGTTAGGAATCCTGTCTCATTTTGTACCATGTGAATGCTTCTGGTCAATATTTTTGCTCAAAATTGCTCATGTGGTACAAAAAAAATAGACACATCCCCAAGGTCAAATTTACAATGGACATTTGCCCACCATAGTGATTTTCATAGTAAGAAAGACTAAGATTTTCCTAACTTACCAACTTTTTTGTCAGTGAAGAGTTTTGCACCAAGAAAAATGGTCTTAGAAGACGGCGAACTCTAATCATCTGAATGTAAAGTAGAAAACAATAATTTATCATTAAATTCCTTTCTTTTCCTTTCCCAACTCAACCGATCTATTTCCAGCATGCTCCACAGGAATCCTGCAACATACATTTATTTCATCACTGATTCTGGAGGGAAAAGAGAGACTCGTAGTCTAACATGAGTATAAATCAGTGTAATTTTACTATTCATACACTTCATGGAAATCAAGTACACATTATAATAGTTAATTATTACTATCATGGTAATCTTGACCAAAATTGTTGGAATACTTTTGCTTTAACAAGACCAGTACTACCTTTGAAAAAGTTAACAGGTGTTTGTCTATCCACTGCTCCCCCCCTCCCCCAAACAAAAAATAAATAACAAATAATAAGGGGAGAGCAAATTGTCATTGTCACTCTTATAAAAGGCCACAAAATGCTAAAATATTTTGCAAATGATTGAAGTAGACTGTTTTATATTTATGGAAGCTAGTGGGTAAACTAGTATACTATAGGCTGCATTGGTGTTTGATCAGTAAACTATAGGACTGCTAATATAATGAAATTTGTAACAATGTGTAAAAAATGTTGACTTAATGCTGTTTTGAGCTTTAGCCCTTCATCAAAGTAAAAGGAAATTGTTTTATATTTACCTCATTACATCCCATACTCAAACTAACAAACAAGTCAACAAACGATATCAGTAAGATTGACATGTAAGCCAGCAACCAGCGATTTTTGATCAATTGTTGTCGTCCAAGAAAATGACTCTGGTGAAGAAAGAATATTAAGTTATTGACAACTGAAGTTACTTTTTATGCATTCTGTCTTTTAAGAACTGTTGAGCCGACATAATCATGATCATAATTGTAATTAAAATCATGCATGTCATAACTGCAGGGCATCTGAAAAAGTGCGGAAAAATATCTTGGGAGAGTGCGGAAATTTTAGCAAATAGTGCGGAAAAGTGCGGAAATGCTAATTTGCATATTATTATTTATTATTAATATTATTTTGATGCAAAATGAAGAAATTTTCTGTGAAATTTGCGCTATATTTGCTGTATTTTTTATAGAGGCATGTGATTGGGTACTTTTTAGACCAATAAAAAGCGTTTATAGAATTAGAACTAGAACTGACGGCGAGGAACGCCTGGTAGATTATCGTCAAACGGCGAAAGAAAATAATGTTTTACAGTGGATTTCCAACTTAAAATGGGATGAATTCCGATGAAAAACTTGCTTATTTGAAGAATTATTGTGTATTCAAGAACAATGTCAACAGATTTGCAAGTTTTTCTGTAATTTTCTGGCAAAAAGTGCGGAAAATGTTGAAAAGTGCGGAAAATGATTAATAGTGCGATTCGGTGCGATTTTCGGGAAATAGTGCGGAATCGCACCCTCGCACTTTTTCAGATGCCCTGTAACTGACAATAAATTGTAAAAATGAACATCATCATTACCACACTATAGATCATCATCAACCAATATCATCATCACTTTACTATCCTTATAATCATTGTTGTTTAACCATCACTAATTACATTTATCAGAATCCTTATTCATTAACATCATTATCATCATCCTCACTACCACCACCTCCTCCATGATCATATATCAATATCATCATGTTGTCCTCCTCCTCCACATCATCATCACATAAACCACATCCATTAATTGCAATCATCAGTGTCTTCCTCCTTCTTCACCTCCTCTTCCTCCTCCTCCACCTCTTCAATCTACTCCACCTCTACCTCCTCTTCCATCTCCTCCACCTTTTCCTCCCCCTCTTCCTCCTTTTCCTCCTCCTCTATCTCCCATCTCCTCCACCTCTTCTTCCTCCACCTCTTCCTCCTCCTTTTCCTCCTCCTCTTCCATCTTCTCCACCTCACTCTCTCCCTCCTCCTTCCTCCTCACCTTCACAATGACATCAAAGACAAAGCAAATTAGACACAATAATTCTATTGTTTCCATGGCACCACAAGGTATCTTTGGTCTTGGACCACGGAAACGTGGATCTGAAGAAAGACTGACCACCAAATCATAGTGAACATTACTTAGGCTACAATAATTATAACTATGATAAACAAACATTTGAAATAGCTACAAGTGCATTCAATTTTCTTCTATCATGACAACATAAAAATTTTACTATGAAAATCACTAGAGTGGTTAAATGTACGTTGAAAATTTGGCCTTGGGGGTGTGTCTTTTTGTACCACATGACCAATTTTGAGCAAAATGATTGGCCAGAAGCGATCACATGGTACAAAAAAAATTGGTCACGTGGATGGAATTTTTGGGGCATGATTACCAGTCTACTGATTTCCATTGTATATTATTTAATCAATCTAACATTTCATACAGAGTTGGACATTGAGCTTTTAACAACTTGTGGGACAATCATTCATGTGTCTCTATCACATACCTTCCAAGATGGCGCAGGGAACTGTAAAGGGGATTATTAACGACTTAAAAATAGATTATTTCTACAAATGTATGCATCACTACACTTACGTCAATGAAGATGGATGTTCAAAGAATGCTAGTCCGAGGTTTATTATGATAATGAAAGTTAAACCCCTATAAAAATACAAAAGAAGTGTTTACATATAAAAGTGATTTTTATAATATGAATATCAAACAAGAGGGCATTACAGCCAAACCTACAGAAGCGTTCCTATCGAGGTTGGAAGGCTCGATTTATTCTTCCAAACTTGATTTTAAATTTGTTTTGAAATGTGCATAAATGAATCGAATCTTGTAAATTTCAAAATGCAGACTTCAACAGTCAACCGTTAATGGTGCCGAAAACACAATCTGTGGTGGTCATTAACTGATAAATAAATGCTATTGTAATACAATGTCATGTAGAATACTTTAGTAATTATTTATAACAATATTTCTGTAAGCAGACTAGGTTTAGCAAGTTTCCGTTGTCTATTGAAAGTATTGTTTTGATTTGAGGCATTTATGCAAATTTCAAAACAAATTTAAAATCAAGTTTGGAAGAATAAATCGAGCCTTCCAACCTCGATAGGAACGCTTCTGTAGGTTTGGCTGTAAAAGATACACACACAAACACTCACCATCTAACAAGTGGGTTGTAGTATAAGCGATAAATCCGTAGTGATCTTTGATCAATCTTATGATGTATTGACCGATACTGAAAGGATAATAATTATAACTACTGGTTAAATCATACTAGAGTGCTTACAGTATGTCCATGAAATAGAATCTAAATAGTTCCTATCTGATAGTTTTTATTTAGTGACTATTAGTCACTATCACTCAACTGGAACAGCTTTAGTAACAATTAATACACAAGGGAAATCAAATACTCAAACCCATAGAAAGTTAATACTTTATTCATTGTGTATTGTTACTAAAGCTGTTCCAGTTGAGTGATAGTGACTAATAGTCACTAAATAAAAACTACTAGTTAGTAACTATTTAGATTTTATTTCATGGACATAGTGTAAGCACTCTACAAGACAGTGAATGTAAAATTTATATTCACAATCAAATTGTAATCAAAACTTGACAAGTTTAGTATTAAAACATAAAAGAACTGAGGTTGAAGTTTCATAAGTACTATACAATAATTATATGCCACCAAACTTAATGTGATATAGTCTTCAACAGTTTGTCTTCGACTCCCCACTGTATATCTCATATAGATTGTCCGCTCATATTGTATAATATATACACCTAGATTTCAAAAATTGTTGTCGCTAACAAAGCCACAGTCCACACTCTGAAGCATGCAAAGGATGTCGTTATTTCGTCTCTTGTTATTGATTTATTCAAAGCATATTTTGATTGTACGTGTTTGTGTAACTTAATATATGACCATAACAAACTGTTGTTTTTGTTATAGTAGATATAAATACAAATATTTATTTAAAAAAATGTGCAATAAATCACCAATTAAGTCCATATCCCCAACATCCTTTGCAGGCTTCAGTGTGGACTGTAGCTTGGGCTGCGACAACAATTTTTGAAATAGGTATATATATTACATACAGCCGATCTCGAAAAGGTTGTCCACTTGAAAAGACTTATATACTAAAAGAAATATCATGTGACTTATTCTAAAACTGGTCTTTTTTGCCGAGTCTAGAACTTGGACTTCTAGCGAGGGAAGATACTGCTTGTTTGAGTTCACCCCCATATCACTTTCAAACGCACCTGACTTTCTTCACGCGCAGAAAGTAAATATAAAATGAGTCACGTGATATTTCTTTTAGTTTATAAAATATTTGATATAAATCGCGCGCTCTGATTGGCTGAGAAGCGTTCTCTATAACTCAACAGTGCACAGAGCGTCGATTCGTTTGATTTTAACTACTGAATATTTTATAAAAGAAATAGAAAACTTGGCAGCAGTGCTCTATTGAGTCATAGAGCACTTGGGAATTTTAAGAAGACTTGAGAATCGCTGAGAAGCACTCTGCTACGCGTCATGCTCTATGACTCGATAGAGCACGCTGCTTCACTTTCTATTCCTTCAATATATGTCTTTTCAGGTGAACAACCTTTTCAAGATCGGCTGTATGTGTATGCATTAATAAATAAATATGAATTCAAAATGTATCATTGCAGGGGGTGGGGGTTGATATAATGGTAAGATATATGTCTATATTCTATACTTAAAGACTATTATTTTTTATAAGGAACATCCAAAACTATTAAGACGTCACAACGAAACATCAGTTTGACAGATATGTATATTACACACTTTGGCAGCATCTTCAATGAACACAGCAGCTTGTTCGATCACTAGATGTTCCTTACCTATAGAAAACAAGCAAACATAATGCAATACAGTTAACTAACTATTCAAGAGGAACAAAATACTTATAATATATAGTGATTTAGCTTCGTAAGTTTATGAATTTTAGAAACGAATACTTCACATAAATTGAGAAATACAACATCATGTCAATTGTCCCTATCATGAATATAGAAAGCAACGTATGTTTTCATCTATATATAAAGCAAATAATGAGCGAATGTCGTAAAAAGGTTAAGCATAATTGTATATAAGCTGATATTTTGACATTATTTTGACTCCAAGTTCCTTTATGTTAACATGTGATACGGAAGTGTTGAATTTTAATATCTTCAAAACATGGTAAAAAGAAGTTCTTACCAAAGCCTTCAAATATTGGATCAACATCCATTGCTTCCATTGAACTCTGCATTGTAAAAATATCACGTGCAAAATGTCATAATAAGATAATATTTTGTGACAAATTAGCATTCAATGTTTGTCAAACAGTTCTTACATCGTAATATTCCAACTTACTTGCACAACAACTACCCGCTGACCATACATCGTTCCACTTTTAAAAGATAAAAGATTTTAGCCAAAAATAAACGCATTTACACAACAACAAAATAATAATTAGTGTAAAAAGGAAAACTCAAGCAAAATAGAATGATAATAATGATATAAAATGATTTAAAAAATGGTTTTCATCACAAGGAGAAAAAGTTGTTGGGCTTCCTGTGGGATTTGCCACGTGATCAACTATGGCCAAATGAGAACGCGCGTCTTCGCGCGCCCACTTATTTCGCGCGTTTGCCATGAAGAAAAAAATCAATGCGAAAAAAAGAAAAAGCGAGAATGAGTTCCTGTAGTCAAGGTTTGCTGTTTAACTAAAGGTTTTTGTTACGTCAAAAATGAGGAAATTTGATATTTTTTGAAAAAAAATGTTTTTCAAGAAAAACTGCTTTTTGACAGTATAGTCTGAACTCTTTTAACTCTCTTTTAAAAGAGTTAATAATTTCGTGGCGAGAAAACCATTTTTGATGTTATGCAAATTATTTAGATATTTTAAGCGCCATTTTCAAATTTGCGATTTGAATTCGTTCATAGATGCTTTTTGTGCAAAATTTTTACCCTTCTTATAGAAAATACAAGAATTTCAAACATCCCAATAGAAGGTTATATCTTTTACTGTTTCGTGGAAATTTAAGCGTTGCTTCGAAACTATAAACTTACTTTGAAGAAATTCCTTGACTTCGGCAAAGTATAACTATGGTGTCCGCCATGTTGTTTAGACTGAGCACCGTCGCCAATTCAAACTGTACAAAATGTACACTGAATCACTGCAATTTGAAAATGACAAATTCTACAAGCTTGTATTCGATGTATTGAATAAAATGGCATTCATAACTTTTAAAAAAGCCTTTTATACAATGCTTGTTCGGCCATTCTTTCCGCTATTTTCCAAAACTTTTATTCAATCTCCGATTCGACAAAGTTTTTCTCAGCAAACAACAACTTCGAAACAAACAAACAAAATAAAAAAGATTTCCTTGAACAGTACTATGCTTACTCTCCTTCGCAGCCGTTTGTGGTAGTCTGCGCAGCGGCTCTCTAGGGGACTGGACTAAAAACGGCTGCGAAGTAGACTATATACTCCGCTACATACCAAGAAATATGGTTTTATTAATGTAAAATATTCTCCTTTCTTCTGAGTTCCGACGGTCGGTTTCATATATTTTTATTATATGCTAGATAACATGCTTCCCAACAAATTATTATTCAGCTCCTCTTATAGACGGTTTACCTTCTATGTCTCACTATAGAATAATGCCTGCTTAAGGGCTGATATATACGATTTTTTAAGGTTTAGTATCGTAAATGAAAACCAACTGCATTGCATGTTTTATATACAGGCCAATTGACACTTCTTAGTTTTTGCCAAATTGCCAAATTTTCAGTCAAAGTAATTCCAACATTCATACGCTGTTTGAAACAACAGCAACCGTACTTGGTTTGCTGTACCGAATTGGAATATAGTACTATTTTAAAGTGCACTAATGACTCAAACCATAAAGAGCTGAGCTGATCAATATCAGCCAGTTCTCGCCATAATAAATCTAGCCCATATCTCTGTAGTGTTATTAGCCTGTGGCGAGAACGTTCCTATTGCGAGAAAGAAAAACACATTTGTTTGTGATATTTACCAACAAAATAAATGACTGAGTCAAAAATAAAAGCCAGCAGCAACAACTAGTACAAGGTTGTGCCTTTAGCCACCAACAATCGAGGCATTCCAGGAAAATATGAAGTGCTATTGGAATAGCTTGCGTATAGTCTGCGTAGCAAGCGTTTCTTTGTGGGAGAAGGAAAAAAAATGATCTTGGGATACCTGTGGTGCAAAAAAGGGAGAAAATGAAAACACATTACACGATCAGCTGAACATTTATTTTTGTGGTTCAATGTACAAAATCATTATCGATGAAGCCAACGACAATTTAGCGATGGAAGAAATTCTGTGATAATAGTTGATTTCATTGCATAGAAAAATATGATTTCATTCCAAATTAAAGCTAATTTATCTAAAAATCCTTATAAATCAAGTTCCCCAAGACTGCAATCGTGACAGTTGCTGGATATGTGTTGATTTGAATAAGGAAAACTAGAATACAACTTGAAAATTACTATACACCTCGATGCATACCTCCGTGCCAAATCTGACAGACTATATTTCCTTTTGCCTGAACGGTAAAGTCATCACGACAGTTATACACCTATTTCAAAAAACGTTGTCAGAATTAAGAAGATCTCAATCTGCAATCTGAGACCGAAATGAATTCAGGAAAATTGCGTACTGCAAAAACCAGGCCTGGCCCTGTTTTTTTGTGCTTAGCACCTTCAGATTTATATATACCGTCGACATATCCCAACCCAGAAAGTGCACGCAATGAGAAAAAACTGCCGTATCCCACAACTCATTTCGGTCTCAGATTGCAGATTCAGATCTCCTTCTGACAACGTTTTTTGAAATACGTGTATACCATATCAACTTATCGGCCGTGTCATTTGGAAATATGCAAACCTGAGGCAATTTAATTTGAAAAGAACGACGGAAAACAAAGCACTCGAACTACAGACAATCAAAAGACAAAAAAACATCGATTTTGAAGGTAAGCAAATGTATTTCGATTGCAGTGTCAGTTATACAAGCTTTTTGAATTATTTTTATGCTACTTAGACATATTAAAAACTTCTTGGAGTAACTGGCGACATACATTTCCCGTTTTAGTTAGAAATATAACTTACAGCTCAGGAAATGTATTCGAGGTAAGAAAATAGCTTTATTTTTATCCCAAACAATCAATCTTACGTTTTCAAGATTTTTATTTTTGGAAGTTTTATCCAATCATATATATTTGAAAACTGATATTATCTATCATAAATAACTTTATTAATATTATAAAAATCCCATATCAAAATAATAATATATAAATAAGCAAGCAAACAAAACAAATAAACAAATAAATAAACAAACAAATAAAGAAATGAATAGTATTTATTTGAAAACTGATAAATATTTTTAATTTATTTATAAAAATCCCATATCAAAATAAAAAATGATATATAAATAAACAAACAAACAAAAACAAACAAACAAACGAAAAAATAAACAAACAAACAAATAAAGAAATGAATGAATAAATAAAGAAATGAATAATTATATTTATTTGAAAATCGAGTTTTTCATGACAAAATCACCAAAAATCATCAAATAAAAACAAAAATTTTGACAAATTTGAATTTTCTATTTAGATACTATCACTCAACATAAAATAGAAAAAAAATACTACCTCATTTTAATTGGCAAATGTACTTGTCTTTGATAGGGGGCCTTTTATAGGTTGGCGGTTTGACGGTTTGGGCCTGTTGGCGGTTTGACGGTTTTTGCCAATTTTAGAGGCCGGTTTTCGGTTTTTCGCGATTTTATGCGGCGGTTAACGGAAAAACATGACGAAAAATAGTGGTTTTGCGGTATGACGAACCCCTATAATAGGCCCCCTTGATAGTGACTAATTAATAGTCACCAATAGTAACCAAATAAGAACAATTACACAATATAAATTTTATCATATTTCATGGATCGATATATATTTTACTCTAAAACATTTATTTCTGAACGTTTTGCTTATTTTTTTCTAGAGATATTTTTTTTCAGGATATATGCATAAATACTGATTGATCAGGTGGCTTATTCTTTGAAGTATTGTTTCTTTCTGCTTGTATCCTGTCACTCCAATTTTTTGTAAAAGTCATAATAGCTTAAAAGATTCGAGAGATCGAGATCGTATCTTTCGAAATGCTAAAATGTTACAATGTTCTAAAAATTATATCGTTATATTATTCTTATTATCGCGATCAGTTTCGAAAACAAATTGATCCAAGATTCGATTACTACACTATTTTTATTAGTGAAAGTATATCAACCCGGATACAAAATGTAATTAATTAAAGTGTGATAGTAAAATAACAACAAAACAACACAATTGAATTAAGGTGTACTAAAGTTTGATACACTAAAGTGTGTCACAGTTACTAATGAAAACGGCTCTAAGTGCTTTCGCTCTATCAGCTTATATATCTGCACTCGTCATTTAAAAGTGAATTTAACAATAATGTTTTCGAAATTAAATTTTATATTGTTGTTCATATTTCGGTTTTACTTGATCAGTTCAGTAACTGAGATTGTACCGCTAATATAGTGAAGCCTATTGTTGATGTCAACATATATTAGATGCAGTGATATCCAGGGGGTGTAGACTCCCTTATAGGGTGATCGGCGGAGGTTTTGAAAACGCGTGACCCCTAAAAGGTACGCACAGATAAAAATAACTGTTAAAGCCTTCATAGTGTAACGTTTCTTCAACCAAAATGTTTTTATTATGTTAAAGCCTTGTTGATTTCAACCCCTAAGAGGAACATGTACGGCTGTGCGATGTTCTTGCCAGCCAAGCTTACTTTTAGCAACAAAGCAGAGCCGGTAAAAATGATCCTTTCAGGTACGGAATCATGTTCAGCTTAACTGATTTTTAAGCCAGAACCAGAAAGGACCCTCAAAGGTACGCACAGGAAATATTTTTAACCCCAAAAGGTACGGCGATCCCCCCCCGGGGGGCTTTTAGGGTTCTTGCTCAAAAGTCAATTACGTACCATGACTCTGTACCTGTAAGGGTCATTTTTACATGGCTTTGTATTAAAGTAAAAATAAGCTTGACTGCCAAGAACATCGCACAGTCGTACCTTTTAGGGGTTGATATCAACAAGGCTTTAATTAACAGTTCTCTTTATTAACAAGCTACCTTTTATAGGGATCATTTGCGAAATCGACCGCCGGTCACCCCTACCATTTGGACAAATGGACGCTCCCCCCCCCCCCCCCCCCCCGGTTGGGATATAAGTAAAGTCAAAAAGCTAACATTTATCTTTTTCTTGTCATCTCAGTGTAGAGACAACACCTCCCTTTCACTAGATCGCGACAGCACGTATGATCTAACAGGTAACATTATCTTTTTTGTGTTTCGTTTTCGTGTTTTTATTCAGTTGTGATTTACAACTATATATGATTTATCTATATCTATATAGAGTATCTAGTTAACACCTTTACAAAAACGTTAGAGTGATTTTCATACATATGACCGTGAAAGAATAGGCAAACTAATAGTTAGTAGTAAACACTAAACCCATTGCTTTCTTTCGTTCTTTATCAATTACCACAAACTAAATGGTCTATTTTCTTGCACGGTCATATGAAAATCACTCTATCATCTAATCTTTTTTGCAAAATACAATTATAGTCAAAACATTTGATCTTTAGCCATTTGCCATTATAGATTCTTATTGAATATGTAACTCACTGACGTTTGTTCTTATCTGTACGTGTGTATTGCTTTTTCAATTTTTTGCATGATTTACTATATCTATAGTCGTGTATCTAGTCATCTTTACAAAAACGTTATCAAATTATCTAGCTTTTGGCAAAATACAATTATAGTCAAAACATTCGATCTCTATAGCAATTTGCCATTATAGATTCTTAATTATTGAATCATGTAACTCAAGTTTGCTCTTATCTTTGTGGATTATTATTTTTCAATTTTTTGCATGATTTACTCAGTTTTAACTGGCCTTATATATATATATAGTTATCACAAAAACGTTGCCATTATAGATTCTTATTGAATATGTAACTCACGTTTGTTCTTATCTATGTGGATTGCTTTTTCAATTTTTTTGCATGATTTACTAGTTTTAAATGGCCTTATATATATAGTTATTACAAAAACGTTGCCATTAATTTTTTTTGTCAAAATATATACAATTAGTAACTCATGGAATACAGTCGTATCCGTTGTGTGGATTATTTTTTTTAATTATTTTCATGATTTATTCAGTTTTAACTACTCATAGTTATCATAAAACTGAATCACGTTTATTCCGATCTATGTGAATTTATTTTTTTCTTATACAAAAGCGTTTCTGCCAAAAAAACATTAGTTAAAGACATTTCTTCTTTAGCCGTTATACCACTATAAATGTAGCTCGAGCTTTCATTTGCCTATATACGCATATGCAAATCAATTAATTTCTATTATTTGGTTTATTCAGCAACGTTAACATATTGGTGCTTTTGACAAAATACCTGAATAATATTTTTAAGCCATTATACTGGCACTAAAAGTTGTTTCGTGTATAGGTCGTTCGCGGATATTCTTTAGTAATATTGTATCAATATCCATTTAACGGTTATAGTATATGTACACCTACTTGCAGTAAGGTTGTCATACAAAAATATACATTTGTTATAAAGAAAATAGAAGATTTGTGATTTTGTACGATAGGAATTGATTAAAAGACAAAAGAAGATCACAAGGCTGAACACTCTCTTTTGTCTTTTAATTAATTCCTTTCGCACTAAATCACAAATGTTCTATTTTCTTGGTGACAAATGTTCTATTTTGTATGACAACCTTACTGCAAGTAGGTGTAATTATTATCAGACTAAATCAGAATAATAATAATAATAATAATAATAATAATAATAATAATAATAATAATAATAATAATAATAATAATAATAATAATAATAATAATAATAATAATAATAATAATAATAATAATAATAATAATAATAATATACTTTACACCTTGATTTTAAATAGATACAATTGAATTTTTAGATGAAAAGAATAAGGTGCTAGGTTACCTGAGTAGTTTAAACTAATCAAAGTCAGGTAACCTATATACAAAAATACCACTAGTAGCGAAAAGGGCCGGTTTTGTAAACTTTGAAAACGTTTCTTGTTTCTTCTATTTCTTGTAATAGCTTAGTACTAAATGTAATGCTTTTCCTTAAATCATAAATTGCAAATACGAGCAAGAAAATGACAAAAAAGCACATAATTTTGATGTTTTGTGAATTAATTTTGACTTGAAGAGCGCGCGCTACTGACGACACACACGATTCTTCAGTTTGATTGAGAAAGCCAGATTAAAAAACTTTTCTTGGACTTTTCTTTATTCCTCCGTTGTTCAAATATGTATAGTAGTTTTAGCAGTAAAAATATGCTATTTCAGCCGTTAAAACAAAAGTCTTGAGGAAGAAAATGACTAAAACTGTGGAGAATTTCGATGTGTTTTGAATACATTTTCACTTGCCGTCACGCGTCATTGAGCGCGCGCTCGGTATTTTCACTTTCGATTATCTGTCATTTTTTCAAAATAAAACAAATTGAAATGTTATTTTTCTTTCAAAATATGGCAAAGTTTGACCTACTAGTTGGTTTATACTAAAACAATTAGACCTTGTACCGCCGCGAAAGTGATCCCCGCCGCAATATTGATCCCGCCGCAATAATGATTCCCAAGTCGCCGCAATATTGATCCCCGCCGCAATAATGATTCCCGAGTCGCCGCAATAATGATTCCCGCCGCAATAATGATTCCCAAGTCGCCGCAATAATGATCCCCATGGAAATGATAAACCTGGACAACTCGGGATCGATGGAGCATGTCATATTTAAAACAAACATATCAAATTTCATTCTCTACCTCCTGGATTCCTTTCTGGACATCGTTGTAGGAGGCCTTGTAGTATGGACTTCTTTAAACTATATTACATTTCCATTCTTCTGCTGTTCGCTTATGTTGATATTATCACTGGGATTTAAATGAGCAAAGTACTTTGGACAAAGATGACCAGGATATGTTTATAGAACAATCATAGTTGTTGAGGTTCTCATAAAATTCCACAAATCTCCTACTATATCATCACTTCTAACTACTGTGCGACAATGGGGATTGCTTGATAAAAACTAGCTTTACTACAAATAACTGATTTTAATTTAATATTTCTATGACGAGACAGCTTTAAAAATCTAACTCGGTCAAACTTGAATTTGATCTCACATATTGTTGAAGCGAAGTTAATCTCGTTCAGTTAACTCTTTTACTAGCTTGACCTTAACAGATAACCCTGATATCATTTGAATTGAAACTCCAACTTTGTAGTTGATTACATGAGCTACACAGAAATTATTGAGACTTCAAAAATAGTACAAAAAAGATAAAATACAGCACTACATAGATAACGAAGATGAAAGGCAGTATATAGATAATGAGTTTCAATATATAAAATAACTTTTGAAATGATAGCTAAAACGCGTTATATTTAACACTTCATGACACAAAAAAAAGCAAACAAAAAGAAAAGAGAAACGAATATTAAACGAAAACACAAAAAGGGATTCACATATATGTGGATAAATGCATGGAAAAATATAGAAATAGTCCATGCTCCATCGATCACGAGTTGTCCAAGTTCATAATTCCTTGGGGATCATTTTTGCGGCGACTTGGGAGTCATTATTGCGGTGGGAATCAATATTGCGGCGACTTGGGAATCATTATTGCGGCGGGGATCATTTTCGCGGCGGTACAGGTAGAAGACTCGGCCTCTTGGGCTATTGACTCGTAGACCATTCGGGCTGCGGGTCTAATTGTTAAGTATTACAGAACTGAATACAAGCATAAGCATATCCTCCTAAGATATAACACTATCACCATGTCTATCACTCTCCACATATCATTACTATCTCTATAAAAAAATATTGATTAATAATAATAAAAATAATAATAATAATAATAATAATAATAATAATAATAATAATAATAATAATAATAATAATAATAATAATAATAATAATAATAATAATAATTATAATAATAATAATAATAATAATCTGCATCATCATCATCATCATCATCATCATCAATAATGTATTATCATTTCATGATCAGTATCACTACCATGCCGTCACCTCATCAATCATTTCTGATCACTATATATATCATCATCATTATTGTTATTTTTTTAATCGATCCGTACGAGAAACGAGTTATTTGAATGGGGCTTTTTACCCGGAAGTGCCACTCACTAACTTGCTCATTTGCCCCTCCACAAGCTTTCTCCTTTATTGATTGGGATTCCCGAGTAAAAAGCCCCTCCCAGGGGTTTTAGGGAACAAGTGCATCTATTTTAAGGGAGCAAGGGATACTGCCAAATTATTTTCAGGGAACAAGGGAACAAAATATGATAAAACAATAGTTTTTTAGACCTTGACTTGGGACCCCTGTAAATCAAAACAAACACTGAGCATGGGCTACCTGTGTTTGAACCTGATAGTGAAATAGCGATAGTGCACATACATGCCAGCTGAGTTGATCGCCTTCCCCGAAAGGAATTATAGGTAACTATTTTTGGTTCAGTAGCATTTAAAGAGCATTTTTCCGATCATAGAATGTAGACTTTTCTTGTTGATTGAAATATATTCCACCATGTGTTTGACTAGCGTTTACGATTAATTCAAAGAAGGAAGAACTTGTATTTCATAAGTTCTCGTGGCAGAATAATAGGAAATGCTAATCAAAATAGGATGTTGAATTCTCAATTCTGATTGGTTGACCTTGTGTATATTCTGAAGGTCAGCTCAGCTGGTGTGTTCTTCATAAATTCTTCTGGTTAAAGTTTTAATTAAACAATATATCAACTACATAACATTAAAGTGCACCTGAAGCCCTTCAGTTTTTTTCCCTAACAGTTTTTGATGTCGACCTCTCCTTTCTGAGATATAAACATTTGAAATCTGAAAATGCAAATGAGGTGACGTCATCCCAGGAGTTTTGTTTCAAAGTTTTGTTTCAAAGCTGATAGCAAGCTTGTTTTTGTAAAGAAGTAAACATGTTAATGGTAGAGTAAATATTAGTAATAAAGATATTCAGCTTTAAAAAATTGCAATAATTATTTCCAGAGAACTTTTGTATATTTAATGAGGCCTGGGTAGACGTCACTTCATTTGCATTTTCAGATTTCAAATGCTTATATCTCAGAAAGGAGATGTCGACATCAAGAAAAATTAAGTACACTTATTATACACCTCATGTCAAACAGATTTGCAAAATATCATGAAGGGCGTCAGGTGCACTTTAACATAGTTCTCGATTTATCTTAAGGACATCAATCATGAAATAGTGAAATAGCGATCGTGCACATACAGGTGTTCTTATTAAATTTTCCTGATTAAACAGGGTGGGGAAGAGGGGGTACAGATCACGAATCACGCGCCGTTTTTACGGCATGATTTCACGGATCACGTAGTAACGTAAAGCGTTCAGTTTCACGAATCGCAGGTTTAGAACTCGCGATGTTAACTCTGTTGTTTTAACTAGGCAACGTTTTGCGCTTGTTAGACCGATAATCAATATTTACTCGATCTAACAGATATACAAAGAATAGCACTGCTAGCAAAAAACGTCTCAGTTTACGCAACCGTTTATAATATGAAAAGCTGTTACGTTTTCACGGATCACCGATTCTGTAATCACGAGTCACGACAGTGAAAATCTGTAAATCACGGGACACGGGTAAGATGATTTCACGGATCACGGCTTAAATGTTTTGCTTTTCACGAAGCACAGGCGAAATTTTGGGTGAATCACGGGTCACGGAAAAACCTCTTCCCCACCCTGATTGAAGTTTTAATTAAACAATCAACTATAAATTACATAACATTAACATAGTTCAATCGGCCCTTGGGGCAGTGAATTTGATTAAAACGCTATTCTTGCCTTTTCTGCGATAAATTGTCGGCATTTCAAAAGTTAAAAATCAAAAGGCACCTATAAATTAAAACAACTGCTGTAAATTCATTATATGTCAAAGAAATCTGGCTCCTATGACTTACGTTATATGGTTTAATTGAATACATAAAAATATTGAAACGGCTTTGTCAAAAATTCAGACAGGAAGCACACAGACCATAAGTATATTCGTACCTGTGAGAGTCATTTTTACTCTGTTTTGTTGCTTTGTTGGGGTAGAAATCGACAAGGCTTTATCATAGTATTTTTATCAGTGCGTACCTTTTAGGGGTCGTTTTCAAAACCTCTGCCGATCACCCCTACCACTTGGACAAAGGGAGTACCCCCCCGGGATTTAAAAACCAAAAAAGTGATTATACTAACAAAATAATTAATAGGCGCCAATAGAAGGAAATTTGTAACATCGTAATAAATGTTACATTAAGATAGTTCTGGATACTTGGATTCAATTAATTTTTTTATAAATCCTGTCATTTATAGATCATTAATGTTAGGCAAGTCAAAAAACGCGAAAAAAAATTGGGGTCACCGTATTGGTTATAGAGTTATAAGATATAGTAAAAGTAGGTATTTGCAATAATTTGCGGTGATTTGCTCAAAAGTACCTATTCAAAGCAGTCAAAAGAATGCGAACGTATTCTACTAGGAAAAGCATAAGATTATATCAAACAATAGATCCAAGGGCTATCTAGCATTTGCTGTCATAAAAATCATTGAATCATTTCAAAATATGGGTATAAGTGAACCATAGAAGCACAATTCTACGCCAATTACGCACCCTATATGTGTATAGAGTTGTAGCATTTGTAAAATTTCAGAAAATTAAATCAATGAATATTTTATTTTTTATTCTAAAAAGTAAGAGTAGTAAATGCAGTCTTGATTAAAAAGAAAAAAAATGGGGGTCCCCGTACTAATAGGCGAGTTATATGCGACTGAATCCATTTTTTTTGTCAAAAAAAAAAAAAAAACACGGCAACGGTCCGAGCGGGGCTGTGTTCTAGTACATTAAACATCTGCTTAAAACTTGTCAAATTATCCTTGTCATCTCCAGAAACCCTAAAACCTATGTTGTATTAGTTTTACGACTAAAGACGTCAAAATTATATTTTATGTATTCATTTTTACAAAGTTGTAAATTTGTTGTTTTGAGACAAAACAGCGACCTTGTCAGGTAGTGAAAATCTGAGCATGTTTCGAAAAATGTCCCATTGTACCTCCAAAGTTGCATGAAATGACATAATACTTTCTTAAGTTATAGATAAGGATTCAATTTAAAATATTATTTAGATAAATTTTCAAAAAAAGGCAAATAAATGCGGATGGAAAACGAGATGCGCGAAATGGATGCGCGCGCAGTAGCAAGAGTCCGGAACTACCTCAATTTTACTGTCGTTTCGAGCTTTAGCCTTTCGTCGGAGTAAAAGATAATCAAAAAAGTTTGTCTTTTAACCAGGCATTTTTTATTGTATAGAATATACACCAATCGTTCATTTATCCGATCCTTTATTCATTCATTATTTTGCCCATTTATTCATTTATTCACTTATTTATTCACTCATTCTTTCAAACATCCATTTATCCATCCAATCATTTATTCATTGATCCATTCATTATTTCATTGATCCATTCTCTCATTTATTCGTCCATCTATCCATTCATTTATCTATAAATCATTATCAATATATACACCTAATCGCAAGATAGTTGTCACATGAAAAATGAACATTAGTAATTTAGTAGACCTTTTTGCTTTACCACTATTTTCGACTTCTTGCGCTTTAAAAACAATAGGTGAGATGAAAGATTGTACGGAATGTGGACATCTTTAGAAGTTGAACAAAAGATGCTTGTATTTCATTGTTATAATTAACAACGAGTCGGGCCAAACTAATGCACAACACTTGCGTATGTTGAAATTATGACCCGACTACAACTATTGTTCAACAACAATGAAATACAAGCATCTTTTGTTCAAAATCTAAAGATGTTCACATTCCGTACAATCTTTCATCTCACCTATTGTTTTAAAAGCGCAAGAAGTCGAAAATAGTGGTAAAGCAAAAAGGTCTAGTAAGAAAGGAATAACAAAAGAAAGAGTTCGGCTTGAGTGATCTTCTTTTGTCTTTTAATTACTCTTTCCCCACGAAATTACAAAAGTCAGGACAACGTTCTTGCAATTAGGTGTATATCTACATATAGATCTAACTATTTTTATCCACTATTCAGGGACGTGCTACTTCCATGAAAAAAAAACCAGGAACTGTAAAAGATATGTAATACAAAACCATGATATAAGACTGTGACTTTGATTTAATTCCCTTCAAATGGCACATTTTAAAAAGTCCTTTAATCATTTTACCACTACGTTAGATGATAGACCCTATGACGTCATTGGAATACATAATCTTTAACGATGCTTCCAGTCACTGAATGACATATATCATTAGTGAAAGTTGTCAGCCAACATGTATAAAAGGTGATGTTTTAATTCAAGAGAGCAGTAGGTTTATCGAGGAATACTACTATACTACTATGCAATTGTTGAAGAGTACCAAAGTAAGTTGATTGCTTTCCTTTTTTCACTTTTATTTCATCCTTGTATTTACAAATTGTTAGGACGAATACCTACTGATACTGATGCCTCATTTCTTTCTTAATTTCTTTCCCATTCTTTCACTCATTAGTTTGTAAGTTTTTTCCCATTTCGTATATTCTTTCCCTTTGCCATTTTCTTTTTCCCTTATGTTTGGCTTATCAGTTACACCTTATCGTGATTCAATAATTATCATATTGATTATGTTTGAGTTATCTCTGTTCTTATCTGTGAAGGTTTTGTTGAAATTATATTACAAGTGCACCCATCGTACATATCTACTATAAAATCTCTCTTCTGTAGTTCATTGATGATAACGTAAATTAACATAAGGTTACACCCATCAAATCGCGCGTAAACTTGTTTTCATACATTTACGTTTTACATTTACGTTTATCTTTTTATACGTTTTTGTACATACATTTTCTTAAGGTGTTTTTCTAATAATTATCATATGTATTATGTTTGAGTTATCTCTGTTCTTATCTGTGAAGGTTTTGTTGAAATTTTATTACAAGTGCACCCATCGTACATATCTACTATAAAATCTCTCTTCTGTAGTTCATTGATGATAACGTAAATTAACATAAGGTTACATCCATCAAATCACGCGTAAACTTGTTTACATACATTTTCTTAAGGTGTTTTTCCATTTTTAATCTTTTAGTCAATTTTTGGTGCATGTGTTTGACGTTTTGCCTAAGGAAAAAATAGAAAATCAATTTGGTCAGTGCAATATTCAATTTCAGTTTCATTATTCTTTGTGTGTGTTGCTATGACTAGACACCTCGGTTAATTTTAAATCTTCTTTCAATTTTCGGTGTGTTCCATACACTTCTTCCCTGAAGAAGGAAAAAGGAAATCACCTTAATTTGCAATGTTTAATAAGCTTCATCATTTGTTTGCGTGTGGTACGCCGGACTTTTTAATTACTGAAATCTTCTTTCAATTTGTGATATATGTTTAATGTCGTTCCTAAAATTGAATCCTGATGAAAACTGATAAAGAGATACAAAATCGCTTAGATTTAAAATGTTTAAGCTTCTTTATTCAATTATTGTGTGTGGTCCTACTAGATATCTTTAATTTTGAATCTTCTTTCAATTTTTTTAATGTCTATCGGGATAAACTTAAACATAAATTTATTTCCTATACGAAAAAAAAAATATTTTGAGCTGAACTATTAATAAATGCTGTCTATATATATGAACGAATCAGCATGACTGCAAGAACTTATCGAAAACTACTTATTTATATTAGTTCTGTCGAACTATATTGTATGACCTCCAAAATTAAATCAAGAAAGTACTAGTGTTAGCCTTAATCATTTGATTTATTTTCACAATTTCTTGATTCAAGTTTATCGTGATATAATAGAGTACCGAAGTGTGACGTCAAACTTTGGCTTCTCCTATTCAGAGATTATTTTCATAATAGAATGGTAGTCAAAAAATAGACTGGCCGAAAATTTGGGATCATTTGAGTGTGAAACGGCTGAGATAGGAATGTTTGAATGTAAAATTTTCTCCATCACAAAGTCTCTTATTTTTGACAAATTTTCGACATTTCCCAGTTATTAAAGTGCTCATAATCAGGGCTGTTTTCATTTTTTGACGGCACTGTGTCTAACACAAACCTATAATAAGGATTTAAAGTATTACACTTAACTGCAAACTCAAATACACCATGAATAAACATAAGGTTTGCTCAATTAACTTTATCTTCAGTATCGCTAAAGAGCTAAATATCGCGCGAAAAGGCAAGAAATCTACAGCGTGTATTATGAAAGAAATACAATTAAAGCAGTGTTTACATATACCTACAATAATTATTTATGCGTAATCGTATCAAAGATACCGTATATATGCAGTCTTGAAAACAATGCCTTTACAAAATATGGTATTGTAGGTGAGAAGTGACAAAAGACTTAGATTAGCACGCGAGATTTTATTCTTTTAACAGGTTGAGATTGCAACAGAACTGATCCCTGAAAGATACGGGAAGTCCTTTAAAAAGGGTGTGTGACAAGTACGTTGTTTACTATAAGAGATACCTCACAAAACCAGAAAACGGAAATTGAGGAAACCCATTGGATTTTACCTTTTTTAATACCCTAAAGATACCAAAATATGTCAAAATTCTTAATTTAAATTTAAGCTCAGCCAAAAAGGTATCAATCGATATCGCCCAAGAGATACAAAGAGCATACCCAACAGCTTCACCACTTGAGTCACGATCCCCTCTCACCATGGCCAATCGCCGGTGTATAATATTGTATTTTTTTGGGTGAATATATCATTGAAAAAGATAGGAAAAAGTTGGGGTGGCGGGACTGGAAAGAAGCTGAACAGATCACAGCGGACAGGTCAAAGTGGAGGGAGTTGTTTCTCGCCTCATGCTCCGCAAGGAGCTAGGAGAAAAGAAGATATCATCATTTACAATTAAATTTTAGAATTTTAGATTCTATATCAAATTACTAACCGAAATTATTGATTAATACTGATGAATGAATGGATGAGTCTAAGGAATGAAAGGAAGGAAGAATGAATAAATGAGCGAAAACAATCTAAGGCATACTTACTGACAGGAAGTAAAGGGAAGAGGAACAAAATGCATGACATAAAAAAGAATGAAAATATGAAAGAAGAATGGATGGATCCATGAATGAAAGAACAAATGAATGAATGGAAGCATGAATGAACGAGCTAATGAATCAATGAATGGAAATATGATTGAACGAATAATCGAGTGAATCTAAGAATAAATGAATGTAATACAATATCTATATTTAAGGAAGGAGACGCAATAACCATCTTTCAAACTTACGACCCTAAATGAATGAATCATCGAATGAATGGAAGAATTAATGAAAAACGAATGAATGGAAGAAGACTGATGAGATGAAAATTAAACATATAAAGAGATTGAGTAGGAGTAAGACGTCAATACTAAATAATGCAATGTCCAAGTAGCATGCATAAATCAAATATTACGGTGATCTCGTAAGACATTAATACTGAATATCAATTACACAGTATTGGTTAAGTAAGCCAAACATTAAAAGCGATATAAGTGACCGGAAAAGTTAACCAAAAGCCGTTAAAAGTAGGCTTATTGCCTTGTCGTTAATATATTATCTGACTCTATCGTTACTGGCACTAACCAAGGGTATATATTCGGGGGAAATTGTTCCAGGCATAGATATCTAGCTCGATATCTTTACGTTAGCGTTAGTAGATATTGCGCAATCTTGACATTTGTGAAAAGTATACGCAAGTGTACGTAACGTGTGCTATGTACGTGAATTGTTTTTCGTTAGAAATATTATCTTTTTTTATTAGTATTACCTCAGATTATAATATTAAACACTCTGTGTCTAAACTCAATATCGTTAGTTAGCTAGTAGGTATTGCGCAATCTTGACATTTGTGGAAAGAAAGTATTGCTTTTTCGTTAGAAATATTATCTTTTTGTATCAGTATTACCTACATTGACCGCTTCGTGTATATAAGCTTGATATTGCGACTAGATTCTTAGACTACTAAAACTTTTAGTATCTTTTGTTGATAATCAATGAAAAGTTTGTACCGTAAGTTGGTGCTAGCTACATTTGGACTTAAATTTGTTAATCAATAGCTGTTATTACAGTTATATGCAAATGATTTCAAACAATGGATTCAAATCGAGGCTTCGGGCAAACCTATTGTTTTCGCCCGAAAGCCTCGACTTCAACCCATTGTTCAAAATCATTTGCATATAACTGTAATAAAAGCTATTCACAATTACCTTCGTTTTAACACATCGAGCCATATAACACATTATACTGTCCGATAAGATATTATTCAACATAGATATTAAAAGATATATTAATTAATTCAATCATCCTATGTGAATTTACTTTGATGTGGCACGTTTTTGTTCGTGATAGTTTTTCTTTTAGGTTACCGGTAGAATTAAGATTATTTTGGTAATTGCCATCACCATTACCATAGTATTACACGATGAACGTAAAGATTAGCCTCTTTTGATTTTATTCGTCAAAGGATTAACATCGGAAACAAAACATTTTATCGCTGACTAAGAATAAATCGTTTTCGAAGACATTTATACGACGAATAAACGACTAAAACGTCAGTTAATCGCACATTTTTAAAAATTTTTAAGTAATCGCCTTTTCTTTGGCGAAGGATAACCGAAATGATATGAATATAGACCACTTTCATAAATGCCCGGTAATATGTACCAGAAAATGATTTTTCAAATAAACCGAGATATTTTAATATTTTAGCACTGTCATATTGAAGAACCACCTGAAATAGGCATGTTTGGAAGGTTTTGATGCTCTGTCTAAAATACCAAAGAAGTTATGCTCAATGGAAAATGTAGATATTTGTGTAATTTTCTGCTGAGGCCTTAGTGATGCCTCGTTTTAATTGGTGTTTTTCTGATTTTTCAGACTCTTAATTATAGTCTTGCAAATTTAATCGTTTTTTCTCAAACTTTCACAAGTTATTGTTATGGTGAATGTCTATCATTTGATAGCTTTGTTTTTCCTAAAACATCAATTTTGAAAATTATGATAATTAGTGGCAGCCATTTATGAAAGTCGTCCATATAATACTGCAGCCTACGTTATCCAACCATGTAGAGTAGACTAGTAACACTACAATGACACGTGATTCTTTGTTTTCCACAGTTGAGATTTCAATTTTTAACTGCAGTATAATGAGTAACAGTGAATATAATAATAATAACAACTTTATCGGATAGGGTGACACCATTACCATTCCTGATGATTTTCAGGTGGCCCCCAGAATATAAAATATATGTACATTAATATCAGTATGTATTTAAAAACTATAAATATGATAATGATAATATAATAATCTATGTTCACAATTAATGCTGGTGTAATACTATTTTAGAACTAACCTATACAATGCCACGCCCTATTACTTTAAATGTCAATGTCCTTTTTGGTGGACAGTCAATGTTTACTTAATGACATTGACTGTATTTCAAAAAAACATCCTATTTTTGCCATTAAAGTTATTTATTGCCAAAAGTTGGTCGGCAGGATTAATAGGCTTTTCTAGGGTAATACTTTGTGTACACATTGACTCAGGATATCGAATAGTCTTATTTATATCCATATGCGGACTAGCCAGTCAAAACAATAGCAGATAGCAATATATCCAACCGGTAAATCACTTCCCTGTTTCACGTTCAGTGTTTAAATAATCTATGATCATATTTCCATTTTTGTTCCATAATTCATCTCATTCTTGAAAGGACAATCTAAGAAGGAAATTAAATAGTCTTATTTATATCCGTGAGCGCAAGAACAATAGCAGATAGCAATATATCCAACCGGTAAATCACTTCCCTGTTTCACGTTCAGTGTTTGAATAATCTATCGTCATGATTCCATTTTTAATAATAATATAATAATATAATATAGCGGCAATTACAAAGGCTCAACACAAAAACAACGATTTATAAAATTCTATATACAGTACATGGAATGAACAATTTAAGCTAATTCTATAGAATTAATAAAAATGTATTAAAAAGGAAAATAAATATAAATATAAACAAAGTTACAAAATTTCATATGGTTCAAAGATATAAAAATGTATATATATATGGAAATGATTTCAAAATGAAAAACAACAAAATCATAAGTATAAAAACAGCTATAAAAGTTACTAAATATCCCATGGTTTTGAGTCCATAATTCATCTCATTCTTGGAAGGACATTTAAAAAAGGGAAGATAAACCGCACTTGTACTTGGCCTTTAAAACTCTAGCAAAGCCCTTAAGTGTCCCTTAAGCCCCAAATAATTAATTTATATTAAACTTTTTTAGTAGATTTAAAGTGGGTAATCATGCCTAGCTGGTTCTCGAGTTTCTAAGGTAATTAAACCTTACGACTAATAATATTTGCAATCAGTGCCCTTATTATAATCCACTTATCGTCATTATTTCTGAATTTTATTATTTATATTATCATGATTCGCACGAAAGGCAGTTTTCTGTTTTCAGGATACAAAGTAGTCTTGCAGCATTTCGGCCTTTTAAATCTTTAAAATTATAGCTTCTTCTGTAAAATTATAGCTTCTACAAAGATGATAATGCCGGGTGATGAAGAAATGATATTTAAAAGATAGCTTCTATACAAAGATGGTGACAATGAAGGTGATGATAATGATAATAATAACTGATTTTATAAACATGTCAACGAATCTGGCTTTACACAGTGTAGTGTGCAAACTAATATAATTGAGGACACCTATCTACCTATCTACTAACGAAAATTTCGGATAAGCTAATTGATAGCTTAAACAAAGATGATGACGGTGATGATGATGATAATAGTGTTGATGATTAAGATCATCATGATTGATGATTAATTTTAATGATTACAAAGATGGTAAACATGGTTTAAAAATTTGATTAATTAAAAAAAACAGTTTCCTTTTTGCACATGATAATTAAACTATCTATCTATCTATCTATCTATCTATCTATCTATCTATCTATCTATCTATCTATCTATCTATCTATCTATCTATCTATCTATCTATCTATCTATCTATCTATCTATCTATCTATCTATCTATCTATCTATCTATCTATCTATCTATCTATCTATCTATTTATTTATTTATTTATTTATTTATTTATTTATTTATTTATTTATTTATTTAAAGATTCGTACATTTTATCCAATGTACAGGTGATACGAATAATAGGACATAGGTCCCCTACAAGATTCGACCACCTGTCCAACCCCATAAAATATCCAAGATCCTACTAAATACCCTCTTTCATCAAAAGTAAAATCAATATATATAGCTAATTCAATTAACTTCGTCGCTGAAACAAGCCTAAAGCCTAATCTTGAGAGCGAAAGTGGTCATGGGATTTTAAAATTGCATGAGTTTTCAAGATTCCTAAACCGTAATTTGTGTTTTTGTTTCCACTGAGGAACACTTGCAAATACACGTTGAATGTTTTACACGCTTTGCACGCCTCATTCGCCTCGATAAAAGATATCCCACGATCTCTTTCGGTCTGACGATTAGGCTTTAGGCATTATAAATCAGCGACAAAGTTAATTGAATTAGCTATATAATCATTCATCATTATCATTATTCATGTTAATGTAACGATAATATTCATTATATATCACTGCTTCAGTAGAGTTTATTGCACATCTTTTTTTTAACCTTTATACGTGTTTCAGATTAGATGCATGGTTTCTGTACCGTGCATGGGTAGTCATGTTTTCATCAAAATGAAAATCGCATTTTCGATGGGAAAAAAATATTTTATGGAAATTTTGATAATGTTTTTGAAATCAGCATTATTTTTTGCATAAAATTATAAGTTCAAGTCTAAAGGTATCTGAGGGTCCCTTTAACTATTGATTTTACCGACTATACTTGACTAGGGTGGTTAAAACACATCACCAAATTAAAGGTGCAGCTGTTGGCCTTTTAGATTAATTGTCACTACCGCAACCTGGCTGTGGTTTAATTATACTTTAAAACTCGCTCTCAGTTTGTAGCTCGATCATAACGTGCACTTGATCACATTTAGAATACATAAATATGTATTTGGAGATTTATAAGGTTATTTTTGTAAAGCGAGCCATATTACGGTGTTTCTTTATAAGAGCTTTTCTATCATACATATCATACCCTCAGGACTTTCCAAAGTGGCCGCTTAATAGAGGTTGGCCGCTAAATATAGGTATAGAATAGGTATAGGAATAGATTTGGGACTTTTTATTGTGGCCGCCTAATAGAGGTACCATTGTAGTTTTTTTTATCAAAAGAAAATGGCTTATCAAAATTAATATAAACAAGAAAATGTACGTATCTTAAGGTGGCTCGACTGAGTATTTTTGAAGGGCCACCGTCGCTGCTTGATCGCAAAGTACGTCGTGCGTAGAAAAATAATTTCAAATTAATTTCCATAGCGAGTTCAGGCATAGACTGAAGTTTGTTCTGATGTTTCAAATATTGCAATCGGAACTAGCAATAATTTTTTATGATAGAAAAGTAGTTTTGACAAATACGACAATTTTAGGCGAAATAGAGTTTTCTATAAAACTGCATTGATTGTTTCACAAACTTCAGATCAAGGTCTTCGTTGTTGCTGAAAAAAAAAATTTATATGGAGGCATTTTTGAATAAAACGCTTTTAAACATTTACACAACAAATAAATTAAATTAATCAAGCATCCATTTCACTTGATCAAAAACATCACTACAAAAGCTCAGAAAAAGTTTCTTTTGGTCTCATTTGGTCAACAAATGTCTTAGTTATCCGTCTGGCGAACATGAACGAAATCACTTCAGGCTATTAGGACATACATGATTTTTCGTTTGGTGAGATATAACTGCGCTTTTTCTTCTTTTGTCTAATATTGCACACATTTTTACAAAAAAATTTCAAAACTTAAAATTTCCTTGATGAATTTTTTCCTACCGCAGCATTGGCTTTTTGAAATAGTTACTCGTCGAGCCCTGCAGTTTTATGACCATTGATAGATTGGAAGATATCGAAAATAATTTTCAAAATAGGTAAACTTTTCGACCGCTTACTCAAGGCTCGCATTGTTTTGGTTGTCCGAGACCGCTATTGTCTATATTTTTTACTCAAGTTGTGAATTCCGATATGCATTGTCACCTCACAAACAACACTTGACTACCGTTTTTTAGCCGAGCAGCTCCGAATGTGATCGCTTGAATATTATATTATAAATGACAAAGGACGGTTACGATGGGTGCTTGTAACGCGTTTTATTCAAAAATGCCTCCATATAAATCTTTTATTTTCAGCAACAACGAAGACCTTGATCTGAAGTTTGTGAAACAATCAATGCGGTTTTATAGAAAACTCTATTTCGCCTAAAATTGTCGTATTTGTCAAAACTACTTTTCTATCATAAAAAATTATTGCTAGTTCCGATTGCAATATTTGAAACATCAGAACAAACTTCAGTCTATGCCTGAACTCGCTATGGAAATTAATTTGAAATTACTTTTCTACGCGCGACGTACTTTGCGATCAAACAGCGACGGTGGCCCTTCAAAAATACTCAGTCGAGCCACCTTAAAAACTGATAATGGGTTGATTATAGTGACGTAGTTTGTTATGGTTCTACCAGCCAACCATTGTTATTAAAACAAAGAAAATTAAAAAAATCTATTATGAAAATGGTTGGCAAATTAGTATCACAACTTGTAAACACTACGCTCACCTATTGTTTTTAAAAATTGAACGCTTAAAAATTTAGATTACCATCGAATACCTATTAATAGATAATAATAATTATAATAAAATATATTCATATAGATCATATATCTATGAATCAAAGCATGCGCACTTCAAAATAAAACCAAGCAATTTATACTATATAATTATTATTCAGTTATAAGAATGAATAAGACTAAAAAATAACAGCAGACATTTGCCGAATGATATGAGTAATAATAATAAAATCCAAAGTTCAAGGCGCTTTACAATATATATAGAAAAAATATAAAAACTGAGTAGAAAAAAAACTGAACTTGACATGTACAGCTGCGAAAATGTTTCAGAAACAGGTGAAACTCAGTGTAAATTTGATACCAAAAAAGTTAAAGTTTATAATTAAAAACAAATATAGAAGATGATTAATCTTTCCTCGACTTCCTCCAGTAGAGTGCAGTAAATAACGTCAATGACGTAATTTCGCCTACTTTCGCCGTTGCTATAGCAACTATAGCCATTTGAAAACTGAATCCTTCGGTCTTAAAGGCAAAGGAAGATTGTGATATTCCTAGAAGCAATTATCAGGGAGAAAAATGAAGTGGGCTGACAATATGTATGCAATTACTGTTGTGATATAAATACAGATAAATTAGATGTCAAAATCGGTCCATATAAGAGATAAAAGAAGGTCTTTTAAATCGCTTAACTTCAAGTGGAATTTACTTTATTTTATACTCACAAACATATGAGCTTGAAAACTTCAAAATCAGTAAATATCATTGTCTAGACCCTTCCAATTCATACAAATAATGTTGATGAACTGGACATAGTTGATCTGAGAACGATAAAAATTGTTGGTCTTGTTGGGGTCTTGAAAATCTAGATACATTGTTTAAATCACGCTAATTAAAAAAAATGTTGATCATTTGGAAAAGATTGATCTGAGACAGATAAAAGTTGTGGGGGTCTTGAAATTTCACATGTATTGTTTAAATCCCACTAGTTTTTAGAAAAATAATATAATGTTCATCTTTTGGAAATGGTTGATCTGATCGAGACAGATAGAACTTAATTGTGGCCTGATGGGGGTCTTGAAATTCCAAATGTATTGTTTGAATCACACTAAAATAATGCTGATCATTTGGAAATGGTTGATCTGAGACAGATATAGAACTTGTGGAGGTCTTGAAATTCCAAATGTATTGTTTGAATCACACTAAAATAATGCTGATCATTTGGAAATGGTTGATCTGAGACAGATATAGAAGTCGTGGTGGTCTTGAAATTTTAAATGCATTGTTTAAATAACACTAGAATGGTGCTGAATTACAGATAACAGTATTTTAGAAGTAAGCATTCAGAATATTCAAGGCTCAGTTACAATAAGTTGACTTTATATTAAAACGCAGAACTCAAAAACACTTTCACAGTTGATAATGTACGGGATATTATGGACATCCCGAAAAGTCGTGTATTGGTTATTTCGTTAAATTTTATACTACTATAAGACATCCTGGGAGTGTATAAACAACAGGCCAGACGGATGAAGACGAAAAAAAAAAAGTTTATATATTGGAGCAACGACTCCAATAACTCGCCCTAAGGACATTCTCGCACCAATAGGGAAAACAAGATGATGATGATCTCCCACAATTCCTATCTGTCTTAGATCAACCATTCAGTCCATCAACGTTAATTGAAATAGGTGTATCCATCCTTTCACTTTGAAAACGCTAGCTAACTAGCTTGAGAGTCAGTTCTGACTTTCCAGCATATGTAAAATAAATAAAGTCATTAGAAACGTCTCAAGGACAAGTATTCGTATTGACAATTTGTAAAGATTATGTCTCAACTGCTAAGCTAAAAGCTTCTCGCACACTATATCTGTGATCTGATTTATTTGAGTATTTCTTAAAAGCAAAACCCTCGAGATAGTTCAATGATGGTTATTAATTTCGATGTGTATTCCTATACGTTTAAAAGTTTAGGACTTCCGTTCACGAAGTAGCAAGAAACTTCTTTTGATCACAATCACTTTCCTTTTGATGGTCTTCAAAAGAGAGGTTCTAACGTCTCAACAGTGAGTAAGTAACACTCTTTTTATTTATTTTTTATTTTTTTATTTAACAATTCGCGGCGGGTAAAATTACAATAGAACATGACGTCCCCTACTGAAAAATGTTAAGCGTATAAAACTCAGCTAAGGATCTAGTTTTCGACTGTATTACTGAGAAAATAGTCTACCGTACTACTAACAAGACGCCTCATTTGATCACAATCACTTGAGGGTCTTCAAAAGAGAGGTTCTAACGTTTCAACAGTGAGTAAGTAACACTCTTCTGTCTCCGAAAAATGTTAAACGTACAAAACTCAGCTAGTATTCGACTGTATTAGAAAATATTCTAGCGTATACTACTAACAAAAGAAACCTTATTTGATCAAAATCACTTTCCTTTTGAGGGTCTTCGATCAACAGTGAGTTTCAACCGCAGTGAGTATAAGTAACACTTTTCTGCCTCATTAAAAGTACAAAACTTAGCAAAGGAACTGCATTAGAAAATAATCTAACGTTTAAAATATTTGTTTGTACGTTCTTTGATAAATGTGTTTGCCTCCAACATAGTATCTCTCTTTTTGACTTCATACGTTTGCAACGTCAAATCCGATAACCGAATCGCTGGCTTTTTGACTCTCTCCAAAGGGATTGTAACGTCTGTAGCGTCAGTAAGTAACTTTTTTAACGTGAACTTTATATTTTCATGATGTGTTTTGCATTACCTCCCATAGCTAGGATTTAATTTTGCAACACATCACTAATTTATCTTGTTAAAACGGTCAGCATATTACATGTTTTTCAACGTTTTGTGAGATGCGTTTGGCCTCCCAACATATTTTTTGTAGTTTGGAATGTCAATTACGTAAACTATGTTTTTTTAGCGGACACATGTTACTACTTATGTCTAAGGTACAAAATGTCAGTATGCATGGTACGTGAAACTCGTGATGGAAGCCAAGTGAGTGTGTTGTTTATTGTGTCGTGCCATTATTTTTGCTGTCTTTATATATAGTTTACTTCCAACTAGTAAGGCCTCCTACTAAGGCTTAATGTTCAGTCTCTTTTTGCCCTTACTTTTTCATATGAAATACTGAGAGAGGAGAACTTCTAACTAAGTCTACTTCCAACTACTGAAGCTCTCGTTTTGCCCTTACTGTTTGATATGAAATACTGAAAGAGGACTGAAACGTCTTACTAAGTCTAGTACTTCCAACTAAGGTTTATCGTCTGCAACTTCAGTAGGTAAAAGTCTATTTTTGCCCTTATTATTTCATATGAAATACTGAGAGAAGGACGTCTAACTAGGTCTACTTCCAACTAAGGTTTATCGTCTGCGACTTCAGTAGGTAAAAGTCTCTTTTTACCCTTACTGTTTCATATGAAATACTGAGAGAACAACTTCTAACTAGGTCTACTTCCAACTAAGGTTTATCGTCTGCGACTTCAGTAGTTAACACTCTCTTTTTACCCTTACTGTTTCATATGAAATACTGAGAGAAGAACACTTCCAACTAAAGTTTATCGCGATCGTCTGCGACTTCAGTAGGTAAAAGTCTCTTTTTGCCCTTATATCTGAAATACTGTCTTCAGGCAAGGGAGCACGTCATGCTGTTGTTTGTGGTTTGAAAATATTTGATTTTTTAACTATTTTCGTCAATCGACTGACCAGTAGAAATTCGGGCGCAAATATCATTGCCGAGCGAGTCCCTTACCAAAAGCCGTTGATGATTTAATTTAAAACTTTCAGAAGATTGAGTATATGCAAACCACAACAACAGTCTGCCGTGCTCCCTTGCTTCAGGTGAGAGGACAACTTAACTGTCGTAATGTGACACCACGCTTTTTGTGCCTCCAATAAAGACCTATTTTCGCCAGCAGCCGTTTTTAGCGTCGACACTAAAAACGGCTGCGGGGGAGGCTTTTGAAGATCCGATGTCTGTATGTTATACTCAATCTCTTTTTCACTTCGTTGAAATACTTTCTCTATAGGAAGTCTAACCTTTGTAACTTCAGCTGGCGATACTAGTACTGTATTGCTTTCTGACTTTACATCCATGTTATATTTACAATATTCACTTGGACCATTGAGAGAATAATTTACAATTCAAAACGTCAGTAAGTATCAAGAAGGGGACATGGGGGTTTGCGGATAGGCGGATTAGGCCATTATTTAGTGCGGATATTCGGATTCACGGCATTTTTTTTCCGGATTTACGGATTCGTCAGAAGTGGTAAGATTTGCGGATTTGAGTCCTTTCAATACTTAGACTCCTTAGAGAAACTGACCTTAGTCGTAAGTCCGTTTTCAAACAATATAGTTCTAAAATTTGCGCTGTTTTTGTTAATACATTTGCGGATTTTCGTTAATTTCGAATGCGGATTCGCGGATTTAAACGATTTTTCTTGCGGATTTTGATCAATCATGGCTTATAATTTTAGCTCAACAACTTTATACTATATATTTAATGCCGGCTTTGAAATATGTATATTCCTCTTAAACTGAAGTTTGGGTTATTTTCTAACAGCTGTTTCCAATATATTGTTTTCCATAACGTTATAACAAACCTATATTCCTACATTTCATTCATTGACGTTGATAATTCCTCTGCCAATCATATATAGGTTGAAATACGAAACGTTCTTAGATATAACGCTATTAGATTACTGCATAACTGTTTACTGGCCTAATAATGATGTTAGTGAAAGTCTTCTAATTCCTGGAACAACTGATTTTAAGGTAGATACTGATCCTATCTTTTTTCCCGCTTCATATTTATACTTAGTATCTCCCTTAGTCGATCTAACTCCGACGAAGGGCTAAAGCTCGAAACGTCTGTAAAGTCAATATTTTTTACGGTGTTTCAAATTTCATTATATTACCTATCGTAGACAGCTTACAGTTTCTATTGTCTTTGCCTTGGTATCGAATATTGTGTTTGGTAATAGGTCTGTTTCTTGAACATACTGAGTACGGAATACTATACATTCAAAGGTCTATGTAAATTGATTGTACTCATACTCATAGTGATACCGAACAAAAGATTATACCAACTCCATATTGAAAACAAATGTACAAGACCAGTATTTAGTATTATAAGTCTGTATATTTATTATTCAGTATCCACAATCCGACCTTATTTAAGTTTTATATAGTATATTTATATAATATACATACAAATATTTCATTTATGCATGTTAATTAGCGATTTGATATCTTTAAGGGTATCAATTGAACTTTCGTAATAGTTTTCTGTGTATTCTTTGCCTGAGAAAACAGACGTTTCGCTCCTTTTCCCGCCGCGAAACTATTCTTTGCAATATTAATTTTCTATTACATCGAAAATCATTGCATCGCAACTAGCAAAATGTCTTGATTTTAACTTATTTTCGATCCGTCAATCAGTTTTGAGGCGGATCTTGCATCAAATTAACCAATGCATTTTTAAAATCGTTCTTCACATCAGAAATAATGATTTTGATTGATTTTCGCAAAGACATTTTGTTGTGTTCTCGAAGCGACGTGGCGAATCGAATCGATAACACTAGTGTCAACCACGAAAGATCAACGACTCCAATGACTCCAACGAGTATGATTTTATTGATGAACGCGGTGAAAACTACAATTAACAAACGATTACGAGTTGGCGAGGAGCATAACAAAGGCAAATATAAATCGAGATGACAGTAATACAAGGACAACTATAAAACTATAAGACTTACATCTAGTGGTCTGACTATACTCCAAACTACTCCATTGCACGAGTTGAAAAGGACGCTTAAGTATAGGATTACAACGGAAATGCCGTGATTACTAAGTAAGCTTAGTAACGGTGTCGAGTGACTAACGCATAGTAACTTATAATAAACAACGCTAAGCTATAAGCTAATTACAAAGTAAATAGTCATATAATCGTGAACTTAACACTCCTCGCCCAAGGATACGACTCCTTGCTACTAGCCCTAAAAATTACAATACAGAATTGTATAAAGATCGATACTAAAAAAAAATGTTAACAGTAACTAAAGTTCTATGGAGTGTTCTATCTGCACTGAGAGTCCAGTCGACTCTTCTATTCCTTATCGGCTGACATGAGGAACACGAGTTGGGAGATTGGTCGAAGAAGTGTCTTGCGATCTGCCTTGCGGACTTCGGCTTTACGTACTTTGCCGTCGGCACTTTGGATAGCTTTCGTGACTTTACCAAGGGGCCAGAGGTATCGGCGAGTTTCTTCGTCTTTAATGAGTACTAGGTCTCCTTCTACTAAGTTGGGCCTGGAGTCTTGCCATTTTGTACGTCTCTGCAGGTTCTGCAAGTACTCGCGACGCCATCTGGTCCAGAACTGGTCCGCCAGGTACTGCGTCCTTCTCCATCGCCTTCGTGCGTACAGATCTTCTGGGACGAAGTCTCCTGGTGGTGGGCTGAGGGGTCTTTCCTTTGCTGTCAGCAGCATCGATGGTGACAATGGTTGGGCTTCCTCTGTGTCGGATGGTACCGTAGTTAGTGGACGTGAATTTACTATGGCAGCTACTTCGGCCATGAGTGTTGCTAGAAGCTCGTGGGTTAGTTGGGGACTTCCGATCTGTGTCAGCATGCTGTCGAGGACGCTGCGTATGGTACGGATTTGGCGTTCCCATACTCCACCGAAGTGGGAGGCATGGGGTGGATTGAAAACCCACTCGCATCCGTGCTCCGACGAATAGCGTTGGATCTTCTGATGGTCTGCTTCTGTAAGTGACTGTTCCAACTCTGACTTTCCTCCGACGAAGTTGGTGCCTCTGTCGCACCTTATCTTTGAGACTGGTCCCCGTATGGCAGAAAATCTGCGAAGTGCACAGATGAATGAGCTAGCGTCCATGCTTTCCAAGAGCTCTATGTGGATGGCTCGAGAGCTAAGGCATGTAAACACCAGTCCCCAGCGTTTAGAGTTTGCTGCACCGCCACGGAGTCTGCGCGTAGATATCAGCCACGGACCGAAAACATCAATCCCGACGCAAGTGAAGGGTGGGCTTGGTTCTATGCGGTCTTCTGGTAGGTCAGCCATGTGCTGCGTTAGCATGGTTCCTCTTGATCTCCTGCAGACGATGCATTCCTTGAGGATCTTGGTGACTGCGCTGTGTCCAGAGATGACCCAGTACCCCGCTTGTCTGACAGCTCCGTGTGTGATCTGTCTGCCTTGATGGTGGTGGCGTATCAGAAGCGCAGAAAGATGGTGGTCTTTCGGCAGGATTGCTGGATGTTTTTCGGCAAAGTCCAACGACGAGCGCCTCAGTCTCCCTCCGACGCGAAGGATGCCATCCTCGTCGATGAAGGGGTCCAGCTCGTAGAGGCGAGAATTCTTTAGCGATCTTTTTCTGTTTCTTACTTTCTCGCGATTGGCTGTTTGCTGGTCCGTTGAACTCAGCGACTTTAATTCTTCAGAGAATTCCTCTTCTTGCATGGTCTTTATTAAGAGCGTTGTGGCCTTGTCGAGCTCTGTAACTGACTGACGAAGGGAGACCCTTTCATCTTTCTTGCATCCTGCATCCGTGCTTTCGTTGCGGATCTTCTTTATCTCTCTTGCCTTCGCAATCAGAACGGCCATGGCGCGTCGGAGAGATGACCAGGATGAGAAGCGAGAGAATCTAGCTGACTGGAGGTGTGTAACACTCGTGGACTTGGAAGCAATCGTTCTTACTTCTGGGTCGTGCTCTGCTAAGGCAACTTCGTCGTTTGCAGCTGGTGTGAGGCTGGTTTGTTGTAGGAATTCTGGGCCTTTGAGCCATGCAGTTTCTCCCAGTTTTCCTGCTTCAGTACCACGGGTAGCAAGATCTGCAGGGTTTGTGGATGTGTTGACGAACTTCCACTGCTTAGGGTACGAGACACTCCTGATAACTTGGATCCTATTGGCTACGTATGTGTGGAATCGACGGTTCTCATTTTGGATGTATCCCAGGACTACCTTGGAGTCTGTGTAGAACGTCACCTCGTGGATCTCCATGTCGATTTCAGCCAATACTTTCCTGACAGCCTGAGTGGCAAGTACCGCGCCACATAGTTCGAGACGAGGGATGCTTGTGGGCTTGATCGGTGCGACCTTTGACTGCCCAAAGAGGAAGGTTGTGTGTACTTTGGCATGATCGTTTACGATGCGAAGGTAGACTGCTACGCCAATTGCATCTTCGCTTGCATCAGAAAACGCGTGGACTTCGGCCCGTGCGATTTGACCAAACTTCTTCGGGTGAAGACAACGTGGGAGCGAACTCTTCTCAAGCTCTGGCAAGGCGTCTTTCCAGCTTTGCCATTGCTGTCTATAGTCTTCCGGTAGAGGGTCGTCCCAACCGAGACGATCGTTGTTCAAGGTTTTCCCCATGCTGACGATTTTCTGGAGTAGAAGCTTTCCTTTAAGGGTGACTGGGACCGCGAGTCCGATGGGGTCGTATATCGAGTTCACCACGGACAGTACTCCCCTTCGCGTGAAAGGCTTGTCTGGGATGGACACCTTGAACGTGAATTTATCTTCTTGTAAGTTCCATTGGACACCTAGAGTGCGTTGGCTGGGTAGGGTATCCTTGCGTAGGTCCAAATCTTTGACGTCTTTGGCTCTGTCGTCCGCAGGAAGCGCCTCCATAACTTCAACAGAATTTGAGATTACTTTGTGCAGGCGTATATTGGCTGTGGCTAGCACCGCTTGGGCGTTCTTTACGAGGTTGATTGCTTCGTGTGGCGTGGTGCAGGAAACGAGACCGTCGTCTACATAGAAGTTTCTGTGGATGAACTTCGCCGTGTCCTTGCCGTACTCCTCCTCGCCGTCAAGCGCTGTTTTACGTAGGCCAAACGTGGCTATGGCAGGACTTGGGCCGTTGCCGAAGAGGTGCACGGTCATGTGGTACTCGATGATTTCTTCGGACGGATCGTTGTTCTTGAACCACAGGAAGCGTAGGAAGCTTCGGTGCTTCGGATCGACTTTGAATGAATGGAACATTTGTTCCACGTCGCAGATCGCGGCCGTTTCGTGGTGTCGAAAACGCAGTAGTACGCCGAAGAGAGTGTTGGCGAGATCCGGCCCTGTTAACAGTTCCTTGTTCAGAGACACTCCCCGGAACTCCGCGGACGAGTCGAACACGACTCGTATCTGTGTAGGCTTTCTTGGGTGGTACACTCCAAAGTGCGGCAGATACCACACATCTCCGTTGTCATCGCGACTTTCCGGTTGTGTGGTTGTAGCTGGTACAGCGTGTCCCTTCTTGAGGATCTTTGCCATAAACTCGAAGTAGTCTTTCTCCATCTGAGGTTTTCGTCGCAATAACTTTATAAGTCCGGCAAGGCGGCTCTCTGCTTGTGTCTTATTGTTTGGCAATTTAACGTCCTTCGAGCGAAATGGTAGTGGCATTTCCCAGTTACCCTCGTTATTCTTGTGGATACTATTTTCCATGATCTCCAAGAACTTCCTATCTTCTACAGACATGTCGACTTCGTTGTCCAGCGGTGTGGTGTGGTACACATTGCCTTCGATGATCTTTGTTGTAGTGCCGCCTAGGCTTTCTTTAACTGTGAAGTGGTTCGGACAAGGTGATACCTGCATCTTCGAGTTCATGTCGTTAGGGTTGTTGGATACTGAAGTGCACTTGGTGGAAACGTGAAAGGGTTTGCCGATGCGATTTAAACACACTTGGCCAGAGATAGTCCAGCCCAGGTCTAGCCTCTGGGCCCATGGCGCTCCTCTGGGACCGTTCTTGAAAGCCCTGACTTTCAGAAGCTCAGGAGCATCTCTGCCGATCAGAAGATGGACCTTGGCATGATGGTTGAACGGTGGTAATTCGTCCGCGATTTCTTTCAAGTGGTCGAATCGGTTGGCAATCTCCCGAGTAGGGATCTCGCTCTTGTCACCTGGAATTTGCGAGCATTCGATCAACGTGGGAAGCTCAAATGTTCCTTTGTTGGCCGCGATCGTCACGCCGGTAGCCCTTCGACCGTAGTTGACCATCTTCTCGCCACTGCACGTTGAAAGTAGATACCTCTCGGGTGGACTGTTTACGTTGAGTTTGTCGGCGAGTTCTGGTGAAATCATCGATGCATTACTTTGGTCGTCTACGATGGCGTAGGCACGATGGAGCTCTTCTGGCCTATTGTTGAGGTACACGTCCACCAGCACTATTTTGCTGCAGGAAGTACCTCCTGTGCGGCAGATGGAGGTACATGCGGACTTCAACTCTTGCTCCGGTTTCTCTTTGTGAAGGAGTGTCGGATGACGGTTGCTATTGCATGTTGCGCAGGTGACGTCAGCATTGCAGTCCTTAGCAACGTGCCCGGCGTCGAAGCAGCGGAAGCAAAGCCTTTCTTTGAGAATCCACTCGCTTTTTTCTTCAGTTGTTTTTTCGTTGAATGCTTTGCATTCGCTAAGCGAGTGTCCAGTGCGATCGTGGAACTGGCATCGCTTCGGCTCCTGCTCTTCGCTAGTGGTCTTCAAGACACGTCGCGGGGGCTGTTCTAATATGGCCTTTTTTCCAGTTTGTACACCGCTCGCCTGGACGTTTGGATGGTTCTTCGTCGCGGATTGTCGTTGAACCATCGAGGCAAACTTGTCGAAACCCGGATATGCGTCGTTGTTTTTGACGGCGTGTGTTACTATCTCCTTCTCCCATTTTGCGCGCAAGAAGCTTGGTAGTTTCTCTACGATGGGACGTATCACGTTGGGATAGTTGAGGCAGGACAACCCTGGTAGATAGCTCAGTTGACTTGACACGTCCCCGCAGAGGTCAGCGAAGGTCTGTAGTCCTTTGAGGTCTTTCTCTGCGAAGGCAGCTTTCTCTGTGAGACGTTCAAGCAAGGCGTTGGTGATGGCGGCTGTGTTGCCGAAGCGTCTTTCTAATTCTCTCCACAGCTCTTCGAGGACGACTGACAGGTCCGCGTGATGCCTTTTCCTGTAGTTATCAACGACGTTCTGGACTTCTCCTCCAGTGAAGTTCCTCAGATAGTTCATTTCTTGCGCGGGTGTTACGTCTGCTTCGTCTATCATTGCTTTAAAGGCTCTCTTCCATGGGTGGAAGAGAGTTACTTCGCCCTCGAAAATATCGGGGTGGCACTTGGGTAGACTCTGTTTAGACAGACCGGAGACGAGGCGCTGGTTTGTCGCGGTGAAGGTCTCCAACATGGTCCACTCTTGTTGGCGGGCTGGGGTAGATGACGCTATAGGTTGTCTTTCGTGAAGATGTTCAGGAGTGGATATTGGTAATTCGTTTGGGTGGGTGTCGACCCAATCTTTTACGCGGTCTTGAACGTTTTTTCTTGGATGTTTCGTTATTAACTCTAATTCCTTCCTTGAACCTTCACGGCTTTCCAGGTCTTGCTCGCGTTCTTCCTCCATGCATCTTTCAATGGCTTCTAGTTTAGCGTCGGCTACGGCTTGGGCACGATCAGCTTCTAGCAGCGCGATGTCGAGCTCATGTTGGGCTTGTTGTTCCTCCTTCTTCCGGCGATCTTCTGCCTCCTGTAACTTTCGCGCTCTTTCTTTCTCTGCTATTCGTTTGTCGAATTCGGCTTGCTTTTTTATTGCCGCTAGCTCTGTTATAGCCTTTCTCCTGGCAGAACTGGACGATGAGGTTGAAGAGCGGGTGGTGGACGTATGGCTGGATCGTCGTGTAATTTGACATGCTCTCTCGCTAGCTTGGCTGCCGGCCGTTCTCTGCGCTATTGTTTTCCGTGCACGTTCAAGGCGACTATACTCTCTGGTGAGATGTGCTTCTTCTTTGTAGTCGTCCCACTTGTCCTGTTGGTATAGTTCTGTTAGTTGCAGGAGGGTTTCTTTATACCTTTCTGTGGCGTTTTGGAGGAAAGGTAAATCTTCTTCTCCGTGTTCGTCGGTGTTTAATGCTTTGTCAAAGGCATTTTGTAATAATAACGCGTCGTTATCGAGTTGTTTTCTTTTTCCCTCTATTTCGTTTTGTAATGCTTTGCGAGAAAGGCAACGCTGGCGTTTTCCTTCGTTTTCCGCGACGGCCGCTGCGCCATTAGCTTGCTGGCTCATTCTACCACAGGGATCCCGAACCTCAAGACTTGGGACGTGCTCTTTACAGTCGTTCGATTTTCGCAACAATGACAATTATTACTCTAAACATGACTGGTAACAGTGGCGATAGCGTAAAAGTATAATAGACGATACAGAATGGCTTGGAAAGTGTGATTCCTGACCTTTGTCGTGTTGTTGTTATGTGACGGGTTTGATCTCTTGGATTGTGCGATGGAAGACTGACTGCGGTTGAACTCCGGCGTAGGCTCCTTGAACTGCTCCAGTTGATGAATTGCCAGTAGATTTTTCACTGTTGTGTTCTCGAAGCGACGTGGCGAATCGAATCGATAACACTAGTGTCAACCACGAAAGATCAACGACTCCAATGACTCCAACGAGTATGATTTTATTGATGAACGCGGTGAAAACTACAATTAACAAACGATTACGAGTTGGCGAGGAGCATAACAAAGGCAAATATAAATCGAGATGACAGTAATACAAGGACAACTATAAAACTATAAGACTTACATCTAGTGGTCTGACTATACTCCAAACTACTCCATTGCACGAGTTGAAAAGGACGCTTAAGTATAGGATTACAACGGAAATGCCGTGATTACTAAGTAAGCTTAGTAACGGTGTCGAGTGACTAACGCATAGTAACTTATAATAAACAACGCTAAGCTATAAGCTAATTACAAAGTAAATAGTCATATAATCGTGAACTTAACACATTTAATCAAAATACTCGATATATAAAAAACAATCAAACAGGAGCATGTACTGTAGTGTTGAGTTTTCTCTGAACATTAATTAACAATTATTCTATATGGGTCAATATCAACGAATAATAACCGAGACAAACTCAAGGTTATTATTACAGGTTGGGGAAGAGGTTTTCCGTGATCGGTGATTCACCCTAAATTTGGCCTGTGATCCGTGAAAATAAAAAAAACATTTAAGCCGTGATCCGTGAAATCATCTTCGCCCGTGACGCGTGATTTACAGATTTTTACTGTCGTGACGTAACTCGTGATTACAGAATCGGCGATCTGTGAAAATGTGACAGCCTTTCATATAAACGATTGTGTAAACTGAGATATTTATTGTAGCAGTGTTTTTTATTTTTTTTATTTTTTCAATAAATAAATAAACAGTACATCATTTGCTAGCAGTGTTATTCTTTGTATTTCTGGAAGATATGCGTAAAACGCAAAACGTTGCCTAGTAGAAACAACAGAGTTAACATCACGAGATCTAAAAACTGTGATTCGTGAAAACGCTTTACGTTACTTAGTGGTCCGTAAAATCATGAAAAAACGTTTTGCGTGATTCGTGATCATTACTCCCTCTTCCCCACGAAAAGGGACTAAAGATTTTTAAAGGAAGGAAATTAACGCGATCGAGTCGAATAAAAAATCAAAACAAAACGAAATCCTAAACGACGCATCTGATGTCCAGAAATATTTATCATGCAGAAGATTCGAGTAGTGACGATGAGATAGAACCCGGAGGATGCACTGTAATTTGCGGGTCGTTTGGCATTTAATCAAATTGTAGCCTTTTGGATAAAAAATTAAAAATAGTGTTATTTAAATTAACATCCAACTTTATCATTTACGTTTTAATTAACGTTAAAGGAAGTTCTCGCCACCTAAATTAACGCGAATTTTTAAAATTTCCTATAATATTAATAAGGTAGATAGTTTTCTTAAAAAGGTTGGTTATTTATATTTTTTGATCCCCTTTGTATTTATACTTAAGTGTCATATTTTGTGGTAACACTTATCAAAGATATGCCTATTGTTCTGTTGAAATCTCAACCTTGTTAAAAAAATGAAACATCTCGCGCAATATTCCGACAATGTCTTTTGTTACTTCTCACTTACAATATCACATATGGTAACGGTATTGTTTTCAGGATTACATACGATATTATTTTATTTATTTAATTTTAATTTTATTTTAACAGCTTTATTGACCATATTGACAACATAAATTGTATAACAATATCAGAAAAAAAAGAGAAAAAGATGGTCAAAAGGGTGTGTGCAAAACGGGACATATACCGTCCCATGCTACTTGCACAACCCACAAATAATAAAGAAATAATAAAATTTATAAGAAAAGAAAAACTACAGCTAAAAATGACGATCAAATCTTAGTGTAGAGTTCTATTGGTGCCAATGGCAACCACAGTTTCGGCTAAGTGTCCAAGTACATGATTTTTCTACATCAAATACTGTGCTAAGTTGGTTTTTATAAAGACAGGTGACAAAGTTCTTGAAGGATTTCACATTAAACAAATTTTCAAGTTTAGCTAATTTACAGATTATATTCCATAGTTTTATGCTACGATTGAAAAAGGAGGCCTGAAAAGTAGAGGTTTTACACGGAGGTATTTCTAAATATTTGATTCCTTCAGTTAATAGATTTGAACGTCTAGTATGACGACCGTGGCTGACATAATTTGGACAATCATAATTACAATTTATAGAGAAAAACTAAATCCTTGACTTCTCGGTCGTACGTAAGGGGTAATAAATTTAACTTGACAAGTCTTTCTTTATACAAGTATTTCTGATACGATGCCGATGTTATAGGATAACATGCTATGATTGCTAGACGGACATAAAAAAACAAGATGCAGTACACTGTTTAACTTGCGAGAATTTATTATCACTTGTACAAAGAAAAATACGTACTATTCACTAGTTTAAGTCTGTCAGTACAGTGTTTAACTGGCGATCTATAAGACTGTCAATTTTCTCGACCTCTATCAATTCGCTTCCTGCTACAATGTTCTTGTACTTCATTCTGTTATCTTATCAGTTCGCGTCGTTTAGGTAGAGTATTTATTCTTTGTGGTAGATATCTACTATGGACACCTGTCTTTGTTTTTCCTATAGCTATTCGTGTAACCAAAACTATATTCCCTAGATCCCGGGTAGTGGAGGGGAGGGGTAAAAGTATCGTGTATGCACTTGTCTATAGGCCTACTCCGCGTGTTAAAATCGCCGTAACTTTAGGCAATTTTAGCAAAAAGCTCCTAATAAAAATCTAAGGCGAACTTAGGCGATTTTAGGTGATTTTGAGCGATCTTGGGTACTTGGGCGTTCTTATGACCCGCCTTGTCTATAATTCTCATCGTTACAATTCAAGCAAATTCATAGAAATTAAGAGGTTCTTATAGTGTTGTACCAGTATATGATTCTGGATAATAATAGTAATCCAATTTATTATCAGCAGAGACGGATCTAGAAATTTGCCAGGGGGTGTCCCAATTGCAAATGATGGTCTCTTAAGGTGTTAGGGGGTGTCCGGTTCCTAAATATCTATAAAATAAAATAGGGGTAGTTGCAGCACTAGGGGGTGTAAGGTGCCTGAAGGGACAACGTTAGCCCCCAAGATCTGCCCCTGTACAGGGTTACACTGATGAAAGCAATGTTCAAGCTTTGACTGAGTAATCGGATTAATTTCTGAAATTTTGAATATTTTATTTGCACACTAATAAAATAATTATAAATATTATGATTACTTGAAATAGAAAATAAATCAAATAGAACAGAAAAGTAGATTAAACAAGTGGTGAAAAGACGTGTTCCTTAATTATATAAATGTATTAATATTAATAAAGTATATAATAATTAAGATAGGTAGAAATAAAAAAAAGTCTAAATATAATTCGTTAAGCACTTTTCTTTTATTTATTTTTTGATAAATGATTTACGTGGGAGCTACTAGATAGGCTCCTCAATTGAATTCCAAATTTATATTGCACAGAATTTCAAGGATGATTTGCCATAATTACTGCTAACTTGAAACTAGTGTTAACTAAATTGAAATTGACCTGACTGTCTTCTTTTTCATTTTTAGTGAGCTAAAAACCGTTTGAAAATCTGCTCAAGCACAAGACATAAAGAAGCAAACAAAAAAGCCGAACAGCTACACAATTTCAGAAAGCTTAAGTAAGCTTGACAGATATTTTAGAAATATATGTCAGAGGATAAGAGGTTGAAAACTGCCAAACAAATAGTATTGATTGGCGAAAATAAGGAAATAATACACAACTGTATTTAAACATTCGTTTTCCAAGAAATAGATAAGAGAAAGTAACAAAAAAGAGGTTGAACAGCAATCATTATCAGTGGGACTTGTGACAGAAAATCCTGATACGTTTTCCAAGAAAAAGACGTCACAACCTGTCAAAAAGCGATTAAGAAGTGCTCCAGCTATTATCAGTGACAGAAAGGAAACTTGTGACATAGAAACTCCTGGCCACCATTTACACATACGTTTTCCAAGAAAAAGACGTCACAGATTGTCAAACAGCGATTAAGAAGTGCTCCAGCTATTATCAGTGACAGACAGGAACCTTGTGTCATAGAAACTCCTGGCCACCATTTACAAATACGTGTTCCAAGAAAAAGACGTCACAGCCTGTCAAACAGCGATTAAGAAGTGCTCCAGCTATTATCAGTGACAGACAGGAACCTTGTGTCATAGAAACTCCTGGCCACCATTTACACATCCTTTGTCCAAGAAATAAAGATCAGGTAAAAGACATAAAAACCTGCCATAAGAAGCATTAAAGAAAGCTTTAAAAACAATACTTGGTGACATAAAGGCAACCTATAACATAAATATCCTGAACACTATTTACAGATACATTTTACAAGACAAATATTAAAGAAGCTGCTAAAGTAAGGTGGAACAGCAATACTCAGTGCCGAAACAAAGGAAACATATGACATATATAGCACTAATATATGCTATTTACTGATTCAACGGTCAAGACAAAGATAAAAGAAGCCGTTAAAGAATAAGGTGGAACAGCAATACTCAGCCGGTGCCCGAAACATATATAGCACTACCATATATATAGCACTAATATATGCTATTTATTGATTCTTCGGTCAAGACAAAGATAAAGGACTTGATAATCAAAACCGTTAAAGAAATATCAACAAGCAATAGATAGTGCCAAAGGAAACTCGCGTCACACAAACGTCATCTAACTGACAGACAATAAACTAACGATATTCCCCTCTAGTGAAATACTTATATATGAGGGGGTTGAATATAGAGTTGAATAACTAGGACTTCCTTCTCATTGATTAATAGGTTCATATAATTGGGTCAATGCACTAGAATTAAACAAGACGCTCATAATAGTATTGGAATTCTTCCTGTTGTTTAAAAGGACAGTGCAATATTTGTACCAAATATTGAACGTTTTGGTCTACGTCATTTGAGGTCATTCTAGCCAAGAGAATTGTTCGAAAAAGAGCATTTATACTGATCATACCTGCTTTTTTAACAAGGACAGAGTACCATCTCTACACAGTGCAATATTTGTATCCAATATTGAACGTTTTGGGCCAGCCAGTCTACGTCATTTGAGGTCATTCTAGGCAAGAGAATTGTTCGAGAACAAGCAGTTATACTAATCATACCTGTTTTTTAATAAGGACAGAGAACTACCCCTACACCATATTGAATTAACTTTTTGGACCAGTCTCTATTATTTGAGGTCATCGTAGCCGGAATACTTGGTCCAGTAATAGCTTCACTGTTGGACTAAAATTCGAAAAGGAAAGGGCACTGTTCTTTCTTGACGAGGATGGCGAACGTCACTGAATGTTCCCTACATCTTTTAGACGACGAGAGAGCTGCAATCATCAAGACAGTCGCATTGATTGTCCTTTGTTTGTTATTGATTGTAGGTAATATTCTTGTACTTGCAATTCTGGCGAAAAATCGAGAGATGAGGACAACTACTAACATTTTCATTGCCAATATGGCTGTATCTGATTTGATGTTTGGACTCATGTGTGTTCCTAAAGAAATAGTATTACTGTTATCAAACCATACATGGCTTGTTGGTGGCGATTTTGGCTCGTTTTCTTGTAAGTTTGTCAACTTTGTACAAGATACCTCTACTGCAGTTTCTATATTCAGCCATATTGCTATAGCTATTGAACGTTTTTACGCCGTTGTGTTTCCACTTCGAGCACGTCGCTCCAGTACGTACATCCATATCATCGTCGTGGCAACGACATGGGTGGTTTCCATTGGTAACCATTCAATATACTTCTATTTTTTAAGACTAGAAAGTACGGAGGAAGGACTCAAGTGCGAGAAGAATTGGGGAGCTCTGTTTGGTGACAATCACTTAGAAATCGATACAAACTATTACTTGGTATCGTTTACTAGTCTGTATGCAATCCCTGTCTTTATAATTGCTACCTTGTACTCTATTATATTATATAAACTCAATTGTCGGCAAATCGTTGGTAATGACTTTACAATGAGATCAGTTCGTGAGATCACCCAAAACCGTCGTGTAGTCCGTCTTGCGATCTGTATCGTCTTTACCTTCATCCTGTTATGGGCACCAATACATGTGATCCTCTTGCTCAGATTCTTTACGAAATTCAATCCATGTGGATTGGAGAACCTGATCTTTGCTGCCTTCTTCTTGGCCTGGTCGAGCGGCTTTTCCAATCCTTTAATCTATTTTATCTTTAGCGAGAATTATCGAAATGGTTTGAAGAATCTGCTAGCTAGCTGTCTAGTAATTCATCCACGAATCCATCCCCGCCCTCAGGCGCCAGAGACGACAGAAGGAGCACTAACAGAGACACGCGCAAGAAGCGGCCAAGTACAGAGAGCCGAGAGAACAACTGATGAAACAGTTACCTAGTAAAAAAGACTGACTTATATCTCTCACAGTGGTTCCTATTCCCATTGGATAAAACATTAGTGTTATATTTGATTCAACAATGTCTATGATTCCACAAATAAACGCCTTTTATCACTTGCGAAACATCGCCAAGATTCGTAAACATTGGTGTTATCATATTTGATTGAACAGATAAATCTGCCTTCTATAACCTGCGAAACACCGCCAAGATTCGTAAACATTGGTGTTATATTTGATTCAACAGATAAATCTGTAAATCTGCCTTCTATATATAATCTGCGAAACTTTGCCAAAATTCGTAAGTCACTGAAACTCTAATTAATGCTTTTGTCACGTCCAAGATTGACAATTTCAACGTACTGTCTTCTGTACGGTCTTCCCAATCATCTCATCTCTAAACTACAATCTGTACAATATGCTGCAGCACGTCTACTAACTGAAACATGACCACATAATTACACCCATCCTGATTAAATTGCATTGGCAACCATGCCAGTTAATGGAATAATTAAATTTAAAATTCTCAGTTGATTTACAAGCCTGTCACAAATATCCGACAAAATCATATTTATCAGAACTAATTTCCCACTACAAGCTAGCCTTCATGAAATCGTTCCTCCTCAAGTCTTCTTCTCAACCATGATAATTTCCGATTAAAGCTGTGTTACCGATATGGCCGCGCGAAACCTAAAGCGGAGGCCAAACGGTTATGATAGTTGATGATAGTTGAAGGCGTCTCAACTATCATCAACTATCCTGTACGCGCGGCCATACGGCAAAACTATCATCGACTATCATGTGAAATTTGAACATGTTCAAACTCTATGATAGTCCATGATAGTCCATGATAGTGCATGATAGTTGGTGGCCAAACGCACATGATAGTTGGAACTATCATCAACTATCATTGCCGTTTGGCCGAGGCTTAAGAAACAGCTATCCCAAAACAATTAAAAACAACTTTCTCCCGTTCCCCCTAAAATAAACGCTTGCTATGCAGGCTACACTAGATCATATACACATGTATTTTGCGCATTATAAATAATAAAATAAAATTATTATCTTAAATCATTAAGGCCGGGGGATGCTCGTCGTATCCTTTAGAGTTTAAAATGAACGATTTGGTATCTTCAGGGTACCGAAATTGACATTTAGAATCTCATCATTGCTTTTAGAGTACCATGTACGAACGTTGCCGACTCAGCCATGCAATATTGAATATATTATTATTTTGTTATTCATGTATGGTATCTTTTAGGAGTTACAAATCCGCAAAACCACGCCCATTTATAAAATTTCCGGTGTCTTTTAGGGGTATTTTTTTAAATTTCGACGAGCAGTCCCCGACACATTTACCCGAGAGTCCACCCGCGTATATACGCGTATTTATATCGCACTATATAGACGTCATGTGCGCTGTTTTATATTCCTTTTAAGAAATTCACAAGTGAGCAAAAGTGAATAACTAGCTAGTTGTTGAATATATTGTGTATTATTATTATATGGATAATAGTGTTTTGCCGGAAACTAATACACTCGTATTTTCCATATTTTCACTAGTGAAGATATGAAAAAGTTATGTACCGAATGTCCTGTATGTTCGCGCCTGGCTTTTGTTCTTTTTTGTCCATATATATAAAAAGAACATTACAAGTTGGCTTGAAGATTATGAATTTTATTTTCTCGCGTTAAAAAAGTAACATTTCACTCGCTCGATGTGCTCGCTCGTAAAATATTGTTTTCACCACTGGAAAATACAATTCATATTTTCGCGCCACCGTGTAATATCCTCTATATATTTGATTAGTAGCTCTAAGGTCTATATATGTATATACATGTGTATGAATTTTGCTCCTCGCAATTTAACAAAACTGAATAATTATATAAGGTCTGCTATACTGATTCAGTACTGTATAATTTATAATGTATTGCTTGGAAACTCTAGACAGATTTCATTAAACGTCTACAAAAATAAAGTATATATAATCCTATATAATATTAACTCGGTTGAAAATTAAATCCTATATAATAGGACAATAACATGACTTTTGGAGGGCATATTGTTTATTTGCGGCCCGAGTAGCCTCATTTGCGCCCGAGCGGAGCAAATAACATAACAAAAGTTATGTTTTTCCCATTATCATTAATATATTAGGTCAAGTTTCAGAAAAATAAAGATATTTGGGAAACTTTCTACAACAGGGCTTATTCGGTATGATTTGCGGCCCGCCAAAATTCATTTTCGCCCGCTAGGCGCGCGTTTTCAATAGCGCAGTTAGTTATTTGGCTTAGTATATTGATGATAATGTATATTACAATAAAATCTCAATAGATGATTAGTTTGTTGAGCTTTAATGGTTGACAAATAGAGTTTACACCTTTAATAACATAACAGTATAATTTACTTAAGTTCGCAATGTTGCCTTAGAAGCCTTCTTTTTAGCTCGCTTTGGGTCAATGTTTTGGTTGTATCGAGGTTACACTCTTCTATTCTAACTTAAACATTGACCATATTTCCCCTCCCCAAAGCAATGCTATCGTAGTGTGATAGTACTTAATTTTCATAGTCTCCCTCGCAGCCGTTTTTAAGTGTCGGGCTTCCTGTGGGGAGGGAGCGTTTCGTGATGAGACTAAAAACGGCTGCGAAGCGGACTAGGGCTGTCCACAAGTTGCTCCAAAAATCAAAAAAGTTGCTCATAATTTTCCCAAAAGTTGCTCAAAAGTTACTCAAAAAGACAAATAGTTGCTCAAAAATCTAAAAAATGCTCAAAAGTTGCTCGAACATTTTTGACGTTTCTTATCAATTTGATGATTTTATAATATAGAATTCCGTCAGCTTTAATAAGATTACGTGTTAACTTGAATTTAGAATATTTTCTTGGTATTTGCAGAAAAGCTTGTTTTCATTTTACAACCGTTGACCACCTGGTTCGTATTTACAAATTACCACAGGAAGAACACTGCTTCGCAAAGTGTATTCAAATACTGTATAAAGTCTATTGTCAAACAGTTTTTTAATCATTGGAGTAAAAAAAAACACTGTTAATTGGTTTGAATTCATGTAAAAATTAAAATAAGAACAAAAGTTGAAAAAGTTGCTTGAAATTAATTTGAAAAGTTGCTCGAAATCGGAAAAATTGCCCAAAAGTTGCCGAGCAACTTGTGGACAGTCCTAAAGCAGACTATAATTGATGCAACTCAAGAAAGGCAAAGAGGAAGAGATAGTTTTCTAGATATTGTATTTGTTAGTATATTTTTCGCATTGTACGTATAATTCTATTATTAGTTATATTTAAGGAGGAGTAGGATATTCAAATGGGACGAAAGTTCTGTTTCCATCTCCTGTCGCAAGTATATACTCTTTATTAGTTGAAAATTGTATCATTGTGACAAATAAATAAACTAAACTAAACTAAACTAAACTACTAGTTTCATCACACCAGTGAACTTGGGGGAAAGTGAAGAATGTCAATGAGAGTGAAGAATGTCAATATTAATTAATACATGTAGATGAGACCATTCACTCTTATACGTTCTCTTGGACGTCAGAGCGAAAAGCTTACTAATTAATACATTTTGGACTATTCTTGGTAAGCCTTTTGAACAGGTTTTTATCCTCTATATGATCCTCTTTCAACATTGGCGGGGAACTGTCCGGCGACATTACCAGCTGGTGCATATCGACCGACAACTATATAGCAAGTCTGTCCATCTATAACAACAAACATACCATTTATAAGAAAATAACCGGTCAAAAGATCTACCTGGACATACTCTTCACACGGAACCGATCAATGTTTTCGTTTTGTTCAGACGAGACCATCAGAACCGGTCAATTGTAAGATTTGCCAGTGGTTTTACCATCTGCCCATGCGCACTGGGCTGTTTATGGCTACGTTTACACCGTACCGGACAAATTTTGACCGGACAAAAGATCGACCTGGACATGCTGTTCACACGGAACCGATCATTACAATATTTTCGTTTTGACCGCTTAGGCGTCCAAATTATTGCACGTTAAGCGCGGTCCCGTGTGAACGGAACCCCTAAGCGGATGTTTTTTTTTTTACCGGTCAAGAATTTGTCCGGTACCGTGTAAACGTAGCCTAATTAAGGCGTCCAAATTATTGCAGGTTTAGCGCGGTCTCGTGTGAGCGGAACCCCTAAGCGGATGTTTTTTTAGACCGGTCAAAAATTGGTCCGGTACCATGTAAACGTAGCCTCAACCATTGCATTCATACTTACTCTTAATATATGAAGCTTTAGCAATTCCGAGCTTAGTGGATGCTTTCCAGACAACTTGTGTAAAGTGCCCTGTGTTGCTTTTAAACCCGGGTGATCCAAAATCATAGTTTTGTACTTCGTTGTACCACATTTGCACAGCAGCTGCACAGGCGAATCCTTTATCTGATATGAAATAATAGATTGATTCATTGATCTAAACCAGAGCTATACAGACCACTTTCATAGAATACATAATATATATACCGGAAAATGATTTTTCAAGTAAACAGATATCTTAATATTTTACCACTGATATGAGAGAACCCTCTGAAATTGGCATGTTTGAAAGGTTTTGATGCTCTGGCTAAAATACCAAAGAGGTTATGCTCAATGAAAAATGTAGAGATTTGTATGTAATTTTCTGCTGAAGCCTTTGATGCCTCGTTTTGGTACACCTATTTCAAAAATCGTCGTCGCAGCCGAAGCTACAGTTTACACTCTAAAGCCTGCAAAGGTTGCCGGTTACATGGACTTAATTTGTGATTTATTGCACGTCAATAAAGAAATATTTGTATTTATATCTACGACAACAACAACTTGTTATGGCCATATAACACAAACACGTACAACCAAAATATGCTGTGAATAAATCGATAACAAGAGAATAAATACCGACATCCTTTCCAGGCTTCAGAGTGTGGACTGTGGCTTTGTTTGCGACAAAGATGTTTGAAATAGGTGTATAAGAAACGCTACTGCACCAATTGTATACTTCACAAAGCGATGTGGATGAAAACGTGAAAGACTTCATAAAAGTTATTTGAGTAAACATGTGAAAGATGTATGAACAACCATACAATAAAGGTGGTACTCAGTCTTAAAAACTGTAAATGTTTTAAGTGATAGATAAAATATGAGGGGGAGACCTTTTATAATATGAGCAGGTGAGCCATTTTAAGGCCCTTTTAAGTCCGGACGCGAATATTTAATTTTATTTTTATAATCCCAATATTCATTTACAGGCAAAGGACATGAAGCGTGCCCGTCTAGACTGCATTATTCGTTATATTATTCGATTCTTGACTTCATTCTTCTTTTTCCAGAATTCCGTTAAAGTATTCAAAAACTAAATGAAACCCATATAAATCTCACGGAATAATCAGATGTAATATCTTTATTAATAATAGTATCAATTATTTTTGATATCATAATTATTTATATGAATTTTGAGAAGTTTGAAAAACGAAGAATAAAGTCAAAAATCGAATAATGAATTCAATAATGCAGTCTATAGCTAGACGGGCACGCTTCGTGTTCTTTGGCTGTAAAATTAATTTACTGATTAGTTATTGAAGAAAAGCCCAAGAACATTTCTAGTAATGATGATCATTCGCACTACTGCATAAAAATCAATCCTTTATTGGGATTTAAAGGTCTGTACATGCGACCACAAAGGACAAACGCGATTGGACTAATAGGCCATGAATTATTCATGAATTTGATAAATTTCTATACAACATCAAGCTGCATATAAATGGTTGTATTTTTATGAAAAACTGATAGTTTTCCAAGCGTCATCTTTTATTGAAGTCCACAAAAGATTTCTTATAATAATAAGTTTATTCAGGTACTATGTGCATGTGTACGACATCTCACTTATGGATATTATCAGCATGATCCCACTTTCTGACTGCATATAGGGAATGAAACTAGATTGAAAACGTTCTTTGTTGCATTTGACAATGAGGAATGTTCTTAAAAATCTTGTTGAATATATACTCCCGCTGTCTTTTTTTAAATAATATCTGATAGATAAATTCATTGGCCGACGAGTGGAATTCCAAATTGAATTCACGAGCAATACTCCCGTTGTACTTACTTTGGCAGCAGATCGTTATCTTAACAGTTTTGATAATATTTGACATACCTGGGTTGCTGCATTTCATTGCTAGGTTTTCTCCTTGGCCAGCCCTTTCATTTATGGGCGAGTGTTTCACTACTTTCTCCAGGGCTATCTTATTAGCGTAGGCTTGGGCAGCTTTATTAAGATCAGGGTCCAAAGCCATTGGAGGAGCATTGTGAATTTTTCTTTTAGAGTTGTGTGCGGTAAGGGATTGGGATTGACAATCGGCGTTTGGATCTTAATTTAATTGAAATCAATGCGTGAATAAATCATCATATTTATTTGGTACCTTGAGTTACAATATACACCTACAGTGGGACCCCGTTAATCCGGCCACTAAAGGGACAGCCAAAAGTGGCCGTATTAATGGGGTGGCCGTGTTAAGCGGGTAACTTTTATAGAAAATGTATGGGCATGCATTTCATTGGGACATAAAAAAACTGGCCGTAATGACGGGGTGGCCGTATTAAGCGGGTGACCGTAAGGCGGGGTTCCACTGTATTTCAAAAATCGTTAATTTTCTCAGCCGAAGCTATAGTCCACGCTCTGAAGCATACAAAGGATGTCGCTAATATGAATTGAATGTGTAATTTATTACGCGCTTTTGAAATAAATATTTGTTTTATAATCTTTCCCTATAACAATTTGTTATGCTCATATAACACAAAAACGTACAACCAAAATATGCTATGAATAAATCGATTCAGAGTAGAAATACCAACATCCTTTGCAGGCTTAAGAGTGTGGACTGTAGATTTGATTGCGACTACGATTTTTGAAATAGGTGTATGTGCTTATGTAAAAAGAGTTTACAGAAGGTACTGGCTATCTATATAATAAACAAAAGTGCTCATGAGTGCGCGCATGTAAATAAATTGTTTGCAATCATTATACTTCTTGCCAAAGCATTTATTTGGAGTTATTGTATAAATATAAAATCATTGCAAATACATGATTCTTCGTGGTTTCCAGATGTACTCAATACTTTTTCGTTTAGTCCGTAACAAAGATACCGTATGTAATCTTGAAAAAAATGCCATTACCATATATGGTATTGTAGGTGAGAAGAAACAAAAGATTTTTATTAGCGCGCGAGTTTTTTTTCTTTTTTTTTAACAGCTTGAGATTGCAAACGAACAATAGGCATTTCTTTGATATCCTTTAGAAGAATACACTTACGAAACGCCTTACTTCAATTAGTAATTACAAACAGTACACAACACTATACAAAACTGAAATACGAAATACGAGACAACAAATTCTAAACAAAGATGTTTGCGTTTGAATACAAACTCTATATGGTTCCGTTGAAGAATAGTCCCAATTTTATAGTTTGATAATTAGTTTAATTAGTTTTTATATTATGATTCTTGTATTATAATTATTATTGTATATAATTTTTACTAATTCTAAGTTTATTCTAAGTTTTATATGTATATGTGGTTTATAATTTTATAAAATAGGGCCACTAGATTATTAGTTTTTTAACTATTCCGTATCACCCTCTTTAGATAAAGAATTTATTATTATAATTATTATTGTTATTTCATTCACTATTTTTTCATTTATCATAATTGTTTGGTCAGTTGTTGTCAATCTTTTTTGCGGTATTCCCTTTTTGAAATTGCTTTGCGGGGTATTGCTTTTTTATCGAATTTGTGTGCGGTATTGCGTTTTTAACCACCCCCGATGTCCACTTCCTTACTTGGCGTGGGAGAAGCTGGTTTGGCGTTCATGGCGCTTGATGATCCAGAAGGGGATTTAGAGGAAGTGGGTCCAGAAGTGGGTCCAGAAGATGGTCCAGAAGATGAAAAGGAATTGGGTCTAGTAGTGGGTCCAGAAGTGGGTCCAGAAGTAGGACCGGAAGATGATCCGGAATTGGGTCCAGTAGTGGGTCCAGTAGTGGGTCCAGAAGTAGGACCAGAAGATGATCCGGAGTTGGGTCCAGTAGTGGGTTCAATAGTGGGTCCAGAAGATGGTCCAGAAGTAGGTTTAGAAGTGGGTCCAGACGGTGTTGGAGTTACTGTCGTAGTAAAAAGAGTTTATACTTTGAATTCCTTTTTCTATTTTACTTTAAAGAAAGTTTTGCTCCTGTCGAGGAATCTCACACGCCAACACCAACAACATACGTTTCACTTCATATGTACAGATTGCTTGTTCTTATTGACATATAGAACCCGAACTGTATGGTTTAATTTATACCTCTAAATACATTCGAAAGTATCGCAACTTCTCGCACCGAAACGGGTCAATATCATAGCCATCATCATACTTTCACATCATTTTATAAAATAATTTAGATAGTACGCGAGTTCTGATTGGATGATAGCCTGTGTTTCACTAATTTGCCTGTCAAGATCATGAAAATCACGTCATCACCGGCCGGCGAGTTTGCAGCTTTTATTAATATTTTTATCTTGTCTTACCTTTGTTTTTAGCCGGTCATCGCTTTTGAAAGTTTAAAAAATGACTTCAGATTTAAATTTTACTAATTTTGAGATAAATATTGACATGGAAGACTCCCAAGTTACAGAACCAGCCAAGAAAAAAGCCGCTTTGCTGACTTGAATAATGGTAAGCTCGTTGACCTTTTAGATGATGCACAAGCTATATCAACAAAATATAAAACAGCGCACTCAGCTTTAGTATTTAAAGATGATCAAAAAGTATACATTGTTTGATAGTGTCTTTAATAATAAGTAATATACATTTTCTGATATTAATTTTGCACTAGTTGTTGTTGTGGAAATGTTGCAGTACACAAAGCCATGTCAGTGAGACCGATAAGTTTAATAGAAAAAAATCATACATGGTTTAAAAACATTAAAATAATACAATTGCTATATAGCTAGGAACAATGTTGACAAAAAGCGATTTGTTTTTTATTTAGAATGGGCAGCAGAAAAAGGAATCAACGTCGAGCTGCAGAATTTAAGTAATGACGAGTTGGACGACAAGCTAAGGTCATTTCACGCTGAGGTGAGAAGTAAGCAAGGAGAGGAATACTCAAGAAATACCTTACTTGGGTTAAAAAGCGGAATTGAGCGCTATCGTAATAGTCCTCCTTTCAACGTTAACAAAGGTGTTAAAATAGCTGGCAATCCGCCAATATTCAAGAGGTCCAATATGATGTTTGAAACTAAGTTGAAGAATCTGAAGCAACAGAGTAAACTTAGCGTACAGCATATAAGCCTTCGAATGTCGTCGAGGATTTAAAAAAAACTCAAGGCAAGTCCATGTTTCAGCCTAACCACTCCAAGTTCACTGTTAATGAATGTGTGGTTCCACATAACGTTATTTTGGTGTCGTCGTGGTAGAGAGGGCAAGATCAAATTTTAAGTTCCATGTTGACGAAAATGATCGCCCGTACGCTACAATGGCTCACGACGAAGCTACGAAAAAGCACCCTGGTGGTTTTAGTGTCCAAGAAAGCTACGAAAAGTACGGCAGATTCTATCCGATGGATGATCCCAACGACGGTTACAGTGCTTTGCGTCTTTACATAAGTAAATTAAATCCAGTTTCCGAAAAGAAATTGGTCCGGTCCAGCCGATGAAGTATGGTTTGAAAATCGCTGCCTCGAAGTCAACAAACTTGGAAATATGATGAAATAATTAAGCGTTTCTGCCAAGCTATCCAAGATTTACACCAATCATTGTGTGAGGGCGACTGCTATCACTCTTTGGTCGCATGCTGGCCATTTCACATAATGGCCATTTCACGTCATCGAAATGAACATGTACAGTCCCTGGCAAGCTACAACTCTCTTCCATCTTCAAACTAGCTACAATAGTGCAGCAATGTACTCGCTCGAGCCCTAGATCCAAATACCCAAGCTGTTTGCCAAAGCCAAGAGACGGCAACACAAGTGCAACCAGTCACAGGTCATCCATATATTTTGTCACAGACCGTTTCGGCAAGACAGGAAAAGCGCAACTTTGCGGCCATGTTTTCGGGTTGCTCGATCGGTGCCGTTCACGTTTCATTCACCAAGAATCATGATCAAAATAAGCCCTAAAAGTAGTCTTTCTTCTTTTCAGAACATTTATGTTCCTTCAATTTTGCCACAGAGGTTCTTTGTAAAACAATTCTCATTTAGAAGATAAGATGTAAAATACTCTTTTCATCATTATATATAAACACATTTCGTCACATTTCTTTAATCATTATCATAATATATAATAATAATCATTTAATCATTTATAATGCGCAGTATATACATATAAGATCTATATTGCGCATAACAATAATATATTGTAAAATGTAATGCAATCAATATTAAAAACTTATAAAAAAATATGTATATGTATATAATGAAATATATTATGTAAAAATCCTATAGGTAAAATATATATACTTTATAATTACAACTCAACTTTACAAAACGTCTTTTGAGAAAGAATATTAAAACATGGTTATACTAAAGTTCGTAAGCTAATTTAAACATATGGGTCTTTATTTGTCTTTTAAACGTCTCTAGAGATTTGCTATTTTTTGGATTTAATTGGAGGAACACTCAGCACAATAGAGCTAGATGAATCGAACGCAGATTGTAATTGGTTGACTTTATTTCTAGTAGTTCCTGTATACACCTATTTCAATTAACGTTGTCCATCTGGAATGGTTGATCTGAGACCGATAGGAATTGTGGGTGTTCATTAAATTTCAAATACATTGTTTTAATCACACTTGAATGGTGCTGAATTACAGATAACAGTATTTCAGAAGTAAACATTAATATTTAAGCGTGACTATAATAGTGCATTTGCAGTTTAACGAGCTCCCACAATTCCTATCGGTCTCAGATCAACCATTCCAGATGGACAACGTTAATTGAAATAGGTGTATACGTTGGAGCAGGTTGAGATTTTAACAGCACAAAAATACAATATAAAACTATAAATGACTATAGAAATTCAACCGGGGCCACCCTGAGTTTATTAGCCAATCACGTTTGACAAAAGAACCAGCCATAGACGATCCGTCAAGTCAATTCGCGCCTATGATTTGATTGGCTGATAAGGAGACAAAGTTGATATCTTTTGTTCTTAAGCTCAAACGTGATTGGCTAATAAACTCGAGGTGGCCCCGGTTGAATTAGCAGCACTGTAATAATTGTTTGGTTTTGTTGTTAATCTTTTTTGCGGTATTGCGTTTTTTAAATTGCTTTGCGGGGTATTGCGGTTTTTATCAAATTTGTGTGCGTTTTTAACCACCCCCAATGTCCACTTCCTTACTTGGCGTGGGAGAAGTTGGTTTGGCGGTGCTACCGCTTGATGATCCAGCAGAGGATTTAGAAGTGGGTCCAGAAGTGGGTCCAGAAGTGGGTCCAGAAGTGGGTCCAGAAGTAGGACCAGAAGATGATCCGGATTTGGGTCCAGTAGTGGGTCCAGAAGCGGGTCCAGAAGATGGTCCAGAAGTAGGTTTAGTAGTGGGTTTAGACGATGGTCCGGGTGATGATGAACTAGGTGCTTTTGTAGTTACTGTGGTAGTAAAAAGAGTTTATATTTTGAATTCATTTTTTCTATTTACTGGGCTACCTGTGGTAGACCACAGATCACACAAATTGCCTCAGTAAACTGCCCATGTTATATTTGTGACGTTTATTTCTCAAGAACAACTTGATGACTGAGAGGACTTGATGACATCGAAACACAGGAATCCTGGTAAATAGAAAGAACTGCCACAACCTGGTAGCCCAGTTAACCCTGGAGTCCAGGGTCTAGTTTACTTTAAAGAAAGTTTTTGCTCTAAACTCTGGTTGAGGAATCACACGCTAACACCAACAACAAACTTTTCGCTAGATATGTACAGATTGCTTGTTCTTATTGTCATGCATATAGAACCCGAACTGTATGGTTTTATTTATACCACTAAATACATTCGAAAGTATCGCGATCTATCGCACCGAAAACCGGTCAGTATCATAATCATCATCATATTTCATATCATCATCATCATGATCGTATTTCTATATCATAATCATCATATTCCATACCATCATCATATTTTCATATTCATATTCACATTTCATATTATTGTCATCATAATATTTCCATATCATTATCATCATCATCTTTCTATATTTCTATACCATCATCATATTTCATATTATCATCGTCATATTTCCATATCATTATCATCACCATAGTCATCATCATATTTTATATTATCATCATCATTATATTTCCATATTCATCATCATATTTTATATTATTATCATATTTCTGTATCATCATCATCATATTTCCATGTCATCACCATATTTCCATATCATCAATGTCATATTTCCATATCATCAATGTCATATTTCCATATTCATCTTCATATTTCCATATCATCAATGTCATATTTCCATATCATCAATGTCATATTTCCATATCATTATCATCACCATTGTCATCATAATATTTTCATATAATCATCATATTTCTATATCATCATCATCGATATCATTATATTTCCATATTCATCAATATCATATTTCCATATCATCATCATCATCATATTTCCATATCATCATCATCATATTTCGATATCATCAATATCATATTTCGATATCATCAATATCATATTTCCATATCATCATTTCATATTTCCATCATTATTATATCATATAATCATAAGATCCTCTACCTGAGTTGTTTGCGCCGGGAAGCAACTTAACATTCAACACAAAGTTGTTTCCACCATTTGTTAATGTAAAGTTCTTTTGCTCGCCAGCTTTCAACTTCAGATGTAAGCAACATGGCGGTGCATTTGCTTGTTGGCAACAGTTGGTGTTAGCGTCGGGAGTAGGTTGAGCAGTACTGCAGCAGCCTTCGAAAATGAGTCGAATAATAATTATTTTGTTCAATCTACAGTTTGACAATCCAGCCAACAAATTCATGGGGGATTTGGACAAACTCATAAAATGTCTCCTACCAACACTAAAATAATCCCCTTCTACACCATCCCCATTAATATAAACATTATCGTTACCATCATAATAAAATGTATCATCTCCATCATTATCAACATTATCGTTACCATCATTATCAACATTATCGTCTCCATCAATATCACTGACATTATCGTTACCATCATTATCAACATTATCGTCTCCATCAATATCAACATTATCGTCTCCATCATTATCAACATTATCGTCTCCATCATTATCAACATTATCGTTACCATCATTATCAACATTATCGTTACCATCAATATCAATATTATCGTCTCCATCATTATCAACATTATCGTCTCCATCAATATCAACATTATCGTCTCCATCATTATCAACATTATCGTCTCCATCATTATCAACATTATCGTTACCATCATTATCAACATTATCGTTACCATCAATATCAACATTATCGTCTCCATCATTATCAACATTATCATCTCCATCAATATCAACATTATCGTTATGAACATTATCGTTACAATCATTATCAACAATATCGTCTCCATCAATATCAACATTATCGTTACCATCATTATCACCATTATCGTCTCCATCAATATCAACATTATCGTCTCCATCATTATCGTCTCCATCATTATCAACATTATCGTTATCATCATTATCAACATTATCGTCTCCATTATTATCAACATTATCGTTACCATCATCGTATCAAAGATATCGTATGCAATCATGAAAAGAATGCCATTACCATATATGGTATTGTAGATGAGAAGTAACAAAAGACTTTGATTAGCGCGCGAGATTTGTTTTCTTTTTAACAGGTTGAGATTGCAACAGAACAATAGGCATATCTTTGATACAATTATCAACATCATTATTTTCATCATCATTATCATCTACACTACAAATACCAACACCATCATCATTAACATCATCGTTCACCATCATATATCAAGCAGTACTTTCTGTTAAATACTAGAATGTGCTTTGAAAAACTATTGTACATGTGCGATAGGTAATATAATGAAATTTGCAACACCGTAAAAAATGTTGAATTAACTTTACTGACGTTACGAGCTTTAGCCCTTCGTTGGAGTAAATGTGCATGTGCATTACCTTGTAAAGCAATGTAGTTTGATCCTGTGTTTATAGGTTGGTTAACTGGATGTGGTGATTGGCAGCATCCACTACCGTAAGGCTGAGATGTTTCATAGGTACCAGGGTTCATTTGTGTCATGGGTTGGATCATTATTTGGGGTTGAGCTGCGACCATCCCTGGTTGCTGCATGTTATTGCAGCAAGAAGGAGGGTTGGCTGCTTGGCAGCAAGAATAAGGATCTCCTGCATTTGCCTGTCCCATAGCTGCTGGTAATATAATAAGATACAAATCGTATTTACTTTACAAAACGACAAGTATTCAGGTATCTATATATATACTGCAAAAAGAGTTCAATTGAATCAAGTGCCAATTACTTAAAGTTAGGTCCACGGTGTAAGCATTATAAATTCACTTAAGATCACTACCAAACATTACTTATTACAATTCCAGGTTTACTTTTTTTAAGAAACGAATCACTGAAAATTAATGAGAACATCAATTGGATCAGATACATTCACTACTAATCTTAAGTTAGGATTTACGTACTACTTACCCGGTGCACCTATTTGATTCTAGTGAATTACTTTTTGCAGTATGTACATCATTGTTTTACGTTGAGATACACCTATTTCAATTAACGTTGTCCATCTGGAATTGTTGATCTGAGACCGATAGGAATTGTGGGAGCTAATTAAATTTCAAATACATTGTTTTAATCACACTTGAATGGTGCTGAATTACAGATAACAGTATTTCAGAAGTAAACATTAATATTCAAGTGTGATTATGATAGTGCATTTGCAGTTTAACGAGCTCCCACAATTCCTATCGGTCTCAGATCAACCATTCCAGATGGGCAACGTTAAGGTTACAGTCTAGTTTCAGACCTATAATCTGGCCAATTTTTTTTTATTTCAGGAACTTTTTAGTCGATGAATAAACCTTCGAATAAAATCAAAATCTTTTGAAAATGTATTTTCCTTAGCGAGATATTTAACGAAACGTATTTTATGGCCAAATAAATATAACAACGAAAGTGTCATAATCCGTCCTAATCGCAGTGTTGCGTGATTCAATCCTGTGGAGATTTTTACGGCAAATTATTATAATTAGCATACACAACGTGCAAGACTGTTTACAGTTCGGATGTATGTTGAAAGTTTTACTTTAAAACCCGCTTTAATATCGCTTACATGTCAAAGAGAGAGAGGAAAAACCCTTGGAGTTGGTTGGTTCGGTGACCTTTTGTGATCCCGATGACAGATAGAGACTCAATGTTTACACAACTTCAAAGCCTTATAACTTTGTTTGAGTTTAATGCGTATAGCACAACTTTGAGCGAATTGATCTAAAAAAGTTTTCAACCAAATAGCCTGAAAAATGCTATGTAGCATTATCAACTCAACAAAATTCAAAAAGTGTGAGCGTTTGTCGAATAACAGCTTAGTTTCAGATTTATGATCAAAAGTTTCGAATTTCACAAAAATAATTGAATCTCCGGCTTCAACTCTAATTTATATCTAAACTAAGTGAAATATTGACAAAGCCTCACACGTTTTGGAAGGCACGTATGTGCTGATTGACATTATGCAGAAAAGGCGACAATACAATGAGAACTTTTTTAGATCAATTCGCTCAAACAAAGACGATCGTTTTGAGTTTATAAAGCATCACAACTCTTTATACATGAACGTTTTGGTAAAACAAATTACACAGGCGTATTGTATGGTTATTTAGCTTTAAAATGATGTGTAAATCTTTGAAATAATATTTAATCTGACGAGCTAATGATTTTTTTTACTGAGACACCCCTCGAAGGTGGACTGTAACCTTAATTGAAATAGGTGTATACGGGGAGACATTACGGAATCTGCCTAGCCAGTGGCTAACTCTAGTATTCGACACACTCACACTAACGTATTTTTCTTGAAAAAATTAGGTGTACGACTGTTGCTAGACTTTTAGATTTGAAAGAGGTAATGTTGTCAATTTTTTCTTATTTCTAGTGGTAGATTGTTCCACATGCACATTAGTGGCAGCCATAGAGAGAGAACGTTGACCAATATGCACTTTTCAGCATCAATGGCTTATTTCTCAGAATGAGGAACAAGATCTGCTTAGAACGTGGTGGCGGATCTAGAACGATTTATGTTATTATTTTATTTGTTTTTATTTTATTCTTGTTGTAAGGGATGCAACTAGTCACCAAATTAACCTCCGTGGACCCGCTCTTGCATTGGATCGAATGACGACACCGAGAAAAAAAAACAGGTGTTATATTAAAACTCACTAATTTGAAATTTCGAGTTTGGATTTATCTTGTTTTTCTCTTAATTCAAATTGCTTCTCCAATGTTCTATTAGTTTGATATATTAAGAATATTAATATAAACACAACTTTATTTCTATTACCATTTTGACCAAAATCAAGCTGCTTCTTCTGTGCCTTCTTAGGGCCAATTTCTGCCTTCCTCGTGGCCTTACGGTCCTTGTTGTCCTTCTTCTGGTGTACATGACGGCAGTCTAAACATTGGAAAACAAATTCAACACATTTTCATAATTTATCTGCAAAAGTTGTTAGACAGACATAACATATCAACATGTTTCTCTTGGCCATTACTTATAAAGTAAATCAAGTGAAACTAAAAGTATAAAAAAGAGAATTTTCGGAAAGTCAAATTGAAGTACATAATCGCTTATAGCATCTTGATAATTATAATTAATCTTCGAGTACCGCCTTTTTATTGGGTCTGCTTTGATGATTGATCTTCTATAGTAAACATATATGCATTGTCTGTTTTTTTTTTCTACAAGGACCATTAGTGGATTAAACGTTAACTTAATGTTGTTTATCTTACCAATTGCAACCACCAATGCAGAAATAAGAGCAACCACTGCAACGACCTTCATTTTGTTTATAATCCTTGAAAGCGGACCGGAAAAGAAAATACGGTGTTAAAAAGCTGTTGGAGTTTAGGTCGTGTACTTGTCTATTATTCATAACAATATCTCAGATAGTTGAGTGGTTTCGTACATGTTTCTATTTCATGGTCATACAGGTTTTTTATTCATGGTAAATAATTACCGAGACGATTCTTGTGTCTATGACTGGTGTCCAACGATCATGATTGGGTGTCAAGGTAACGGTTTCTTGCGGTTTTAAAGAAGGATAAATAAAAAGTTTTTTTTTTACATCCCCAATGGAATTTTGAAAAAAATATCCCCTGCAACCCATCGCAGTTGTAAAGAAATGTAAAAAAAAAGAGATTAGAAAATGACTGGGAAATGGGAGAAATCACTGGGAAATATTCGAGAGGAGGGGAAAATATTATGAAATTTGGAAGGTGGGAGGAAACGGTTATTAAAAGCTAGGTAGGGAGAACGGATATTTCAATATAATATATAGCTTATATAGCGCTTATTCAAGTCTGTTCTAAGCGCTTAAAATAGAAATACAAAATACAAAAATGGATATGATTACAATGAAAAAGCTAATTTAAATAAATGAGTTTTGAGTTTGGACTTGAACGAAGATACACTTGAAATGACAGGAATTGGAAGAGGTAGAGAGTTCCAAAGTAGAGGAGCCGCGTCTGAGAAAGAACGTAGACCATGTATATTCCTCCCTCCCAAAAATGGAAACAGCAATACAATACAATAAATATGTATAGAAAATGTTTTTTTTTCGTGAGCGATGGTTAGCAAACCAAACGTAGTTCCATCGTGATAACTACGAAAAGAAGTAGATTTGAACTAATGATGGTCTTCAAAACTACCATTTTATTCAGCAAACTGACAACGAATTGACAAGACAACGATCACATGTAGCCTCCTTCGCTGTCAACCCCTTCGGGATTCCTTTGGATTTCTTCCGACCGGGGAAGAATGGGCCCAATTCAATTCATTTTTTCCTCTTCCTCTCCCCCTCATTTTTCCTTCTACTCCAGTCTTTCTCGTTCGTTTTTCTTCCAAAGGAAGCCCAAACGAGTTGCCTGCGGAGGAGGCTAGATCACATGGTTATTGTTGTTACTTTTAATTTACAGATACAAAGATGATCTCCGTTCGAAGCACGTAAAGGATTGTTTGTCAAAATGAACAGTTTCAAAATGTCGCCTCGAGACAGCAACGATTTCGGTTACTTTGGTTAACTTGTTTTGTTATTATTTTTTTTTATTGCTGATAGCGCAGCCGACAGCTTTTGTTGTCGACCAAGTGACATAAAACTTTTGATTGTAAAGTTATGTATGGACGTATTCATATAGGGTTAACACGGAACAACTCTCTCAAAAAAAACGACGCCATTTTGGAACTGTTGGCGTTGCGACAAATATGCTTCTGATTGGCTTATACTAGCCAGTGAAGCTAGCCATACTAGCCTATAGGAAGTGCTAAATCACCTGGATGTGAAATCAGGATTTGTTTTTAGAATCAAAACATGGGATTTTTATTAAACTTATATTTAAGTTGTTAATAATGAGTACTATTCATCATCTGTTTGGCAATTATTGATTAATAATGTCGCAGTGACCGGCAGTCATTTTTTAAAAAAATCAAATGAATTCAGTGACTTTATTCCATAAAATCTACGTATCCATTTTTGTTTAGATGCCAGCTGAATACTTCTTACATAAACATTTTAACATTTTATCGTCACATGATTCGCATAGACTTCCGGACAACAATTCCGAAATACTCCGTTACCGGCAGTGGATCAAGATAACAACAGTCGTAAATAGCCTTCTCTGCAGGCAACTCCGAGTTTTCTGATTATTTCCGTTTCGGGTTTCCTGTGTTACCTATATGGAAGGACGCGAGGAGACTGGAAGCTAATAAGAGGGTTTAGGAAGTCCCCCTCGGCCCGCCCGTTGACACAGGAAGCCCACAAGTCCGAAAAGTCCGAGAATCAGGGAAGGGATGCCTGCGGAGGAGGTTTTAAAAGTCGTAAACACCGTCACCAAGATAACACGAAAAAAGGTGCATTGGGTTTCATTCAATTGTTACTTTTAAGCATGAATTAAAGCATCTTTAGGTAAAGTCGAAAGCTGGTAATAACGATTTTGAACAAAGATAGGATAGAATGAATACTGGCCATATTTTTACGCAAATAATCGAGTTTAAAAATGGAGGCTTTTCATTGCGAGGTGAAAACAAGTAGAAATATTTCTTATTTTTATATGATACGCACCACAATTGGTCTTTGAATGTTTCTATTCGATTTTATTCAATTCAGTTGGAAAGCAAGAATTATTTTTTTCTTTACAAGTTTTAATTAGCTTTGTAAGATCAACACTCGTGAAAATTCCATGATATCTACAGAAACTGTTAAGAGCGCTTTGATTGGTTGACCGAGGTCACGTGTACCGTGATCCACCTCCTCTAGGTCCATGAAATATACGTTCAGTTGTTACACTAGCGCTTGTTGAACCTGTTGATACTGGTGGTGTTGACGTCGGTGTCGATACTGGTGGTGGTGATTCATATGGTGTTGGTGTCGGTGTTGACATCAGATGTTGTTGTTGTGACATTGTTGTTGATATTGGTGGTGGTGATGGTGGCGGTGTTGGTGGCGCTGCGTTTGGGTCATCTAAAGGTGTTAACTTTACACTAAGAGTGAAATTCTGTCCATTACTTGTCGTTAAAATGTGTTTCCGAAACAACTGACCAGCTTGTAAGTTTAAACAGCATGGCGGTGGGCTGGGCTGTTGGCAACAGCTGGGTTGAAGTCGCACAACAGTGCTACAACAATCTAAAATTAAAGAATAAACAGTAACAACATATCAAGACAATGATCATTTATAATGTATGAATGAGGATGATGGTGATGATGTTAATTAAGGCTAGCTGATGATGATAACAGCGGTTGTAATTATAAGCTTTATTTATTTATTTATTCATTCATTCATTCATTCAATTATTTATTTATTTATTTATTTATTTATTTATTTATTTATTTATTTATTTATTTATTTATTTATTTATTTATTTATTTATTTATTTATTTATTTATTTACTTATTCATTTATTAATTAATTTATTTATTTATTAACTTACTTATTTATTTATTTATTTATTTATATATATATATATATATATATATATTTATTTATTTATTTAATTATTTATATATTTATATATTTATTTATTTATTTATTTATATATGTATTTATTTATTTATTTATTTATTTATTTATTTATTTATTTATTTATTTATTTATTTATTTATTTATTTATTTATTTATTTATTTATTTATTTATTTATTTATTTATTTATTTATTTATTTATTTATTTATTTATTTATTTATTTATTTATTTATTTATTTATTTATTTATTTATTTATTTATTTGAAACATTCGAAATATCGCCCAATTTATACACCTGTAAATTAGGGGCACATCAACCAAAATAATATGAACTGCAAGACAGACACATCTGATGGGTTAAGGAGGGTCACGTGACCTTTCAGCTTGGAAACGAGGCCGAGGGAGAATATTCTAAATTTCGTCAAATTTAACACATGTAAAACAGCTAAACATTAACCAAAATAATGAGAACTGCAAGGCAGACACTTTTGATGGGTTAAGGAGGGTCACGTGACCTTTCAGCATGGAAACGAGGCTGATTATTTCAAGTCTGTTCAACATGCCGTCATTGTTAAATCATAAGAAACAGCCAAACATCTAAAAACTTGATATAAATAATGCAAATATAAATATCCCTTTTTGAGCTTGAAAGCTATACTTATGGAATCTCCTGGTTAAGTGATTCCATGTCACGAGTTGATGTGGACTGGGGGCATTTTCGCATAATTTGTATTGTTTAATGCAAAAACCATGGATCAATCTGTACATACATGCTTCTATATACATTTGGAAGCTTCCTCCGCGCAATAACTTCATCAATATCACAACTGATAAATTCTGTCATATGAAATGGATAATGCCAGGTTGTGACTATGAAAAAGTTACTGCGCAGCACTGAACGTTTTACAGCCATGGCAATTCTAGATTTTTTTAAAGCCGTATTATAAATCTGCTCTAAAGAGAGATGCGTGTCTTGCTACTTTGGCGTCGTTTAGTTTAATTGTAAATTGTTAGTTGGGATATACTAAGACTAGTTTACGCTTCTTACGATCGCGAGTCTTAGCCCTTGTTCACACGCATATCCACCCACACGTAAACTGCGGTTTCACTCCGGCCAAATACGCTATCCAGACTGGATATTATGAAAACGTAGGTTTACCATATACGTGTATTCTGCGTTACAGAAGATGTTTGATTGTTTTACATGTATTAAATTGGGCAGTATTTCGGATATTCTGCCTCAGCCTCGTTTTCAAGCTGACAGATCACGTGACCCTCCTTAACCCATCAAAAGTGTGCCTTACAGTTCTCATTATTTTGGTTGATGTTTAGCTGCTTTACATGTGTTAAATTTGACAAATTTCGAATATTCTCCCTCAGCCTCGTTTCCAAGCTGAAAGGTCACGTGACCTTCCTTAATCCATCAGATGTGTCTGTCTTGCAGTTCATATTATTTTGGTTGATGTTCGCTTAATTTACATGTGTTAAATTGGGCGATATTTCGAATTCGTTTCCATGCTCAAATCCCTATAACTTCAATTATGGGATAGATCTCAATGGGGTCCATAGCCTATATTGATCACCATGTCATAAACTCTCATTGTGCCAACTTTCATGCTTTTACCACAAAATGCACAATTTTTGCACCATTCTGCCGGACTATAAGGACGTTCACGGGCATTGCTTCTGCGCATCCTTTCTGCGCGCGCCGAGGAACGCATGGTTGATTTCGTTTCATGAAAGAAATCATCCAGGCGTTCCACGAAAAAAATGGCGATCAAATATTAAATTATTTTTTCTATAATGATATTTCAACAGGATGCTCCTTCACTTTAGTGATTTTCAAGAAGGTCCTGTAAACTAATTATTATTTGCAGCGCAATTTCTCGGAAACGAATACGGTGACCCCCATTTTTTATTTTAAAATTTAACAAAGAATTAAAAAAATCGATATGTGTTCAAAATTTGAAGACAAAGTTATGGATAAATATTAAAAAATATATGTAACTTCAATTTTCATCGGTCGAAAACGTTTCCGAATGTTGCATGACGGAAATTCGAGTTGTATTTATTCATCCATATTTACAAATAATACGTATGTATAGTATATTAGACGTTAAAACCTTTTGGCAATCCATTCGGGTTTTTTTTTTTTTTAAACCATAAAATGATTTTTTTACTCGAATTGTTCGTATTGCGCGCAGGCGATTTTGACAAGAAAAAGAGCCGCACTTTAAGATCATGTCACTCCTAAACTTGTATAATGATCGTAATTCACTATGCGAAGCTTGAAGAAAAAACTTATTTGCCCACGAACGTCCTTAAATTGAATATGTTTATTACCATTTTCACCAAAATCAAACTGCTTCCTGTGTGCATTAACAGGGCCAATGTCTGCCTTCTTATTGGCCTTACGGTCCTGGTTGGGATTCTTCTGGTGTACATGACGGCAGTCTAAACATTGGAAAACAAATTCAACATATTTTCATAATTTATTTGCAATAGATATTAGACAGACATGACATGTTTCTCAAGACCATTACTTACAAAGTAAACCAAGCGAAACTAAAAGCATAAAAAAGAGAATTTTCGGAAAATCAAATTGAAATATATAATCGTTTAGAGCTAAAGCCTCGTGCGACTCTTACGCTACCATCGTGCTTCCAGAACTGGATATACGCACGCTAATTATCGACCATTTCTTTTATAACATAGGCCCTTTTTTCAGTAAAATAATACAATTTTATTAACCGAGCGGGAGGTCTGTACAGGAGAATCTCGGGTGAAGTCGGAAAGAAAAGACCGAACGCAATGAGAACCCGACCAAGGTCAAGCTAAGATTCTCCTGTACAGACCGACCAAGCTCAGTTAATAAGATTTTTATGTTATGATCACAATTATTTTCGATAAAAAAGTAATATTGTTTTAATTTAATTAACGAAGCGCGTACATTGCTTTCAAATGGCTTCCCAGTAGTTTTACTGAAAAAGAGCGGGTTGTCAGAAACCGGTTTTCATTCATCATGCCTGTGACGGCTGCATGCTTCGACAAACCTACAGTGATTTTAATCGGCCAAAATATTGAAATTATGGCAGCTTTCTTCATCATTCCAAATCAAAGATAGTTTAAAGACAAAGGCTTTTGTTTATACCTCTACATCAAAGAAAGTCAAGAAACAAAAAACAAGTTTTACAAAGGATTTTAGCTGACACGAACTGAAGTGAGCCACAATGGATGTTGAAACGAGTTGAAATTCGTCTTGTAGACGTTTGCATCGAGCAAAAGAGCCTTTGAAAACGCTTATTTTTCGGAATTAATCTATCGATATCTGTGTCGTACTTAATGAAGAAGATGAAAGACATGAAAGCATTATGATCGCTGACAAATCTTTGAATCGAGAAAAAACGGCCTTTTCCAAGATTTTTTTAACCTTTTGTATGCAGACAAAGAAAGACAAGAACACTTCCTGACTTCAAAAACGTTGTTAACTTTGTAGAAAAACTTATCGTGAATTTTACTACAGCTTTTTAAAAGTAACTGAAAAACAACGATATCTCTCAGCAAAAAATAGCTCAACTCACCGCCGTGTTGTTTTCAAGGAAAGATAAAAACTAAAACTATTGTTTTCAACTATTATCGAGGTATGTGAACGAGCTTTATATTCTTTAGAGAATTAAAATAATACCCTATTGTGTATTCTCTCTGGAGTTTATGCAATCTGATTTGATTTTTTCAACTTTTGCTTATTAAAATGTATGCAAAAACAACCAATGCTCGCCACCTATTTGCAAATTTTTGTAGGTTTTGGTCGACCTTTCTCGAAGTTTTTCGCCTTTTTCCTCCACTGGCTCAAAATTTTCTTCAAATATGTCGAAAGCAAAACAGGAAAGTCGTTGCTGTCGTCCAATGCGGCCATTTTAATTTGTTTTTGTCGCAAAAAAAAAGTAAAAATTTGCAATAGCGAACTTGAAAGCCTCACATTCAATTTCAATTTCAATTTCAATTTCTATGGGATATCTCTATGGGATATCCATTTCTTGTCAATAGAAAATAAGCCAATCAGAGCGCGCGATTCTACTTGCCTATGTTATAAAATCGTTTAGAGCAGTCCAAATTGGCACTAATAGTGCCAGGCGTTAGTGCCAACGCTCAAATACATTATTGGAGCTTCTATTTTCATTATTTTTCCAACAAAATTGTAGGATTCCGAACTAAGTATACAGCTATTTCAAAAAACGTAGAATACTGAATAGTGCATACTGAATAGTGCATTGCAAGACAGAAATGCATTTTGGGTCATGTAATATTGTTTAAAGTAAAATAAATGATAATTAGTTATTATATTCTTAGTGCATTCCATTCAAAACAATATACGAGCTTGTTATGGGGAGTACATATCGTTGTATATGTATCATTTATCACGAATAAATGAGACCCACAATGCCCTTTGGTCTTGGAATGCACTATTCAGTATTCAACGTTTTTTTAAATATGACTTAGAATAGAAATTGTGATCAACACAAATCCAAAATTATATAGCTGTATTCCTTCTAAGCGACTCACATGAGTAGTCAACATTCGTAAACTCAATGATAATAAAGTCACTTGTAGTTGTTCTACTTTCTAAATGATCGCAGATGTTTCTCAAACTCAAATGTAGTATATGTGTTGGTGAAATGCAACTTATCGCACTAGTCCACTTGTATGCTAATTAATATCTGGAACTATTAGTACCAAGGCCTGTAAATCGGAAATCTGCATGCCTTTTTATTGAGTCTTGTTTGATGATTGATCTTCTATAGTAAACATATTTCAATCAATCAATTTTTTTCAACATCTTTAACGATTTTTTCTTTTGCAGGAAGATTAGTGGGACAAAAGGAAACTTAATATAGTAAATCATGTTGTTTTTTTCTTAAATAAATATCTTACCAATTGCTACGATAATAACCGCAGAAATAAGGGCAACCACTGCAACAATCTTCATTTTGTTTTTAATCCTTGAAAGGAGAACTGAATTGAATAATGCGTTGTAAAGATCGATGTTGAAATAAATGTCATGTACTTGTTTACTTATTCATAACCATATCTCAGATAGTTGCAATTGAGTGGTTCCGTACTTGTACAACAGTTTCTCTTTCATGGTCATACAGGTTTTTTATTCATGGTAAATATTTACCGAGATGGTTCTTGTATCTATGACTGGTCAGGGGCGGATCCTGGACTTTCTTAAGGAAGGGGTGAACCCACCATTAAGGAATTACGTAATCTACGAATGTCGTCAGTCTAAGTGATAACCTTAGTAAATAAGGAAATTCTAAAGCAAAAAATACAGCAATGAACGATTTTTGGTTAAAAAAGAACTAGTAGCGCAATGAGATCAAAATGTATATGAAAAAAAAAAACGTACACCATTGTATTGTATTGTATTGTTCCCAGAAGGCGCCTCGAGAGAGCACCGATTTCGGTTACTTTTAGACATTTGCGTTTTATTATCATTCGTTTTTATTGCTGACTGACAGCAACCGATACCTTTTGTTGTCCAAGTTACATATCAGTTTTGATTGTAAAGTTATGTAAGGACGTTTTTATAGAGGGTTATAACACGGGAAACAAATCCCACAGACGAAGCCATTTTGAACTGTTGGCGATGCGACAAAAATGCTTCTGATTGGCTTATACTAGCCGGAAATGTGCACGCGAAATCATCTGGAAGTGAAATCAGGGCCAACTATTCATTTTGACAAAGAATCCTTTGTTCGTTTCAAAGCGAGATCACCTGGTTTGCTATGAATTTAAATTATATTTATAATTAACATCAATAATCATAAGATCGTTGTCTTGTCAATTTGTTGTCAGTTTGCTGAATAAAATAGTAGTTTGGAACACCATCATTAGTTCATATCTACTTTATTTTGTAGTTTAACAATGAAAATAACGTTTGGTTTGTTAACTGTCGCTCACGAAAAAAAAAAATGAAAAAAGTTCTATATATATTTATATATTGTATTGCATGGTTGCGCTCTTTCCTTTTTGGGAAGGACGAACAGACATTGTCGGTAATATCTCTTTCTCTACGTTTCATATTTGTTTTTCTCATTCCGCATTTTTGTAATATTTCTCTTCCTCTCGATTTTCTTCCAGTGATTTCTCCCATCACCCAGTCTATTCTGAGGTTTTTTGAACAGTATTTCTCCCACGTCCCAATCCGGTACTTTAGAAAATCTTTTCATTTTTCTTCCCTTTATGACTGGCCATAGTTTTCAGGGGAATTTTTTTTCCAAAGTCGTCGGGGGAAGTCGAAAAAAGCGCTTCTGGAACCAACAATTGTTTCACTTTAACTTCTTTAAAATCGGTAGAAACCGTTCAGTACTGAATGGTTGACACCCATGATCGTTGGACACCAGCAGGGGCGGATCCAGCTATGGGCTACCTCTGAAATGAAATGACATTTTTTTTAGTCAGCTTTTGTAATACAATACAATGGTCTACTTTTGTTTTTTCATATACATTTTTATCTTATATATTGTGCTACTAGTTCTTTTTTTAACCCAAAATCGTCCATTACTGTATTTTTTTTTTTCGCTTGAGAAATTAACTTATTTAATTTACTAAAGTTATCGTTTAGAATGACGTAGATTACGTAATTACTTAATGGTGGGTGCAAACTCCTCCTTAAAAAAATCCTGGTTCTGCCCCTGACCAGTCATAGATACAAGAACCGTTTCGGTAAATATTTACCATGAATAAAAAACCTGTATGACCATGAAAGAGAAACTTGTACAAGTACGGAACCACTCAACTATCTGAGATATGGTTATGAATAAGTAAACAAGTACATGACATTTATTTCAACATCGATCTTTACAACGCATTATTCATTTCTCCTTTCAAGGATTAAGGACAAAATGAAGATTGTTGCAGTGGTTGCCCTTATTTCTGCGGTTATTATCGTAGCAATTGGTAAGACATTTATTCAAGAAAAAAAAACATGATCTACTATATTAAGTTTCCTTTTGTCACACTTATGGTCCCTGTGGAAAAAGAAACAGACAATACAAAAGAAAAAAATCGCTGAAGATATGTTGAATGAATTAATTGATTGAAATATGTTTTCTATATCGAAGTACAATCATTGAACCAACTAGACTCAAATAATTGAAGTTATCAAGATGCTATAAAGAATTTGATTTTCCGAAAATTCTCTTTTTTATGCTTTTAGTTTCGCTTCGTTTACTTTTTAAGTAATGGTCATGAGAAACATGATATGCTGATATGTTATTTCTGTCTAATATCTATTGCAAATAGATTATGACAATGTGTTGAATTTGTTTTCCAATGTTTAGACTGCCGTCATGTGCACCAGCAGAATTCCAACCAGGACCGTAACGCCAATAAGAAGGCAGACATTGGCCCTGTTATGACACACAGGAGGCAGTTTGCTTTTAATCAAAATGGTAATAAATGTATATTCAATTTAAGGACGTTCGAGTTCGCGGGCAAATAAGTTTTTTCTTCAAACCTCGCATGGTGAAGTACGAACATCATACAAGTTTATTGAGCAAATACAAAATGCCCTTTGTCAAAAATCGCTTGCGCGCAATACGAACCATTCGAGTGAAATTATTGGATTGTAGTGTCTTTAAGGTGCAATCTATCTACAATATCTATACAGGCTAGCTTAGTTAGATAGGTTAACAAGGTCACAATTTACTTTATTATGTCTACGGCTTCTTTTTTATTTTTATTTTTTTATTTCTACAAAGTTTACCTAAATACAACTACATAAACAAAACTGAAAAAAAAACACGAATTACATGCACATGTTACGAGATTCACAAGGATTGGTCTCTTTGTATGATATTATTAAGTATTATTATAAGTATTATTCAATTATTTGTTCAAATATATATTAATTATTTACATGTAAGTCGTTTAGGATTGAAAATTATATGACGTTTTTTCATATAATGCTATAAGTTTAGGGGATCTTCCTTTATTTCGTGCATAATAGACAATTGTTTTAAAAATCACCAGAAGAAAATTTTGGAGGATATCTCCGTCATATCCTATAGTATTATATGTTTGATATTGAGAACTGGGAAGCTTAGATGTAGTGATTCTACTATAACCAGTCTTTACAGCATCCATAGAATTGTTTTGTTTTTTCACATTCCACAAATAAATGCTCAATTGTCTCTTCGTTTTTGTCACAGAAACTACATATTGGAGAATCTACTATTTTAAACATGAAAAGTTTTGGATTCAAATAAATACAGTTATTCAATAGTTTAAACTGAAAAGCTCTCATCTTAACATCGATTGTAGTTTTATAAATTCTAGCATACACTTCTGTCCACTCAATGTCCGGATCGTTTGTTTTATTTGTAATTAGAATCTGCGCTGTTGGTTTTTTATATTTCTGTTTAATTAGTTTTCCATAAACACTTTTTGCTTTGATTTTATCTATGGGTGATCGTACGTTTTCCGTCTACGGCCTTCTTGTTTCATTTTCATCATCAGCTTCGCCATCGTCACTACCACAACCACTATTATCATTATCATCATTACCAGGCTTAACTTCGTCACCAGCATCCTCATTCTTTCAATCACTATGATATTATAAATAACCTTTATCTTTATGTTGTTAATGATTTTTGTTTTAGATTGTTGCAGCACTGTTGTGCAACCTCAACCAAGTAATGGACAGGATTTCATTCTCAGTGTTAGGTTAAAGCCTGTAGCACCACCACCACTACCTACTATATCTCATTTACCCAGATCAGGTTGATCACTGTACACGTGACCTCGTCCAACCAATGATTGTTGATCTTACAAAGCTAAAACGTTTAAAGAAAAAAATCATTTTTTGCTTTTAAATTGGAAATAAAATCGAGTAGAAACAGTCAAAGATCAATTGTGGTGCGTATATTATATAAAAATAAGAAATATTTCTACTTGTTTTCACCTCGCAATGAAAAGCCTCCATTTCTAAACTCGAGTATTTGCGCCAAAATATAGCCTTGCCTACCCAGGGTTTTTTTTTTTTAAAAATGACTGTACTGCCAACAGAGGCTCAAATTAAAGTAAAATTACTGTCTTGCCGAGACTCAGCCGGCAAGACAAGACAATACTTTCCCTTTAATTTGAGCCCGGGCTTCCAGTACACTCATTTAATTGTATTTTAAATTTAATCCTTGGTAGAAAAGGCATTAATTTCACTTTATTTTGAACCTGGTCCGGACAGTACAATAATTTCACTTGATAATGAAACTTGGTTTGCAAGACAATAATTTATCTTTATTTTGAATCATGGTTGATCGTGATACAATAATTCAAACTGAACGAGGGGACACGGGTGAAAAACGCACAGCGCATGCGTAAGCAAAACACAAGACTAACTGAAGATTTTACGAAGGGTTTCGTGTTTTCGTGTGGTTATGTATTAAGCGAATTTCTTTTGTATTATTTGACAAGGGAAAGAAAACAACTAATGTAATGTGTTAGGGAAATATAAGCACTAGCTTTCCACGAACTTTCTTAACTTTTAAGATTTACCAAACGCCGGTAAATCTCTAATGATTATATTGCAAACACGACCGCCTTCCGAGCGTGCGCAGTGTGTTTTTCACCAGTATCGAACGAGGGTTGATAATCAATGAATGAATATGTTATTATATTATGGCTCGTGTGTAAAGGATCCTTGCACCACATTGGTAGGAAATCTTCCAGCTATGTTTCCTTTTTCTTTGTAGACACCAACCAGTAAAAAGCATCTTACACTTCCTAAGATTAAAAAAAAAAAAAAAAAAAAAAGCATTGCTGAAACAATAACTTTTACAACACAATCATATATATATAATACGCTAAGCGAAAAATATCCGCATCTTATTCCAATAAACCCGCCCACTGTGCCACCAAATCCATAAATGCTAAGAACAGGTAATTTTGGGTGCAATAGGGGGTAAATTGGAACGATAAATTAAATGCTAGCAAAACTAGAAATAAAAGTCGTCTCGCAGAGATCTCATCTCGGCCGCCATCTTGGATTATCATTGGGTGAGGGGAGGGGAGCGTTCAGTGTATACAGAGGGGGGCATCATTACTCGTGCCTTGGCCTTTGGCCTTGCATGCACGAGTCTTAAAATGCAGAATGTTTCCATGTAGGTTGTCGAGTCCTTTGCTGGCCAGCACGAATCGAGGGTATTCGGGGATATTGTACCCGGGTATTGTAATACGAATGGATATTTGATTCGTCGAGGGAATGATTTCTCGGTGGAAGTAATCGCGAATACTCTCATTATTGTCTTCTGATCGCGATCAGAATTTTGTGCGTACAAAGAGAGTCGACATGTGGACTGGGTTTTCACATTCTACATGCTGTTCATGACCATGGTAATCAATGTCCTCTCCAGAGCACGAGTTAACCCTGAAAGCCAGGGTCTAGTTTTTTATGTTCCACAAAGGAGAGGGCTAAGAGAAACAAGAGACACTTTAGGGAGAGGGGTCACAAGCATTTGTTAAAAGTGAAAATTAAATAAATAAAGACCGGTTCCCTTTATGTATCCATTAAGATTTGGTGCGGGGGACTGGAGAAACTACGAGCATAGACCACTTTCATAAATACCATAATATGTACCGGAAAATGATTTTTCAAGTAAACAGATATTTTAATATTTTAGCAGTCATATGAAAACTGAAACACCTAAATAGGCATGTTTGGAAGGTTTTGATACTCTGGCTAAAATACCAAAGAAGTTATGCTCAATGAAAAATGTAAAGATTTGTATGTAATTTTCAGCTGAGGCCTTTGATGCCTCGATTTGGTGTTTTTCTGATTTTTTACACTCTTATAGCTTCTTGCAAATTTAATCGTTTTTTCTCAAACTTTCACAAGTTATTGTTACGGTGGGTTCCTACCATATTATACTTTCTTTTTCTTAAAACATCAATTTTAAAAATTATGATAATTAATGGAGTCCATTTATGAAAGTCGTCTATACTCCCGTTACTTTTCCATTCTTGTCCAACACTTGGCTTACCAAGATTTGGTGCGGGGGACTGGAGAAACTACGAGCATAGACCACTTTCATAAATACCATAATATGTACCGGAAAATGATTTTTCAAGTAAACAGATATTTTAATATTTTAGCAGTCATATGAAAACTGAAACACCTAAATAGGCATGTTTGGAAGGTTTTGATACTCTGGCTAAAATACCAAAGAAGTTATGCTCAATGAAAAATGTAAAGATTTGTATGTAATTTTCAGCTGAGGCCTTTGATGCCTCGATTTGGTGTTTTTCTGATTTTTTACACTCTTATAGCTTCTTGCAAATTTAATCGTTTTTTCTCAAACTTTCACAAGTTATTGTTACGGTGGGTTCCTACCATATTATACTTTCTTTTTCTTAAAACATCAATTTTAAAAATTATGATAATTAATGGAGTCCATTTATGAAAGTCGTCTATACTCCCGATACTTTTCCATTCTTGTCCAACACTTGGCTTACCAATTTCAAACGACTCCATTGCAATTCCAAGTTTAGTAGATGCCTTCCAGACGAGTTGTGTGAAGTGCCTTTCTTGTTCATAGTATGCAGGCGATTTAAAGTCATACTGATGTACCTCAGAATACCATTTCGCCACTATCTCTTTACAGCTAACTGTTTGTGTACCTGCATGTATTAATTCACATATTTTTTGATTAAATTGGAGCAACCAGAACGCAATGATCAGTGATCACCTCTTTACTATCATCTCAAAATAAGTGGCAACGTCGTTCCCAGGGCCCTCTCCCTTCGCTTTTGGGGTCCTGGGAACAAGGTTGAATAAGTGGCCTTGATTTTCTAATATATGTTGCAAATAGTATCATATCACAGTGTAAAATTAACAAGTTGAATTGACAGCTCAAAAGTCACATTTTTGACGGTTGATGGTTAAAAATGTTACTTTTTGCGATGGAAACATGACAAAATATGCTTAATAATTATTACAAACTTCATCATTTGAATTTCCAATAGTTTGGCCACATTTCACTTTACATGATATCTTTTTAACGATCGAGACCGTATACTTGATGTTTTTATACGAGTAGCCTGTAGAGCAGGCGTTCTTTTGGCTTTTTGGATAATTTAGGATCTTGGGCTTCCTGTGTTAATTTTTGCTCGCCCGTTCAACACAGGAAACCCAAACCCCGATTTTTCTCCAAAACCCGAAAGAACGCTTGTTTTGCAGGCTATTATACGAGTATTTAGAGATCAAATAATTTTGAAGCATATTTTTTCTGCATTAACTTTTTTTGAAGCTTGACGATTATAAAAATTTGTTTCATTTGAAGCTTGAAGATTAACCCCATTGAGTCGACCATCTTTTATCAATGAAACGGTTACCAGGTGATCTCGCTTCGATGCGCGCAAAGGATTGTTTGTCAAAACGAACAGTTTCAAAATGGCGCCTCGAGACAGCAACAATTTTGGTTACTTTTAGACATTTGCGTTTTCTTATTATTCTTTTTTATTGCTGATAGTGCAGCCGAAAGCGTTGTTATCCTAGTGCATGGCATATAATTTTTGATTGTAAAGTTATGTAAGGACGTATTTATAGATGGTTGCAATTGTTAACACGGTGAACAACTCTCTTAAATGAAGTCATTTTGGAACGGTTGGCGATAGGACAGTTCTGATAGGCTTATACTAGCCGGAAGTGCGCGCGCGAAATCACCTGGTACCGATTGATGAAGAAAGAACCGTTTTATCTTACTCAGGATATTCAGGCATATTCGTCCAAAATTAAGTCCAACGGGAGATTTATTGTTTTCTCTCTTATCTTTATTAGCTGTGTCGACTTTGCTTGAAGCGAATCTCACTGCAAGTGCCTTTGCCTTTTCATTCAACGCTGGATCCAATTCCATTTTTGGAGAGTTGTGGATAGCTCTTTTGGCGTTATGATATCGAATGGCTTCCTTTTGACATTGGGTAAATGGTGCTACATAAATCAAGCATAATATATACGTTAGACGGTTGTAACAAAGGACGGTGGTGGTTAAAGGAATGGATCATGGCCGGGAGGGAGACAAAAACATAGATAAAAAAACGGCAGAATAATGTATAAATTAGAAGACGTGACAAACGCAGTGAAAATGATATCTTTATTATGGCAAATGATGATGATAAAAATATGATGATGATGATAATATTATGATGATGGTGTTGATGATAAGACATATGATGTTTGATAATATATGATAAGCTGTCTGGCGGTGAGGTAGATGATGATGTTAATGAAGATAACATGTTGCTGCTGATAACATGATGAGCTGAGGTTGATTATGTTGATAATATGATGATGATGATAACATGATGCGCTGAGGTTGATGATGATGAAGATAACATGATGAGCTGAGGTTGATGATGATGATGATGATGATAACATGATGCGCTGAGGTTGGTGATGATGATGATGATAACATGATGAGCTGAGGTTGATGATGATGATGATGATGATAACATGATGCGCTGAGATTGATGATGATGATGATGATAACATGATGCGCTGAGGTTGGTGATGATGATGATGATAACATGATGCGCTGAGGTTGATGATGTTGATAATATGATGATGATGATAACATGATGCGCTGAGGTTGATGATGATGATGATGATAACATGATGCGCTGATGTTGATAATATGATGATGATGATAAGATGATGAGCTGAGATTGATGATGGTGATGATGTTGATAATATGATGATGATGATAAGATGATGAGCTGAGATTGATGATGGTGATGATGTTGATAATATGATGATGATGATAAGATGATGAGCTGAGATTGATGATGGTGATGATGTTGATAATATGATGATGATGATAACATGATGAGCTGAGATTGATGATGGTGATGATGTTGATAATATGATGATGATGATAAGATGATGAGCTGAGATTGATGATGGTGATGATGTTGATAATATGACGATGATGATGATAAGATGATAAGCTGAGATTGATGATGGTGATGATGTTGATAATATGATGATGATGATAAGATGATGAGCTGAGATTGATGATGGTGATGATGTTGATAATATGATGATGATAAGATGATGAGCTGAGATTGATGATGGTGATGATGTTGATAATATGATGATGATGATAACATGATGCGCTGAGGTTGGTGATGATGATGATGATGATAACATGATGCGCTAAGGTTGATGATGTTGATAATATGATGATGATGATACCATGATGCGCTGAGGTTGATGATGATGATGATGATAACATGATGCGCTGAGGTTGATAATATGATGATGATGATAAGATGATGAGCTGAGATTGATGATGGTGATGATGTTGATAATATGATGATGATGATAAGATGATGAGCTGAGGTTGATGATGATCTATATACCTGGTGGAATAGTTCCGGGTCCACCGGTTGTAGAACCACTTGTAACACTAGTACTTGTTGAACCCGTCACAGCATGAAATAGAGTCTTTACGTACATTTATTGGTTCCGTAAATGTTCGTAAAGATTGGTCGAATATTTACGTTACCTTTACGGAATGCGTTAAATTCCGTTTTGCGTTAATGTACGTAAAGATCCGTAAATGTCCGTTAATGTTACCTATACGAAAATATACGTAGTACGTAAATGTCCGTAAATGTGACCTTTACGTTTACATACGTAATGATCCGTAAACGTCGGTAAATGTCTCCTTTACGTTCATATACGTAATCCGTAAATGTCCGTTAATGTGAACTTTACGTTTACATACGTAAAGATCCGTAAACGTCGGTAAATGTGATCTTTACGTTCCTATACGTGATCTGTCAATGTCCGTATATGTGACATTTACGTTGAAAATCGTGTTTGCGTTTGGTGTACCTAAATAGGACTTTTACGGTAATTTACAGACGTTTTCGTACGTTTACGAACAAACACAAAATGTTGCATTGTTTCATAAATATATATGCCTGAAAATGTGTCATCAGATTAAATATAACAAAAAAAAATCGCAATGAGTTATTTTAACAACAATGAATCATCCATCGGGATGGGAAAAATTGCTCAACTGGAATTGAGAAATCCGTTTTTAAATTAACCTATACATGGACAAAATAAAATATCAACAGCATAATATACAAGGTATAGATTTTTCACGCGATGATATATTTTTGATTAGTTGAAGTTCCAATGACCAATCAAGTGCGAGTATTTCTATAAGCGGCAAATTTGAATAATCACTGTCACGCTCCAACGAATTATTCAGCGTCGGTTAGCAGTTTAATAGCGCTACAACAGATATTAGACTGCTCGAGAAGTTAGCTTTCTTCATTCAAAAGGAACCATTAGTTCTTCTAAATACTTTTAGGCGTAAACAGTATCTGTTTAAGACGTGTAAGAGCATAAGGAAAAAAGCTAAAGCTATGATTTTAACTGCTTTACTTGAACGATATGGACAGACTAAACGCTGACGGCAAAGACAAGATCCAGCTGCGTGTTACAAAGGCAAAGTTCACTGAAATCACCGTAATTCAACTAATGGATGGCTCGATCACATAACGAACAAGAACGTCGATTTAATGAAAGGTTTATATTACATTATTGTAATGTTTAATGCGCGTGTAGACTTCATTGAGTTGAAAATATGTTCGATATTGGTCGTTAACGTTATAGTAACGCTTAACGCCACACCATGTCTTGTTTAATTGTTTCTTGCTTCGAATTTTTTAACTATACCTACTACTAAACACGGATAAGTCGCTGAGATCATATTGACATTTTCTATTTAACGCAAATTTGGAGAAGATCTAGTAAGTCGCTCGTTTATATGGTCAGTTTAGTTTCTAAAAAAGTGTTTCTTCAATATAACTACATCTATATCACAATGTCATTGCTTTATCTTTCTAATTTTATCATTGATTATGTTGAATAATAGCAAGCATTAACTATGGTTAAATTTATAATGATAATATTATGTCCTAAAGATTATTACATTTTTATTGTCAAATAATTATACCTGCTTATGTTCTAAGTAGAGTTATTCAATTATATATTCAATGTAACATTCTTCACTTTTGTATTTCAATAAAAGCCGTTTGCAAAAACATTGGATGTTTGATGCATTTATTACATTAAGTAGTTTAAATAAAAGCATATTCACGAATTATGGAGCTGTGATATTTGGTTGCGTTTTACGTAAACAGGATATTTACGCAACATTTATGGTACTTTTACGAAACATAAGCGTATAATTTCATGAGGCGGAAATGATACGTAAAGACTCCGCTTTCCGTAAAAACGGCATTTACGAGATATTTACGTGTACGGAAATATTGCGTAAAGTGTCCCACTACGTTCTTTAACGCGTGCGTAAATGACGCGTAAATAGGAATATTACGAAATCGTAAAAGTTCCGTAAATGTACGTAAAACATATCATTACGCATCATTTACGCGACCTTTACGGATACGTAAAAACTCGATTTCATGCGGTGTTGAACCCGTTGGTGTTGGTGTTGGTGACGTTGTTGGCGCTGCGGTTGTGCATGGGTTATCTACAGGTAACAACTTTACACTAAGAATGAAATTCTGTCCATGACTTGTCGTTGAAATGTTTTTCTGCTCACCAGCTTTAAGGTGTAAGTTTAAGCAGCATGACGGTGGGTTGGGCTGTTGGCAACAGTTGGGTTGAGGCTGCACAGTAGTACCGCAACAACCTAAAATAATCATTAACAATGTAAAGACAATGATCATTTATAATATGATAGTAATATAATAATACGATGGGGATGATGGTGATGATAGTGTTATGATATGATGGGGATAATAAGGGTGATAATGATGATGATAGGAATGATAATTATTGTGATGATAATTGTGGTGATAATGATGATGAAGATAAGGCTGATAATGATGATGATAATTATTGTTATGATGATTAATAAGGATGATGATAATGACGATGAGACTGATGATGATTGGGATGATGATTATTGTGATGATAATGATGATGAAGATAAGGCTGATAATGATGATGATAATTATTGTTATGATGATTAATAAGGATGATGATAATGACGATGAGACTGATGATGATTGGGATGATGATTATTGTGATGATAATGATGATGACGATAAGGCTGATAATGATGATCATAATTATTGTTATGATGATTAATAAGGATGATGATAATGACGATGGGACTGATGATGATTGGGATGATGATTATTGTGATGATAATGATGATGAAGATAAGGCTGATGATGATGATGATAATTATGGCGATAATGATTAATAAGGATGATGATAATGACGATGAGACTGATAATGATAATGATTGGGATGATGATTATTGTGATGATAATGATGATGACGATAAGGCTGATAATGATGATGATAATTATTGTTATGATGATTAATAAGGATGATGATAATGACGATGAGACTGATGATGATTGGGATGATGATTATTGTGATGATAATGATGATGACGATAAGGCTGATAATGATGATCATAATTATTGTTATGATGATTAATAAGGATGATGATAATGACGATGGGACTGATGATGATTGGGATGATGATTATTGTGATGATAATGATGATGAAGATAAGGCTGATGATGATGATGATAATTATGGCGATAATGATTAATAAGGATGATGATAATGACGATGAGACTGATAATGATAATGATTGGGATGATGATTATTGTGATGATAATGATGATGACGATAAGGCTGATAATGATGATCATAATTATTGTTATGATGATTAATAAGGATGATGATAATAACGATGAGACTGATAATGATGATTATAGCGGTTGTGGTGGTGTTGATGGAAATGATGATGGATCATGATTAAAATTAAAATGCATCAAGGGAATCATGACCTTCAAGGCGGTTGTATATGTAAAACTTTCGACACAGAATTGTCCTCATTTCGTTTCAATTGAATTTTCTCGGTCAGATACATTTTCATCTTGAAATATAAACTAAGCTAGGAATTTCATACATAATATACAATATTTGCGTCCGTTCTAGAAACGCATCGTATCAAAGATATGCCTATATGCCTATATTCTGTTGTAATCTCAACCTATTAAAAAAAATCTCGCGCACTAATCAAAGTCATTTGCTACTTCTCACCTACAATACCATATATGGCAATGGCATTGTTTTCAAGATTACATACGGTATCTTTGATATACGTCATTGTATTTATAGTACTCTGATGTTACCTTGGACAGTCGTATAGTCTGGTACCTGGGTGCAGCAGGTAGGGGGGTGTGGTGCTTGACAGCAATTTTCAATGGGAGGGCTGACATGTTGGCAACATGTGGTTGGACTTGTATGTGCTCCGGAATTGTAAGGATCATACTGTCTTTTGTGCTGTTTATTAACGATTTCTGATTTCTTGTTTCCTTTTACATGACGGCAATCTGCAAGATAAGTTTATATATAATGATATAATGAACGATTTGCTTTCAATTAACTTTTCCAATGTTAATTTTTTAACTCCTCCTACATTTTTGATCGCCTTTTGATTGGTTCATCACTTTTCCCGCTTCTTATTTATACTCAGTATCTCTCTTAAGGGCTGTTTATATGAAAGCGAGTTGTCCCTGCTAGCCGGGATAACTCTTTTGTTTTGTATTCCCCGGGGGACTCAAAACAATAGAGTTATCCCGGCTAGCAGGGACAACTCGCCTTCATATAAACAGACCCTAGGTCTAACTCTTTTACTCCGACAAAGGGCTAAAGTTCGAACCGTCAGTATAAGTTAAGTTAACATTTTTTACGGTGTTACAAATTTCATTCTATTACCTATCGTTTATATCAAGCACCAACGCAGTCTATACTAGTTTACTCGCTAGTTTCCATTTATATATAATTATATCATCATTGAGTCAGCTTCTTTTGTTCATTATATTAGCGGTCTTTATCCTACGTATTCAGCCTCTATATATTCACCCAACTAATTAACAAAGGAACTGATCCAGGTTGATATTTATAGTTATCAACCCCGGCCCGTGCTTAAGAAACTTTCACAATTAATGAGGGAAAGGCGGCTATATGCCTTGTACCTCGGTGGATATCAGATATATCAACCCCTTGCTTCGCCTTGGGTTGATATATCTCATATTCATAGAGGTATAGGCTATACAACCCTTACTTTAATATATATTTAATTTTCTAAAGCGCCAAAATCAACATTCATTTTATCGGCGCATAGAACAAAGTATTACTTGTATGGAATATATAATTTTACCTAAAAACTAAATCTACAAATTAAAGTATATATCTAATGCAATGTTTAAACATTATCGTTCAAAAAGTCGTTAAAAAAGCTTACAAGTTTGTATTAGCGAGTGAATGAGTGACACCCAATAGCAACCTCGTTCCCAGGGCCCTCTCCCTTCGCTTTTCCCGCCCCACCCAAAAGCAAAGGGAGAGGGCCCTGGGAACGAGGTTGACCCAATAGCTCTCGGATTTGCAATCCACGAGTTAAAAACATTTTTATTACCTGCTAACAAATATAAAACTTCCTATATTATGGGAAAGCATTCTGTTTTATCAATTTTATAGATCTACAATGTGATAAACCATGTAATTCGTGAGGAAAGAAAATTTCTCCTCCTTTTTGTTCAATACGTTATCACTGTTCTCCCTGATTTTTTAAACCTTTTTTACATCCTCCCTATATTTTCTAGTTATCTTCCAGATCATTTTGCCCAAGATTCTAAAACAAAAAACACGCAACTTTCAAAATAACCTTCATGGACAGCTTCTTAAATGGCATCCGTAAAAAGAAAATTTCAATGTGATGTAAAAGATTATTACAGTACTCATTTCTCAATGCTTAGAAAAACGCGAACAATTCAAAAGATAAGATAATTTTACATCAAAATATTGTGTCATATTTTCAAGGCATTTTTCTCCGTCTATTCTAAGTTGTTTTGTATCCCCCTCCATGACTAGTTCAGCACAGCCCTTACAAAAAAACCGCCAATATTTTATCGGTTTTCATTTTTTGTTTGCGCTCAAAAAGGAATTGCTATTTATTTACATAAACTATGAATTTATTTTTAAATCTTTTGATTTAGCCTGGGCTCAAATACACACTTATAGTTTCAAAACTAAATAAATAGATAAATAAATACTTTATGTGATCGTTGAATGGTTCTTCACTGATACTTGACTGACAAACACAAGTATATGATATTTATGTAAACATACTAAAATAATAATAATAATAATATCAATTTTTCCTTAACACACAACAACCAAAATAATGCTTCAACTAGCTTAGATCAAAATGTCGACTTAATTGACGTAATTGTTCAAATTTTAAATAAAGACTTACCGATAGCTACAACCAAAGTCAAAATAACAGCAATAATCCCCAACACCTTCATCTTGAATGACACCAAGCGAAATGAACAGTAGAGGTGTTCTTAACATATTAATATTCTATTAATATAAAGCTTAAGATTGTGATATAATATAGGTACTGTATTCATGGTGGGGCAGGTTTCTTATTTATTAAAAACAAGCTACTGGTGTTCACCGATAGATTAGACGGAATAATTTATAATGTTTGAAAAGAAAAATTGTTCAAGTAGTATCAGGGGTGGCTTATTGTTCCTTATAAAATATAAGTCTCGGCAACTTGCGACCCAAAATCTCGAAAAATCTTGTTATCTTGGAAACCTTTGCGACGAGTCAAGAAATCTCGTTTTTGCACGTTTTTTGTCGTCTGGTATTTTCTTCCTCTCTATATTTTTTAATAACCTTAAGTCTTGGCCTCAGATTTAAAAAAAAAATGATGAAATCTCCGTATCGATTGTATTTTCAAAACAAGGTTCTTGGTGTAGTATTTTCCAACTATTTTCATTTTTGTGTCTATTGTACACTTTGTGGACATTTAAGAAATGGTCTGTCCAGACCAGTCTTGTCCAGTCGTCAATTCTTCATTGCTCTTTTCATCTTGGAATCGCAAAATGACCTGTACATTTCTGGTTGTAAACCTAAAAAATCTCCACCAAATTATTTTTCTCTTGACCATATTTTTAAAACAAGGGTCTCGACGTGGTATTTTCTTGTTTTAGTGTCTATTATACACTTTGTGGATATTTAAGAAATGCTCTGTCCAGTCCAGTCGTCAAATCTTCATTGCTCTTTTCATCTTGGAATCGCAAAATGACCTGTACATTTCTGGTTGTAAACCTAAAAAATCTTCAACATAACATTTTTTCTCTTGTTCATATTTTCAAAACAATTACTAACTTCTTATTTTAGTGTCTATTGTACACTTTGTGGATATTTAAGAAATGCTCTGTCCCGTCCAGTCCAGTCCAGTCGTCAAATCTTCAATGCTCTTTTCATCTTGGAATCGCAAAATGACCTGTACATTTCTGGTTGTAAACCTAAAAAATCCATTCTTGAATAAATGTGTTTCAAAGTCGACTCATTGTTAAAACTTCAAGTTAAATAACAAAACGGGCCATAACTCTAAAACTAAGCATTTTATCAAAAAAAACTGGACACGGTTTTGAAGACCAATATGTGTTGATTGACATAACTAAGAAATGACGGCAAACAGTATGAACTTTTTGACTTATACTTTTTTAAACAACGGGCATTGAAGGCGGTTAATTTTGAGGTTTTTCGAAGAGCATATCTTACAGAAAATTGTTGTATATAACAAAACATACACAGTCCTATTCTCTGTTATATAAGCTTTAAAATGATATATAATATGTCTATTATTATTGTAAAATGACGCGGTAAACAAACATTTAACTGAGAGCATGTGAAAGCACACCGCGAACGTGGACCGTAACCTTAAGTAACCATCACTTAGACGTTTTTGCTCAGTAAAATTATTTGGGTTATTATATTACTATACTACTCAGTCGGTTTTGCAGTTAGTAACTGTGAATGTATCGATTTAATTTGCTCGGTTATTTGCTGTATGAGTAACCACTACTCAGTGGGTTTTGCAGTGACTATAACATATAAGAGAGTCATATCTTTTCGCGTGACAGCGTTCAGCTAGTACAGCGGTACTCGTGCGAAGCGTTGTAAATTAACAAATAACTAGCATAAATTAGCATATTATTAGTGTCCTAGCGCCCTTGGTTATGTAGTATTTACCTGTATATTTTGCATTAGGAATTACCCTGTTAACGTTCAGCTTAAAATTATTCACTTCATTCCTCTTGTCCTGCGAGCAACATGACGGAGGATTGGGCTTGTGACAGCATTTGGAGTCGTATGCAGGCTGCACAGTTCTACAGCATTCTAAGAAAATAGAAACAAAATAGAAATAACACTAAAAGGTATTTTAATTTTCATATCGTATCAATAATAATGAATTATAATATAAAATAATAAATAAATATTTACAAAAAAATATGTAGTTTTCGTAGAAAAAAATGCCTTGTTGTTATAATGATAAAAATTTTTTTATAAAAAATAAAGTTAATCCTTGGAGGGGGGGGGGGAGGGGGTTCGATCCTAGCTCCGTCGATTCTGAACACGCTGCATTAACAGTACGCGCCACGCCAAAACAATAAATTAGCATAAAAATAATAATAGACCGATGGACTATGATATGCGGATGAATGACTAAAAGTTTGGTTATAACCGTGCAAGAAAATAGACCATTTAGTTTGTGGTATATAGTTGATAAAGAACAAAAGAAAGCAATGGGTTTAGTGTTTACTACTAACTATTAGTTTGCCTATCCTTTCACGGTCATATGAAAATCACTCTAGTTGCTTAGCGTGAAAGGGGTGAACCGTTTATAGTCTAGGGGCTTGTTTTCTCCCTCCCTCCGTGGTCTTTTGACTAGCGCGACGTTAGGATTTCTGTCGGGATAGCGCGGATGGGGTCGAAATCTTCATAGAATGTCTCGGAGGAATCGTCACAAATTTGTCTATTTTATTCCTCTTTTTCTTTTCTTTTTTTCTTTTCAATGCATATTCTTAATGTTGATTTTTTAAATTTCTTAACTTAAAATGATAAAATTCGTTATAATTATATTCAATACCTTTAAGGTTAATAAAGTATGGTACTCGTGAACAACAAGGCGGTGAATTGGGAACCTGACAGCAATTTTTAATGGGTTGACTGATGTGTTGACAACATGTTTGCTGCTGTGGTTGTGCATAGAATGATGGGTAACGACGATACATGTAATAAAATAGTCTCTTTTGTAATGCATGTTTATGATATATCGATGCTCTTGTATTCCCTCTGATTAACTGAAGCTTATTTTCCACATGCGTATGTCGACAATCTGAAAATAGATAGTATGCATTTAGATATTATTTGTATTTTTTACTATCAATAGCTAGACGTCACTTTTGGTACTGACTGAAGGGCAACAAACTCGTAGTTCACCTACAAGTGACTGTTGTTTTAGTTTATTAACATCTAAAAATGCTTGTTTTTTGCTTAGTGTTTGGATGTAGCATTTGAAAACGAATAGACAAAATAGAAGTTTCTTTAGAATACCAAGTGAAGTTACTTGAAGTTACTTCAGCTAGTCAAGCACTAAAGTTTCCAATGAAAAGTCACGTGATTGATAGTAATTATAAAGAATTCAGATATTTTAAGTTTAAACAAAGAAAATATTTGCTGCGGCAAAAATATGCTTGGCAACAATATAATAGAACAGTCTTGCACCTGTATTTTGCAAACACCTAATATCGTAAAATCTAATTGTTTACATACGTGTAACGCGGTTGTAAAGACCAAATATTCACATTGTTCACCCTGATGTAGCCCGAAAGCTTGGTGTGAATAAAATAAATACAGGCTGATGAAACGTGTTTTTTAAAATGAATATTAACACAACTTACAAACATTTGTTGAACTTAGTCTACTTATATTATGATTGCAATATTTATCACAGAGAGCCCAATACTCCAGTTTCGAGTTCTTCATTGCGCAGCCTTAGCCTCGATAGCGTGTGATATATTCTTTTGTATGTAATACAGTCCGTGGTAAGGAAGGGAATGCAAGCATCAACAAAGAATAGAAATACCTAGGGTGTTATTGCTGCTCTTTAGCAAACAATTGAGGCTTACTTGTTTGCTAATTAATCAAAGAGCAGCAATAACACCCTAGGTATTTCTATTCTTTGTTGATGCTTGCATTCCTTCCTTACCACGGACTGTATGACATACAAAAGAATATATTACACGCTATCGAGGCTAAGGCTGCGCAATGAAGAACTCGAAACTGGAGTATTGGATTATAATATTATATAAAACCTGCGGTTTACACTACTTGATTAAGGTTCATATAAATCCTCTTATACTTAGAGGATTATCCTCTGGATCAAACGAAATAACAATTACAAATGATTATTATTATGATATCATAACAGAGCATAACCGGCACAACTTTGACTTACCAATAGCAGGGGTTAACATCATAACAACAGTGATTATATGTGATATTATATGTAAAATCATTTTGATCTTGTATATGACATTACACTTCTATTTGTCCTATTAATAATCTATGGATATGGTTCGCTAGAACGTGATGTAATGGCAGTATTCATGGTAGGACAGGTTCTTTTACTCACCAATAAACAACCACAACATTGAGCAATTATTAAATCAAACATTTTATATTTCACATATCTATATCATGTACAAAATTAATTCCTACTTTTATGTAAATATGTATGCACTTTGTAAATTAAATATTCGAAGAATCTTAATTCTTGACACAGTTGGTTAGTGCGCGGCGTTCTGTGCGAAAGGGGGGGGGGGGGGGTGTTGTTTTGGTGACCAGTCCGTTTCCTTTTAAAGCAGCCAATTCAAAGGTGTCGTCTATTAGTCAATGCAGAATCGACCTGTGGCCTGGGCCGAGATAAGTTCCGCTTAGGAGCATTGGGATCGTTACATTTGACAGCGGTAACAATCCCAAACGCCTTTGCGGAACTTAACTCGACCCAGGCCTTATCTCTTTTCTACATTGGCGAATTATTTAGCATGCGTTTAATTAGTTTACCGGTTCAGTATTGTGTGGAAAATCACCGACAACACGTTTCTAACTTATTGAAACTACCGCTTTAATTTTAGATTACGATTCATACATTCTTTCTTTCATTCTCTGTCATTCGTACCACCAGTTTAATACAGGAAGGAAATCAGACAACATAAATGTATTTTCTAACGATATGGAATGAATACTAGCGTGCTGTTATGTTAAGGCATGCTATTATGTGTAAATTATACTCAAGGGAGATGTGTTTTGTAAAAATAGGGTCAGTTTGTTAAAGCGGATACTCGAAGGTATCTCTCTGTACACGCACGTTGTGTAACTTGTAAAATGTTTTCATTAACTTGATCTTCAATAATTGTCAATAAACGGGATACCAATTCCTTTATATATGTATTCTAGTGTAATGGAATTAAGTTAAAAATATGTTACGTTCTAAGATAGAATATAATAATACTAAACATCAGCATTATATTGGGATATTTGGGAGGTCCACCGTGGCATTACACCATAACTTGGATATGTTTCCAATTTACCAATCAAAGCACAAAGAATTTATACATTCATGATCACAAGCATCAAGACAAGACAAGGTTCTCAAATGACTTTATTTTAAACTACCATGCTCTTTACATGAGCATTGTTCTATAATTCATACTTCAGTATTTCATCTTTAATTTATGTTTAAACAAGTTTCAAGTCGAAAGCTTGGTGTCTATTTTATAATGAATTATTACGCAGAAGACAGGTAATCATCAAGTTTCAAGTCATCTCCAATTTTCACTGATTTTTTCAATCCAAGTGCTTCTTTAAATTTATTGTACTGATTCTTGAAAAAGTTGCCTGTTTTGGAGAATATTGATATCGATTGTTGGTTATTTTGGGAGCTTGCGATTTCTACATTGGCACCAAACTGTCCTTCCTTGTTACCAGCTCCCTGGTACTTGGCAGCTACCACGTGGCATGTATCAGAAACTAAAATACAACAATCAATCAATTAATGAAGATGTATTAGCGTCATAAAATGATAAAGTGGCATAAGGTTGCCATAACAACCAAGCAGGGACGGATCTAAAGGGGGTCTCTTCAGGTACCGAACACCCCCCCCCCCCCCCCCCCCCCCCCTAGCGCCGCAATTACCCCTATTTTATTTAATACATTTATGGACCGGACATCACTAAAACCTTAAGAGCACTTCATTGGCAATTGGGACACCCCCCTGAACAATTTCTGGATCCGCCCCTTCAATGCCAGAGGCTTTTGTAACAAAACGTTCAAAGTAGGTTTTATTAAAACCAAGAAGGAGGGGTTAGAAATAGTTCAAGATCAGGACAGTATGAAGGCTTTGTACAGCAAGATAGAAACTTCAACAGACATGCACCCATCTTTTTGTCGACTCAATCAATAAGAAAGCTCCAATCAATTTCACCCCAAAGGCCTTTTTTCACCATGACCGCGAGCCAAATATTTTCCCGTACGGCCCTCCAATTCAGTCAAAAGTACTTAAGATAACACAGTCAAAGACATCCAACAAGAACATACCTGATAAGGGGTATTTCAGTAGTAAGCTTTTATGTATTGGCTTTTTTTCAAAGTCCCCATTTGGTAGTTTTACGCCGACCCTTAAATGTTGTCCTCCTTCTATTTGACCCATGACAGCTTGGATGTAATACCTCTTACCTGCCACCATCGGGATTGGGCTCGACGGCCTGTGGTTTATAGCAAAACAATATCAGCAGAAATAGATCAGCTTCGAGCTCTTCATTAGAGTGGTTTTCATAAACCCTTGAAATACATTTTAGCGTAATTAGTGCTATTACATTCGAATGCTTTTGTTTTCTAATGTTTGAATTTGACTATTACACCCTAATAAGCAACATTTGTTTCACCGGTTTATGAAAACAACTCTAGTACCAGCGTTATCGTAATCGTTATTATCGTTTATTGTCGCTAACGTTAATGTTAACTTCATCATCGTCATTATCATCCTTATTGTAATTATCATCATCATCATCTTCATCAACTTTATCATCGCCACCATCATCAATTATACTATCATCATCATCATCATTAATATCATCAACATATTGTGTTTTCAGCACCATTATACTATCATCATCATTATCATCAATAACATTATATTTTTATCATCATCATCATCATCATCATCATTAACGTCATCACCATCACTATAATCATCATAAGAACTATCATCATTGTCATCATCCTTTTTATTATCGTCATCATCACTATTATAGTTTTCATTGTCATCATCATCATCATCATCATCATCTTTATTAGCTATATTAGTTATCATTATTACCCTTGCCAATTTTCTTTGCCTCTGTAACTTGGTATGTTTAGCACTTTTTTGCCGTTGTCAGGATTCTCATCACTGCTGACCAGTAACCAACAGCGATCGTCGCACGTTTCAAAAAACTCGTAGTCACCGGTTACTTTGGGAGCAAAATAAGCCGTCAATGTCTGAGCATAATTAGAGCCACGTACGTACACTTCCATTGTACTGAGCTCTTGGGTTTTCGTTTCGACTGGATTTCGGGGGTCGTTTATCAGTCTCTGAAGATCTCCTTCATGAATGTCATTCCAAAAATTGTGTTGGATCCCTACATACATAAGAGAGAATTGCATTGGTGGACAACACAATTATCACCACCGCCATCATTTTCAAAAGTTAATTATCATTCTTAGTAAAATCATTATTATTATTAATATTCTTATTCTTATTCTTATTCTTATTCTTATTCTTATTCTTATTCTTATTCTTATTCTTATTCTTATTATTCTTATTATTCTTATTATTGTTGTACGTTGTTGTTGTTGTTGTTGTTATTATTATTATTATTATTATTATTATTATTATTGTTGTTGTTGTTGTTGTTGTTGTTATTATTATTATTATTATTATTTATTATTATTATTATTATTATTATTATTATTATTATTATTATTATTATTATTATATTATCACCATGGTTATTTTCATCGTTATCATCATCATATCAATTTCAATTGCATGTTATCATGTTTAGTAAATTCATTATTATTATCATCTACATCGCCATTATCATCGTTATGATCTTCAGGATTTCAAAAGTATATTAAAATACAGCTATTTCAAAAACGTTGAATACTGAATAGTGCCTTCCAATACCAACGGGCATTGTGGGTATCGTTGGTTTGAACATAACTAGCTCGTATATTGTTTTGAATAGAATGCACTAAGAATAAAATGATTAATTATAATATATATTCTTTTAAACAATATAACATGAGCCTAAATACATTTCGGTCTTGCAATGCACTATTCAGTATTCAGTATTCTACATTTTTTTTAATAGCTGTAGACCTTGACCAAAGACAAGACATCACCTTACTCCATATATCACATCAAGATATGTAAGATTCCGGCATCCTGAGTTTGGTTGCATTTGGTTTTATTCTAATCAAGATACAGCCTCAAAAATGCCCAAAAATAGAAAGAAATACATTTCTTTGTAATTTTAGGCAGTTTTAAATGGCTGCAACTCACTCAATATCCAACCAAAAGCACAAAATCTCAGAAATCTTACATATCTTGAAGTGCTCTTTTGTAATATGAGCTTCATTTCTCAATTATACATTAATAAGGGAAACTAGTACCCAGTCCTTTACTCGTTAAAAGCCAATTTTATTTACCGTGTTCATATAGAGTAAAATTGGCCAGCCCGATTCCCAGTTTTGTAGATGCTTTCCAGACCATTTGAGTGAAGTGTTTTGCTAAAGGATCGTATTTAGGTGTACTGAAGTCGTAGTTATTCGATTCTTTATACCATTCGTCGACAGCTTTTTCGCACAATTCCCGCTCATCTGAATATATCAACATTTCATGAATATTTAAATTATAATTGTTGCTATATTAAAATCATCACATACTCTGGTTGATTCAGAATATATACTTGGTTCGTACGTTACAGGTTTGTTGGCTAGTTTTTTTGTTGGGTTGGTTGATCGGTTGATCGGTTGGTTAGTTGCTAGATTGATTTGTTGGTTGGTTAGTTGGTTGGTTGAATTAATTAGTTAGCATATAATATATGGTTATTTGGTTGATTGCTTCGTTGGTTGTTTGATTGATTCTTTGGCTTTTTGGTTGATTGTTAGATTCTTGCTCTTGGATGGCTTCTTGGTTGTTTAGTTAGTTGGTTGATTTGTTTGTTTGTTTGTTTGTTGGTTATTTTGTTGATTAATTCGTTTTTTGGTTGATTGCTTCGTTGGTTGTTTGATTGATTCGTTGGCTTTTTGGTTGGTTGGTGGATTCTTTGGATTGATTTTGGCTGGTTATAGTAAGTTGGTTGATTTGTTTGGTTGGTTGTTGGTTGTTTTGTTGATTAATTAGTTGGTTGGTTGAATTGGTTGGTGCCGTTTCTTGGATGGCGTGTTTGTTGGTCAGTTAGTTGGTTGATTTTTTCCTTTGTTAATTGGTTGGTAAGTTGGTTGTTTTATTGATGAATTCGTTTGTTGGTTGTTGGTTGGTGGATTCTTTGGATTGATTTTGGTTGGTTATAGTTAGTTGGTTGATTTGTTTGTTTGTTTGTTTGTTTGTTGTTTGTTGATTAATTAGTTGCATGGTTGGTTGGTTGGTGGATTCTTTGGAGGGCTTGTTGGTTGGTTAGTTAGTTGGTTGATTTGTTTGTTTGTTAATTAGTTGGTTGTTTTATTGATTAATTCGATTGTTGGTTGGTTGATTGGATAATATCTTACCATTATACTTTTCGCATTTCAATGAAAAACTGTACCCTGGTTTGACTTGGTCTTTAAAATCGTCAGAATCAGTTTCCAACTTGAAAAAAGTGGCTGCCTTTTCAGCGAAGATTTTAGCCTCGTTATTGAGGCCTTGGTCCAATGAAATTGAACTAGACTTGTGCAGTGGTCTTTTTGCGTTGTGATATAGAAGTGCTGCCTTCTGACAATCGGAATATTCTTTAAACGAGAAAAGATACGTTAAAACTACTACTGATAATCTATTCAGTATTCAAATTGCTGTAGTTCTTATTTAGTAATAATATTAGTAGTCTCAATGTACTTGACTTTCTCGGATTGTTCTGGCTATAAAATGATAGTGACTGAATAGCCACCAAATAAAAACTATTACCAGGTGATTAATTTCACGCGCGCACTTCCGGTTAGTATAAGCCAATCAAAAGCATTGCAAACAGTTCTAAGGTGGCGTCGTTCGGGAGAGAGTTGTTTCCCGTGTTAATCCTCTATAAATACGTCCTTACTATAACTTTAAAAAATGTTATTGGGACATATGCATAAAGGTAACCGAGATCGTTGCTGTTTCGAGGCGCCATTTTGGAACTGTTCGTTTTGACAAAAAATCCTTTGTGCGCGTCAAAGCGAGAACACCTGGCAGTAACTTATAGTTATATTTCATGGTTATAGTAGTTTCCCTCTATTTCAAAAAGGGATGTCAGAGTAAACGGCGTATAACGATTGCTCGGCTAAAAGGAACTGTAAGTTTTAGAAAGTAAATACTTCTGTCAGCCACATTAAGTGAATGAGACATATTCATTTTATCACAGGGAGGCCACATTGATTGAAACAATTGGTGTTGAGTCCCTTGTGTCCCCTTGCCATCGCTTGCATGCGTTTCGGAACGTTCCAAGCAAAGGTTTTCGCTCTCATGGGAATAAGCATGGCCACCGTGTGATAAAATATAATTGATTGGTTACGCTGTCAAACAGGCCTAACCACAATTCCTTTCGGTCGTGCAATCGCCATTTAAGTTTGACAACCTTTTTTGAAATGGCTGTACAAGGTGTATCACTGACCTACATAGCTTCCTTTTTGAACATTAAATGCAAATTTTTCATCCACATTACCAATCTCGTAAATGGCAACAACAACGAACCCAGCTGAAGAAAACAACAACAGGAATTATGACCACTTTCTCGCACAAAACAGAAAAGAATTATCAGCTCACAAATATACTATATTAAAATTTGCCATCTGGCTGAAACAAGATCTAACGTCAACAAAAATTGATGTATATATATTTCATCAGAGGCGGATCCAGAAATTTGTCAGGGGTTGTCCCAATTGTTAATGAAGGGGTCCTAAGGTGTTAGGGCGTGTCCGGTCCCTAATTATTTTAAATAAAATAGGGGTAATTGCGGCGATAGAAGAGGAACAATAGAAAATGGGAATGGGATTGTAAACTTGAGCAAAACTGATGGGATGATGTGATTTTTGACTGGGATCTGGTCCATTCATAAACTGGGAAATGGGATTCGGAACCCCCTTCAGGACCCTCCTAGAACGGTGTCCGGTGCCACTAGGGACAACCCCCTTGATCCGCCCCTGTTTATTGTTTTAATATTTTCTCTTACAATGATCTTCAAGCTGTGCTTTTGCTATTCCAAGCTTTTTCGATGATTTCCAGACTACTTGAGTAAAATGGCCTGTTTCTGGACTGTATCTGGGATTGTTAAAATCGTAGTTTTGTACCTCTTTGTACCATATATCGACTGCAGCCTTGCATACTCCAATCGTTGTATCTGATTCTAGTATGGAAATATACTTTTATTGCAAATTTTAAACGTTTATAATTGTGGTACCCCGGATGATGCGCGCGTAAGGCATCATGGGTGACACGAGGGAGAGAGGGATAGAAAACACACAAGTGTAGTTGTTTTACAGTTGTTTAAGTCTTGTAATTAGTCGGTTTATCTATTAAATAAAGACAAGGTGTAGACCTGGGCCGCATAATGACAGGTACAAGTCGATATTCAATTGCAATGTTTAACTATCGGGTTTCTTCTCCGTGTAACAGCAAAAGACTACAACTTAAACAATAAAACAAAGCTAGCATTTTCCAGTACTTTGGAGGTTGCTTAATCACTCAAAATAGCTAGAGTGGAACTCCGCTTCGCGTCGTGCCACTCATTACGCTATTTTTCGTGCTTAGCAACCTCCCGCGTGCATGTAGAACTGGATTTACGCACGCTATCTATGAACTATCACTTAAGGTAGTTCGGGACCCAGCCGTAATCACATAATTTCGTTTTTTAGCTTTTATTATGTACCGATTTGAAAATCATGGAAACGTTATGCATTCACAAGACAAGAACATCATCTCTGCAAAAAATCTCCTGAATTTAGACCCGCATTCACGAAAAATCAAGATTTTTCGTTAAATTCATGATTTTTTCGTGTTCAAATCGGCGTCGTTTTAGTGTCGATTTTTGGAACTATAATGCGTCACATAAATTAGTGTTTTGGGCAAGAATTACAAGTTAAACTGGTCATAATTAGCTTTACATCGATTCTAGAGATACTAGCGGACCAAAAAATGTTAAAGTTTGTTTCGATTATCTTATAGGGAACTAGTTACCAGTCCCGCGCGGACAAAAAACAGGTTCACGAAATATACATTTTAAAGGGTTTTCGTGCTATAACTCGGAAAAGAGCGCGGTGTCACCCCATTTTTATTATATATATGGATTTCCCTTACCAGAACTCTTCATTCCGTGAAATAAAAATGATATGGTTTTCGAGCGCAAAATGTGGTATTTTTCACATTTTGAGTTTATTTTTGCATCAAAATTCTCGACATGCACGTACTTTTCCGGGTATTTTTTTGCCCAAAGGATTTTCTTGAGTAAAACATGGCAAATAATATGTTTGTTAGGAAAGTGTCTTTCTTTTGCAAATGCTTGTTAAAAAGTTTGTTATCGGGAAAAATATAATATATAGCTTTTTATGTTTCAAATTCCGACAATTTTTGTCACAAAAAATGACCAAAATGGGCCCCAGTCTACCGCCCTTATCTCCGAAACGAGCACGGTGACCCATATTTTTTATTTTATTTTTGAACTTAACTTAGTTTGTTCTTTTTACATGAGAAGTTTCAAAAAGATCTAACGATAGAATCTATGACGCCCGAACTACCTTAAATGTGACATGATTTTTAGGTAATATATAGGTTAATTTGAAGTCACTCAATCACAATTGTGATATCTTACCTAAAAGATCTCGTTTGATTACAATATAATTGGACCTTCCTCGTAATTGTGATAATTCAATATTTCTTGAAGGTTTCCAGACTCTCGACAGATCATTGGCAAAACCTTGAGCCAATTCGTTGAGATCAGGGTCTAAAGTCATTGGCGGTGAACCGTGGATTTGTCTTTTGATATTATGTTCTGCAAGTCCTTTCTCTTGGCAATCTTTAAAACCTGATGTTACAAAAAAAACAATCAACCAACCAACAAATAACATGTACAGCTATCAAGCACACCATCTAACCAAAGTTTTTAGACTTTTAAAAGGCTTTTTATAGTTTTTTTAAAGGCTTTTCATAGGCTATTCATAGGCTTTTCATAGGCTTTTCATAGGCGTTTCAAAGGCTTTTCATGGGCTTTTCATAGGTATTATGTTTTTATATGTTTTTTAAAAGGGATTTTATAGGGATTTGGTCATTCTTACCTATTTCTCCGTCATATTTTCCCTTATCCACGTTTTCACTAAATTTTCCATCAATATTGCCAGCTTTTTTGTAAACGGCCACAACAACATAAGACTTTCCATCCGGCTCTTAAAAGAGTAACAACAACAAGAATATTAAACTCCCTCTTTATTCCGAGAAAAAACTCTTCATCGATAAAAGATGAGAATATAGGAAGGAAACTAGCTTGTAATGTGGCTCGGGAAATAATTAACTTGGACAGCTCGAGCCTAACCGGTTGTCTGTCATTTCAAACCAGTAAAGTTACCATAACCGTATGAGTCTCCATGTAAAGCATCCAAACGGTATCTGGAAGGTCGCGGGTTCGATTCGTGTCATTCCCTTGAGAATTGTTCTTTTATGATGAACGTGTTATATCATTTACATGTGAAAGAAACAATTCCCAAGGGTAGCATCACGTGATCTGAAGTGGCAGGGTAAACAAACAAGGAAGGTAAAGAGGTCTATTGGGAGTTATTTCAAATACAAGCCAACATAATAGATATATAATCAGCCTCCCCGCAGATAACTTCTTTTCTTCCTTTGGGCTTCCTTTTCTCAACCCATTCTCCCTCTCCCCTAATTTATTTGTTTTGCTTACTTGATTTGTCAGTAAATGTTTCTAGTCCAATTCCCAAATGAGTACTTTTTTTCCAAACAACTTGGGTAAAATGTTTTGTTTCTTTAGAATAACCAGGCGACCCAAAGTTGTAATTTTCCACTTCTTTGTACCATTTCTGCACCACCGTTTTACAATCAAGCTCATCATCTAGAGTGAGAAAATAGGCGAATTAGCGTATACTAAGTGAAAACTCTGACTCTTTTGTATAACAGCAGACATATATTTATGCTTTTAAAACTCATTAATAATTCATGGGAAATTGACAAAAGTGTTCACATCCGTGGATGAGGTTGTTTATCCCCTATAGATTCGTCCTTAAGTATTTTACTAAAATTGTCAAGATAAAAGTAAATACTGCCGAGAAAATTCAAGTGACGTTGAATTTTCTCGGCAATATTTACTTTTATCTTGACCATTTTAGTAAAATATTAAAGAACTTATAATTTTGGAGTCATAAGTACTATACAATATTCGTGTCCGATCTGTATGAGATATACAGCAGCTCATCTTGGACTAGCCATTGTATATCCCATACAGATCGGTCACTCATATTGTATATAGCACATAGAAATATACGTTTTTGTATAGAAGCAGACGTGTACTACACTCATGCACCTGGTTTAAAACCGGACACGTGAAAGAGATTGAGCCCCCACACTGCTCCTTTGTTTTCTTCAAATGTTGCGATGTTTTGCTTTTTCTTCATGAGTGCCTCAGCAAATACTTGTGCTATTGTGCTTAACTCCTTGTCTAATATCATTGATGGGGAGTTGTGGATCTCTCTTTTGGCATTGTGCTCACTGAGTGAACTCTCTTGGCAGAGTGCGAGGCCTGTGAATAATATAATCATTAGTAATCGCTACTGAGTCCCAAATGAGATATTCGTTAACACCCCTACTTATGGAGTTACTAAACATAGGCATATCATGATCGTCATCCTATGTTACTATTATCACCATCTTTGTCGTCATCATCTTTATATGCGCATTTGAATGTTTGTAAGGATTGAATTTGCGCAATATAAATTTATAAATTATTTATCATTATCATCTTTATCATCATTGTTATTGTTTTCTCTATCTTTATAAATTTAATTCAATTTATTTATTTATTTGTGCATTTTTTTACATATACAAGTTTACAATATATATATTTTTTACTATAGCTGATAGGCATGTTGTAATTTTGTCTCTATTTGAGCATTCTATTTTTTTTTATGCCTAGATGTAAAGTAACATATGGTTTTCAAGTTAGGGCCTAGATTTAACATAGACCTAGACCTTAAATTCGAGTTAGGGCCTAGATTTAGGGCCTAGATTTAACATCACCATCATTATTATGATCATCGATCTTCATTATCAACCATTGTCTTTATCATCAATCATCTTTTCATCGCCACTATGATATTCATCAATCATCATAACCACAACCATTTACATTATAATCATTATCATTTGTTATTACTTGAAACCGAAGTCGTTGGGGAGGTTGCTATAGTTGTTGAGATTGGTGAGATTGGCGAGGTTGGTGAGGTTGGCGAGGTTGGCGAAGGGGTTGAGCTGCATGGCGTCTTACATATCTGTCCACCTGAGGCAGGGAATATAAAATCATACATTAAGATGTACTACATAATGTGATAAGATTATATGCCAAGTACTCAGTAAATACAGCGGTTGACAAGGGTTTGTCGCTCATAAAATCGAAGGTTTTCATGAAAATCTAAATTGATATTGGCGCTTCAGTTGATAAATAATATATTTAGTTTATTTTTTTGGGGGGTTAATTCTTCTTTGTTAGCAAGGGAATTTATTATATATTTTTATTGATTACTAACTAAATTGATATTGGCGCTTTAGAATGTTTTAATCAAAATTATTCTTGTTGTACAAGACACATGTGTTAGCAAGGGTATTTTTTAAATATTTTTTATTGATAACAACACGGATTTTTTTTCGTGTTAGCAAGGGTACTTTATATTTTTTTTATTGATAACTAACTTGTTTTTTGTTGTTTTTGTTTGTTTGTTCTACGTGTTAGTAAGCGTATATACCTGCTGGGTTTTCTGCATCAGGGATCAGTTTGACATTCAGTACAAACTTGTGTCCAGTAGAGCTAGTCATGGAGATATTTCGTTGTTCATTGCCCTTCATTCCTACATGAACACAGCAAGTATGGTGTGGGGAGGCGGTAGTTTGTGGCTGGACAGTACCGCAGCAACCTGACAGTTGATGAAAAGGATATTAAAGCATTATCAACATTACACCCCCTCTATCCACTGCTCTCGTCATCACTGTCATCATCAATGTTATCACCTCCTCCACCACCACCACCACCACCACCACCACCACCAGCACCACCACCACCACCACCAGCACCACCAGCACCAGCACCACCACCAGCACCACCACCACCAGCAGCAGCAGCAGCAGCACCTCCACCACCACCTTCACCGCCACTATTTCCATATGATGATCAATACCACCACCTTCATCATCAACTTCAAAGACACCCACTACCAATACTTCCATGGCCATATCATTATCACAATTATTGCCAATTTATCACCATCAACATATTCACAATCACCATCCCTACATCCACATCACCACTTCCACTACTGGAACACTATCAATATCTTCATCAACGCCACAAACATTACCGTCATCATCAACATCACCACTACCACTGTACTACTGGAACACTATCATTATCTTTATCAACGCCACAAACATTACCGTCATCATCAACATCACCACTACCACTGTACTACTGGAACACTATCATTATCTTCATCTACGCCACAAACATTACCGTCATCATCAACATATATGTGACCATCATTTATATTATTATCTTCATCATCATTACAAACATCACCTTCTTCACCACCTCCATCTTCGTTTCATTATCATGATATCAAGATGTCACCTTACAGAGATGTTCTGACATAAAACAGTACCTTGAAGAGACATCTGGTATGGTACACGTGAGCAACATGGTGGCGATTGTGGTGTTTGACAGCAATTTGTTGATTGACTGGACTGTGTCGATGCTGGTATTATGGTATGCTGTGGCTCTGAATTTGTTTGGCAACATGTGGGAGGATTAGGTAGTTGGCAACACGAATTTGGATTAGTATAGCCATATTGGGTACAACATCCACCACCTATTAATATAGTTAGAATCAAATAACTAACGTAAGTCAGATAGATAAGTCAATAAGCAAGATAGAATAGAAGTAATTAAGTTAGTAATTAAGCAGGTAAGGAAGAAACAGAATAAAAATACGGAAGAAGAAAAGGAAAGGAAAGGAAAGGAAAGGAAAGGAAAGGAAAGGAAAGGAAAGGAAAGGAAAGGAAAGGAAAGGAAAGGAAAGGAAAGGAAAGGAAAGGAAAGGAAAGGAAAGGAAAGGAAAGGAAAGGAAAGGAAAGGAAAGGAAAGGAAAGGAAAGGAAAGGAAAGGAAAGGAAAGGAAAGGAAAGGAAAGGAAAGGAAAGGAAAGGAAAGGAAAGGAAAGGAAAGGAAAGGAAAGGAAAGGAAAGGAAAGGAAAGGAAAGGAAAGGAAAGGAAAGGAAAGGAAAGGAAAGGAAAGGAAAGGAAAAGAAAGGAAAGGAAAGGAAAGGAAAGGAAAGGAAAGGAGGATGGTCGAAAGATGAAAGGAAGGAATACAAGGAAGAAGTATATGGAATTCGAAGAAACAAAACTACAAATTATATCATAAACTAAAACAAACTCTATCTATTATATTATTAACCCTGGCTTAAGATAGAACGTTAATCAAATATATACAGTGTAGTTAAAGGCTTTAGAAACTGAAAACGTTATAAAACGTTAGCAACAGGTGAAAGGTGACCTCGCTACTGACCTGCTAAGTATTGTCTCCTGCTGGCTCTACGGGAATGGACGATGTTAGACTTTTTGGTGTGTTTATGATGTTTTCCTTTCACATGTCGACAATCTGGAAGACAAAGTAATATATTGGCAAAAATTTTAATAGAGCAAATGCAGTTACACTATCAAATGTAATCTAAGAAAGTACTAACAAATAGTGACTATTTTATCACTATCGCTCAACCAGAACATCTTGAGACAAAAGAGTAATACACAAGAAACCTCATTATCCTTTGTTTTATTATTTATTCTGGGTGAATAGTAGCAACAATTAGTCACTAAATAGTGAATATTTGTTAATTTACTTGATATTATTTCATGGTTTAATGGCATTTGCTCAGATACTTTATTCGAAATATTTCACAAGTGAACAGTGGACAAGTATGAACTTGTAGATTAGCGGTAGACCGAATGACCGAGTCTCTCGAAAATGCTTTTTGATATATCACTTCTTTTAAAAAGAAATGAATACTCTTCTTAACAAGACAAATACATATATAGCAAAAATATAATCCGATTGTACATTGTTAATACAAATATTAACAAAATTCCTAGTCCTAGTAAACAATCAATATTCATTTTTTTAAATGCCTTCAGTCCAATGATTACTATTCATTGTAATTAACATTGAAATATTCACGACTTACCGATGACTGCCATCAAAGTTAAGGTAATAGCAATAATCACCAACACCTTCATCTTGAATGACACCAAGCGAAATGAACAGTAGAGGTGTTATTTACCTATTAATAATCTATCATTGTTTTATGTCGTAACAATAGCAAGAGGTATTGTATTCATGGTAAATAACAGGTTATTTAGTCTACATAGACACAGGTACTGACCAATAACGGTGAGGGGATGACAGCAAAAACAAATTAAAAAATAAAAATTTTCAATGAGCACGATTTCTAACACCCCAAAAAAACACTTTCGACCATGTTTTTGAGAATCTTTTTTTTTCTCTCTTTTGTTATTTATATATTTTCTATTCGTTCTCCTTTTGTTCGTCTTTTTATTGCTTTTTTATTGCTACCAATAAATAAATGTCTTATAAAGAGTTTATGTATTTTACATAAAAATGTCTTAATATTAACGGATTCTAGAATTTTGACCAAAGATTGTAGGTGCCCGGCTTTATGTCTTTTCTTTTTTTGCTCTGTATTTACACTTATAATACACTATATCATGCTAATATCGGGATTCCTGTGGTATGAGATAGTTTTGAAGTATCGCATCACATACTGACGTAATTTACAGTAACTCGATACGAGGATTTACTGTAATCTGTAACGCACTCGCTAGTAACCGTCAATAAAAATTTTTAAACCCACTATCGAGTTACTGTTAATTACATCAATATGTTACATGATACTTCAGAACTATCTCATACCACAGGAAACCCGATCTTAGCATGATATAATGTATAGTGTTTTGATTATATTGATCAATATTCTGAACTATGTTCACACCAACATTGAAAAATCGAAAAACGAGAAAAAGTTAAAACAATACAGTTTTTAAGTCAAACTTACTTAGAGAGTTTTTTGATAAACGTCTGACATGTACAATGTTAACCTTTTTAAACTTATTAATTGTTCATAAGGTAATCAGCCAACAAGGTGACTCAAATAAGGTCACATGATGCACTTTGAAACCCCGGAAAGTCTGCTCCGAAGTCCTTTGAAATGATTTCAAAGTCCTCCGTACTTAATTGGAATAATCCTAGGGTGTTTTATTCTACTTACCTTTTCATAAATATACTTTGGTGACACTTATAAAATGTAGAAATATAAGCCCAGAAAAACATAGTTTATCTAACTTTCTTTTTATGAAAGAGACAGCACACAAAATATGTGTCGATTAATAGGTTAGCCTCAAGTTGCACGATAATTTTTTTAGCATTGCTCGTTTTTTTCTGATTTTTTTTTCTGTACATGATATTTTTTTTCAAGCCGTTTAAATTTGAGCCGTCTAGGATATATTTTATTTTCGGTACCCGTGCATCCCCTACATCAACTATCCAATGTGGTCCGTCCCTTACCGAATAGTCTTTATTCAGTCACTATATCCTTCAACGAAAAATATCAAATACAAATGAAAACAATCCTTCGTTACAACATTACTTATCTTCGAGAGTGACTTATAGTCATTTCTTTAAGCAGTATTATCATAATTGGTACCTTATTGAATTAATGATATTGCTATTCAGTATAGTAATATAGTTATTGCTTCTCCACAATTTCAGTTTTCAGTTTCTTTTTCAAAAATGAATGGTTGGATCATTGCCATCCATTGATAAAATTTGAACACCAAAGTAAATAAACAGGTATTAATTTTTTCTTTTTTTCTACTTTGTCATAAGTAATGGGCAAAGATGAATTTATTCAACGCCGGCATCTTGACCTACAAAGTAAATTTAATAAATTTAGTTTCATCTTGGGACCCCTGCTTACTCAAATTATGCCCATAAGCCGTTTCTTTAAACATATGTCAGTTGTTATTTCAATTACTTTTTCAATGATATATCCGCCAAGAGATAAAAAATGTTTAAAACTGTTAACATGCAGAGTAACTTTAATCAGTTTTATTAGTTTCATCTTTGGATCCCTGCATACTCAAATTAGTAAAAAAAAATGTATTTAACCATATGCATGCGGTTAACGTTTTTAGAACAATTAATTGTTCAATTATATATCCACCAATAGATAAAGACTGTTTAAAACTGTTAATACTTAAAGTAACTTTAATCAATTTCTTTTACACATTTGGATCCCGGCCTGCTTACTCAAATTCTTTAAAAAAAATGTATTTTACCATATGAATGCCGCTTAACGTTTTTTAAAACAATTCCTTTTTCAATAAATAAATAACGAGCGTGACCCTAAAGTAATTAGTTTCCTAGAATATATTTATAAAACAAATATAATTATATTTTAAAAAGGGTATTTGAATAAAAGCCAGAAAATGTAAATTGCTGTCCAAAGATTAGTAAGTAAAAGATTTCGCTCGATCTTTTAGTCGACGAAGTTTTAATGTCCGAACATTAGTGAGTAACACATCTTAATACGCCATTTAAGTTTATATTTGTAATTTAAAAAAGGATTTACGTGCGAAACATTCTTGTTGGTATTTCTCGACGATCTAATGGAAGCGGGATTGATCGTCACATCTGTTCTTGTAGCGAGTACAAACGCTGCTGTCATCTGCATGGTGATTTTTATCAAAGAACTCAGGACCTTTACAAACTACTTCGTACTGTCTCTAGCTGTATCTGATATGCTGACGGGAGCAATGTTTCTACCTTTGCATATAGCGCCTGATCAGTCTGTAGTGTCCGGCTATTTTATATTTTTCATTTTAAATAGTGGAGTCATGAATATTTGTGCAGTAACATGGGACAGATATGTTGCAGTTATGTATCCCTTTAACTACAAAGCCAAACTAGAAAGGTACTACAGGAAAATACTAATCATTATCTGGGTGACGGCACTGCTGTGGCCCCTCATTCCTTTGGCTTGGAAAGCAGATCCACATTCTGTGTATCACAAATCGTTTATCATCTTGTCATTAGTCATATTCGTATTCATCCCTTGCGTTTTTATCATCGTTGCGTACGTACGTATCTGGCTACGTCTACGATCTCATGCAGCAGAGATGAAGAGAATGAACATGACAAAGGAGCAAAAAGAAGGAGCAAGGCGAGCATCACTTGAGGGTAAGACGGTAAAGGTGTTTCTTGTTGTGGTGTCTGTGTTCCTGGTCAGTTGGCTTCCTGTCATCTACATGACTGTGGTAACCACTGTTCTGGACAGACCAGATCTTGTTCCTGATTCGCTTCGTAATGTATCTCTATTTACCATTGCTGGATCATCATTGGTTAATCCCATACTGTATGCTCTTATGAAAAACGACTTCAAGACAAAGATCAGAAGCAAGGTGAATGCACTATGTACAAACTGATGTAATTGTTGGACAGACGCAAAAGCACAGGAAGCCCCAACTCATTATCTGACAACATCGAAAAACAGAAAAACATCATTGAAAAATAAAATTACAAAATGAAAAATAAAATTACAAAATGAAAAGATACGTTTCATGTGTTTATTTAATTCATTTTAATCATTTCTAAACGTTTAAATGACGTTGTTGTTTTTTTGCGTTTTTTTAATATCTGCTCTCTCCCTTACTATAAAGTAGAAAAGGCTGGAAGCTTTGCGACTAAAAAAATCAAATTGCCGGTACATTTCGAGCTCCAAACATACCTTTCGTTTGTCCAAATTTCTAATGATGCTTGTTATGTTATGCACATGTGGCGACTGAATAGAAATCGAAACCAAAAGTAAATATAAATACACTAAAAACCCGCGAGTAAGAACCTACATTCAAGTGCTTTAACCAAATACGGGTCAATTCAACCGCACAATGTAAATATGTGTTCATGTCTATGTTTTCCCTTGCCTTTTACGGTGTAAAAATACTCTGATAATATCTTTTTGATGGCTTTGTTAGTAATTTAATGTATCACAATTCTTAACCATTATTCTTAGTTTTGTATATATATTGAACTACTATTTATATTACTATAATTTTAATATCCCTAGTTTTTTATATATCATATATATTTTTACTCATTATATTTATCATTATATTATATTACATTATATTTGTAAATTGATAGGAAGATCCCTTCTGGGGAGTATCAATAAAGTTTATTGTATTGTATAGTATTCAAATCGGCACATTCTGTGGCGCTGGCGGTCATTTCGTTTTGCTTAATCCTCTCAGACAAACACCAGCTGTTAAACTCCATTAGAAAAGTCACGTGATTGGTAGTAAAGAATGTAATATCTAAATGATCTTGCTCAACATCAGTAAGTAACGTTCTCATTGACAATGCGTATGACAGTTGCACTTTCTGCATTGCTTGCTTATTGTTTATACAAAGATTAACGCCAAAAACTTCGTAATATCCACAACGTCAGGCACTCTCTCTCAAAAACGGTGTATATAAATACACCATTGCCTCTTTCCACAAAGATAACGGTTTAGTTTGGTCAACCGTATTTCTCGACGATTTAATGGAAGCGGCATTGATCGTCACTTCTGTTCTCGTAGCGAGTACAAACGCTGCGGTCATCTGCATGGTGATTTTCATCAAAGAACTCAGGACCTTTACAAACTACTTCGTACTGTCTCTAGCTATATCTGATATGCTGACGGGAGCAGTTCTTCTTCCATCGCAAATGGTGCCTAATCTGTCTGTAGAATTTTATTTTGTATTGATAATTTTAAATAGTGGAGTCATGAATATTTGTGCAGTAACATGGGACAGATATGTTGCAGTTATGTATCCCTATAAGTACAAAGCCAAACTAGAAAGGTACTACAGGAAAATTCTAAGCATTATCTGGGTGACGGCATTACTGTGGACACTCGTTCCTTTGGCTTGGAAAGCAGATGCGCATTCTGTGTATCACAAATCGTTTGATATCTTGTCGGTACTCATATTCGTATTCATCCCTTGCGTTTTTATCATCGTTGCGTACGTACGTATCTGGCTACGTCTACGATCTCATGCAGCAGAGATGAAGAGAATGAACATTACAAACGAGCAACGAGAAGGAGCAAGGCGAGCATCACTTGAGGGCAAGACGGTAAAGGTGATTCTTGTTGTGGTGTCTGTGTTCCTGGTCAGTTGGCTTCCTGTCGTCTACATGACTGTGGTAACCACTGTTCTGGACAGACCAGATCTTATTCCTGATTCACTTCCTAATGTATCTCTATTTACCATCGCTGGATCATCATTGGTTAATCCCATACTTTATGCTCTTATGAAAAACGACTTCAAGACAAAGATAAGTAGCAAGGTACATGGACTATGTACAAACTGATGTTATTGTTGGACAGACGCAAAGGCTAGATGAAGCAACCTAAAATGGAGGGTTACGCTGACTTACACGATCTTGTTTTTCAAATATAAAACTGTGTGCGATATTGTTTTGGTAAAAGCGCAACACCTACCATCGCACCGAATTCTATTGTCTTTTTGGACTTTTACTAATTAAGGCTCGCAAATTAATCAAAATAGGCATAATTGGAAAAAATTATCGACATTGATAGTTCTAATTGGTTGTTTGAACGTCTCTCATGGGAATGTCACTGCTAAAGTTCTGAACGGTTGACATAAGGATCATTTTACTTGTCCGACTTAAGCCGATTTATTACCGAGAACAAAGGGAGTAGGATTTCTTAATTAGAGTTATTACAAATCGCAGCTTAACTTATTACACAGCATAACGTACTTAAAGTCAGCCGCAAGAGCAATGAGCTCAAATATTCAGCTTAAAAAAGAGAGTCTTATAAAAAAGTTTTTTGTAGAAGTAAAGGGTGCTTGGATTACGATGTTAATTTTGCACCCCCTACCTAAGTTTAACCTGTTATTAAAACCCACAAATTACAGTTGGAATATTGGCTCCCCACAAAAAATGCCGATTTTTGACAAATTTGAGCTCAAAAAAGAGAGTCATAGTTATTGACATTAATATACAAATTAGGTAATACCTATTATTATATCCACACTCACTAGATATGAGCAATCTCGCGCTCTGATTGGCTCCCTACTACTAGGCTATCACCTCATATACCGTGGATAGAAGAAAACAAACAAAATGGCGGAGCGTTTTGTCGAACTGAGCGAAGAAGAGATGAGGGCGAGAGGTCTAATTGTTTTAGTATAAACATCGATTAACATCGATTAACATCGATTAGTATCGGTTTAAAGGAGAATCGTTACAGGTAATAATACAGCTCATTTTGAAAATAATTAATATCGAATGTCAGGTTTAAAGAAACAGAGAAAAGGGAAAGAAGATAATGAAATAAAGCATGCATGGGGAGTTTTATTAAATTTTATTGAACGTTAACATTCTACATCATTGTACATGTACACTTTGCCCGGAATTAATAGTCAATTGTGTTCAACTCCAAAGTTAAATCAGCTGAAATGTCAATGAAAATGAAAGTCAACGAAACATCTTACATTTATGAGATTTATTGTAATAATATCTGATAGATGTCCCAGTATCATGATGTCTAATAAAGAGTAAATAAACAAATAATTAACACTGTATGTAGGAATTTATAGCACTATCATAATAACTGTGTAGCCTGCTTTCATGCAGTCACACCGCTATTTCATAGGTAGGATCAGCTGTTGATAGATAATAAATTAGCGAAATAGCTATAGGTATTCGTTACCTATTTAGTGGTTTTATTTCTTATAATCTTGAGACTACAATTTCGGATTTCGTATGACTGTACAACCTACGGTTCCGTGCCGTGACCGTGCCGTAATTTGTATAAGAAGATTCGAAGTTTCTGCCGTGACCATGTCGTGCTTTCACGGCCGTGCCGTGTCCGTGCCGTAGTTTCTATAAAAACATTCGAAAAAACTGCCGTAACCAATCCGTAGTGTTTTGTTAGGCACACGAAAAACTCTCTAAATTTAGTTTGTACCATGCCGTGCCGTGTCCGTGCTGTTTGCACAGTCATACGAAAATCCGCTCTATTTATATACTAGTTAAATACTATTTTGTAAAAAAAACTAGTGTGTCAATTAAACAATCGCAAATAAAGCAATTTGTAATGTGTCCACTATTTTTCAGAAAATGTTTTCACCGATTTAGTGAATGCACGCTTAGACTACTCTTTGTCTCAGTCTTGGTTTCGCAAAAAAAAACCGATGTTAATCGATGTCAATCGATACTAATCGAAGTAATTAGTGGCCGAACTTTGTGTGACTATCGATTAATCATCGATCAACCGATGCTTATCGATATCAATTAGGTAATTTCATCAATTAGGATAATTAAATAGGGTAATTTTACCTAGTAGGGGACGTCATGTTCTTTTGTCATCTTACCTGCCTTGGCGAATTGTTAAATAAAATAAATAAATAAATAGATTGATATCGATTTTTTGATTAGTTTTCGATCATCGATCGTCATCGATTAATTAGGCCGGGTATCTAGAGAACACACGAATGGAAGGGGTGGCGATCTCAGAGTTTAAGATCTCTTCGTCAATAAAATGTAGCTTACCAACAATCTGAACAATCTGACGAGTAAAGAATGCTAGATTCCCGTTGTAATGGTACATATTTCGGTCGAAATAGTCCATATTATCATCGGTATTTCACAGCTTTATTTACCGTAATGACACTCGAAAATTACATGTGATTGGTGAAAGGCATGATGGGACCACAGGAAGCCCACAGCCCATCATTAGAAGAGATAACTGCTGACACATTGATCAAGGGCTCGTCTAAAACGCGACGTGAAGTAGTGGAGAAACTCGCAGCATTTTAAGACCTGTGGGCCGCTACCGCAGGCCACAGGTAATTATTTTAGTTATGTAACCGCAAAAGACAACTACAAAATCATAGATATAGGTGGAACGGACTTTTAATTTTATTTACTTTATGAGCAAATAATAATCTGCGATATACATATTTTCGATAAAAATTCAAAAATCTTATTTATCACGCATACAACGTACTATATTTTTTAATAATTTTATGCTCAAATTATGAAAAAGGTATTTTGTGTGCATAATGAATTATTGACTAAAAATCCAATCCAACCCAACCCATTTCTATTTTTACAGCGGAAATCGTTGCATCGCGACCAGCCATGTAAACCTCGGTTAGGATTTTGGGTTTTTCTGAGCAGCCAATCACATCTCGGGGCGGTACTGACATTGTCTGCAAATTTTTTCTGGAACCTACTACAGATGTAAATATCAAAATTTCACGATTAGATGCGTGCGAATGTGTTTGGAAGCAGTACTTGATTATTTATTAAGTTATCAGAGTACTGTAATTCCTATAAAAGGACTAGAGAATATGCTTTACACTACAATGGAAGGGTGATCTACATGTCTAGACAAAAACGGAGCACGAAAGAAACTTTGCACGTCGGTCAATTCAAACTTTCGTAAAAAATATAAAAATATTGTTTCAAGAAAACAGATCAATTGAATATTGAATCATGCCTGCATGTGCTGAGTGCAAGACAGCTATTTTAAAACTCGATTTCCCAACCGACGGAGAAGAATCAGTCATCGCTGTGTAAACAAATTACCCTATGTACTGCCAAAATAATCCAATTAGTTGAGCAGACGAGTCCACAAAGGGGCCGCGGGTTGTTTCCTACCCCTGTCTCTTTAGGTGAATGGAGGGGCGAATTCGATTTTAATCCAATTAGTGTTTGGCTAATAAATAACGAATATTCGCGACAGCACTTGTTGAACGGTCAGTACAGCGGCACACAATCTTAGCGTTCAAACGACCGTTGTTGATATCGTCAGTGTGGTGGAATACAGCACATTATCGTGATTAAAAGCGGACAATTACACATTTTCTGGACAATTTTTGAGATAAGTAAAACTTAATTTATATTCCTAAGTCCAAACATTTCACAATGCACTGAACTTTTCGTTTTGGCGCCCTTGCCCTACCTAACTGAGATCACCTTTTAAAAACTTTTTAAATGTATTTTATTACACGAAATTGAGTAATTTTGGCCTGTTTTCTTTGTAAATTACCTCATTAAATACGCTTTGCCTGATTGAACTTCGCGCTCAAACAGCAGAAAAGACCCAGATGTGTCCCAGCATTCTGTGCGATGATCAACTATCTAATGGTCCGTCCCTAACTAATTAAAGTGCTGATAACCCCTAAAAACTGACCAATTTCATCAAATTCTAGACATCGAAAAAATTTAAGTGATATATGTCCCATGTCATTTGGATAAATATTGGCTGAGTTATACAGGTTTGAAAGTGCCGTTTTGGAGTTCCTGTGCAAGGTAGCACGTGAGTTGGGAGAACTAGGTCGAGAGTTTTTCCGTGACGTCAAAAATTACTCTGAGCTTGCGTATGCGTTTTAAAGCGACTTGTTGAAGCATGGTTGAAGTTGTAAGACGCAATACAAGTCGAACACGGTTTTAGAAAGTATATTTCAATTGGTATTAATTCTTCGTTTATTCTCAAAGTTGATTTTGACAGTTTTACCTGGTAATCATTTACGGTGATTCGACCCAGACCCAAAAATCCCGGCCAGGGCGTGGCCACTGTAATATTTAAAACTCTGTAGAATATTCCCAATGGCTTCAAATCAAATTCTGACAAAGGTAATTATTTATTGGAGGCTTGTACATTTCTCTAGTTTTTTTCCAATTCTAGGGGTTATAAGCACTTTAATAATTTTACCACAACTATAAAATGTCTCGCACGCTTATTGGTTGAAAACCATGTTCGATAAGAGGACAGACCCATGAAAATGACGCCATTTGACGCTTTCTCAAGCTTTTTCAAATGTGAAAAAAAATTGTGTGACATCTCACGCACTGATTGGAGGATAGATACCACGTGTGCTGACGAAACAACGTCACGCAACATTGTGCAAATTGAGGGAACGTTTGTCATCAACACGATGATTTTTTTGTCTAAAAACTGTGATAAAAGCTCATTTCTGGATAAACCCTGAATGGAAAACACTTTTCTGTAAGTAAAAAAGTATAATAAATGTCCTCATTTAGTTTTCGTCTCTTTGATTTGATGCAGTTTTTCAGTCTTTCTGTCCAACAAAAACATACTCAAAAACGTAGTTTGATAAAAAAATATTCCTTTTGAAAACCTAAGTTTTGTACTAGCTTTAACTATATCAAGGATTGTGTGGTTGTTGACTAATTTGATTTTGAATTCTGTTTTGCGAAGAAATTGTTTTATTTGCGTTAGGGTTCCTGTTCCTTTTGTTCTTGGCGACACTGCATACCCACTGATGCCATACGTAATGAAGGAATATGCTGGTGGTGGTGCTACTGCACAAGGGCATGCAATATTTTGGTTTTTTCTTGTGCCGAGCAAGAATGGTTATTGAATGTTCTTTTGGCCGATTGAAAGGCCGATTTGGTACATTGCGAAGAGCAATGGACATTAATTTGGGAGAACTGCCATAAGTCATCTATGCATGTTTTGTTTTACATAACTTTTGCGAACAAAATAATGAGACTGTGATGACATAGTAGCGGTTGTCATTGCATATACGACAAAGATGACCCCCAAGGGGTTTTAATTTAGGGAGCAAGAGAATAAGCGCATTTCTTTTTAGGGAACAAGAGACTAAAATATGTGAAATCAATAGTTTTTTGGGATCATGGGAACATAAGGTAAAACACTTTAGGGACACAGTTATTTTACTTATGGGGAACAAGGGAGAAAATGCAAAAAGATCAAGGAAATATGGGAGATTGCACCCCCCACCCCCCTCCCCCCTCCTACCTTGGAGATGCTCAAAGATGCACAGCCAAGTGTACAGCATAGCTACAGATTGAAGTGAATTCAATGAGACTCAAAATGTTTAAATATAATAATTTATAGCATTTGATTTTCAGGGGCATTAAGGCATGGCTCTCGGATGATTGACTGTTTAAGCATATCTTGGCAAATTTACAATAAATCGTCATGAAACTTGGCCAGTGAATGTCTTTTGTCAATTTAAGAAATCTAAAGCCCTTGGTTGCCATGGAAACTGAGTCACGTGACTTCTAGGTCGCAATCTTGGATTTTTAAATGAGCCGCTTGTGTTTGTACTGAAACACCTTCAAAAGTCATGAAAACGTGCATGAATATTGATATATATAACATCAATATAGATCTAATTGAATATTGTGGTAATTATTTTCATATATATGTCTTTTAGTACTATTATTTTTTAGAATTCTTTTATGTTTTGAAAAAATTAAGAAAATTTATAAAAAATCAATTAAAGATATTTCCCAAAATATCCAATTATATAGCTGTTACAAATATCAATACTTGTGCGCTTTTTTCACGACTTTTGGAGGTGTTTCAGTATGTACGCAAGCGGCTCGTTTAAAAAAATTTAAAATGGCGACCACGTGGTCATGTAACTTGGTTTCTATGGCAACAGGGATTTGGAAATTACTTGGTTTGGTGAATTACTACTAATGGCTAAGTTTTGTTAATGTAACTGGAAGTCTAACAGATATATGAATAAATAACTGATTTTCAAATATTTCCACAAAAAGCCATGCCCACTTTGTACTCGTTTATCACTGTAAGAAGTAATTCTACTTCATTATCAGTCGAGATAAATGCTTCCCTCTGGCTACTAGTAGACGTTTGCTTGGATTTACTTTGTTTGGAAGAACTAGACATTTTTTTAGCGAGCAAAAGCGACGTTTGTTTCCGTTTGTTTACAATTTTAAAATTCGCGCTAGCGGGAAAAGACCGGAGATATCACAGGCGTGTCTATTTGAGCATGCGCATATTGTCAAACTTATGTCACGCCATTGTTTTGATCGTTTTTGAGCGTATTAATTAGTGGACGGTCGAAAACCAAAGCAAAACGTTAGTGTGGACGCGAATCGATCGATGCGTTTTCAGATCAAACGAAAACGGATCCAAATGAAAACGCACTATAGTGTGGACGGGGCCTTATTTTGCTGAAAAAGACAGATAATCGAAAGAGAAAATACGAAAGTCAAAATTCATACGTATCGTCATACGTAAGTCAAAATGCATACGTATCATCATACGTAAGTCAAAATTCAATCGTATCGTCATACGTAAGTCAAAATTCATACGTATCGTCATACGTAAGTCAGAATTCATTCAAAACACATCGAAATGCTCCAATGTTTTTGTCAATTTCTCCCTTAAGACTTTTATTTTAACGGCTGAAAATAGCATAATATTAGTACTAAAACGTAGGAATTAAGATAAGTTCACGAATAGTTTTTTTTCTAAGCTTAAAATTTAAAAATCTGGCTTTCTCAATCAAACTGAAAAATCGTCATGACGTGTTCACTAAAGATCAAAATGCTGTGCTTGTTTGTCATATTTTTTCAAGTATTTGTAAGTTACGATTCAAAGAAAAGCATTATATTTAGTACAAAGCTATTAAAAGAAATAGTAGAATCAAGAAACGTTTTCAAAGTTGTCAAAACCTGCACTTATCGCTACTAGTGGTCTATCACTTGATACTGAGAACATTAGTAGAGTAGCCAGTAAAAATGCAATATTCGTGATAGACCACTAGTAGGTTTATACTACTAATAATATCAAATACAAAAGGAAACAATAGAGTACAAACACTAAAAGTGTGCAACCGCATAAATACCACTAAATACTGCTAAATTATGCAAATTCTTTTGTTCTCTATTGTTTAATCAACACTATTTAGTGGTAAATAGTACAAAGTATTGCACACTCTTAGTGTTTGTACTCTACCTGGTTACAACTTATCTTCTATAGTTACTAACAGTCACTAAAAAGGACACAGAAAAACAGCACAAAAAAAAAACAGCAAAGCCGCCGGACACATGTACACTCGTGGACCTCATGCATAGCTGAATGAAAACTTTAAAATATCCAAAATCAAATTGATAGTTTTTCTATTTGCACAATCAAAGTGCGAGAAAAAATGAACTTTGACAGTTGGTAAAAAAGTTTGATTTTCATGGATAAGATACATGTATGTCAAGAATTTAGCTGAATATTTTTTCATTTGAGATTTTGAATACGATATTTTTTTCAGAAAGCCTTTGTGGTAGGTAGCTCAAAAATAATATCAGGGATGATATCCCATAATTGCTTATATACTTTTGATATACTCAAATAGAAATATAATTAGTGTCATCTATGTGAAAACTTTCCATGTTTTAAATATTAATGCTTTTCTTATTATCCGCCAACAGATGCAAGCATCCACGACGTCAGTCATCAGCTCTCTCTTATAAACGGTGTATATAAAGTAAGACCTTCTACTAATTGTTACCACAAAGATTACGTTCGTATTTCTCGACGATTCAATGGAAGCGGCATTGATCGTCACTTCTGTTCTCGTAGCGAGTACAAACGGTGCGGTCATCTGCATGGTGATTTTCATCAAAGAACTCAGGACCTTTACAAACTACTTCGTACTGTCCCTAGCTATATCTGATATGCTGACGGGAGCAGTTCTTCTTCCATCGCAAATGGTGCCTAATCTGTCTGTAGAATCCTTCTATATTATATTAATCATTTTAAATAGTGGAGTCATGAATATGTCCGCAGTAACATGGGACAGATATGTTGCAGTTATGTATCCCTTTAACTACAAAGCCAAACTAGAAAGATACTACAGGAAAATACTAATCATTATCTGGGTGACGGCATTACTGTGGCCCCTCATTCCTTTGGCTTGGAAAGCAGATCCACATTCTGTGTATCACAAATCGTTTCTTATCTTGTCGTTGGTCATATTCGTATCCATCCCATACGTTTGTATTATCGTAGCGTACGTACGTATTTGGTTACATTTACGATCTCACGCTGCACAAATGAAGAGAGCTGACATGCAAAACGAGCAACGAGAAGGAGCAAGGTGAGCATCACTTGAGAGTAAGACGGTAAAAATGTTCCTTGTTGTGGTGTCTGTGTTCCTGGTCAGTTGGCTTCCTGTCATCTACATGACTGTGGTAACCACCGTTCTGGACAGAGAAGATCTTGTTCCTGATTCGCTTCCTATTTTATCTCTATTTACCATTGCTGGATCATCATTGGTTAATCCCATACTTTATGCTCTTATGAAAAACGACTTCAAGACAAAGATAAGTAGCAAGGTACATGCACTACCTACACTGATACTGATGTAATTGCTGTTCTATTTACCAAAGTTATATCTCAACGCGCTAGAGCACCGTGGTATAACGATGGCATCCGTGAAAATAAAACAAAGCTTCGATCTTTAGAAAGACGTTGGCGACATTCCGGCCTAACTATTGATCGACAGATGTATAAAACACAGTGTAATGTGTGGTCAAGAATATGATCATAAAATCGAAAATGAATTATTATTCTAATCTAATTACTGAAGCTGGTTCTGATTCTAAATCTCTAGGTATATCTCAACGCGCTAGAGCACCGTGGTATAACGATGTCATCCGTGAAAATAAAAGAAAGCGTCGATCTTTAGAAAGACAGATGTATAAAACACAGTGTAATAATAATAATAATTTAATGTATTTCTATGGCGCATTTCTAATCTCAATGCGCCTTACATGTAAAATTTAAATAAAGGTGATTTATAAGAGAAAAGAAAAACAGTAGAGTCATGCAAAATATTGTGAGAAAAGGAAAGACTTAAGTTTACACTTAAATAAAGATAATGATTTAGTGTGCATGGTCAAGAACATGATTTTTAAAGCGAAAATGGATTATTATTCTAATCTAATTACTGAAGCTGGTTCTGATTCTAAATCTCTATTCCGTTCAATTGATCGTTTACTTCATTGCGCATAGCAGAGAAACGATTACCTTTTTGCCAGTCATCTGAAATACTTGCAAATCAGTTTGTTAACTTTTTCAAAAACAAAATAATCAATATGAACAATCAGCTACCCATTACCGAAGTCAACCCTTTTTCAGAATATGATTACTCAAAGAAAGAGAGTCAACTACAACGATGAACGTTATAAAATTACAAGAAAACTTGTGTCAAAGTCATGCTCTTTAGATCCTCTTTCAACACGTTTCCTTGTCAATCAGCTAAATAATTTACTTCCGGTCATCTGCAAAATTGTCAATTCGTCTCTAGCTAATGGTTTTGCCCCTCATTCTATGAAATGTGCCGTTTTAAAACCTCTTCTGAAATAATCAACACTAAACCACGAAGTTCTTGGAAATTACCGTCCTATATCCAGTCTCAAAATTATCTCCAAAATAATTGAAAAAATAGACGCTCAATGAGCGCATGTGGCGACTGAATAGAAATCGAAACCAAAACATTACCAGAAATCTAGGACATTTTACGTCCGCGATATTATGACCAGCGGTATACTGGCAGTCCAGAATTATCCTCGAATTTCTATCGTAATAAATCAATTTATCAAAACCAAACTACTATAAGTTTGTTTAGAAGTACCAAGCGCTTCTGGTGCAGTTGATATATTTAAAATTGAAGCGCCCGCTTACGTTCAGCATAGAATAGTTCGAACGTATTAGGTCACTTAGAAAATTTCAAAAGGACACAGGAAGCCCATTCTATGAACTTTGAATTTTGAATTTCCCGCTTAAGAAGCCTTCGGATTCTTTAAACAGCGGTATAACACGTAAAATCACCAGGCTACTAAGCAGTAAACATTGCAATCGACTCGACGATCGAAACAAGCTTCTTTGCAGGATTTATCGGTCATTTTTTATGATATTTTGGTGTAAAATGGGCATTTTTAAAACTAAAAAATCATCACTTTTTACTGTTAATCTGCGTCATTGGTGTATTACTTGGAAATACTTCTAAAACAGCATTGAAAAGCCCGTAATCTCAGGAGCATTTTAAGAGGGCGGCAAGGATGGATCCATGTAAACTATCGATGGCAGGCGATGCTGAACACAAGGTAAATTACACGTTTTTCGCTGAAATACAGACTAAAGTAAAGCAATTATTTCTCGATAATGTTATTCCTTTGTGCTGCATATTGAGAAAACTAAATCAAACGTAACTTGCATAAATGAATAGAACTTATACTCGAGTTAAAAGTTAGGGGGCGGCACCGATAGTACAATAATATTTAGCAAATATATTAGACATTTTCTTTCTGAGCCCATACATTTATCAGTAATTCTGAGCGGCCATTTTTAAATGCCACAAATCTAACTTTAGCATGCGGTGACGTCACATGTCTTCGATTTCTGGTAATGGTAAATATAAATACAGTAAAAACCCGCGAGTAAGAACCTTCATTCAAGTGCTTTAACCAAATACGGGTCAATTCAACCGCACAATGTAAATATGTGTTCATGTCTATGTTTTGCCTTGCCTTTTACGGTGTAAAAATACTCTGATAATATCTTTTTGACATTATTCAAATCGGCACATTCTGTGGCGCTGGCGGTCATTTCGTTTTACTGCCTCTCAGACAAACACCAGCTGTTAAACTCCGTTTGAAAAGTCACGTGATTGATAGTAAAGAAAGTAATATATAAACAACGGACAAAAATTTAATATGTAAAAGATCTTGCTCAACGTCATTAAGTAACGTTCTCATTTACACGGCGGACGTTGCACTTTCTGTTATACGCTGCATTGCTTCATTATTCAGTGTTTATACAAAGATTAACGCAACAAAACTTCGTAACATCCACAACGTCAGGCACTCTCTCTTAAAAACGGTGTATATAAATACACCATTGCCTCTTTCCACAAAGATAACGGTTTAGTTTGGTCAATCGTATTTCTCGACGATTTAATGGAAGCGGCATTAATCGTCACTTCTGTTCTCGTAGCGAGTACAAACGCTGCTATCATCTGCATGGTGATTTTTATCAAAGAACTCAGGACCTTTACAAACTACTTTGTACTGTCTCTAGCCGTATCTGATATGCTGACGGGAGCAGTTCTTCTTCCATCGCAAATGGTGCCTAATCTGTCTGTAGAATCCTTCTATTTAATATTAATCATTTTAAATAGTGGAGTCATGAATATTTGTGCAGTAACATGGGACAGATATGTTGCTGTTATGTATCCCTTTAACTACAAAGCCAAACTAGAAAGGTACTACAGGAAAATTCTCATCGTTATCTGGGTGACGGCATTATTGTGGGCCCTCATTCCTTTGGCTTGGAAAGCAGATGCGCATTCTGTGTATCACAAATCGTTTGATATCTTGTCGTTGGTCATATTCGGATTCATCCCTTGCGTTTTTATCATCGTTGAGTACGTACGTATCTGGCTACGTCTACGATCTCATGCAGCAGAGATGAAGAGAATGAACATTACAAACGAGCAACGAGAAGGAGCAAGGCGAGCATCACTTGAGGGTAAGACGGTAAAGGTGTTTCTTGTTGTGGTGTCTGTGTTCCTGGTCAGTTGGCTTCCTGTCATCTACATGACTGTGGTAACCACTGTTCTGGACAGACCAGATCTTGTTCCTGATTTGCTTTATAGTTTATCTCTATTTACCATTGCTGGATCATCATTGGTTAATCCCATACTTTATGCTTTTATGAAAAACGACTTCAAGACAAAGATCAGTAGCAAGGTGCATGCACTATATACAAACTGATGCAATTGTTGGACAGACGCAAAAAGTAGATGGAGTTACCCGGCATGTAGAGTTAGTCTGGTTTCAATTTTGTTTATTACTTGACTTCTAAGGATAGCTGTATATTTACTTGTAGAAGCATTGCCTCATGATTTTTAATTTCAAGATAGTAGAACACGAGAATAGTTTAGTGAGCTCGGTTCAAAAGGAGCTCTCTACACTTAGAGCCAATGTCAGCTAAAACCAAACCAAAAAAAAAAAGTCCGGCCATGCACGGCGCAAAATCAACTCACCCTCATTTTGGTACTGTAGGTATTAGTTAGTTTTAAAAGGTTCTGTGATCGGTTTTTCAAAATTAGAAGGGTTTTTCGAATTATTCGAGAAAATCGATTTCGCGGTCTTGAGACATGAAATCAGCCGTCTGAGGAGACGAAAATAGCTCATCCTAAACACTTGATATTTTGCTTATCTATTAAATCGTTTTTATTAAGTTAGAAAGTCTAATTTTCCCACTAAAACAATATTTTTGGACTGGCTGATAATGATTAACTTGTATTTTACAAACATACTATAAACTACGTTTTTCCTATGTGGCCATTGTCCAATTGGCTTGGAATTCTGGTTACGAAGAGATTAAATATTTTTTTCAACTTCCTGCTTACAATTTTACTGGGTAAATTTAATGTCGATCAAAAAATATCCGGCACCAAATTTCTCTGTGAATCGACAATTTCCGGCCAAATTGGCGGGATTGTTTACATTTGATGACTAGTACTCTTGTAAATCTAACTAAATCTAATTGATCAATATATGATATGAAAAGGTATGTTGTAGCAATAAACGGTATTCAAAACAAGCAAATAACAATTATACATAGTATTTAATCGCATTTGATGGAAAATTGAACAAGTTTTAGTGTTTGGACTTTTTCTTTAATTTGTTTTTACTGTTATGAATAACTACTACATACACACACACAATTTACAATTAAAGAATGCCACAATAAATGTGACATGCACACGATATTGGTAACTAATAATGGAGAAAAAAATTAAACACAAGAACAATTTACAATTAAAGAGTGCCACAATAAATGTGACACACGATATTGGTAACTAATCACGGAGAAAAAACACACGAACAATTTACAATTAAAGAATGCCACAATAAATGTGACATGCACACGATATTGGTAACTAATAATGGAGAAAAAAATTAAACACAAGAACAATTTACAATTAAAGAGTGCCACAATAAATGTGATACACGATATTGGTAACTAATAACGGAGAAAAAACACACGAACAATTTACAATTAAAGAATGCCACAATAAATGTGACACGCGAGAAGACAATAATTCATGTTATTTATCTAACTTACATAGATTAAGGAATAGATGTTTAAACAGCTTCGTTAATAAGACGCACTTACATATAATTAAATATTATTCAATGCTCATTGTAAATTATTGAATTTTGATGGACTATATACTCTCGATTGTTTTTCTTTGCCATATTATACTCTATTCTCTCGTATAACTTAAAGTGCACCTGGTGCCTTTCATGATATTTTGCGAATCTGTTGTACATATATAAGTGTACTTAATATTTCTTGATGTGGACCTCTCCTTTCTGAGATATAAACATTTGAAATCTGAAAATGCAAATGAAGTGACGTCATCCCAGGCTCATTAAATATACAAAAGTTCTCTGGAAATAATTATAGCAATTTTTTAAAGCTCAATATCTGTATTACTAATATTCACACTACCATTAACATTTTTACTACTTTACAAAAACAAGTTTGCTGTCAGCTTTGAAACAAAACTTTGACAAATTCCTGGGATGACGTCACCTCATTTGCATTTTCAGATTTCAAATGTTCATATCTCGAAAAGGAGAGGTCGACATCAAGAAATATTAAGTACACTTATTATACACCTCATGTACAACAGATTTGCAAAATATCATGAAGGACGTCAGGTGCACTTTAACGTATCTTTTAAAGCCGTCGAATATCATCTGATTGATTTTACCCCTATTATTATATATGTAAGATCTATACAACAAAATAAGAAAGTCAATCAGTACTGGGTTTTCCTTATCATCTGAGGCTACAACAAAAGTTATTAACTGTAAGTTGGGAAGATTAAATTCCATAGTATTTCAGCCATATGGTTATATCTCTATATAGTGTGGAGGTAATACTGCAGTTCACAAACAACGTGTCCCCTATGGTGGGGTAAGTTACAAGTTGGGTGGTGTAGGTCGTGACGTATTTACACTAAGAGGAGCGCTAGTTTGAAGGAAAATGTACGCTGACCAAACTCTAAGGGCTCCAAAATTTACACTTCTACTCTAATGAGCGAGTGAGTGAGTGCTTATCCGAAATATCGTATGCAATCTTGAAAACAATACCATTACCATATATGGTATTGTAGGTGAGAAGTAACAAAAAACTTTGATTAGCGCGCGAGATATTTTTCTTTCTTTTTTCAACAGGTTGAGATTGCAACAGAACAATAGTCATATCTTTGATACGGATACTTCCGGCTCAAAAGCCCCTTTCCATGCCAATAACTCGAGGATTTTCAATCCACGAGTAAAAAATGATATATACTATTATTTTTTTCCATTATCAATTAATTATAGCTTACGAATTGAATTACTGACAACCGTCTGTCTTTATCTGCTTTCTTTAGTCTATATAATCGAGTCTCAAGTGATAAATGTTCCCTGGGCATTACAAACTGATTAAATAAACATTGTTTACCTGCATCATGATAGCCTAGCAGCCCGAACTATAGGCAAAACTAATAATACAGGTTGATGAAACAAGTTTTTAGAACTAAAATCTATAACAAAACATTGCTAAACTTAAAGTAATTCGCTTCCTAGGATAGAGTTGTCAAACAATTATAAGTTTCAACTTGTTTTTCAATAAATGACTAAATGTCTAGTTGCAAATATCGATATTCTCGTCTGTTAGAACATGACAGTAATTATATACTATGTAAATTAACGTCAACAGATTAGTAATTCAAAGATTCCGATCTTTTAGTCTGACGAGGTTTTAATGTTTCCATTTTTACTTCAAAAAAGGATTTACGTACGATCGAGACATTCATTTTGGTATTTCTCGACAATCTAATGGAAGAGGTCATGATTATCACATCTGTTTTCGTAGCGAGTACAAACGCTGCTGTCATCTGCATGGTGATTTTTATCAAAGAACTCAGGACCTTTACAAACTACTTCGTACTGTCTCTAGCTGTATCTGATATGCTGACGGGAGCAGTGTTTTTGCCTTTGCATATAGCGCCAGATCAGTCTGTAGAGTCCGGCTTTTTTATATTTTTCATTTTAATTGCTGGAGTCATGAACATTTGTGCAGTAACATGGGACAGATATGTTGCAGTTATGTATCCCTTTAACTACAAAGCCAAACTAGAAAGGTACTACAGGAAAATTCTAATCGTTATCTGGGTGACGGCATTACTGTGGACACTCGTTCCTTTGGCTTGGAAAGCAGATGTACATTCTGTGTATCACAAATCGTTTCTCATCTTGTCGTTGGTCATATTCGTATTCATCCCTTACGTTTTTATCATCGTAGCATACGTACGTATTTGGTTACGTCTACGATCTCACGCGGCACATATGAAGAGAGCTGACATGCAAAACGAGCAACGAGAAGGAGCAAGGCGAGCATCACTTGAGAGTAAGACGGTAAAAATGTTCCTTGCTGTGGTGTCAGTGTTCCTGGTCAGTTGGCTTCCTGTCATCTACATGACTGTGGTAAATCTTGTTCTGGACACACCAGATCTTGTTCCTGGTTTGCTTTCTATGCTGTCTCTATTTACCATCGCTGGATCATCATTGGTTTATCCCATACTTTATGCTCTTATGAAAAACGACTTCAAAGCAAAGATCAGAAGTAAGGTGCGTGCACTATGTACAAACTGATGTAACTGTTGTGCAAACTTGACAGGTAGATGGATGCGAATTATCCCAAATTGATCGAGATCCCATTTGATTACTTATTATTAAATGTTACAGGAAAAAATTAAGCCCTTTTAGAGGTTTTTTTTTTTTTTTGTAAAACGGTGTTTTTAAATGACTATCAAGAATAAGTGACTAAAATAATATAAGGAATTAGGCCAATCATAAGCGAAAATTATGTTTGTAATTTGCACTGCGTTATACTTTTCTCTACTATGTTACACTATAACTACACTGCTCTAAGCCAATTCGAGTAGTTTTTAATGTATATTATAACGTTAACTAGACATTGGCCATCAAAGTAACAAATGCAAACTGGTTAAATATTCCAAAAAAAAATCTACTTTCAAAAAAAATAAATCTACTTTCACAAATTATTAAATATTCTTTGAAAGTTTTTCAATGTTATTTCCTCTTTTATTTCGTAAAATAGACATCTCATTAGGATCCCTGTGTTATTTTCTCATTGTGTGTAACGCCTGGCTGATTTTGTTTCAAATTGGGATCCCTGTGGTACGTTGACCGGCGTGTTTAACGCCTGACTGATTTTGTAAGACTCCCGCCATCCAATCACAGCGTTGTATATTGAAAAGAAAGCTGTCTAAGGGATGACCTTTCTATTGTTACCGGCTAACCCTTCAAATTACCATATTCGTAGTCAAGGGCATCGACTGCTAATTTCTGTAAACATAATTTGAAGCAGAGGTTAAATTCGTCACCAAAATCTACATCTTTTATAAGAAAAAGATGTGCTTATTCTGCTGCAAACTCTAATGTATCGTTGTAGAAGAGGCAAACTCGATTTGAGGAATTTACTTCTGGTTTTGATTGATCTATGTTGCCCGTTACCATCGTGTTAAAGACTTAAATTGATGCAAACTGGACAAAGGAATGATAAACAGAAATTTGGAAATTGCAATCACCAAACGTTTATGGACAGACATTTCTTTGGATAACTCTGTTATATAACAGTTGGTTAGTTAGTTCTGAGTATTTCTATATTAATTGGTTTTAATCAAGTACATTGGAATATTAATATAGAGTTCTGATCAAAGTTGAAAGAAAGCCTATTACAAACTACGAACATATACCAGTGTTTGTATTGAGAATGTGAACTGGACTTGGAAAAATATATTGGTTAATTAACAAAATATTAACTCTATCAGGACCAAGAGAAAAGTTTGTAAAGTTACTCACAACATTTTGAAATTCAATAATAATAATTTGGTTGTGATTATTGATGTAATTGGATTTTAATTGAAATCATTGGAACTATTAAGTACTAAAGGCGGAATCTGTGGAGTTGATCTTCGCGCAAGGAAAAAGTTTCAGGGACATAAAGCTTGTGTAGCAGTAATTTATCAGGAATACTGTAGCTAGGGAACTCTTTACAAGCTAAGAAAAAAGCATTTATTAATAAGCTAATGATTTGATCGCAGTGGTAATCTGGTGGAATCATTCAATGGCATAAATCTTTCAAGTAAGTTATCGATGAAGAGATCGTTCCATAACAACAGCTATATTTGAAGGGATATTCAGAAATATTGCATCGCAAAAATTGTTTAATAACTATCTACAAGCTAAGACAAATACCTTTGATGGAATAAGCTAATGGAATAAATAATGTCAGTTATCTTTCAAGTGATTTTTTGATGAAGAGATCGACCCATAACATCATCTTTAATTGAAGAGACATTCAGAAATCAGTACTGCATCGCAAAGTTTGTTTAAGGACTATTCAAGAAACACCGCAATAAAATGCAGTAAATGAGTTTTCGATTCATAAAAGTCAGCTATATTTGATGAGACATTCAGAAATCAGTACTGCATCGCAAAGTTAGCTTAAGGACTATTTAAAGAAACACGGCAATAAAATGCAGTAAACTTAACTTCAGTTAAACTATGCCTTACACTGAGAAACAAGAGCAAACACCACTCGTGAAACCATCGCGAGAACTAAGCCTTATAACCACAAGACAAAAGGTCGACTGGCAGCCAAAGACAGCACAGCTTAAATCCAGACAACAGTTAGGCTTCCAGAATCTATCTGATAAACTATCAGGGGGCCTGCAGTACTGGTACAAACAAAAACACTGTGGCTCCATGAGATATTATAAAGACTATATATCAGCCAATTTTAAACTGGGTGAGAAAATAGTTCGAGACAAATGCTGTGGTGACTGTGGTGGATTCAAGAACGAAGAATCCAAATTTCGTATTTATTTGGATCAAAAAAGCTATGAGCCCAAGTGCGCGTTCGGTCGTCAGTATTGTGACGTCATTGGCCCATGTGCGGACTGCTCGCTATTGAATCAAAGAAACGCAATATTACACAGGCAAGGAATTGAGTTCCCTGATATAGAAGTTACACCAAGGCGACTAGTCGCTCCGCTGTTGGCCCAGACTATGTTGACAGCGGCCAACGAGAGGGCAGCTTATTTCAAAGTTTATGAGCCAAGCGATTCTTTTTTCAAATTGCCAGCTATTTCTCAAGAGACAATACGTTACATGAGAAAGGCTACTGGTAGCTCGTCTCAACGAAAAACATTGGCTCCTAAGCAAGAGACTATTAAAAAGTATATTGAAGTTAGACTGCCAAAAATTTGACCTTTGATGAGGAAACTTAAGGCTTTTGTTACTGAAGCATATGGCCCTATTTGTGTCATCGGAAAGAGTTTTAATTGATTGCGTTATCGTATATAAAAAAAAAAACACCGTCTTTATAATTACGGCCATTACAGTGCATTCACTAATAGCATGAAACATTAATAATACTTTTTTTTTTACGAAAGAATTAGGTTGTCTCTGACTAAATTTGATGATATTTAATAATTATATTATTAAATATCATCAAATTTAGTCAGAGAAAACCTAATTCTTTTGTAAAAATCATGAATCCTGACTACAACAATCATATTAGTAATACTATTTTGTACTATTTTATGCTAATTCTATTGTTTTCTATTGTTCGATCAACTAACACTATTTTGCACAATTTAGCAATTAGTGTTTCACGCTTTTACTGAATGCACGCTAGTAGCACAACCAGTAAAAGTACTAAAATAAGTTGGGATATGGTGAAATTCGAGATAAAATTAATAATAAAACTATGTCTCTGTCTGAGTGTTTGTTTCTGTCTGTCTGTCTATTTCAGATCTGCATGTCAATGTAAGTTCTGTCTGTCTGTCTGTCTGTCTGTCTATCTGTCTGTCTGTCTGTCTGTCTGTCTGTCTGTCTGTCTGTCTGTCTGTCTGTCTGTCTGTCTGTCTGTCTGTCTATTTCATATCTGCATGTCAATGTAAGTTATGCCTGTTTGTTTGTTTGTCTGTCTGTCTGTCTGTTTATATGTCTGTCTGTCTGTCTATTTCATATCTGCATGTCAATGTAAGTTATGCCTGTTTGTTTGTTTGTTTGTCTGTCTTTCTTTATACATGTCTGTCTGTCTGTTTATATGTCTCTGTCTGTCTGTCTGTCTGTCTGTTTATATATCTGTTTTTGTCTGTCTGTTTTATATCTGTCATTATAAGTTTATGTGTCTGTCTGTTGGTCGGTCTGTCTGTCTGTTTTATATCTGTCATTATAATTTTATGTGTTTGTCTGTCTGTCTGTCTGTTTATATGTCTGTTTTTGTCTGTCTGTTGGTCTGTCTGTCTGTTTATATGTCTGTCTGTCTGTTTTATATCTGTCATTTTATCTTTATATGTATGTTTTTGTCTGTCTGTCTGTTTTATATCTGTCATTTTATCTTTATATGTCTGTCTGTTAGTCTGTCTGTCTGTTTATATGTATGTTTTTGTCTGTCTGTCAGTTTTATATCTGTCATTTTAAGTTTATAGGTCTATCTGTCTGTCTGTCTTTATATCTGTCTGTCTTTCTTTATATCTGTCTGTTTAATTTATATGTATGTTTGTGTCTGTCTGTCTGTTTTATATATCATTTTGTATTTTTATGTTTCTTTGTCTGTCTGCCTTTCTTTATATCGCGCTGTCTGTTTATATGTCTGTCTGTCTGTTTTATATGTCATTTTATATTTTTATTTCTGTCTGTCTGTCTGTCTTTATATCGCGCTGTCTGTTTATATGTATGTTTGTGTTAAATGTATCTATATACGCCACAGTCAGTCATCTAAGGAGATGATCACTTAAATAATCGCCACAAAATTATTTTAAATAAACAATTGGAGTAGCATTGTAATATTGTAAGTACGGACTTACTGACGTTTTGGACGTTAATTGTTCCTCGAAGTAAGCACAAAACAAACCATAGTAAACTGACCCCTTGTTGCTATTATGATGTTATTCTAGCTACCGCTGGGGGATACGGTCCCTTTGTCCAAGTGGAAGGAGTGATCGGAGCTCCTCAGTAAGCGATAAAAATATTTTCTGTGCGTACCTTTAGGGTTCTGGCGCAAAAGTTAATTACGTAACATAACTCCGTACACGTAAGGATACAGGTTCAGTACTTGTATTGTCTTTTAAACATGTTAAAGAATAGGTTCAGCGTCCAAGAACATCGCACAGTCGTTCATTTTAGGGGTTAAAATCAACAAGGCTTAACAATTCTTTCGATTTGTGAGTAACTTTTAGGCTGTCATTTTCGACCGCTGTTCACCAGTCTTACAATTGGACAAAGGGGAGTCCCCCCGGTGCACTGTTTGACGTTAGAAAAAATAATACTGATTTGCATATATTAAAACCTCTTCCACATTCCAAAAGTGAGACGAAGCAAACAGCTTTGTAAACCGCTTATGGTATAAACAAAACCGGCAAAATCCTTTAAATTAATCAAAGATCTATGTTAATGGGGGTAATGGTATGGTGTTAAGACTAGTACCAATATATCATGGTATTGTATAATGATAGTGGTATTACGAAGGTGTAAATGATGCTCATAAAATGGCCATGCATAGATACGGATTTGTTTAGTGAAGGCTGATTTAAGGATGCCAACTAGATAAAGGTAGGTAGGTCTGCTTTCATGACTATCTTCTTATACTCATACTATTTGTCAAAAAAAAATTGATTCTACAATCATCAGAATTCGTTCACGGATTAAATATTTAGCTCACTCCATTTACTTCTTCGAAGTTCACTATTATTTTATTATATTATATACAGAGAATATTCTGCTCACTTGCTTATTTATCCGATCCTGGTCACATCTTAATATTCTATATGATACATCTTCTCGTATAAGCCTATAGCTGTTTGAATTGATCTGAAATCAAAGCTACAACGCTCAGTTTAATATAATCAATACTTAGCTATTCGATTCGTTTTATCGACAAAATTTTATTATAAAACTTTGAAGATTAAATACAACCTGACAAGTGTATTCAAAACGGAAACAACATGAAACAACTTAGAGTACGTAGCTACAAAACTTTTTTGCTCTACAAAAGTTTCAAAACGTTTCGAAACTACTGGACTTAGCTGCATTCGTTATTTCCGTTTTAAACACATTTGAAAGGTACTTTGTGTCTAAGCTTCAAAGTTTTTGTTACACTGAAAACTTGGCAAAGCAAACACATTTAATAGCCAAGTATTTATTACATTTGGGGTAATGGATTGAATATTGTGACTTTTGATATATATACTTTTTTATATACTGTTTGTTGTGTCTGTGTTTAAATTTTTTCTACTTTTTCTAAAATCATAATTACAATTATAATAATGTTAATTTAACAACGTATTTTTTGCAAACATATAAATTGAAACTAGCGAGTAAACTAGTATAGGCTGCGTCGGTGCTCGATGATATAAACGATAGGTATTATAATTAAATTTGTAACAGCGTAAAAATGTTCACTTAACTTTACTGACGTTTCCAGCCTTAGCCCTTCTTCGGAGGAAAAGAGTTAGACTAAGCTAGAGATACAAATGAAATGTGTAAGACAGTAAAACAATTTAACTTTACTGACGTTTTGAGCTTTAGCCCTTCGTAGGAGTAAAATACAAACTTCCCGTTTTTTAACAACTGATAATATACTGAAATAAATGTATGTTTTTTTTCAGCAACCAAAATGTCCTTATCTACTCTAGACGACAAAGTCTCTAAATATCAACAGTACCCAGTAGATCTACTGGACGCTTTAAAAACACTGAAATATCAACCTAAACAAGTACGACCAAAGACAAGAAATGAGGACAACATCTCCACTGCGGGGGGAAGGGTAGGGCTGAGCAAAGATCATAGCACAAAGAATACATATAAAAGAACTAATGATGAATTTCCACTGGAGAAATTAGTTAAAAGAAAACCAAAAAATGTCCAACCACTTGGAAGAACACGAGCCCATAATAATACAATGAGTTTAGATTTAATTCCAAAGCTACGAAGACTAGACACTGAAACAGAGAAAGAGAGAGAAATCCAGAGAGTAATGAATAACTTAAAGCTGAATAAAAGAACAAATCACAGAGCTGCAACGACGTCTTCCAAGAAAAAAGAAACCTATGGGATTACCCGCAGTGGTATGGACTTGACATCTTCTTTAATGGAAGGTCATAATTTAACTTTGAGACAGTTGAGAGAGTTCTGGAGTGACATGCCTTCTTTTCTGAGTATTCAGGCAGCGAGTCTGAAGAGTAAGTACGGTGTGTTAGAGAGAGATTGTACTGATATCGACGATATTTCGATTGAGATTGTTAAGAAGTGGAACAAACCAGGAGGAACGATTTTGCCACAGATTGCTATCAAAACACCAAGCATTTTGCACTCCATACAAGAGGAACAAATTCCATGAATTCCTAGAAAACACAACCAAATATTACCATAGAAATTTCTAATAAATGGAGCATAACAGGAAGAACTATTTTATTATATACAGCTATTTCAAAAAACCTGGAATACGGCATACTGATAATGCATTGCAAGACCGGAATGCATTCTGGGCCATTAAATATTCATTTTTTAAAGTAAAATCAACAATAACTAGTTATTTTGTTCTTAGTGCATTCAATTAATATTTTTAAACAATATACGAGCTTGTTATTGGGATTAAATATCGCTGTATATATATATTTTATTTCAAATTAATGAGACCCACAATGCACTTTGGTCTTGGAATGCAATATTCAATATTCAACGTTTTTTGAAATAGCTGTATAAAAACCCTCTTTTTTAATGTCTCAATGTATTTAGCATGTAGACACAAATGCCTACTAATTGGGGAGATTCGAGTCACTAACTCTACGTTAAATATCTTGGTACATAGCTTTGCTCACATATTACTATCAACACACCGAGAATATTGAACTCCATTCATGAAGAACACAGTGTAATTCTTATATTTTTGAATGGAAAGCACAAAGAAAATATTTTTTATTGAAATTTCTAAAGAATGAAGCCCAGCATGCAGGTTGAACTAGTCTATCACATATGGGTATTAAAACACTGAGGACATTGGACTCCACTCAAGAAGAACACATTATATAATTCATATATTCTTGATTGGAAAACATAAAGAAAATATTTTTTATTGTAAATTCTAAAGAATGAATCAAAATTATTGTCACTATGTCACATTTTTGGTTCTCAATTTTGATGGTCACAAAAGATGTTCACATAGCAAATTTGACCAAAATTCGTCCAATAGCAGCTGAGATATGGCCACTATTTCCCCATACAAAACACGGCTGTATTTTCGGGTCTGTTCCAAACTTTTGTCTACTGTCATGATTGCAGGGAGTTTAGTCCAGTAATCGTGTTCAAACCTGCATGCAATAGGCCATTTACATCATAGCGTGATAAACTACCAGTACCAGAATGCTTTGCCTATTTTCTTTTGTTAAATAATTAGTGTCAATTGTTCTAGTATTCTCAAATTAAAAGGGAAAACTGAACATTTGAATACGAAAGAAATTTCGCAAAGCATTCTGGTACTCGTAGTAATAATTCGTTATTCAGTTGCTTTCCTCTTTGCTTAGAATAAACAAACGTTTTCCACGAACTTGTTATATAAATTCTACAAATCCTACTTTCCTGTTCCCTTAAAATATCCCGGTGTTGCCGGGGCAATTGTTCCGGTCCTCAATGCGGAAAATATTTCCTTAATGAGGGGTCTTATATACTAAATCTTTGTTCGAGAAAGATTTCATAGCAAATTAATTTATCTTGTCAACTTGAAAATAAAGAATAGATAAAATAAAAGAAGTAAAATAAAATAAAATAGGAGAAAGCATGGGCAAAAAATTGATCGAGTTAAGCTCAGTTATATAACAATATTTCAAAAAATAATCGATCATTCCGGTTTGTACATTGCCGGATTTCAAACCGTTAGGGGCTGGGGCGAATTTCCCTATACTTTGCCAAACAAGATTTTATTTACATAATCAGAGAAACATTGTCTAGCTTTACAATGTCTTGAAGTTTGGTGTTGATTGGTTTAATATTGCATGAGATACATGCAGCTATTGACGTTTGTAAAGAAATGTATGGGAAATGTCAAAAACCGGACAACTTGACTAACTTGTCCGGTTTTCCATACATTTCTTCATAAATTTTCAAGTTTTTGAATTGCTGTATTTCACACAATATTAAACCAATCAACACCAAACTTCAGGATTTTGTAAAGCTTGACAAGGTTTCTCTGATTATGTAAATAAAATCTTGTTTGGCAAAGTATAAGGCGATTCGCCCCAGCCCTCACGGTTTGAAATCCGGCAATGAAAGACAAATTTGAAAGTGACGTCATGAAAAATGATTGACAGATGAACAGGGCTCGACAATAGTGAAAATCCTCAAAAGATCGGGCAATTGCAAGTTGATAGAGCTACGGAGTAAATGTAAGACACTAATAATCAGAGTGTTGTGGAGAAAATAAGATAAAGTATGCAAAATATTAATCGAGTAAAGCTCAATTATATTAGATCATTGACGACTTTCATAAATGGCCGCCACTAATTAACATAATTTTTAAAATTGATTTTTTAAGACAAAGAAAGCTATCATATGATAAACAGTCGCCATAACAATAACTTGTGAAAGTTTGAGAAAAAAACGATTAAATTTGCAAGAAGCTATAAGAGAAAGAGAAATGAAAGTGACGTCATGACACATGATTGACAGATGAACAGGGCTCGACTCACACTGCAAATCCTTAAAATCTAAAACTCGCTTAATCCGGCGGAAAGCGTTATCAATACACCACCACGGGATAAAAATTGCAAGTTAGTAGAACGAAGGAGTAAATGTTAGACGTTGATTATCAGAGTATTGTGGATTTCTCTATATAACCGACAGGTGAGCTTGTTTTTGAAGCATTATGTTTAAAAGAAATCCAGCATTTTAAAAGGAGAAAATATCAACTTTTTTACGAAAAAAAAACAGCGTTTTTTCGAGATATTTCTAGTTGCAAGTGACATCATTTTTTTTTCTTCCAAATGTTAGATGTCTCTATTATGTTTATATGTGTAATAATAATAATAATAATTTATTTCTTCATAGCATATTCCATACTATCTCAATGCTCTTACAAATATCAATAACAGAATATGATTATAACATATATACATACAAAAATGGATTTTAAGACATTGTTCATAAACGTACTTTGTTCAAATATATTTGTGTGTAATTGTTTTTTCTACTTAGTATATATAACTCTACATCACAGGCTAAAAGTTGTGAAAATATATCACAAATATCCAAATCTTAAAATATCAACTTTTTACTAAATAAAAGCCCGCTTTTTTTCGGTATACATTTCAAGGTTTTTTTCCAAATGCTAGACGCCTTCTATGTTTATTATATATGTGTGTATTTTTTCTTCGTAGCATATATTACTCTGCGCCGCAGGCTACAATTTGTGAAAACGCATCAAAGTTTTAACTTTGTTAAAACAAGTTATCAAGAGTGGATATATATAAAAGGTAAGAGAAACAATATCCTAGGTAGCAGCTAGGGTATCTTTTCTTTGTGTTAAACTGAATTGTTATTCTTATGCTAGACCACAATTGGCGTAAGAAAAATAGGAAACAAAAGTGGAAACAACTTAGTTTTTTTAGAGTCGAGCAATTTTTGAAGACAAACCCTTCGAATTGGCGAGGTTTTTTTGTTCTTTTTGTTAATGAAATGTTATTGTTGTGTGATGATGGATGGATGGATGGATGCATGAATGCATGGATGGATGCATGGATGGATGAATGCATGGATGCATGGATGAATGGATGGATGGATGGATGGATGAATGAATGAATGAATGAATGAATGGATGAATGGATGAATGGATGAATGGATGAATGGATGAATGAATGAATGAATGAATGAATAAAGCGGATGCACAAATTTAATTAAAACAAACGTACGAACGAACAAACCAAACTAAAAAAAATGCAAATGTTTTTCAAATATAAATACTATTAATTTTTATTTCGTATATATTTGCTCGATCGATCTCACCCGTATAGCTACGTCGATCTGGAGTAATATACAAGAAAATACAACATGGCCGACTTCGTTTCATGTTCCAAAGAAGTACATTAAAAATATAATTACCAACAATCAACTCATAGTTATTCTAAATTCAATGAAAACATATACCGCTAATCTTAAAAAGAGCATCTTTCCCATCCTACCCTCAATTATTCTTATCATTAAGCTATATTTAACCTAGTCGGTAACTTAAGTAAACCCGTCGTCTAGATCACATTAAGTCAAACAACCTTGCAAAAGAGTATGCAAACACGGCATGGACGAGTTGTCGGAAAAGCTATCCATGGCTTTCATTGACGTCATCAATAATAATTCAGTCCGTATCACATAAAAGTCATATAAAGGAAAATGCAACTATCGACCAAAAGAAGCCTTTCATGTTTCAAAGCAGTATATTAAAAATACCATTAAAATCCTAAATAGCACATATTTACATACCAAAATCAAATAAACAAAGTAAATCCCACTTCCATTTTATCTTCATTTATTCTTATCATTAAGCGTAATTAAAACCAAGTCGGTAGTATAATTATAAGTTAACCCGTCCACTGGAACAAATTAAAAAGGCAAACATGCTAATTTAATATATATAGATGGTCACTTACCAGCATGCACCGCGAGCAAGACCTTATTTCGTGGACCATAAAAATCGCAGATTAAGATGTTTTGAAATATATTTTACGATTTCAGTGAGCCTATATACGATAACGTTTTGGATTTGTAATTTTTTTTTCTTAAGGACCGCGATATTGATTGAATAATTTTTGCTGTCGTTGCGTTTACTGGAGGTGTTAAATTTCAATTATTAGAATTTAACAACCAGTAGTTCTGATTAATAAATCCATGTATAAATTAAACGTTTATAAAAAAACTGTAGTTAAATTCTAAAGAATACCAGTAACCGTATCAAATATACACCTAATCCAAAAAACGTTGTCTGGTCCGCCGCACAGTCCTCGCGCCAAGACTGTGAAAGATATTGGTAATATCTAATCAGTAATAAATTTATTTGCATGTTCACACTCTAGTGTGGTACTTTTTTCAACGAAATAGTGTTGTGCCTACTTTTATTTTCTTGTTTTATCACTCTCATCAAAATATTCACTGCGTTTTCCTTTACGGTCTTGGCGCGAGGACTGTGCGGCGGACCCGACAACGCTTTTTGGATTAGGTGTATACCTATTGTTCTGTTGCAATCTCAACCTGTTGAAAAAGTCTCGCGCGCTAATCAAAGTCTTCAGTGACTTCTCACCTACAATACCATATATGGTAATGGCATTGTTTTCAAGATTGCATACGGTATCTTTGATACGCAAATGTGGCTATGACTGAGGCACGAGAAACTGCAGGTTGTTATGATATATATTCATCGATCTCTGCTATTATTTTTATGTGGTTTAAGCAGGAGGGAATATCATGGTTATAAAATACACCGGGAGAGAAAACTGAAAAAAGGAGAGAAAAGATGGGCGGGAAAAATACTCCGAAGGAAGAAAAATGCTTTAAAAATAGGAAGAAAGCCTTAAGGCCCGTCAAAATACAGCGTCTCACTCATAAAACGTCCGGTTTCGTAATATATCTCATCGAACTGTCTAATATATATATTATAATAATTATATATGTATTTCTCTCAGAGTAATCGCTGTTTTAAAATGATTTTTTCTTTCAGAGAAAACGTCATTCAAGAGACAATGTCACACTGTCAAGGAGTGCTTGCCCCAGTTGAACTGGCCTTCTCAACAACAGCCGTTTCTATATTCTTCTCTTTACTAACAACACCTGGGAACCTCCTTATTTGTTTATCAGTATTCATCAATCCCTACAACAATCTCCGAACCCCTTTCAACTATTTCATCGTGAACTTAGCCCTCGCTGACCTTACTGTTGGTCTTATAACAGAGCCTATGTCCGCTGTTTATCATTACAGGGAAGGATTACGGCTGGATTTCGCTGATCTACAAAAAGTACATCATTATCTATACTTCACGACTTGTACCGCTTCGATTTTTAGCCTTGGGGCGTTGACCGCTGAGCGATACACCGCAGCCGCATCTACTGAAAGCTACCGGGCTAAAACTTCAGTCTCAAGTAAAAAATATGTGCTCACAAGTGTAGTTATTTGGGTAGTGTCACTGTTGATATCTGGGATTTACTTCAAAGTTGGGCCGATGCTGCAGTCGATTGTTTTCACAGTAACTGCCATTGCGGCAACGTTTGTAATTCTCACATTTACGTACCAGAGGATCTTCAGTGTTCTAAGGACCCACAGTAGTGAACACAAGGCTAGAATTAAGAAGGAGGGAGCTCAGAGAAAAAATGCACAACGTGCGCTTAAGGTCATCGAACGTGAGAAGAAACTTACTAGAGTATTTGCGCTAATTTTGATCTGTTACATGTGCTGTTTTATACCAGCTTGTGTGCTAATCTTCATGATGAATTTTTGTGAAATATGCTCCTGTGAGATCATTCATTGGTTTAGAGATGTGCAATTCTGGTTCGTCCTGCTCAATTCTGTGATCAACCCGTATCTATATGCCTTAAGGATCCCTTATTTCAAGAGGGCGATTGCTTATATATTGCGATGTCGGTTTGAAAGTCCAAGAGTGAGTGATTTGACTAGTGTTAATAGTCAGTCTTACACTCAGAATAATAATAGTCCAAGAAGTGGCATTCCAATGGAAAATACTAAAAGTACTTTAAAAGTTGTTTAGTAGAGCTATATCAAGCCATTTAATAATAATAATAAGTTTATTAGCACTTATCGCTAACTCACGACTGAATTACAAGTGGGCATGGTCAGTATGTTACACGTATTACATAAATCTAATAAACTTCACTGTTACAAAAAAAAATATATATCAGTTTTAACCAGTTTGTACAGTGCCGCGGATTTCCTGATCGTAAGCCATATGGGCACTAAGTCTTAAGTAATAGGTATAATCATTTTTTATTACTCCAAATAGCTGGCACTTAGTAAGATAATTGGGCTGGAACCAGAACGAGGCACTTTAAGATTCAAAGATTCACAATCAAGATGGCGTCGAGATCGAATATACACTTTTGCGTTCCCCTGTGTTCTCAAAAGGGAACGGCCAAAGTGTTGGATTTTTCAGCTTTCCAATCGATCCTTAAGTGCCTCGTCCTGGTCCGGCTATTTGAATAAATAAATAAATAAATAAATAAACATATAAATATATTGTTAAATATACTGGTCCGGCTATTTGAATAAATAAATAAATATATATATAAATATATTGTTAAATATATTGTAGAAATTATTAGAAATGACAGGTTAAACCTGTTAAAACTTGTAATCAATTTTACTTTTATATGTTGGATGACTTACGAGAGACGACCCGCACCTATCAGTAAAATGAATTAACATGGAAGTCAGATTTGAATAAATAATTTAGAACTTCTCCTGAAATGACAGGTGCCGAAAAACCTGTTTATACTTGTAACTAATTTAATTTCTACATCTCATGGTTTAGAAAGACGACCCGTACCCAGTCACCAGTAAAATCAATTAACATCGAAGTTAGATTTGAATAGATAATAGAGAATTTCTAGAAATGACAGGTGCCGAACAACCTGTTCAAAATTTTGGACTTTTCATGACTTAGAGAGACGACCCGCATATAGCCACAAGTAAAATCAATTAAAATCAAAGTCAGATATAAATAGATAATGTTTTCTAGAAATGACAAGGGCAAACGCTTTTACCCCTATTAACACCTGCTATTTTAAGAAAAGAGGAAGCAGTTCAATGATCACGGGCAGGTAACGTCACACAGTAAATTCAAACCAAAAAAAACCTTAAAAATCATTAATATTTTTTATATAATTGTCAATGATATACCTATATTTATCTGTTTCAAGAATTTGATGTCTTCACATGTAAAAATAACGTGTTATTTCCACGTGTAAAAATATCATCACCATGGTAACACAGCTTTGCGGAAACTTCTTGTGTCAAAAAAAGTCTTATATTATTTTCATTGATAATTATATAATAAACAGAACACTACACGGTCGCATGGAATATTAAAAAATTCTCGCTGCGCTCACTCGTGAAAGATCATTTCAACACTCGAAGATAAAATTCGTATCACCGCACGCCCATGCTATATCCTCTATATTTTCAATGATTGCCCCTTGTGGCTCGGAAAATTCTGGAGTCGGTAAATCAGACTCCAAATAGACCATTTGAAAACCAATTAGAAAATTAATAAATCTTTAACAAACAAAGAAAGGAAAAGGTACAAGGCACGGTGAAAATCATTTAACCTTCATTCAGTTGTCTCGTGACCGGGAAATTTCAAAGAAATCTCGATCTCTCTTTAAAAAAGAGGGTTACTAAATATAGTTTAGAAAATACAAAAAAACAGAGTACCGTAAAATTTCGATATCTGAAAATTGACTATTTGAAGCCTGTTTAAGAAACGACTAAAGAGACGTTATTACCAGTCATAAGGCACAATGAAAATTATCTTAAGCCTGGTTCCCATTAAAACGCTACGATCGCTGAGATCGCAAGGATCGACGTGATACATGTTCGCGCTTTGGTTTTTGTGAAAAAATAAAAATATCACTGCTGACTGAAGGTTGAATCTTTAAATTAAAAATTAAAAAATTGAACATAAATGAACATAAATCACTTTGCAATTCGAATATAGAAATTAGTGGACTACAATAAAGCTAGGTATAAAGTTAATAAAACATTTTAAAATAAATGTCTAACATTTCTTTTGATCATTTATATATTAAAATGACATAGCCTAAACGTATTGTCATTTTGTTTGTTTATATCCATTTTGTTATTTTATCTCAAAATGAGTTTAAGGTGCTTCAGTAAACAGGAAGAGTAAAGTGTCATCAGATCTAAAACGTTTTTAGTGCGCTTAATTGTCAGTCGCTTTGAATCGGATAGACAGCGTTTTAAAAATGGAAACTAGCGAGTAACTTAGTATAGGCTGCGTCGGTGTTTGATATAAATGATAGGTAATATATAACTTTACTGACGTTTCGAGCTTTAACTCTTCGTCGGAGTAAAAAAGCGACGAAGGGCTAAAGCTCGAAACGTCAGTAAAGTTAAGTCAGCATTTTTTGGCGGTGTTAATCCCTTGGAACTTTCCAAAATGGCCGCTTAAAAGAGGTTGGCCGCTAAATAGTAGGAATAGATTTGGGACTTTTTATTGTGGCCGCCTAATAGAGGGTGACCGCTTAATGGGTGACCGCTTAATAGAGGTACCACTGTATCTTCATTTAGTCGCTGTTCTTTTTGTTGCTTTCTCTCTTTCTTTTTAACTCTTTTATATTCTTTTCCTTTTTTTCTTTTAGTCCTTTCTTAATCCTTAGGGGCTGACCATTTAACTTTAGTGGGGGGAGGGGTGATTTTGAAAATCAATTTCCTGCTGATCGGAAATCTACCCCCCCCCCCCCCCTTCCACCCCTCAAAAATGTTAAATTTCGTGCAGTACAAAATAATACAAAATAAATTCCTGTACTATTGTAAGGGGAGAGATAAATGTTGCTAAGTATAGAAATAAATATCCTGCAGAGCATGGAAAGGGGGGGGGGGATATCAATATCCTGTCCGCCAAGACATTTCTTGCTGATCGGAAATTACCCCCCCCCCCCCCCCCCCCCTAAAAAGTTAAATTGTCGGCCCCTTATTTTGACCTTGCAAGCGATTTTTCCGACATGAACACACCATCTCATATTTCCTTACGAATTGTATGCATTTCGATCAGTAAAGGTCACAGCCCCGTCTCTGTTGAACATTATTGTTAGGGGTAACATCATATGCATCTTGAATCAATACACATCCTTGGTTAAAAAGAGTCCTTTATGACACAATTGGATTTAAGGATTAATGATTATTACACGTTAAGCTATCAGTTAGAAAAGCAGTGGGGTCTTCATACGGATAGGAGTGCCTACGCAAGGATAATCTGGTACTATTGGCTACTGATATCACTGAGTAAAATGCCATAAGTAGATCTAATGTGAAACGACAACAAAAGTTGGAATCATACTACCACAATTGAAAACCTTGGGTTAAATTAATTTTGAAGAGACAATATTGTGGGGCAGACTGACTCATTGTGACAAGGAAGATTACGGGTTCTTAGCGAGACATAAAAGAATTAACTTGGATATTTGGATAACTTGGATAACTTGGATAACTGCATGACATCGAGCCACTAAAAGAAAGAAAAGCATCAAAAACCGTACTGACATCTCAGATTGATTAATTAATATGCTGCACTAGATCACAGCAAGTTTATTGTTGAAAAGTGAATGGAGTGGGAATTATCGTAATTTGTGGAATGGTAATTTAAATTTCATACATGCAAATACAAGAAAGGTCAAGTATCTAGTACTGACAAAATAGGTATTGGTGTGTTAAGCTTGATTGAAACAAGCATATTGTGCCGAAAAACATTTGTTAGGAGCGTGAATTGTCTTTCCTTCTGAGATGGTAAACTTCATGAATCGGCAAAGATATAAGGACTTAGTCTAACAAAGTAGCAACTGATGTGCTGAACTTAAGATCAAAGCAAGTTTATCCGGAAAGAAAGAAAATTGCTTCATGTTGAATTTAATACATTTCCTTCTAGGAAGCATGGCAACTATTCTCAGTATAGCAGCATCCAAAGACGTCTAACAGTTAATCTATGGTTTGAACGCAACGAAACAGTTCTATAAATCGTGTTGGACAATGAGTGATACCAACCCTAGTGTGAACAAAGAAAAAACACTAAATAAAGCCAAGTCACTAAATCTTCCAAAAATTAGATTCTATCAAAGCAGAGCACCACGACAATGTGATATAAGACGCGTGACAGGTAACGCAACGAGACATAACTTAACCCATAATCCTCGACGCCACGAGGTGCAGACTATCCCAGAATGCATTGAAAATACGGAAACCGAAGTAGAACAAAACACTCCACGAGAAAATGTAGAGCTAAAATGTACCCAAAAGAAAGAATTAGTAACTATAAAACAAATCCACTTACCATATCCCAGCAGTCTTTGCAGTCGTGGTTCCATGACGTCTTCGCCCGAGAAGAGACTGAGACCAAGAAGCTTCAAAAATTTCTGGACGGGCCATCCCGAGTCCCTTGAGGTCCAATCACTGGTCTTGACAAGAGACATTGATGCATTGTCTATAGAGATTGTAAGAATGTATAATGAACCAAGTATTGCTTTGCCTAAACTGGATATGGGGCCTACAAAATAGAATATTAACCATAGATAGATCATAACCATAACCATAGATAGATAGTGAGTGCGCTATAATATTCGCGAAACAATACTATAGGTCTACTAGAGATTGTAAGAATGTATAATGTGCCTAGTATTGCTTTGCCTAAACTGGATATGGGGCCTACAAAATAGAATATTATAAACTTATTAGATTCATCAGAACCCATTATTCCAGAATATTTGATATTGGATTAGAGACTTAAATATCTGCCATAATGGGAGAGACTAAAATGCAGAGATGTGATTTGGAGGATTATTGGTGAGGTATAAAAAAAACTAATGTATACACAGTGCGCCATAATATCCGCAAAACAATACTAAATGATTATGTATATATTTTCATATTGCACTATTATATACAAATTTGAGTGTATCGCTGGCGTTGAACAGCGAGAGCAAAACTAACATTGCATCGCACAGATACATGAGAAAAATATCAAATGCCCTTGGTGGGACTCGACGGTGGTTTCGAGTCCCGCCAAGTTTATTTGATATTTTTCTCATGTATCTGTATTCCGCTTATATACGCCGAACGTATTTCAATTCATTATTGCAGTTTGTTGTTTAATAGCACTGTTTTGTACGGACTTGTACATATCGCTGCAGCAGAACAGTGTGTCATTTGTATTTCACTGATATAACTGATCTCTCAAGAAGGTTGGCTATTGTCGTAGAGTTTGACAGTCACGTGACAAAATATATATTGATTGAGGCTGAGAAAACCGGTTTTATCATGTATTTTGAGAATACCCTAAATACAATTTGCTTCTGCTCTTATGCGTTATCAAATTTCACACAGGGCTCCCATAGAGTATAAAGTAACTAAACCAACGCATTTAAAATGCTTTTTAGATACTTAAAATTATTAATAAATTATCTGCACAACTGTATATATCAAAATGATTCTGAAATGAATAGAGCCTTGGAGAGGCAACGAAACTGAGTATCAAGATGACTTTGGACCATCAAAGTAAAAAAATATATATATATACTCGTTTCATTATAATTGTTATTTCAATTAAATGCAAAAAAAGTTTGAAAATGACAAAATAAAATATTTATTGGGGACATGACAACACTATTAAACACACGACCTGATGATCACAGCTCATAACACGTTTTTTTATTATTTTATTGCTACTGATACCATCAAATCGTTACAACTTTGCTTAATAAATAAAAAATACTTAGTTATGTACAGTACGAATGTAATCTGGATTGCAACGTTATTGTTTAGTGAAAGGAAAATAAGACTAAGTCCCAATCACGCTTGCCTTCCCAGGCTCTGACATAAATATATGACTATGCACGGCATACCACGTGACAGTTTAAACTTTGAGCCGTGCTAGTTCGTTTTGGAAGTTCTCATTTCATTTAAAGTACTTCGTGCAAAGATGAAATCAGTTTCAATGGTTTGAACCACGTGACAGTTTGAAGTTTGAACCATGCTAGTTTGTTTTGGAAGTTCTCATTTCATTTAAAGTACTTCGTGCAAAGATGAAATCAGTTTCAATGGTTTCCATTCTTGTCCACATTCCTTCCATCTCTTCCTTCATTGAATTAAATATATTCTCAATACATATGTCTTCATTCTCGTTCCCATTTGTGTATTCCTTCTTTTCAAATGATCTACAAACTTCCTGGTCCTTATTCATTTCTACAGTTTCACACTTTTTGACTTCGAGATTGTCCTGCATTTTACTACTAGTTTCTACAGATGAAGTCGTATTATTGCTAAGATGGTCTAAACCAGTGACCTCAGTAAGTGGTATAACTGAATAAATCTCTTGCGGTTTGATAATAGCATTGGATGATGTTCTGTGTTCATGATCATGATGTTCCTTACACGTGACGTCATTTTCTGAAGCAGCAATGACGTCATCATCATTTATAATATTATCATCAACATCTTCATCAATATTAAGATTTGACGTTCGTCCATTTGTATTGTAAAGTGCTAAACCTTTGTTATCTGATTGCTGTTCGCTTAGTTTACTCGAAGTGTCATTGAACATTATATTTCTTTCTGCATTTGCATCATCATCATCATCATCATCATCATCATCATCATCATCATCATCATCTTTTTCAATACGGAGATCAGAAGAACGTCCATTTGTATTGCAAAGTATTAAACCTTTGTTATCTGATTGCTGTTCGCTTAGTTTATTCAAAGTACCATTGAATGTTCTATTCCTTTGTGCTTTTGTTCTTTCACAGTTTGAATTACCACTGTATCGGCCATTCGTAGACATCATCGATATTTTGAAATCATTTAAGCAGTACTCTTGATTGGTATCTTTGTCTTTACGACCTTTGATATGATTTCTATCAAAATAGTCTGATTGAGGTAGACAGTTATTTGAATTTATATCAACACAATCGTCAAATGGTGAGATGTTGATGGATGGCATATTGTTGATGTCCTGGCTGTGCTTGGATAGACCATTTCGATGGAAGGTATAGCTAATATCGTCACTGTCACCTTTACTACCGACTTGATAATCATCTTTATCATCATCACCATCATCATCGTCATCGTCATCACTATCATCATCATTATCGCCATCATTATTATCATAATCGTTATTGCTAACATCCATATCATTTAGAAGCTTCGAATTAAAATCATCTTTTCTTATAAAGACATAATCATCATCTTCATCACCATCACCATCATCCCGAACACAACTACCATCAACTTTATCAACATCACTACCAACAGTTACATTACTACTAACACCAGAATAATCATCGCTATCGTCACTATCGTCATCACTATCATTATTAAAATCATCATCATCATCATCATCATCATCATCATCATCATCATCATTGTCATCATTCATACTATTTAGCTTAATAGTACGCCCACCATTCTGATTGTGTTCAATTTTAAGAGTATTGCCACCATCATCGTAATCATAATCATCATCATCAGCGATATCACGTCCACTACTCTCATCACCATCACTCATAGTGTGAAAGCTATTGCTCTCAATCCACCTCTGAAGTATCTTCTCATCATCATCATCATCATCATCATCATCATCGGCATCATCATCATCATCATCATCATCATCATCATCATCATCATCATCATCATCATCATCATTTTTAAGCCATGCCATTCCATTCGATATAACATCCTCTGCATTCTCAGCAAGTCTCCACAGTGCTATATCACTCTCGTCTTCTTCAGTTATCGAGTCTATGCGTGGGCTATAACCCATGACAGTTTTACGAACACCGAATTTTTGTCTCAAATACTTCGACCTTTGTACAGCTCGACGGCTCATCCGAATTCCTCTTGGTGCTTGCTTTACAGGTTGACTACTGCGTGATGGGCTTGTTGGCTCCTTCATTGTGACTTTTGGTGGATCGCTTTTTGAAGTAGAGTCAGCTCGGTGGGTTGGTGTTTTCGAATGGCATGAAAATAAAGATCTCACTTTACTCATTAGGCGTTTTTTGAATCTCTTGTTGGGCATAATTGTTTCAGTTTTGAGAATAATGAAAGTTTTTCGGAGATTTTTGTACTAAGGAAACGTTTATATCGGTACTTTGCACTGAATAGTATAATCCCGCAATAATAATCTTTACGATTTCCGTTTTAGCGATTATTATATTGTTATTTGATGTCCCTTTTGACTGAACTTTGACCGTTGATGTTAATTAAAATTAAATTACTAAGGTATACCACAAGTATATTACGAGATATACTATTAGATTAAAAAATGTGTATTCCAACTAATAACAGAATGAATAGCATGGATTAAGCCGGTCTACTATTGATAACTCCATGAAATTGTCACTGTATAATCATTTGTTATTTGTAGTCCCAGCGGTGTAATACTTTTGATTATCATAACCATAATAAAAGTCTCAGAGAAACGTCGATATAATGTGTTCCAATGTTGATTTTCCAGTAAATGATAGAAATGGGACGTTGTGGAGTCTTCAATAATCCCACTAAATCTCTTCCACTCTGCAAAGTGCAGGGGCCATTATTAATAGCCACAGTTCCAGATTTTCAATTGCCAAGAGTAAACAAGATATAGTTTAATCGAACCATGGAATAAGAAAAGTACCAGTATTATTTAGTAGAATTCTACTAATTTGTCAATAATCCCTTTGAATCTCATTCACTTTACAATGTCTGAAAACACGTTGTTTTAATCGCAGTTCAAGATTTTCAATTACCAAGACTGCCAAGAGGAACACAAACTCTTAATCGAACCATGGAATAATAACAGTACCAGAATAATTTAATCGGATACTATAGATTTGTCAATAATCTCTTTCAATCTCTTTCACACTATAATCACCAACAATCAATACTTAGATTCTCAATGAGCTCGTTGACCTGCAGTTTAAAGCTATTCCTTTTTATCCACGATAAAACAAAATTACACACAAGAGATTTTCCCAGCTTTTATGAAGTCAGTCGCACACGATTTAAGCTTCAATTAGGCGTACATAGATCAATCGTACACATCCCACACGGTGACAGAGTCAGTAAGATACTTGTAATCCTTTGTTTGACATAGACGAGTTGTATGTTTTGCTTTTAAAAGTGGATGTTTCTGCGTCTCAGCGGTGGTCGTTGTGATCAGTTTCCTTGAGTAGCTTGCATGTCAAATAGTTCCCTTATTGATAACGAAGAACAGTATTTATGCTTTAGGAGGATGACAGCAGACAAGTTTTGCCCTTCAGCCTTAGGATATGACAGGCATTAATCAAGACGTACAATAAAGTAAATGCAGTCAAATGATATTCCTATAAACTCTCTAAAGGTCAGTTGATTCTCTTCTTCAAAGGCAAAAACTCGTAATGTTTTTCGCTCCAAATAATATCTTCGATTCGGCAAAGCAGATTTATAATATTCAGAAGCAGAATGAAAATCTTCTGTGACAGATTTTAGCCTTGGGATTATACGGATTAACCAATATGTACAAAATGATGTACTCGTTCCTGTACCAGTTTGATAACGATGTATATCTTCGTTTGAAAAACTTGCAAGTCTTGATATGATTATCTCTGCTCTAAAACTCTTGGTTGCTTTTAGAATCGTGCCTGCTTGTATGACGGCTTTGCACTAGACAGGAATAGTATTCGTAGAGCCGCGATGATCTTCAATGACAACATGTACTATGACCTGACTGTAATGGTCAGGCGTTTGAAATGTTTTTGGAATTTTTGGCGTTCCTTGCGTGGCACGTCCGTCAGTCAGTGTCTTTTGAGGTTTGTTATCTACCAACACTTATTGGCTTCCGTGAGATATTTAATTTTATTCTTGATTTTAGAAACTGATTTTCAGTTAGGCGTTAAGATTGGAATTCAACGCAGGTACGATTAGTTGTTTTGGCACACGCAAATTATCTCAGCTTGAAGCTCCTGATCTGCATGCACGGTCGATGATTTTTACCCGGTTCTCTAATTAGGGGTTAAGAAGGGAATGTTTTTACGTACGATTAGTTGTTCTGGAACACACAATCGAACCTTGCTTGAAACTTGTTTAACCTCGAAGCTCTTGATATATAATTCGTTCAGATTTTATATTTCCATAAGTAGTTAAATTCTTGGTACGATTAGCTGTTCTGGAACACACAATCGAACCTTGCTTGGACTTCTCGTTAAACTGAAATTCCTTCACTCAAAATACAAATGTAGAAGCCAACCAACAATAATTTCCAGTATAAGTCAGTAGCAGCTGCTGAATCTCTAGGGACAATTTCTTGATCAAGTTATTGATTCACTGCACACCTGAACAGCCTGTATTTAAAATCCATAAGTCAATACTAAATGTCTATTCAGTTTGTTGCTGAATATACAAGGCTTTATATTAGACTATTAGCATTTCTTCAGTCCAATCGTATTACCACAAGCCTGACTCTGTAATTATGTACAACATCCAATAGGGTCAACCAGAGAAATAACGAGGTCTACCTTAGGTGTTAATTATCCGTACTAAACATTTTCAACCATATTAATAGCAACTCCACCCAGTTGATTACAAGCGCCTTAAACCCACCAAACAAGAGAAAGACAAAGGGGTACACACGCATAAAAAAACCCTTTGTATCCCACGTTTTGTGGTCAGTTGATTTGATAAAAGTCTTCTCCTCCTACTTGTTGAAGCTACAAGACTCAATAAAGTGTGAACAAGCCGTGAAAAGTGTCAAGAATCGTATTATAACACTGACTGTGAAAACGTTTTGGTCGAAGCACAGAAATCTCAATAAAGTGTGAATGGAAACTAGAGAGTAAACTAATATAGACTGCGTCGGTGTTTGATATAAACGATAGGGTAATATAGTGAAATGTGTAGCACCGTAAAAAATGTTGACTTAACTTTACTGACGTTTCGAGCTTTAGCCCTTCGTCGAAGTAATAGTCTAACTCTTCTACTCCGACAAATGGCTAAAGCTCGAAATGTCAGTAAAGTTAAGTCAACATTTTTTACGATGTTACAAATTCCATTTTATTACTACTATCAATAAAGTGTGAACAAGCCGTGAAAAGCATTATTCAAGAATCGAAATCGTTTTGAGGTCGAAATACGTGCAGAAACCTTGGTCCATTATCAGTTTTTTTACTCAATAAAGTTTGAACAAGCCGTCAAAAGTGTTTATCAAAGATTCAGTTTTATAACTAACTGTGAAATCGTTTAGGGGTTGAAACACAGAAACCTTGGTCTATAATTATTTTACTCAATAAATCTTGAACAAGCCGTCAAACGTGTTGTTCAAGGAATCGTTATTATAACAAACTGCAAAATCGTATAGGGATCAAAACACAGAAACCTTCTATAATTCTTCTATTCATGATTTTTACCAGTGATTTACAAACAATTGCATGTGTTAGAGAAATTGTTGGATATTTGTATTTAACATACGATTTAATTAGTGTAATATTAAGTTATTTATTTAATAAATTAAATATTATTCCAACATAATATTTATTTTTCCTGAGCAATATTTAACAATCTTCTATCTGATTCACTGATCAACCTTGCTAGATACATTTGACAAGAAAAAACGATATTGTCAGGTCCAGGCGAATGACTCTTACCATAGAAACTACAGGGTTTCTTGATCTAGTATTTGTATTTATCATTTGTACGTCTGTATACGTTATAAATTCATTAAGACCATTAACGCTAAAGCAAGAAAATCAGTAATTTCTGGCACCCAGGGTAAATGACTTTGAAATTCAATTCAAGTTTTTTATCCGTCAATTGTCTTGTCAAAACCTCTTTTTGATATTTTTAAATACATTTGCTAATGTCATAATGTTTATGAAAGAATAGACAGAAATTCAAGAAATAAATTACCTAAAGAACCTGTATAGTCCGCAATTTTTTTTATCCATCATTTTTCTTATCAAAACCTCTATTACATATTTTTTTGATACATTTGCTTTGTCATAAGGGTTTATAAAAGAATAAACAGCCATTCAAGAAATAAATTACCGGAAGAACGTGTAGTCTTTTTCAATGATCACAAGTCACAGTAAATGACTAATGAGCGTTAATCGCATTCTTTTATTCGTTTTGGCGGGAAACAATACATCAATAACAATGACAAATCAATAGAGAGAACAATAGAAAGCCAGTTTAGTGTCATTATAATCCCAAAGGGAAACAATCAAATGTTGTTTTGCATTCTAATTTACAAAAATGAAGCCAGTAGAGTGTCAAGGTAACCGTGATGCAGGAAGCCAATCAAATATTAATATACAGCTATTTCAAAAACGTTGTATACTGAGAAGTGCATTCCGAGACCAAAGGGCATTGTGGGTCTCATTGATATAAAAATAAAGATGAAATATACAGCGATCTGCTCCATAAATGTAGCTTACATTGTATGTTGTTTCGGATAGAATACACTAAAAATATAATAAAATATTATTTCTATCTATTTAGTTTGGATAGGATACTCATAGGATACATCAGTCAACCGCTAATTAAAAATATATATAATTTGTATACTATTTACAATTACTGAACATTAAACTGGCAGTTTGTGACTGTTTTACATGTTGGCCGTGGGAGTATAATGTTTTGAATAAGATTTAAAAAATTTAATTCTCTTTTTAGACTGTGAAATAGAGTTTGTCTCTCTAGCTATAAGAGAGGGAGCTGATTCCACAATAAGGCAATATAGACAATATAATATAGACAATATAACATCACCCTAAATGCATTTCAGTGATTGGAATACACTATTCAGTAATCAACGTTTTTTGAAATAGCTGTATACAAAAATGAATGTGTCAGTGTAATCCCAGAGGAAGCCAATCTAATGCTAAAGAAAGCCAGCTTATTATTACCAACATAATCTTACAGGAAACCTATTAAATGCCACAGCTTTCAGTATATACATAAAAAGACCATAAAATAGTATATAGGATGCTACAAAATATACAAAAACAAATGCGTCAGTGGAAGCCAATCTAATGCCATTTTTCATTTCAGAATTTTCAAAAGAAAGCAAGTTTATTATTATCAAGGTAATCTTACAGGAAACCAATTAAAAGCCACAGCTTTGTATATAAAAAGAAACTATATGTAAAATAGTTTATAAAATGCAAAAATATACAAAAATAAATGTGTCAGTGTTATCCCAGAGGAAGCCAATCTAATGTTTTTTTCATTTCAGTCTTTTCAAAAGAAAGCCAGTTTATTATTATCAAGGTAATCTTACAGGAAACCTATTAAATGCCACAGCTTTGTATATAAAAATAAACCTTTGATAACTGGAAAGCCCGTTTAGATGTAAATAACTGTTTTCAAACTAGCCTGAGAAAATAGGTTCTTTCGCTTCTCTTCCCTCAAACATAAGTATCACGGGGGCGAGGAGAGAAAGAACGCCCGCTGTTTTCTTAGGCTAGTTTCAAACTACAAGACGGACAAATTGTCAGGATGGACAATCGTCTTATAACGGACGAGTTGTCTCGTGTAAAAAACGGAATTTAAGAAGAAAAAGCCGTCCGCTGATTTTATTGATTTGCGCATTTATATATATACACTGATAGATATTTTCCGCCATATAAGTAATAAAGATATTAATATTTCGCATTAGACGAACATATTTTACAGTCGATGTGTCTGCTTTCTAGCAGGTGAAAAAAGTCAAATAATCACTGTAGAGAGCCACTCAAATGTTCCTGTATATTTCTATGGCAACTAGCGAGTAAACTAGTATATGCTGTGTCGGATTTTGATATAACCGATGTATATTATAGGTAATGAAATTATAGAATGAATATAGAATGACATTTTTCCCTCTTTTTCTCCGACGAAGGGCCAAAGTTCGAAACGTCAGTAAAGTTAAGTTAACATGTTTTACAGTGTTACGAATCGAATTTCATTATATTACCTGCTGTATATATACCTATTTCAAAAATCGATGTCGCAGCCGAAGCTACAGTCCACACTCTGCCTGCAAAGGATGCCGGTTACATGGACTTAATTTGTGATTCATTGCACGTTTTTTTATAGAAATATTTGTATTTATATCTACCACAACAACTAGTTATGGCCATATAACACAAACACGCACAAGCAAAATCTGCTATGAATAAATCGAGAAGAGAAGAAAATACCAACATCCTTTGCAGGCTTCAGTGTGGATTGTAGCTTTGATTGCGACAACGATTTTTGAAATAGGTGAAAATATTTCTATGCACGTCATAACTAGTGATCGTGCGTCAGAGTTTAGGAATGTTTGTCAACCACTAAGTCTTCTAAGTACAATAAAAAAAACTAGAGTTCAATTTAGAGGCAGGACAATTTAATAACTCACAAGACAACATTTGACAGATTCGAACTTTGTACTTCATTGTTCTGTCCAAGGCAAAGTGAATTTGACAAACAGTGGCTGACAATGGCCATTTTTACACTAGACAGACAAAATGTTTTCGTCTAATATGAATTCAACAAAATCAGAACTAAAAACTAAAAACTAAAAAAAGAACTATCTACTATTAGCAATACTTTGCCTCTTATTCTATGTTCTATTATAAAATATTTGATATAAATCGCGCGCTCTGATTGGCTGCAGAGATAACCTATTTCTTCAAGATAGAATTTAATGAACATGCACTAGCTACAGACCACAGGAATCCCAAAGTCATTTCTATAACACAACTTAATCCCAAAGTCATTTGTATAACACAACTGGTTCAGACATATTGTGTAGAAAATTCATTCCAAGTCCAAATAATTCCATCGTTTGAATGAAACACGCCCTCTAATTTTCACTCCGACCACAGGAATCCCATATGTAAACCGCATATCAAAACTTTATACTTTCATAGTGTATTTTTGCGGTGAACTCATTTCAACTACCAGTGCCAGAATGTTTTATGATTTTTCTTTCTTAAATTGATTTATTCCCTTTTAAAGAATACTAAAACACTAATCAATTATCAAAAGAAAGTAGACAAAGCATTCTTGTAGTTGAAGAATATTACAGTTGTCCTTCAGTAGCATGGTGTGTAATTATAAGAGTTGATTCAAGGCCATAACTACTGTTTTTTATTTAAATCTTTAGCTTTCGTCGGGCACCGACATCATCAGAACAGTGGAAAAGATTGTACGAAATTTACATAGTTATGCGAGTGTAAAATAAAAGCGTCAAAACAATAGTTCAGTTAAATTCAGCGCATTCGTTACGGGAATTTATCTCAGGCTTTTTTGTAGTATATGATGCTATACTGAATACAAATGTAATATTTCCAGTCCAAATTATGTTGTTTGTCCGTATATGGTATGTCAATAAAATATACTTGGTCTTCTACTCTCTCGTCGCATTCTTATACTCGAGCTTTTTAACGAAGACTTTCTAAAACTTGCCAGGGATATGACGCTATAACAGCAAAGGGCAGATTTCCAGTCGTATGTTGTTTGTACGTATACGGTATGTCAATAAAATATACTTGGTCTTCTACTCTCTCGTCGCATTCTAATACTTGAGCTTTTTAAAGAAGACTTTCTAAAACTTGTATATAAGGCTATAACAGCAAATGGCAGATTTCCAGTCGTATGTTGTTTGTACGTATATGGTATGTCAAAAAAAGATACTTGGTCTTCTACTCTCTCGTCGCATTCTAATACTTGAGCCAGTTTTTAACGAAGACTTTCTAAAACTTTTTAATTCAATTTCTCGCAATCGAGCGGCTTCGTTTATCCCTTTGCATCCACAAGTAATAACATAAAGGAACGCACGGCGGTAATTCCTCAACCTCCAGGAATACACAAAAGGGTTCATGCACGAATTAGATAAAATTAACAAATACTGAAGATTGCGTGACAGCTGCATAACAAAGCAGCTACATTCGTGACACAAGTTTAGTAAATATATAAAAGCGCATGCGCTGATGTAACACAACACGAAGAGAAACAACATGACGAGGAATGTCTTGGTGATTTTTTGCTCCCAACGAACTGATTGTTTCTTGCGACGATTTTCCTCCGTCCCAGCATGCAACGCGTCCCAGCCTTTAACTTGGTCTCGGAATATCGTATAAATACGAATGTAGGCGAATAGGAGGACTATAAACGTTAGTAGTATAGCGGTGTTGGCGAATAGGAATGCATACGGGATATAACCAATGTAAAAATATATGAACGGAAATCCTAACGATACGACCCAAACCCCTCCACACAGCACAGCCGCACGGCCAGGATTAAGCTTCGTTCGATACCTAAACGGTGACGTAATCGCGACGTAGCGATCCAAAGTTAGCACTAAGAGGCTTAAAATCGATGCCGTGCACGATATAAAGAATGGGATGTGGATTACTGGAGATCCGGCGTCCAGCAGTCCCAATCCCTCCTTTACGTGATAGAGAACTGATACTGGTTCAGTTACTAGCCCAACTACTAAGTCAGCCATTGCTAGGTTTGCTACGAAGTAATTGAACGGTGACCGCAGCTCTCTGTTAGGATCTATGAATACAGCAAGTACAACCAGGAGATTTCCAGGAACTGTTATTAAACATAACAGACTCAGGACACCAGCTGTTGTGAATGACAATGCAGTTGGGACTGTAGCATTCATGCACTGATCTTCAAAAAAGAAATACATTTTCTTGGAACAAACTGAAATCTGGACTACTTAAAGGACTACGGACTTCACAGAGTGTGTTTTTCTTGATGCAGATCTTGTAACAGAAGTATAACGATGATGGTGTTCGCTTTTTCTGTTTTTAGAATGGGAATGTTGTGTTTCTTGCTTGCTTACTTTTTTTCCTGATCAATAGCAATTTTAGCAAACCCCAGCTTTCACTCCAGAAATTTGTGATGACATTAATTCAAAATTTCAATTGAAGTAATAAAATATTTTTGATAGCAATTGATGACACAAAGTGTAGCCTTTATATGCAATGCACAAAGTTGAGTCGCTACAATCTTCAGAAGCCTTGAAGTCTTCTCCTCTCCTCTCTCTCTCTCTCTCTCTCTCTCTCTTGTTACGATGTTTAGTTCCAAACAAAAAACAATACTGAAAGCCAAATGGTTTTGTTATTCCATGTAAGTTACTACAATAGCCAGTCCGAATCGTTCCTTGACTCTTATCAAGAGGAATAGCACGCACAGACCAAAGTTCAGCTTCAACAATAACAAAGGCTAAATCTCAACGCCAAGAGCATTAACTTTAGAATATTGCCTTCTAGAGGGTTCATTGACAATTAATATAATAATATTAATACCTCCAGTTCGTGAAGATCACTCTTGAACCTCAGTTTATGATGGTGCCAAATAGTGTTGTACAAAGATCGAACTTCTTTATACTAGTTCAATAGACAAATGAGTTTCCAATGGTGCGGGATACGTGCTGGAGTTCTTTTCACAAACCGCCTTAAGAAAATTTTCAATGAAGATTTTCAATTTAAAGAATTTAAAAACACTCATTTAAACAGTTTGATCAAAATGTCTTGTGCAATCTTCATCCCAAAGTATTATAATGCGTTTAGCTTGGTAAGCTCTTCTACGGTACTCCAATAATTAATATCCAATCACCTTGTTTCGCTTCTGTTGCCTGCTTTATCCCAGAATATTATGAAGTAAAGCGCTTGGAAAACGGTCTTGACAAACTAATATTCTCCTTACTATAATTTGTTAGATGATCCTGTTGACTCCAAGCAATTCGTGTATCCTAGTTCTTGAAGAGGTCGATAAATGGACGGATAAATGTACTCCTCTTGTACTCCACACTTTGTCGACTCGACACAAATGTAATATCGATACGATGACTATTCCTAAGATGACGAAGTTTCGAACTGATGAACAGATTTGTACCCAAAGATTACTCGATGTAAACTAAATACGAAGAGGTAAGATAGAGAGTGTAGAACTGATTCTGAGTTGTCCCTACAATGGCTTAAGCGTTGTTTACAAGTGATCATGTCAGGATGCCCTTTTTGACATGTGTACTAACACCGCATCAATCAACAGCTTTTGTTGGAGTAATTGAATATGATGTTAGGTTAATTGGTGATAAGCCTAACCAAAATAAAGCATTGTACACATTTTATAACAGAAAACCCTTGATCAAAGGTTCAATTTGGAGAAAGAATTGTCCAGCTTGATCAAAAGTTCTAATTTGATAAAAAACTCGATTTGATCATGATTCGATGTTCGAATGTTCCTCGTGACCGGTTTAGCCGTAAGTTCCTAGGGTGACCGGATTTCACTAGAATCCGCGGTCAAAAACAGAGCGTAAATTCCTTCAGTATGAATCAATATCCTTTAGCTAATACCTTCCTATCTTCAACTTCATGTATAATTGCACGAATTGATTTTCATATCACGTAAATATTTATAGGCTTCTAATTTTCATTCTAGAACGTTTACTATAGATAAATGTGATATAGCTAGTTAATATGTTGTTCTCACAAGGAACTCCAAGGTCATGTGATAAAGATGTTATCAATTATGTCTGAAAAGCTGAATAAAATGCAAATGATCCTAGAACAGTATTTTATTTTTTTGCAATTTTCAGTCTCTATTTACTTTAACTGAAATTGTGTAGTCTTTTTTTTCTTTTGTTAATGTTTCGTTTACAAGCTTTGATATAAGGAGACTATAAAAACTGCAATATAAAAATATTAAAAAGTCACATAAAAATCAATTTTCTTAAGAAGTTTTAATTCAAAGATCGAGCAGATATATCCTCTCGTTTAAAACGAATCCCTTGTATGCGGCATTATCGTTAAACAGTTGATGGTGCCATGCATTTTATACTTCCAAGTTTAAAAGTATATTATTTTTTGAACGCTGCCTAAAGTCTCAACCTTGGCCTTGTAATATCCGCTTGTTTGAGTAATTAGTCAAGAGTGTTCTTATTAACCTTTGTGTGTTTTTATGAATAGCTGGCAGAAATCCATGATTGTTATGAGAAACCACAATGCAAAGATTACCAAAACGACACGTTCTAACAACAACTGTCAATATAGTAATCTTTTACCACAGGAACCCCAGTACTATTTATTTTTAAAGAAACCCTTTTATTATAAATATAATAAAATAATTTGATATAGTTTTATAGTATTACTCTTCTTATTTTCTCTCTCTCTTTTTATTTATTTATTTATTTTTTTTGTTGTTGTCTTTGTGTCCGTATTTATACATTTGTAAAAGTTTATCTCAATATATCATATTTACTATAAATTTAATTTAAATGAAATAATTTTATCTATTTAAGTACTATTTATATTTTTTATGTTTATATTTTTTTTTTTGTATAGTTCAATATATTTATATAATTGTCATACGTTTTTTACATGAGCCTCTGGCTCGGATGTAAGGGCGACCTTATCCCACGTTATGACTTTAATAAATTGATTGATTGAATAAATTGATTGATAAATGATTCTAGATATATGTAATTTGTATAAGATCATAAAGATCACTGAAATCAAGGTACGTTTCTAATGTAAATGATTGTATTTCTTCTAAAGTCTCTAACGTCAACAGTGAACCCAACACTTATTAAATATTTATTTTGAAAAGTTATGCGAGAAAACTATTAGCCTGAGAAAACAGACGTTGTTTCGCTCCTCATCCCCCCGCGAATAGTTTCGCGGGGGGACGAGGAGCGAAACAACGTCTGTTTTCTCAGGCTAGAAAACTATATGATAAAGCAACACTTCCTTAACAAGTCCCGCCATTGCGATCACATATTCGTCAAAATGATTTTCGAACGTCAACAGAGCAACTAAAAAAATTGTAACACTAACAAAACCCCTGAAAAAGTCGGCAGGGAAAATCCCACAATTCTCTTTGCTTTGTACATCATTGCATTAACAAGTGTGACCATTGCGATCACATATTCATCTATAGAGTTAGGTTGGTACTTCTAAAATTGTATCACTGAGGAAACCCCTGAAAAAATCTGCAGGGAAGATCCCGCATTTATCTTTGTTTTAATATATCATTGCATAAACAAGTCTAACTATTGCAATCACATAGTCATCTATAGATCTAGAGTTAAGGATACTAATAAAATTGTCACACTAGGGAAATCCCTGAAAAAGTCCCCCGGGAAAATCCCGCAATTCTCCTTGATTTGAAGTATCATTGCAATTAACAAGCCTGACCATTGCGATCACATATTCATCGAAATCAACAGAACACCCTCTAACTTTAGAGCCCTGGATAGTACAGTCATTTTTATTTTCCCCTTTGCATGAAGCAATCTTGGGCTTGCGATACGATAGAGATAGGTTCCTCGGTTTTTTCTTTGGGGGAATTTCCTTTAAACCAATTTCAAGACCCTCGACTTTAAATTCCTTAGCCGACAATACGTGAAGTCCGCGACCCCGATTACAATCCAGTCCAGATTCCAACTTTTCCAACGTATTTGTAAAACAACTAGTTTTTGTTTTGTTGCGCATGCGTGTCTGGGTTTTAAGCCTTGTCTTATGAAGGCTTTGATAGTTATTGTAACTTAAATCCACTACTTCTTCAAAAATAACATCCTGTTCACAAAAGCCTTCATCGGGATTCATAGTTGATTCCGACGCTCCTCTGTTCTTGCAATTGTTCAATCCAGATTCCAATAATTCCACATTTTTTGTCGTATTACTTACTTTTATTGGTTCTTTGTTTTCTTCTTCTTCTCTTTTTGTTTGTCTTTGAATTGTATTTGAATCGAATCCAAAGCTTATGTCAAAAATATCACTGTCCCTTCTAGAATCCAGAGTCCTTGGGGGCCAAGGTTCCTGACTTTCCAAGTCACTATGATAACTTTGTGAAAACGACTTTCTGGATTTCATATGTTTTTTGACACTTCTATTTTGAATATTTCTCTCCTTGGCAGAATCGTCTGCAATAAAAGGTAAATGTAGGCTGATCTGTTTTGGCTGTTTTACAGTTTTGCAGTGAGTTGTATAGTCATATTTTACATTATCGCTTGCAGGTTCCTCTTTAGTATCAAGCTGATTCACGTGTCTTTGGCGTCTTTTGATGTCTGTTTTGCCGTCTTTACTAAAAGTTAACCCTCTCCCTTTCAAATCTTTCTTATAAGTAAAACATTTCTGTTTATTTTCTTTATTTTTAGCTGAGAAATCTTCTTGCACTTGTCCCAGTCTTTTGAGGCTGTTTGCTTTATATTCACTGGTTTTATTAAAAGTGTAAGATTTTTCTCTCCTTTTCGAATCCTTTTCATTCAAATCTTTCTTATAAGTAAAACATTTCTCCTTTTGCTTATGTGGATCGTCTTCACTATTAGTCGCTTTTTCTTTTGAAACTTTTTTCCTTTGGGACACTTTCTGCCGCTTTAGCTGACGATCAAGTTTTGGTAGTAACAGATTTATGCTAGTTTTGTCATCAACCTTCACATTTCCATTACTGTCTTTAAGGCTTGTTTTAAGGCGAGGCAAAGTACTGTCACCAGACTTTGAAACTTTTACCTTGATATTCTTTGAGGAGTTAGATGGTCCTTCAAGTCGTGGTAAAACTGAATGTGTAGGGACTTTACGCTTCCTTTTCTTCGTACCTTTTAAATTATTTTGCTTCCCTTTCATGACTTTATCCAGGTAGATTTGCTAACTCAATTTTCATTGGAACATAAGTTAAGTAAACTCCTTGTAATCCAGAATCGAGCTCCAAGATTTCAAACGGAAATAGATTCAGACAGATTCGTCAAAGAAGAGCAAGAAAGTATTTTTAAATGAGCATTTTAGCATCATGCATATGATTCTTCCATACAAATTTATAACTAAAATTGTAAATGTTGAATTGTTTGAAACAATTTTTCCACGTTTCCGCGATACACAAATGTTTATGAAAAACGTTTTAAAGAAATTTACTGAATAGTATATCGGTTCTATGGTTCAAAATGAATTTCCGGATCAATCAAATCCACCATTAAAATAGTCAACAACAAAGTTACTGAATGCCACAAGACGTGGGTTTCCAAGCAGTGCGTTCCAAAACATCTACACTTTTATGCGCATTGATTTTCATAACTGAATTCTTCAAATCTTTTCGGTGAGTTTAGCATATTATTTTAAAAACTATAGCTATTAATAGTATGTAACGTAATATAGTACATCTGTTTTATCTAAGTTTGTAGAGAAAATGTAAATTATTAATCAGTAAGATACCAAAACCATGACATCAGAATTCATACTCAGCATGATTTTTGACGTAAAGTAATCCAAGTTTGATTATATATAATAAATTGTACTGCTCACTTCATTAAAAATTCATCAGGCAAATTAGGCAAATTGATTATAACGTCGCTGTCACCACAACCCCCGCCCTTACCACACTCTGCATGGAGCTGCATGGATACTTCATAAATACCATCTTTACATATGAATTGTTTTTTTTTATATAGATTAGGCTTCCAGACAATATGAAAAAAGAACTCAACATTAAAAGTTTGTCATTATAAATCTGTGTTACTACCACGTAGTATAAATTTATTTTATTGTCACCAAGCTTTCGCATGTAAATAAAGTAGCTCATTCATGCCCTGAAGACGGACGCTAAGTCCGAAAGCTTGGTGACAATAAAATAATTTTATCCTACGTGGTAGTAACAAAGATTTATAATGACAAACACACCCACGTACAAAGGCGTTTTAGATTAAAAGTTTTGTTAGACAATTAAGGAAAATTGAAATGAGTAATCATTTATAACTTTGCACAACCATTTGAATTGATTTGGTCTTATACCGTAAATATTTTTTGTAAATAATTTGTCAAAATCACTATCATTATCAATTAATATTAATATTCTTAGATGTACATATTCAAATTTCTATATTTCTATATATTTACCTGTAAATTAGCAACATTTTTTAAAATAGAGTGTACTCGACCACGTTAAATAAAGTTATCTTATCTCTCTGTAGTAGCAAAGTAAAAATATTTCTCTTTGTGGGCTGGACCTATTTGTTTTTCCATTTTTCATTGTAATTTTTTTCTTGTGTGTATGTGGTAAATAAAAACCTTGACCTTTGATTACGATTCCCACTTGTGATGACGTCATAAAAAATATTTTCACTTTATCATATTTTTGGTTCTCAATTTTGATAGGCAAAAAAATTGTTCACATAGCAAATTTCTAAATTTCTGTTCCAAAACAAAAATTGTTTAAGCCAAAATTTATTTGTTCGTGACGTCACACTTTAGTACTCTATTTTTTCACAAAACAATTACAAAATATTTTCGTATGCAAATTACCCATTTCAGACCACGTGACATTCTCTAACATATCTCTTTCATGATGAACGTGTTCTAGAATTTTGGTGTAAAAAAATTGGAAACAAGTCCTAACATGAATTATTGTCTTCTCGTGTGTTACATTTATTGTGTCACTCTTTTAAGAGTGTAAATTGTAGATTGTTTGTGTGTTTTTCTTTTCTCTGTTATTAGTTATCAATATCGTGTGTCACATTTATTGGAACATTCTTTAATTGTAAATTTTGTGTGTATATGTATTAATTATTAAAAAAATAAAAATAAATAAATAAAAAAAGTCCTAAGGGTTGCAACACGTGGTCTGAAATGGGTATATATAAACAAAGGAAAAGAGGTCTATTTAACAAGCGTTACCTTGATATTACAAAATCTTGTCCCATTGGGTACCACTCGCAGCCAATTCAGTCGGTTCGACAGCCAAAGCCATGCATGGCAACACCCAAAACCAGCGTCATTAACATTTCCACAAAGGAATACTTTTTCCAGACACCTTGGTTTTTCCAGACACCTTGGTACCTACGTACACGAAAGCAATGAATGAATAATGAGATTATACAATAGTTTATTCTTTTAAGTGGTTTGGTATGGTGTTGAGACGTTCAATCACAGAACTAAACAAGAAAACGCAAATGATATCAAAATCATCACCATATATGACTAATAATATCCCTAGCGCTAATAAGATGTAGAAGTCATTTGAATATATTTCTTTCTTTCTCTATGTTAATTGTTTTCTCTATATTTTTTTCTTTCTTTATATTTCGTTCTTTAGTCATTGTTTTTCCTTTCTCTATTTCCTTAATTTCTTTTCTCATCCCCCCCCCCCCCCCCCCCCCCTCCATTTATCGTTAACTTTTATTTTTATTTTACGATACGCGTATTAATAGATGCGAAACTTCATAGGTTTTCTGTGCAAGCATCCACTCACTCAAATAACTTATATAAGACACCAATTACGCTTTTGATAAGTGTATCAATAGTTAATTGCTTTTATTGGTTTGGTGAGGTGTTATTTAGGTAACGGTTATTCTACTTAGAACATAATGACTACTTAAAGGTGCTTAAGACATATACAGTGCGTGCGTTATATCAAACGATTAAGGTACGCGGCGCATATTGTAGAGAGTTGTGAAGAAAACGGACCAGAATAATAAGGGACAGACTTGGTCAATTTTAAAAAAGCTGAAAATATTCGATCATGTATTAAAGATCGATCGTATATTATTACAAACGTACGGCGCATACTGTACAGCTTTGTGAAGAAAAGGACCAGAGTAAGAAGGGACAGAGTTGGTAATATTCAAAAAAACAATATAAACTTCATGGATTTAATTTCAAAAGGATAATTGACAATATATGAAAGACAAATGAAATGGAACGGTCCTTTGTAGGACATGTACAGTGGAAAAATATCTAAGATTAGCCAGAGTTATCAACATTTTCCATATGTAAGCAATTGCATGTCTCCAAATTGAGTTCGGTGTTTTGTTCATTCACAAAACTGATTAAGAACGTTTTACAGCATCATGGCAAAAACCCAAGTTGATCAAAATTACAACTACGATGTCTCAGATTTGGGATTCCGTTCCCGTTTGCTTCTGGATGCTTCGCACAAACATAAAGATTTCTGGGAACTCTGCAACTCTTATTCCCCAGAGAGTTACGAAAGGATGCAAAGAAAGTACTTTTCAGAAGAAAGCGTGGAAGAGGAGGATAGGAAGAATACCTCACCAGTAGAACAAGAACCAAGTGGTGAGAAAATGGACCAAAATTCATCTCAAGAAACTAAAAGAGAAGTTCGTAAAAGTAAAAAGAGTTGTACAAATATTAATTATAACGAATTGCGTTTGTCCCTAATGTCAGACATAAAACTAAGTAAGAGTGATAGAATGAAGTACAGAAAACCTGTTAACGATGTAGACTCTTGTTCTAGTAAAATGCATGTTCAAATTCCTGGACAGTACGACGGTTGTATGGAATCTTCTAGCTCTCCTGGAATACCAGATATTGGAGGAAATAACGAAAGTAGAAAGCCAAAATTGGTATTTTTTCAGAACGAAAGTGAAGATAATCAGGAAAAAACGAAAAACACGAAATCTCCGGAAGCAATTCTCCTAACTCCTAACAAACTAGAAAATAGCAAAACTGAGAAAATTGTGAACAAAAATAAATCGAACACTAATTACGCAAAAAGAAGACGATGGAAGTCCGCAGACACGGAAAAAGTTATTACACGTTGCCAAGCTACGGAACAACGCTATCAGGAAAGTCGCCCAGCAACAAAAGCAGGCCGTTGCCAAGCAACGTCGTTATCACAAACCACAACAAAACATTTATACAGGGTACAAGCTAATCAATTTGCAATGGATTCTGGTAGTGTAAGCTCGAATCAGTGCTCTCTCCAAGGTGTCCTTGTCTGTAAAAGTGTGTGCAATGGGCTAGAGAGTCGAAGCGCGCTTGTTTCAAAAATTATTGAAGAACTTTTCCCGTCTGAAGCAGAAGACCACTTAACAAGCAAATAGTAAAATCCAAAGGAATGACGATTTTGCTAGCGGAAAAGATGTTGGTAATACACAAGACGTAACAAAGAAAAAATCAAATTTAGAAAAGAAGAACACAATGGCAACACAGGAAAAAATGACAAACGATTCCTTCATCCATACAAATGAACCCGAATTTCCAAGGAACGATATCAAAAGCATAAGCGAAGGTGTGATTCACAAACTAAATTTAGAGAGCAGTGCTACGCGCAAATCTGATAAAGAAGGCATTAAAAACCATCTATTAGCTAGAAAGGGCAAAACCTTACATAGTAAAAACGCCGATCCTGGGCTTTCGGAACTGGATCAACATGATTCCAATGCTGAAGTTGAAGCGCACAAAGAGTTCGCAGATAAACAACCTTTAAAGCGGATTCCATTAACGTTTAGAACTCAATACAGTGACCATACAGAACTTCAGAGCAACTCAAAATCCCCACTACAGGCGAATAGGAAACTAAAGGCTCAATTACCTCACATGTCTGGCAAAACAAACGGAAAAAGGAATATTAAGCTGAGACTAACGTCTAGAGAGAGGCGTAGGAGCCCAACGTTTATAAGGAAAACTGAATCTATAGTTGAAGAAAGTGGCGAGGATTCTAAGTCTAAAGAGCCATTTCTTAGCTTGGTTTGTCTGAAGAAATTGTTTCCTAATGCAAAACTGGAACTCTACTAGAACACTAAAGGATTTCAAAACCCATTGAAAACACTTGCATGCATGCCATACATGAAAAATGTAAACTGATGCGGAAAATAACATCCTCGATCTCTAACGAAATAAACAAGAAAAAAGGGAGGAAGAATGTTGATGCAATGATAAATCGAAACTAGAGTACACACACTAAAAGTGTGCAATACTTTGTACTATTTACCACTAAATAGTGTTGATTAAACAATAGAGAACAAAAGAATTTGCATAATTCAGCAGTATTTAGTGGTATTTATGTTGCACACTTTTAGTGTTTGTACTCTAGCATCTAGCAAGATTCAGAAAGAGGATAATAAAAAACACCTTAAGGGAAAGAACGGAGAAAGAAAATAGGAAAGATAGAAAATAGAAAATATTAAGACTGGACAACTGAAAACAAATTAGGAGAAAAATAGAATAGGAAAAAATTAAGATTAGAAATGAATATGCAGTCTACAAGCGTTACAGGCATAATGTAAAAGAATATTGAGCTATTGAAGGCGACTATTAATTAAATGTAGCGGTTCATCTTGTGGAGTGGTCAAGTGTTATTTTCGATATGTCACACAATGCAAAACTATTTATAACAGAACATGGACTAGACTAGAAACTGAAACTGCGGCTGCGTACTGAGGAAAATAAACTTAGGCTGACCTTTATGTTAATCTTCGTATGTTTTGTCTGAGATGAGTCGTTTCAAAGTGAAAGTTTGTGAAGGTTAGTTTACATTTCATCTCAACTGAATCTCAAAAAGTATTTTTAGTTTTAATTTTGCTGAGAGTCCTAAAGAAGGAAGTGAATTGTTGTTTGGACAAGCAACTGAGCTGAGGACACATCGAGGTAAGCACAATTTAACAGAAATTTAGAAAGCGAAATTCTATATTCAGAGTTTTAATAACATAGACAACGAGAGAATTTACAAAATACTCAAGATTTCTTAATGTATGATGCCTTGCTATATGGCTCAGCTCAACTCTTACATGCTGATTTAATCCCTTAAAAAACTCACCTAAATGTATCCGATTATAGAGGCACTGAACAGACCTGAAACAGTTTGAAAATTACTGATCTAATTCCTACAAAAGCACACCTAAATGTATCATTATATATCATTATATAGAGAGACACTGAACAGACCTGAAACAATTTGTAAATTACTGATCTAATTCCTAAAAAGGAAACACCTAAATGTATCATTATATATATATAGAGAGAGAGAGAGGCACTGAACAGACATGAAACAGTTTGTAAATTATTGATCTAATTCCTACAAAAGCACACCTACATGTATCATTATATATCATTATATATAGAGAGACACTCAACAGACCTGAAACAGTTTGAAAATTATTGATCTAATTCCTACAAAAGCACACCTACATGTATCATTATATATCATTATATATAGAGAGACACTGAACAGACCTGAAACAGTTTGAAAATTACTGATCTAATTCCTAAAAAGCACACCTAAATGTATCATTATATACTAGAGAGAGAGGTAATGAACAGACCTAAAACAATTTGTAAATTACTGATCTAATTCCTAAAAAGCACACCTAATTGTATCATTATATATATAGAGAGAGGCACTGAACAGACCTGAAACAATTTGTAAATTACTGATCTAATTCCTACAAAAGCACACCTCAATGTATCATTATATATCATTATATATAGAGAGACACTGAACAGACCTGAAACAATTTGTAAATTACTGATCTAATTCCTAAAAAAGCACACCTAAATGTATCATTATATATAGAGAGAGAGAGAGAGGCACTCAACAGACCTGAAACAATTTGTAAATTACTGATCTAATTCCTAAAAAGCACACCTACATGTATCATTATATATATATAGAGAGAGAGAGGTAATGAACAGACCTAAAACATTTTGTAAATTACTGATCTAATTCCTAAAAAAGCACACCTACATGTATTATAGAAGAGATTTTGAATAGAGATTTCCATTGAATTTTAGAGGCACTGACAAAACAATTAGTAAATTCCAAGAAATATGTAGGCTGTCACTATTGAATTTTAAAAGCATCAATTCGCCCAAGCTTTATTTAATGATGATTTTTAAATCATCTTTGACTTACGATTGACTTTAAAATAAAACTTTCAATATAAAACGTTACTTGCCTAAAACAAGCCTACTAAACAAGCCTAAATGTATTATTATCGAAACGTTTGCGAATGTTTTTATTTATCGATGGTAATTTTACGAACGATGTAGTCTTTCGATTTCTAAAATTATAGGATATTTCCGTTCAAGGCGTTCAGTCAGTGGTTTTGTTCCACTCTCGATATAGAACTATTTCTTGGCACCCTTACATCTCATTATTGTTATTATGAGGGAATTTTGTTTGTTGTTAGCGAACCACATCAGACGTCTGCAACTGATGCTACAACAGTTTTTGAATTCCACGAATGTTATCTTCAACGTCCATAAAGTGGAGATTACCGCAACAATTTTTTTTCTAATTTTTTGTTTCCATCGGCTGAATTTTTATTTTTACTGTATAATGAGCAACAGTAAATAAGAAAGATGCGGTCTTATTATGTTTCTTTCCATTTTTATTGAAGTGTCATAGGAGCAAAGCTATGGAGAGCTCAAGAATTTCAATTATGTCAAAATGACGCTTTCACACGAAGAGCCATTGTCAAATGAAAAATCTAATTTGACTTTTTCTGAGTTAACAATATCTTTTTGACATAAATGTCTCTCCTAGCACATCTATATAGAGTCTCACGTAGCGAGAATCGAAAATTACATAAAATTCAACCTGGAATTTTTCCGCGGTAATAAACTATTGGTTTTCTACGTCCATAACTAGATCACACATATTTAAAAATGGTAAAAATCTCATGTTTTTCAATTCTTATCAAAACAGGTTATCGAAACAGGTTATCAAGACAGGGAGCCCTGAAGCGATAGCCCTGTAACATATGCAGTCATAATATAGAAGCATCTGGAACGGACTCTGGAACACGCGGTATAAGCTTTATTTTGTACCGGGACTTGCATCAGTGATGTTCTAATTATTACGGCGATTCCAACTCAAGTGTCTTTTCTTTCATTGGTTCCAAGAAACGCAAACAACATTTGGAGGTCAAACCAAGTCTGGACACAGCGAGACATTTGAAGCAATTAAATAATAGGAAAGTGTCAATGATATTTGTATGCCGTCAACGCTTTCAGAGAAGGAACGCTAAATCTTAGACTTACAGTAATCAGCTCAAGTTTTCTTCCTTCGACTCGTTGGCTGCTATATTGGATAGTGTTGAAAGCAAGCCTGAAACAGTACAGTGTCGCTGCTGATATTTGCATGCCTTCAACCGGGCTTTCAGAGAAGGAACATTAAATCTTAGACTTAAAGGATTCAGCTCAAATTATTCTTATTCGACTCGCTAGCCGCTTTATTGGTCATTGTTGAAATCAAGCCGTTGGAACATTTGACAAACTTGACAAGCAATTGGAACAAATTGAGCTCAGTTTAGTCTGAAGACATTCAGACCGTGATTCATTGCTTCAAACAGTAGCAGTCTTTTTGTATTTATATAAGAATCAAGATGTTCGGCGATAATGTATGCGGTAATGTATCAGCACCTATCGCACTCTCCTTTACTTCCGCTTCGCTGTCCATAATGATAGCACTGGTAAGCATCCCTGGGAACCTTCTCGTACTACTGGCTGTTCTCTTAGATCCTAATAAAGATCTTCGATGCCCGTTCAACTACTTCGTTAGTAATCTGGCCTTTGCTGATCTTCTTGTTGGATGTGTTGTAGCTCCAATGTCGGCCATCTTTCATATATGCGAAGGGATGGAAGTACATATTATTGTACCCATTGAATCACTTCATTTGATGTTCTTTATAACCTGCACAGCGTCTGTACTAAGTCTGGCAGCTTTGACCGTTGACAGGTATGGTAGTCGATCAATAAAAATATCCTTGCCCAAGAAAGATGATGGCAACGATGTCATTGATGGTGATGTTAGTAACTGGTGAAATCGGTGTTGATGATTGTTAGGCAATGGTGTTTGTTTGTTATCGTTGGTAATAAAGATAAAGTATAACTATGACATTGGTGGTAATGGTCGTTGTGGTGATGATGTGATGCATATGATGACGATGATTGTATTGGTGAAAGTAATTGTTGATATGGATTAATTATATATTCCTGAGAACAATAGATATTTGTGTGATAGTTATAAATTATGATGAAGATTATGATGATATAATGATGATGGTGATGATTATGATGATGTTGACGATGATGATAATGATGATGGTGATGATGCATGAATAAAGATGTTGATGACGATGATGATGTTGACGACGATGATGATAATGAAGATGCATGGATAAGTATAATGATGGTGATGATGTTGACGGTTGATGCTGACGATAATGATGATGATGGTGATGCATGCATGCATGGATAAGTATAATGGTGGTGATGATGTCGACGATGATGATAATGATGATGATGATGCATGGATAAAGATGATGATATGGTGGTGATGATAAAGTTGGTGTTGATGGTGGTGTCGATAATGATAATGATGATGGTGATGATGCATGGATGGTGATCATGGTGATGACGATGATGTTAACAACGATGATGATGGTGATGATGCATGGATAAATATGGTGGTGATGATGTCGACGATGATGATAATGATGATGATGCATGGATAAAGATGATGATATGGTGGTGATGATAAAGTTGATGTTGATGGTGGTGCCGATAATGATAATGATGATGGTGACGATGCATGGATGAATATAATGATGGTGATGATGATGGCCATGTTGATCATGGTGATGACGACGATGATGTTAACGACGATGATGATAATGATGATGGTGATGATGAATGGATAAATATGGTGGTGATGATGTTGACGATAATGATAATAATGATGATGATGCATGGATAAAGTTGATGTTGATGGTGGTGATAATGATGTTGATGAAGATGGTTAAAACTGATAGGTTGATGAGATATCATTCTCTCCCTCAGTTACAACCATACCATTCACTGCCTATGCATTTTTTCCAGATACCTGGCCATAACGTATCCCTTAAGGTACCGCATCACACTAAGTGGACACAGAGTAATCATCGCATCCATCATCATCTGGGTCTTCTCTATTGGCTTCTCGTTTATCTACATGAAAGTCGGTTACATATTCTACACTTTTGTATTTGCACATACTGCAGTCGCCTTCACATTTTGCGTGCTTCTCTTTACATACTTAAAAATCTTCACTAACATTAGATCTCAAGTGGACAACTGGGAGAACCTCGCCGAAGAGAACAGCGATAACAGCAAGCAATTAGTGAAATGGGAAAAGAAGATCACCAAGACGTTCCTCATCATGTTGGCGTTATTCATGGCTTGTTACTTCCCATCGGTTATCTTTGTGTATATAATGAACCTTTGTACAGAGTGCAGCTGCAATCTCGTCCACATCGCTCGTGATTTACAGATTATGCTGGTGATGGCTAACTCTAGTATGAACCCATTCGTGTATGGATGGCGGTTAGAGAACTATCGCCGTGCTTTCAAAAGGATTATCATGTGCCGTTGGTTTGTAAAGAGGATAAGAAGCTTGTCAAGGAGTGTGTTGACATTTAATGTCAGTATAAGCGAAGAAAACAGGTAGATTCCGTCCCCGGGGGGTGGGGGGTACTCCCTTTGTCCAAGTGGTAGGGGTGATCGGCGGAGGTTTTGAAAAGGTACGCACAGATACAAATAAAGCAGAGTAAAAATGACCCTTACAACTGATTTTTGAGCCAAAACTCTAAATGGATCCTAAAAGGTACGCACAGGAAATATTTTAACCCTAAAAGGTACGCCGATCACCCCTACCACTTGGATAAAGGGAGTAACCCAGGATTCCGTCTATGTAAATAACTTGTATGCGGTCTTGAAGATTTTCTCTTAGGAGATTTTCCGGCCCAAACCTAACTTTAATTTGTGGATATGCCACTGAACTACAACACAAAGGAGAATCTTGAAAATGTATCTAGAATATTCTAAAAATACACTATAAGACTTAAAAAAAAGCCGACCTTTTTATATAAGCTATAAATAACGATAAAGGAGAATCTTGAAAGTGTATCTAGAACATTCTAAAAATACACTACAAGACTGGTCTGTAATTATAAACTTGTTTATTATATGGCTTAAATATTTCTCGAATTGTGATTGGTTGACGCGCGGTCCATCCGAAGGCGTATTGGACCGTTTCTATGACAACAGTCCAATTTTCGTATTTTTTTTCGGACCGGAAAATTAAAAACAACTTGTATAAAGTATCTCTTGTCATGCCTGCAAAGTGTTTTTTAGCCAGTTTAGTGTGTGTTTCATGTATTTTCATTCATTCAATAATGAGAGATTTGTCGATAAAATATTTGCGATTTCGTATACATCGCTAAGAAAAAAAAACATATAATAAACGATTTATTAACCTCTTAATATATACTTGGTCACGTGACATTTTACAAAAAAAGCAAACCTTCTTGACATTAGCTGTAAATAATGATAAATACAACATGTATATAGCTGTCTTTTATTGTTTGTAACAAATAAGCATTTATAAATATAGAAAACATACAAATAATATTACATTACATCCATTAAAAATATATACCATAGACCATATTCTCACAGATGAGACAAGCAAGTATTTAGGCAAAGCTCAATGAATAGGAGAGGGAGGGGATATTCTTGAAAAATTAAGGACAATAAGATTTGCTAAGGCGGCCTAGTTTAAACGTCACATCTCCCATGTGCAATGCAAATGAACTCAAACAATAATTTTTGCTCATAACAACAACAACAACAACAACTCATTTATTCGTACAATTACAAATACATGGTAACAATGTAAAGAAAATTACTTGAGAAATTGTACATGTCATCTAAAAATAGCAAAAGCTAATCTAGTTTGCATTAGATTCCGCACATGTGAGATGCGACGTTTGAACTATGCCTTTTCCTGCTATTTTTTTCCTGGATCAGTTGTGTTCACTACAGAGTTGAACAAATCAGAGACAGATACGAGGTTATCTTTTAGAGGGAGTACACCATGTTCAGGGGGGTGCATCATTACATACATCAGAAAATGACCAGGTGTATGTTGGAAGATTATTTAAGGAATGCACCATAGTGGTCTTAGGAGGGGTACACACCTCTGCCCCCTCCCCTAGATTCAACTTTGCAAAGGTAACTGAACAATTGTTGTCTACACCATCTAGATTTCTAGTCATTTGTGAGAATATGGCATTTGTTTGAACTAGGAAATATTTGTAAATATTATGTAAATATTTCCGTGTTGAAATTAGAATTGATTATTATATAAAAGTGCATAAAAGTGATAAGTGTACGTACTTGGATAATAATTGAGCAAAAGCACTGTATCCATGAAATAAAAACAAAGTACTATTGTGTGCTAGTTCTTATTTAGTTCTTATTAGTTACTACAGCTATCAAAGACAAGTAAAGTTGTAATAATGAGGTATTGTTTTGTTTTTGTATTTGATGTTTCTGTTTGAGTGACAGTGACTAAATATAGTCCTTAAATAGAAACTATTATGTTTTTATTTCGTGGTTTTAGTGTTTTTGCTCTGAGATAAAATGATAAATAAAAGTAGTTTTACTCAAACTCACTGACTGAGTAATATATATACTCACTTACTGATTGCCTCACTGAATTATTTATTGACTGACTGATTTACCAAACAATTGACTTGTATTTTGTCAAAACATCTATGGTAAGTTTTTCATTATGCACTCTCAGATGTTGGGAAGGAGTTGACATTACTAGAAACAGTCACTGTGCTATCACTGTGAGAGTTAATAAAGTACAGATTCATAGTAATTGAGCGAAACCTGTTCACTAAGGACTGGCAAAACAAGAACCTTTTAAAGGCCTTTCTGAAGTTCTCAAACCTTACTGCATATAAAAATGGGTTGACACAAGAATTGGCAAGAAATAAAAAAAGATGGATATCCCTTGCCCAATGGATTGTTTCACAGCTACAAGTATTGCACAAATTTGTGATATAAATACATATACATGAGGGCAAAAAGCAGCCGAGAAAGAAAAAAAGCATTATAAGGAACGTTTTAGTGACTTTTTGCTCCCATCTTACAGCTTGGCGTTTGGCATAGTTGTCAGTGTCTTTACTATCACCCAGGTTATCCCACTGTTCTACCTGTGACCGGAATGATTTGAAAATCCTCTGATAGGTAAATATCATTACAATGAAAGCAAACAAAATAATAGTGTGTATGAATATAAATGAGAACTTTATATAACCAGTTGCTAAGTAAAGAAACGAAAAAGCAATAGAAAACAGCCAAATCCCAAAAGACACAAATCCAGCTCTTTTAGGATTCAGCTTAGCTCTGTAAGAGAAGGGGGAGGTGATTGCGAGATAACGATCTAGAGTGAGCGCTGCAAGGCTTAATACCGATGCAGTGCTAGCTAAGAAATACAGCACATGTATATAGTTAAGACTGCCTGGGTATTTACCATGTAGACCTTCGCTGAAGAGATATGCTATAGCTATTGGCTCAACTACAGCACCAACAACTAAGTCAGCACCAGCTAGATTAGCTACAAAGTAATTAAAAGGTGATTTTAGATCATGATTTGGGTTAATAAAGATAGCAAGTAACACTAAAATATTGCCAATTATGGTGACAAGAGTAATAGGGATGAATATTGACGCTGTTGTGAATGAAATGTAACTAGGAGGGATACTTTGGTTGACACAAGGAGATTCACCAAATAGAGACATGGTAATGGTAGTGAATCACTGGGAAATGGGAATTAAATAAAACATGAAAAAAAGTGTGGTCCTGAAATTTAAAAGTTACAGGAGAATGCGAACCAGTAGTTGCTGATGATGCTTTGCTCTTCCCTTTCTCTTTCCTTAACTGCTTGTTTGTTCTTCTGCTTCAGTCTCTTCTCTTTTATTTCCTTTTGTTTTTTTCTTTGTTGTTGCTTTTCTCTCTGATTACTTTTATAGATTTGCTTCCTTGTATTTTTCCTGGTTCTCTGAACCAACCACTTATTCGCTGTTACTAATTAAACAGTAAGTTATTTGAAGCTTATTAATCCAGTTTTGCACCAGGTACTGTCTTTAAATGTCAAAATGAGAGAGATCACTTTGATCTTTTGGGGTTTAGTTCACATCAAAAATCTATAATAAAGAGAAAACAGACTAATACAAAAAAAGAGAAATTGAAAAATTACTTTATTATTTTTATATTCAATAGCTTTTGATAATAATTAAATATATGAGAACAAAAGATAAAATAAGACAATTAAATTTTACATATATATAGATATAGATATATACACCAAATAATGCAAGAATGTTGGATGAAAAAGAACATTTAGTAATTTAGTAAGAAATGAATAATGAATCAATCAATCAATCTATAATGAATGAATGAATCAATCAATCAATCAATAAAAGGATGAAAGAATGAATGAACAAAGGAAGGAATGGATAATAAACAAATGAATGATAAAAATTATTTGAATCAATGAATAAACAAATGAGTGAATGCAAGCAAGAATCAAGCAGTTTATCAATAGTCTATTAAATTTATAAGCAGTTATTTTAGCTAACATTAACCTTAGGAAAGAATTGGAGGTAAAAATGGTAAACTCAGCTCATGGTATAAAAGAGAGGAACTCTTAAAATAACATTTTGGATGTTAACTCCTTAATGAGTTATCACATCTAAAAAAAGAAACATGAGTTTAAACTAGTGAGCAAGTATGGGCTGAATTGGTGTTTGATATAAATAATTAAGGCATGTAATGAAATGTTTAACACCATAAAAATGAAACTTCTCTTAAATGATGTTTTGAGCTGTAGCCCTCCGACAAAGGGCTATAGCTTGAAACGTCAGTAAAGTATTGTTTTTTTAAGGTGTTAATAATAATAAGATAGCACATTAGAGTTCTCTCTTTCATACTTTTTACATCATTAAACCATTTTACTCCATTTAATTGTTTCCTTCACCTTAAATTACCTGCCACTTACATCAGCTTTTAGCATAGCATCTTATTAGTCAGCTTATAAATATATTTACTAGGTTAAATGGTTTGAGAACAGATGCAATTAAGTGGTTAATTAATAACTAAATTTCAAAAACTCATTAATAATTCATGAGAAATTTTCAAACAAAATCGTAACCGTGACAAGTGTTTTAGCTGAAGATATAGATTCACCCTAATTTACATAAACTTTAACCTTAATTTTCTCTAATAAACTTTCATAAATCCTTGATTTCTTTTTTACAAAAACACAAAATATAGGCTGCAGTTTTTGAAGTCGTTCAATAAACTTGCAGATCGAGTTTTATCAGGTTTAAAACAAGTGGCTTCCCTTCGTGGTTTTAAATCCTGATTAAACACTCCTGCTCGTTTATTAAACTATACGAACAAAGTTCTCTGAATTTTTTCATTATTCCCTCAAGTAAAAGGGTTACAACTGCTTTTTTCCTCATCCAAGGAAAGAAATGATGAATACCTGATAGGATCAGTAATTTTTTGCTGATTTTGTCCAAAATTTTAAAAAGTGTTTGCTTTAAGAGCAATTTTATATACATAACCAACATTCAGGTTATATTTATTTCATTATTATTATTCTGATTTTTTTTGGAATAATGCTTGATATTCCAAATTAAGATTAATTGCACATATTACTGCGGTTTTCCACTTTCTGCGAACTCAGACATTCCCACGGCTTATTGTGAAACACGTTTTTAGCTGCCGTCAATCAAAACTAATTAGTCGGTACCTTTTAAATCCTTGATTGACGGCAGCTAAAAACGTATTTCACAACGAGACGTTGAAATGTCTGAGTTCGCAGAAGGTCGAAAACCGCAGTAATAATAAAGTTTAAAAATTGCAACATGCATTTATATATATTTGAAACATTATATCACAGGCTCCCACCATCCCAATTCGTTCTGGGCTTCCTGTGGTGGAACGGCTAAAAGCCGTTGGTAAATTCGTTCAAAGTTGGTCATATTTAATTTCGATATTCATGTTCTTTTTTTTCTTTTAGATTTTACTTTACTGTTCCAAAATAAAGTTCAATGTTTCTTGTTTACGAATTTGTGGTTTATTTTGCCCTGCGATGCATTTTAAAGCGATTTAAAGCGAGTTATTCGGCAGCGAACACACGCTCCTCCATGAAGGAAAAAAAACACAAGGCAGGCAACTCTGGCGACTACGGCCACCAATCACGCTCATATTATCTTCTAAATCTACCCGAAAAATTAATCCTATTCTCCCCAAACTCTGGCACACACATTAACGATAATCACACAGACCTCAGCCAGTTTGAAATACAAAGCTCAAATAAAAAGCATCGAAAACCAGCTTCTAACATCGAAATTATGCTTTCATACTGGGATCTGTCAATTCTTGTGTCCCTTTGGAATCCCAAGAATGCAAAACGTCAATGAATACGCTACCCAACCCTACCCCCGCCAGCTAAATTTGTCACAAAATCAGTTCCGGCTAGCGGGAGGAAGTGACAAATTTAGCTGGCAGAGGTAGGGTTGGGTAGCGTATTCATTGACATTTTGCATTTTTGGGATTCCAAAGGGACACAAGACTTGACAGATCCCAGTACGAAAGCATAATTTTGATGTTAGAAGCTGGTTTTCGATGCTTTTTATTTGAGCTTTGTATTTCAAACTCTGGCTGAGTTCTGTGTGATTATCATTAATGTGTGTGCCAGAGTTTGGAGAGAATAGGATTAATTTTTCGGGTAGATTTTGAAGATAATATGAGCGTGATTGGTGGCCGTAGTCGCCAGAGTTGCCTGCCTTGTGTTTTTTTCCCTTCATTGAGGAGCGTGTGTTCGCTGCCGAATAACTCGCTTTAAATTGTTTTAAAATGCATCGCAGGGCAAAATAAACTACAAATTCGTAAACAAGAAACATTGAACTTTATTTTGGAACAGTAAAGTAAAATCTAAAAGATAAAAAAGAACATGAATATCGAAGTTAAATATGACCAACTTTGAACGAATTTACCAACGGCTTTTAGCCGTTCCACCACAGGAAGCCCAGAACGAATTGGGATGGTGGGAAGCCTGTGATTATATTTTTTATATTTTTTTCAATTTATCTACGTTTACTGATTGTTGGTTTGTCTAAAAGTGTGTGTGTTTTTTGGTTTGTTTACAAGTTTATTTGTTTGTCTGTTTATTTACTAGTGTTTTAGTTTGTTTTTTTATTCATTTGTTTGTTCGTGTTTGTGCCTTTTCAAATAAAAGTAATCAAAATCAAAGCATAATGTATGCAGTTATCCTAACATTTCTAAAAGTAGTATAATTTACATTACTTAAAGATAGGAAATGCAGGGAACGGTTTCAATATGATGTCAGAATTTATAATTTCTATTGTTGATATAAGTTTGTCATTCTAAAGATCAATAAATTTTCCAGACCGTTCATGACATTGATGTCAATAAGTGTAAGAAATGTTTTTCAACAAACTTTAAATTTCAAGAATGTTATATGTTCCTTCCGTAATTACTCTATTTAATTAATAACTAATTAAACTTCAATAATTTTTAAATTCAACCAGTCCATGTTTACAGTGCAAATCGAAAAACCGTGGGCACCCAGAAATATTTAAGAAATCGTTTATTGTTCGTTGAACAACTCACAAACAACTCTAACTACAAAAAGTTTATCATACTACACATCAGTCAAACTTCTTGCGGTGATATAGTTGTTTCTGAGTTGTTCAACAAATAATAAACAATTTCTAAAATATTTCTAGGTGCCCACGGTTTTTTGATTCGCACTGTAATAATGTTATGCGGAATATTACTTCAATCTCAAATTAAATTAAACAGAATATTTCAAAGTTTTAGAAACTCTCGCCCATTCAATATAAAAATCAGACGAAGAATCAAATACTAAATTATGCACAACACCACCGCGAAGGAATGAAGTCTTATGTAAATACCACGCAAATTATAACGAATTCATGATAAATTATGAAAATAAAATATGTGTTTTGCGTAAACTAAAAACTTTTCATTGACAGGAAAACTTTTCTGGAAGAACTAAAGAAACAAAACGAGCTTTGTGAGAAAATGCACGTCGACAAAAATGCCCATCCTTCATATTTCGTCGAGGCACAAAAATGTAGCTTAAATTTTAAACTTAAAATGATGTAAAAGTACTCACATTTTCGATAATACTATGCTTAAACGTTTATCTTGAGTCTTGAGTGGCGAAAGCCAATATTTCTGTCAAATTAAGAGCCCAAAATGCTAAATTCTTGCACAGCTGAGTTTTGAAGGTCAATCTTCTTCCGCATGGATCAAACATCTGACTGACTGGGGTAGACTTGGGACGAGTATACATGAGAGTGGAGGGGAGGAGAGGGAGGTAAGTATTTTGGTCACGTTACAAAAATAGATATGATTCAAAGAGGAAAAGACACTTTATTATTTTTTTATACATTTATATGTTATATTTATCTCAAAATATTTACAAATAAGAAGTTTGCTATTTTTACTGTTTTTCTTCATATTTTGTCTATCAATGTTTTATTATCTTATATATTTATGGATATCTCGTATATATTTCAGAGAACCCCAAAATCTGTTGTTTCACGCTCTGAATCTCTCCGACATTTTGATTTTTGAACTGAACTGGAATGTCATCACGGTATATTCCTAAATCTTTTTGTCGTATAAGTATCGGCGAGTCCGGAGAGCCAAAATGCCCTGTACAAATTCACGATCATTTCAAGCAACAGTTTGTAAGCGGTGTTGAACCAAATGACCTTCCGACATTTTGATGTATATTTGCCGTACAGGAGGGGCCGTTGGTGGAGGAAAATTAAATAATCCCCATGTCGTCTCCCGTCATCCGAACCACACGGAGTGATACGCAGTGTTTCAAAATCCGCATTCAAGTCAAAGTCTTTACGGGAAATTCATTAAATAATTGATAATTGTTTAGTTTGAAGAAAGGTAAATCCTAATGCCTTACCCCCCCCCCCCCCCCCCCCCAAAAAAACATCTATGGTACATAAGTTTTTCATTATGCACTCTCAGATGTTGGGGGGGAGTTGACATTACTAGCAACAGTCACTGTGCTATCACTGTGAGAGTTAATAAAGTACAGATTCATAGTAATTGAGCGAAACCTGTTCACTAAGGACTGGCAAAACAAGAACCTTTTAAAGGCCTTTCTGAAGTTCTCAAACCTTACTGCATATAAAAATGGGTTGACACAAGAATTGGCAAGAATTAAAATAAAGTGGATATCCCTTGCCCAATGGATTGTTTCACAGCTGCAAGTATTACACAAATTTGTGATATAAATACATATACATGAGGGCAAATAGCAGCCGAGAAAGAAAAAAAGCATTATGAGGAAGGTTTTAGTGACTTTTTGCTCCCATCTTACAGCTTGGCGCTTGGCAAAGTTGTCAGTGTCTTTACTATCACCTAAATTATCCCACTGTTCCACCTGCAACCGGAATGATTTGAAAATCCTCTGATAGGTGAATATCATTACAATGAAAGCAAACAAAATAATAGTGTGCATGAATATAAATGAGAACTTTAAATAACCAGTTGCTAAGTAAAGAAATGAAAAAGCAATAGAAAACAACCAAATCCCAAAAGACACAAATCCAGCTCTTTTAGGATTCAGCTTAGTTCTGTAAGACAAAGGGGAGGTGATTGCTAGATAACGATCTAGAGTGAGCGCTGCAAGGCTTAATACCGATGCAGTGCTAGCTAAGAAATACGGCACATGTATATAGTTAAGACTGCCTGGGTATTTACCATGTAGACCTTCGCTAAAGTGATACGCTATAGCTATTGGGTCAACTACAGCACCAACAACTAAGTCAGCACCAGCTAGATTAGCTACGAAGTAATTAAAAGGTGATTTTAGATCATGATTTGGGTCAATAAAGATAGCAAGTAATACTAAAATATTGCCAACTATGGTGACAAGAGTAATAGGAATGAATAATGACGCTGTTGTGAATGAAATGTAACTAGGAGGGATACTTTGGTTGACACAAGGATATTCACCAAATAGAGACATGGTAATGGAAGTGAATCCTTGGAAAATGGGAATTAAATAAAAATTGAAAAGAAGTGTGGTCCTAAAATTTAAAATTCACAGGAGAATGCGAACCAGTTTTTGCTGATGATGCTTTGCTCTTCCAATTCCCTTTCTCTTTCCTACTGCTTGTTTGTTCCTCGATCTGCTTCGGTCTCTTCTACTTTATTTCCTTTTCCTTTTGGTTTTTCCTTTGTTGTTGCTTTTCTCTCTGTTTACTTTTATAGATTTGCTTCCTTGTCTTTTTCCTGGTTCTCTGGGCCAACCACTTATTCACTGTTATTCATTAAACAGTAAGTTATTTGGAGCTTATTAATCCAGTTTTTCACCAGGTACTGTCTTCAAATGTCAAAAATGACAGAGATCACTTTGATCTTTTTGAGTTAGTTCACATCAAAAATCTATAATAAAGAAAAAACAGACTTATGAAAAAAAAAGAGAAATTGAAAAATTATTTTATTACTTTTATATTCAATAGCCTTTGATAATAATTATGAATAAAAAAGATGAAATAAGACAATTAAATTTAAATATACACCAAACAATGCAAGAATGTTGGATATGAAAAAGAATGTTTAGTAATTTAGTAAGAAAGGAATAACGACTCAATCAATCAATCAATGAATAAAAGGATGAAAGAAAGAAAGAATGAACAAAGGAAGGAATGGATATTGAACAAAATGAATGATAAAAATTTAAAAATTTAATGAAATAAGTCAATTAAATTTTACATATAATATATTATATACACCAAATAATGCAAAAATGTTGGATGAAAAAAAAACATTATTTTAGTAATTTAGTAAGAAAGGAATAATCAATCAATCAATAAAAGGATGAAAGAAAGAATGAACAAAGGAAGGAATGGATAATGAACAAATGAATGATAAAAATTATTTAAATCAATGAATAAACAAATGAGTGAATGCAAGCAAGAATCAAGCAGTTTATCAATAGTCTATTAAATTTATAAGCAGTTATTTTAGCTAACATTAACCTTAGGAAAGAATTGGAGGTAAAAATGGTAAACTCAGCTCATGGTATAAAAGAGAGTAATTAACTCTTAAAATAACATTTTGGATGTTAACTTTTTAATGAATTATTACAAAAAATCAGATGAGTTTAAACTTAGCGGCGACGGAAGCTGAAAATCAAAAATCATTGGGGGTATATTCAAAAATATTAGTGTGTCTCCGCTTCTGCTGCCCGAGACTTAAGTGAGCAAATCAACAAGTATGGGCTGAATTTAATTGGTGTTAATTGATATAAATGATAGGCATGTAATGAAATGTTTTAACACCATAAAAATGGAGCTTATCTTTACTGATGTTTTGAGTTGTAGCCCTCCAACAAAGGGCTAAAGCTTGAAACGTCAGTAAAGTATTGATTTTTAAGGTGTTACGGTGCGAATCACAAAACCGTTGACAGGCTAGCTCCCACCAATATTTTAGAAATCATTTTTTGTTCATTGAAACTCAGAAAGAACTATATCGATCACCACAAGAAGTTTGATTGATGTGTAGTATGATAAACTTTTTGTAGTTAGAGTTGTTTATGAGTTGTGCAACGAACAATTAACGATTTCTAAAACATTTCTGGGTGCCCAAGGTTTTTTGACTCGCACTGTAAATCAATTCTAAAATGTGAGTATAAGCTGGCACATCAGAGTTGACTCTCTTTCATACTCAGTTTACATCATTAAACCATTTTACTCAAATTGTTTCCTTATCCTTAAATTACCTGCACAGTCACTTCCTCTTTACACTGCAGCTTTTACTTCTTTTAACATCAGCTTTTAGCATAGCATCTTATTAGTCAGCTTTATATAAGGTTGAATGGTTTGAGAACAGATGCAATTAAGTGGTTATATTATACCAACTGAACAAAGTTTTCTGAATTCTTACATTATTCCCTTTAGTAAAAGGGTTAAAACTGCTTGTTTCCTCATAGAAGACAAAGAATGGATTAATGTCCAAGGCTTTTAGCAATTGTCCAAAATTTAAAAAAAAATTTACCAGCAATTTAATAAACATAACTAACATTTTTATATTTATATATATATATATATATTCAAAACCATCATTCTGATTTTTTTGGTAAAATGCTTGATTCAAACTTACAAAAAATTACAGTTTTTCATTTTAGAAAACATAATGTATATTGCCAGGATTGAAATAGTTGGAGACGTCTTGCAGTAAATTATTTTGATACAGCCAACAGATGATTATTATCAAATATTGAAGTTGTATTGACAAAAGTGCAAAAACTTCACACTCACTGCCTTGCCGCAACATTTGACTTAAAAATGACAACATACATAATTTATATATAATTGAAACATTTCATTTTTTTATATTTATATTTATCTATCTATCTATTTATTGTTTGTTTGTTCGCATGTGTGTGTGTTTGTTAACAAGTGTGTTTGTTTGTTTGTCTGTTTATTTATTAGGTTCATTTGTTTGTTTATGTTTGTGCCTTTTCAAATATAAGTAATTTTAAAAGGAGTAGAAACAAAATCAAAGCAAAATGTATGCAGTTATACTAATAGAGCGCAAACACTTAATCCGTGAAATAAAATCTATTTTTTAATGTCCAATAGTTCTTATTTAGTGACTATTAGTGACTATTTTAGACAAGTAAAGCTGTAATGAAGTATTGTCTCCTTTGTATTTGCCTTTTCTTAGACTGTTCTGGTTGCATGATATATAGCAAGTAAATAAGAACTATTTGTCAGTAACAATTTTGATTTTATTTTACAGATTAAGTGTTTGCGCTCTATTTCTAAAAGTAGTATTAAATTAATTAAAGATAGGAAGTGCAGGGAACGGTTTCAATATGATGTCAGAATTTATAATTTCTACTGTTGATATAAGTTTGTCATTCTAAAAATACTTCAATAAATTTTCAAGACCTTTCGTGACATTGATGTCAATAAGTGTAAGAAATGTTTTTCAACAAACTTTAAATTTCAAGAATGTTATATGTTCCTTCCGTAATTAATTAAGATTAATAAATTTAATATTAATTAATAACTAATCAAACTTCAATAATTATTAAATTCAACTTCCATGTTTAATAATGTTATGCAGAATATTACTTCATTCTCAAATTAAATTAAACAGAGTATTTCAATATAAAAGTCAGGCGCAGAATCAAAATCTAAATTATGGTCTCGTTGCACAACACTGCACCGCGAAGGAATGCGGTGAAGTCTTATTCCGTAAACACCACGCAAATTATAACGAATTCATGATAAATTATGGAAATAAAATATGTGTTTTGCGTAAACTAAAAACTTTTCATTGACAGAAAAACTTTTCTGGAAGAACTAAAGAAACAAAACGAGCTTTGTGAGAAAATGCACGTCGACAAAAATGCGCATCCTTCATATTTCGTCGAGGCACAAAAATGTAGCTTAAATTTTAACCTTAAAATCATTTAAAAGTACTCACATTTTCGATAATACTGTGCTTAAACGTTTATCTTGAGTCTTGAGTGGAGAAAGCCAATATTTCTGTCAAATGAAGAGCCCAAAATACTAAATTCTTGCACAGCTGAGTTTTGAAGGTCAATCTCCTTCCGCATGGATATAACATCTGACTGACTGGGGTAGACTTGGGACGAGTATACATGAGAGTGGAGGGGAGGGGAAGGAGGTAAGTATTTTGGTCACGTTACAAAAATAGATATGATTCAAAGAGGAAAAAACACTTTTATTTTTTTATATGTTTATATGTTAGATTTATCTCAAAATATTTACAAATAAGAAGTAAGAAATCCTTGGTTCTATTTTCTTTGCTAATTTGACTGTTTTTCTTCATATTTTGTCTATCAATGTTTCATTATCTCCTAGTTTTTTTAAACTAGATTTTATATATTTATGAGATATCTTGTATATATTTCAGAGAGCCCGAAAATCTGCTGTTTCAAGCCCTGTATCTTTCCGGCATTTTGATCAGACCGGCATGGTCCACGACACGCATATGTTTTTGACTGAAGTGGAATGTCATCAAGGTATATATTCCTAAATCTTTTTGTCGTATCAGTATCGGTGAGGCTGGAAGGCGAAATGCCCTGTACACATACACGATCATTTGAAGCAACAGTTTGTAAGCGGTGTTGAACCAAATGACTCTCCGGCATTTTTATGTCTATTTACCGTACAGGTGTCGGAGGGGCCGATGTTGGAGAAAATGTAAGCAATCGGATATGTCCCTGGCCAGTACACATTCATTTCAAGCAACAGTTTGTAAGCGGTGTTGAACCAAATGACCTTCCGGCATTTTGATGTCTATTTGCCGTACAGGTGTCGGAGGGGCCGTTGGTGGAGGAAAATTAAAATAATCCCCATGTCGTCTCCCGTCATCCAAACCACACGGGGTGATACGCAGTGTCTCAAAATCCGCATTCAAGTCAAAGTTTTTACGGGAATCCCGAGGGTTTGTACGCGTAGTATCAGGATTGTTCTTTCTTCTTGATCTAACCCCCCAGCCACCAAAAAGAGTTTGTGGAATATCATGCGTCCTCTCGCTGACTACTTTTGCAACTCGTTTTTTAGACGTTTCAATATGCCTTGTTCTTGGCCTTGCGGAGAATGTAACACGGTTAATCTTAATGTTATTGGTATACTTTGTACATTCTTCATTTTGTAAGCGTTGAACCTCATTTGCAAAACACTGTATACAATCAAATTCTTCGGGGTTTAGAGAGGAAGCGACGCCAGACGCAGGCGCTGATTTCGAAGTTCTTTCTTTATTATAACTAGCTGTTGTGTCATTATGAGTCTGATGAGTAGTAGCATCTACGTTTTTTACAGGAGCGGTACCTTTTTTTGGTCTATCCCAAGGGCTTCGTCGTTTTGAAGAAAGTGCCCTAAAAGTTGGATTGAATTGATTATGTGAGCTTCTTAGAGGAACGCGTCCTCGACACACAGGTCTCAAACCAATACGTTCTCTGTCGTTGCGTGCTACCGGTCGATAGTCATGTTCTGGTGACAGAGCCAGAAAACAGCGTTGGTTTAGATCTTCACTTTCATTCTCCGTGGTTTCGCTTAGCGGTGGAGAGCTTGTAGTCTTGATAGGCTTTAAGTTTGCTCCTTTAGCTTTTACAGGACTTGCCAGTGATGTATGCTGGTACTTGAGTCGTCTCAGTGCTTGTTGAACATTCGTTGCTTGATCACTTGTTCTCTTGTTCAAATCCATTCTAATGACTTGCTGTAAACTCTATAGAATCTTATATATCATCCTAACGTTTTTCTTAGTTGGAATATTCCTATCATAAACTGGCACGTATTTGAAGTGTGTAGGAATCCATGCCACAAGTATTTACAGAGATCGCATTCTGGTCTCCAACGAGACGTAAGATCAACAATGGGGTTAAGAATCGACGAATACGATTCGATGTAATAAAAGTGGTCTGCCCTGAGGGTCAATATATCTCAATAACATACGTGTTTAAATTCAATTATAAATACACGGTTATTGGTTTTGTTGACAAAAAGTTAAACAATAAACTTTTCTTCATCGGTGTTTTCAAGTCGTCGGGTTTTTTCTTTAGTTTAATCAAGTTTGTCTATCTGGTGTACTGGTTGTTTTCTATAGCCGTTTGTCGGCAGGATTAACTTAATCCATGATGTTTGATTAAAATTATTCCCAAAAGGGTTGTTTTAATGCTAAAATTAATCAATGTGTGCACTCAGTTAAGATCTCAATATAAAACGTGATGCTACTCACACTATTAATGACTTACAAACCAGCAGTGAACGGAAAAACTAATAACAAAAAAACTTACGTTTTCCCTTACGTTTTTTACGTTTTCAAGGCTTTTCGTTAAAATAGAGTTTTATAGGAATTGGAATTGACTAAGACTTTTAAATTGTGTTTTTAATAGTTTCGATGATTGATGTTAATAAAGTGCAAATAAGCAAAGCAAACATGACAAAGCAAGGCATGTTTGATTAAAATATTTCCATGGACAAACAAAGAGGTTACTCCTGGGTAACTACGTAAAGGGAATGCGTTTCCGTGAGTGCTAGTCATAACATGCGCATGTTATTGGCATGAATTACGCAGCGTTGCTTATCAGTGTAAAATGAGGGTCCCGCATGTACGTAAATACGTAAGTAAGCAAGTAATTCGTTTCCAAAGTAATATGCGCTGTGGCTGTACAGTAAAAGCTGTTGCTAAACAGTACCCGTAGGGGGAGGGGTGCGGGCGACTATACACTGGATGACTACTAAATAGTGCTAATGCGTAGTTACAGGCGATGTCATTAGCATTGTCCAACAAAAAAAAAAGCATTAACACTTAAAGAAATGGCACGTGACACCACACAAGTTCGCCTTAATGCTCGATACTTTCATTCATTGTACACATAGATTTTATCATTCTTATTCTATGTCATTGTTACTGATTATAAAACAAATAAATAGTTGCAAAACTAATAAAAAAATTACGTGTCATTTGTTACGTTACTTTGTACATATACGTAGCACATGAGTGTGGTGTATACGTTAAAAATGCGTCAGTTTGTGATTCAGTAATAAAAAGTACAAAACGAGCATGTGTCAGTACATTTTAAAATGCACAACTTTAAAAACGCCTCGGTAAAGTTTGCGTTTACATAGAATTATTATAAATACAATATAGTATATTGGTCACTGTACCAACACTTTTGTCACTGGGGGTGGGGTGAGGGGTCAGTCATCATTAATGTGCAGTAGGCCCTTTTTGAAATAAAAAATATATGCTCAAACTCTTATTCCATATGTGTTTATAATAAGAACAATTCTGTAGAGGCTAAAAATAAAATAAGTGAATATTTATTTAATACTGAATTTTAAAACATGTTAAAACGTATACTAGACTGTCGTGCCTTTGTTGAGACTTTGTTGAAAGTAAGATTTATAAATAACATTTTTTTTAACTTCAAAATTAAATATTCCTAATTATAATTTATAATTAATATTTTATTTCAATACTGATTGATTATTAAATAGGGTTTATTATATTGGAGCTCTGTATTCTGATTTAGTTAAAAGTATTCATATAATTCAGCATTATTATTACGTAAACATAGTTTAAATATGTAACTATAGATTTATTGATGTTAGTATTGTAATACGCGTACGCCTCTGGACTTTATGGAAGAGGCGCTATATAATAATTAAATTACTATTATTATTTAAATTACTATCATTCATTTTCCAATGTTTTAACGAATTATGTAATATTACTGAATAACTGTGTTCTGTTTGTTTGTTTATTTGTAAAATATTCAATTAATCTAAATCTTTTCTTAAATCTCATCTAAACCCTTTCATTGTGTGCACCACCGTGATATGTCTCACAGTTCCAATCACTGGCTGGTTTTCGCGCCCTTAAGAAGCATATCAGTCACTTAAAACAATTGATTTAATCTTACCATAAGCCTGAACTTCAACGGCATTAATTATCACCATGCAAACGACACCCAATAGAATTCATTTATGATCGAACAGTAAACGTGAAAGAAAACAAAATTACTTGATCAAACGTTCCAAACGTTCCAAAGTTTATTTCCTAACTAAAGTTACTAACGCCACGAAAGATTACAGCAAGAATTGACGAGCAATATTGACGAATCTAGCTTCTTTGTCCTATTTGAAATTGATCGAATGATCGAGCCTTCCAACCTCAAAAGATGTGGGTTTCAAATTAACTAACGTTTCAAGTTTCCGAAAGTAAGCGAAGAGATTGTAAAAGTAATTTACGAATTCCTGGAATTGAAGTGGAAGTGACACCAAGTACTTGAAATACTAATAGTAACTACAGGAAAAGTGACATCGCCAGAGTAAACAACTGAAAACAGCATGCGATCAAGCGTTCCAGAACAGTATTCAATCAAATGTGCTCCTTAATTTTTAAAGAAAACCTTTTTAAAGTGACAATTTGTGGTAGTTCTTTGGACAGGTGAAATCTCAGCCGTCTGGAATAGACACCCTGTAATCTTTCAACAGAAATAATTAATGACCTGCAAATAGAACCAGTAAACATAAATAATTAATTGTCGATCAAACGTTCGAGATTGCTGTTGCTTGATTTCATAAAAGAGGAAAGATTTGGACATCTCTGGATTCAAGAAATTGTTACTCAGCTCATTGGAGGAACAGGACGGATCGCAGCTGAAGAAAATACCTGCTGAATGTGTTATTTCAAACCCAGTCAAGCCTTAATCAAGCACCAAATGTAATTATAATCCCGATTTGGAATAACTTTATCTACGTATACTGTCCCATGAACGTGTTCAGTGTTAATTTGCAAATAACTGACATATATATGATATTTCTAAGCCAGGATCACTTTCATTTACATCGCATCTAATTTGAGAAGACTACGATGAACAACACTCATTCTGCAGCTGTTCCTAGACAAGAGTAAACAAGCTATTGGTCGTCATAATAAACTAGCCTGGAAAAAAAAGAACTATTTTATATTGCACTATTGGTTTTGGCATCTTTGTCCAGGAAATTATTGCCAAATCGTTTCCTGGAAATCCAGTTGTTGGATTGGGTAGTTGGTTTTGGTAGTTCACTTTCCAGACAAAGGAGATCGAATCCATAGCAACACTTTTCTATCACACTTCAAGTTTAGAATAGAATATTTAATCGCCTCTTGGTACGAATAGTTATTGTCAAATCCTTTTTACTATATTAGAAGACGCAGAGAACTGGCTGGACAAGAGAAGGATATTTTGTGATACGATTGAACTGTGTAAAATTGCAATTGCGGCTGAAAATATTTCGATATTAATTGTTTGTGAGGAATTGCAAATTCACTTCATCTTAGTCCATATACACCATACATTGACAGTAGCCATGTCAATACCAATCACCAAAGCAATGGCCACTACGAAACCAATTCCTAACGACGATGACAACAAGGGCAATGAACATCTTCCAGTAATCGATATACTGTCGTTCTGTGAACAAAATCAACATTTTAAAAAACGAGAGTTAACGCCAAATGAACCATCGCAGAATATCAGCCTCTTTAAAGCTTCTAGTTTTGGTATCGATGGCAGCTTTCCTCCTAGAGTATCAAGCTGGAGTCGTAAGACTATGTCTTGCAGGTAATTGAAATAAGGAAAATGCAATCTTCATTGGTCATCAACATCAACATCATCATCATCGTCACCATCACCATCACCATCACCATCACCATCACCATCACCATCACCATCACCATCACCATCACCATCACCATCACCATCACCATCACCATCACCATCACCATCACCATCACCATCACCATCACCATCACCATCACCATCACCATCACCATCACCATCACCATCACCATCACCATCACCATCACCATCACCGTCACCATCACCATCACCATAACAAATAACAAATAACTTAACAGAATCTTAAATAGTACAAAGTGCACAAAACATGTCTGGACGAAATAATCCTTTTAGGTTGAAAAATATTGTCTTTTTATAAAATTATTCATATGTTGTCATGATGATAAACACTATGCATTACTTTTTTTTCTTGTAAAATAAGTAGACGTACAGTAGCTTTATTTTTATGTATTGTAAGTAAGTTAGTGTTAATTTGTCTTCTCGTGTGTCACAATATTTATTGTGGCACTCTTTAATTGTAAAGTTTATTTGTCTGCTCGTGTGTCACATTTATTGTGGCACTCTTTAATTGTAAAGTTTATTTGTCTGCTCGTGTGTCACATTTATTGTGGCACTCTTTAATTGTAAATTTTGTGTGTGTATGTGTATGTCTTGTTTATTAATAAAAAAATAAAAATAAATAAATAAATTAAAAAAAAATGATAAACACTATGCATGATTCTTTTTTGACATCGGTAACTGTTATATGTCTGTGTGATGTCTGATGTCTGTAATATGTCTGTGTGATGTCTGTGTGAGTCGTTTATTTTTTCCATTTTACAAAATGACCTTTTGATATTTTCATCAGAGTTCCTAAAGCATCAAGAACACGGTGGTCAAGGACTAAAAGTGAATGTTCTTTAGTTCGTGAAGAAATCCAACAAATAGAAAACCCAAGATCTGGCTATTCAAGTCCTTGTTTTCAAGCTAGCAGCACACCAGTCCGATGCCGTCATTTAAGTTACACTCCCGGCTCATACCAACAATCATCCCCTGGGGTACTGGGTGAGCAAAATATTGTCATCTCAAAGGCAAATCTCAATAAAAGACCAAATAAGAAGCACATGAGAATAAAAACAGACGCCAATGGAAATATCACGAGTATTTCCGAGAGCGATCCACGAAGCCCAATCGACTTCCGACGTACTATCGATTTGGATACTTCAACCTCGCATTCAAGACAAACGGCGCAGGACAGGGAAAGCAGCCAATCAAAAGTGTGGTTCTTTAGACCCGATAATTCTTACCCTGATAACTACCATGATGAGTTAATGTCTAGTTATAACAATATTATAGCAAGTGGAGAGAGAGACGAGGAAACTGATGAACAGTATTTTCCTAGCTTAGCCCCAGTGAAGAAAATAGACATAAAACTACCATGCTGAGGAAAAATCATATTTTCTACACGAAAAAAAGGAAAAACTGCAATGTTTTTTTATATGTTTTTATTTCGCGCACGTTTAAAAAAAATTAATCAGATGCATGGGATGAAAAAGTGATTGACAACCCTTTCCTAGCTTAACTCCAGTGAAGAAAATAGACATCAAACTACCATGCGGAGGAAAAAATCATATTTTTACACAAGAAAAAGCAGTTATGTTTTTGTGTAACTATTTCATGGGCATTTTATAAACGACAATTATCAGATGAAATGAATAGGTGATGAACAATTCTTTCCTAGCTTAACTCCAGTGACGAAAATAGAGTACAAACTACCATGCTGAGTAAAAAATCATATTTTTTACACAAGGAAAACCAGCTATGTTTTTGTGTAACTATTTCGCGCACGTTTTAAAAATGATAATATTAATAAGATGAGATGAAAAGGTGATGGATAATCCTTTCCTAGCTTAGCTCCCAGTGAAGAAAATAGAAATTAAACTACTATGGTGAGTAAAATCTTTTTTAAAAAGAAAAACCCGCTTTTTGTGTAACTATTTCGCGCGCGTTTAGCTCCCAGTGAAAAAAATAGAAATGAAACTACTATGGTGAGGATCGAAAAACATCTTTCTACACACGGAAAACTGCAATGTTTTTGCCTAACTATTTCGCGCACGTTTTAAAAACGAAAATATTCATTATTTAACATCATTGTCCTATATATCAAATATATGGAAGAGCACCCGTTTTGCATTAAACTAGTAAAAACGTATTTGCTGTTGAATCTAATATCTCATTTATTAGGTGTGAAGACTATAACATTACTATAATTATATTCATTTAATTAATCTAGAAATGTCTTATCCTCCTCCGCAAGCAACTCGTTTGGGCTTCCTTTGTAGTGGTCTGATTGACCTGTGCCCCACCCCCTTGTGTTCATGTTTTATATCTTCGTTACCAGACTTCTACAAAGAGATGCCTGCGGAGGATCTAGGAAGCTATCTATATAAATGTCTATATTTCTATATCTAAACAATTTGTCTCTATTTACAGAAGCCAGCTCAGTAAAAAAATATTAAATAATAAAATTTAACGTCTAAAATTATACATATGTGTTCTTAATACTCGTCCTAAATATGCTAGAGCGAAAGCACTTAAACCATGAAATAAAAACAAAATAGTTACTAACTAATACTGTTTGCCGCTAGAAGCATCACATACAAAAGGAAACTAGACTATTACAATTTTACTTGTCTTAGCTTTGGAGTGACTAATATTCACTAAATGATAACTATTCATTGAACAATAGTTATTTTATTAAATTTCACGGTTTTAGTGTTTCCGCTTTATACTATCTCTATACAGAAACTATTTCAAAGTATTTTGGTGTCTATATAAAAAGTACGGCTTCTTATCTCTCTGTGAGTACCTGGTGCCTTCACTCCCTCCATTCATCGACGGTATTCGTATTTCTATCACTCTCTTAGCGCTTACTGCACAATCTTTTGTCTTGAAAGCCTGTTTACGCCTCAAGTTATTGATTGCTGCAGAGTTCAAACGAAGATTCACATCAGCGAACTTGAATCCAGGAAGAAAGTGCTGTTCCTGGACAAAATTTTCATTAGAAGTTAAGATGATTCTTCCTCGGTAGTCCTCTTCCTTTAGAGATGATATCTGAAGTGTATCTGCAACACTAAGTCTTCTGAATCCCATACCATCATCATGGCCATGTAATGGCTTTCTTTTAAACATGAACACATTTCCTGGCATATTTTCATTCTTCCTGGAATTATGAGTTGAAAGACTTGGAGATTTTTCACACCTTTTCACCTGTTCAGGTTTTGTAGCTTCTTTATTACCCAGAGAGCTAGTGTTTGCTCGATGGAGTGAAGTTTGTAATCGTCGGCCGTAATGACTCTTTGGCATTCCAAGGTTGCGAGTTTTTGCTGAGGAAGTAGTTTTCTTAGAGTCTTCCCTGGACATAATGATGTCCAAACGTTTCTTTAAAGTCTGTGCATTGTACATCTTTTCAAATTGTTCATATAAGGAATCACCTTAGCAAAAGTCGGTTTCTTCACATACCATGAGTTGTGTGTTTTAGCAAAGATAACATTGATCCTCATGGAGTCTAATATCTTCAAAAACTCTGAATAGTTGAGAATTCTAAATTAAATTTGATCCCATCAACGATATGACTTATGATGTATTAAATTAAGAAAACGACTCTTCAAATCCAAGAGGGTGTAAGCACTTGGTGAAGATGACACAAATTCAAGCGCCTGTTTCAGTGTCGGTCGTGAATCATAATATATCTAAGCGTGTCTGGGTTTCTAAGTGCTAAAGCACTTAATCACTCCTCTTTGTACACACAATGCCGTTGACTTGATGAAGTTGACAGAACTAAACTAAGAAAAGCTTGAACTGTCAAGAAAATATATTTTTAATATACTTCATTATAATTACTAGATACAAACGCAGAAATTTCTGTATTTTTGTTTTCGTTTTATTACTTTTTTAAGATATCTTTCATTTTCACAATGCAGTTGACTTGATGAAGTTGACAGAACTAAACAAAGAAAAGCCTTGAAGTGTCAAGAACAGATATTTTTAATATACCTTATTGTACTTGATACATACAAACGCAGAAATTTCTATATTTTTTATTTGTTTTCAGTTGTTACTTTTTTATATTATTTTTCATTTTTTTTTCTTAAATATACATATAGGTAAATAAAGAATTTAAAGAAAATTCCAAAACTCAAAAAAATTGATTTAAATATACACCCTGTCAATATCCACATATATTTAAGAGCACTTTTTATGAAAATATTTTAATTCTCCATTTATCTTTTAAACATAATTTTTGGTACAAACTAAAATATAATTCATTAGAATAAAATTCAATGATCAGCCTTGCAAATTAATGGTACATTTAATGTAAATACCAATGCAGGATTCGATCAATTTCTTTAAAATATGTTTTACTCTCCATCGAAAGTCAGTATATAGTCATGGGTCCACCATTTCAAGCTGCCGCTTTCAAAGTTGGTTCACCTCCATCCAAACAAACTTTAATTACAAATTGTTTATATAAGTAAACATTCAAAAGGTTATAAGTCCTAGAATATTGGAACGGTTACTTCAGTAAGCGGTGATAATCCTTAAAGTTAGTCAAAAACAAAACAGTGGAAATCCTTTGAGATTAACTCACCCATGGATCATTGCCTCGTTGCCTAGTTACAATGGTAAGCTGACGTACAAGGCTAATTATTTATTTGAGTTGGTTTGTTTTGATTGTGAAGAACATTTTCATATTGTTTTGTTTTTAATAACTTTGACTTCGACATAATGATTATTTTATTTGAAAACTTGTTCTTTTTATATCAGCTGTTTTAAAAAGTTTGATAGTCTTACAATTGAATCTGAGATGTGATGTCAAATAACTAGCGGCAAATTTTAATAAAAAAAGTTAAACTATAAAATATATAAGTTCGTTTTTTGTATTTAATAACCTGCCAGCGGACTGAGGTTCTTTTCTCTTAAGGTAAAATTAATAAATTAAGGCTGCTCGCAGGGTGCGTATTTAACTAAACGAAGTGCAAAAAAAATTCACATTCATTCAATTCAAATGCAGACTTTGAGAGACAACCTTTTATGTATATTTGTTTACCTTCAGTTTGATATAGTGAGCATCAAAGTCGAACAGTGTGGTTTGTAACATAGTTAGAATATAAGTAATGCCGTTTCGAACTGGAAGGGCGCATTTTGTATTTTTAAATACAGTACAAAAGTAAAGAAAAAATTAAATGCAGATTCTGATGTCTGACCCACAACCTTTTTCAACCCTTTTTAAATCACGCGCTATCATTTAACAGTGCAAGGAGCGTCGATTCGCCGTCATATCGCTCGCCGCAATATCGCTGGATTTATTGCAGCCATGATTTTACCTCAAGATGCGCAGTAGCCTGCGCAGTGCAATAATAGGCCCCGTCCTTAAGTAGATTCGAGAAGCGCTGAGAAGCACTCCAATACGCGTCGTGCTTCTCCTAACGCTTCTCTCGTCTTCTTAAAATTCCCGCTTGCTTTATTTAGGGGTTAGAGATTGAAGTGAGTTCTTTATCGGCAAATACAGGCACGCGCTGACTGTTCAATCACCAATAATACTAAAAACAGCACTCCACGTGATCGATTTGAGCCAATGAGGAACTCAGATTTTGTACAGTGCACGAGATGTTAATATTAAAACTCGATAGAGCACGCTGGCTCTTTTTCTATTTCTTCAATATTTTTCTACATTTTAAAATAGAAGCATTAATTGTAAAACCATGATTTTGATGGTAAGGAAACAAATCGAACAAGAGAAATTATTAGCTGTACGTATGAGTACTAATGGTTTTGATGATGCAGAGTTTGGTAGGAATGTAATTTCTTCGACCTTATTGTAGCCAATTAACTGAACTGTCGTGACTAACAAAATTTTCTTTAGTTAATTCTTCTCCATATATAAAATGCAATGTGTTGGTAACGTTAAGTAAACAAAGGTTAAGACTTTAAGACTACTTGGAAGCTTGACGGCATAATAAATAATAAAATCCAGCAACAACTGTAGCAACAAACAAATTACAACCACCACCATAAACAATTCAACAACAGAAACAAACACCACAAACACCACAACCATCCCAACAACACTACTTTCACCACTTCAATCACCATCACAAACAGCAACAAACACCACAAACATCACCACAACCAAACCCAACAACACCACTTCCATCAATAGCAACCAACAGCAACCAACACCACATGTACAACCAACACCACTATCAAGAACAACAGCATCATTACCACTACCACCACCAACAACAACAACAACAGCAACAAACACCACAAACATCACCACAACCAAACCCAGCAACACCACTTCCATCAATAGCAACCAACAGCAACAAACACCACATGTACAACCAACACCACTATCAAGAACAACAGCATCATTACCACTACCACCACCACCACCACCACCAACAATAACACTACCAAACACAAACAGCAACATACAACATAGCCAACACCACTACCACTACCACTACCAACAACTACAACACAACCACCACCAACACTTACAATACAGCCACCACTACCACAACCAATTCACAAATAACAACAGCAATAAACACCACATGCACAACAACCATACTACCAACTACAACAATAACACCATATTTATACATATACATCTACATATAACTACTATACATAGTTCTTTTTATTACTATTTTCGTTTAATTAAATTCATAATATTTCTCTCTCTCTCTCTCTCTCTCTCTCTCTCTCTCTCTCTCTCTCTCTCTCTCTCTATATATATATATATATATATATATATATATATATATATATATATATAATATTTAACACTGCAGCCAACTCTTTTGTTCAACTATATCAATCTTCGGACATGTACTTTTATTTTGATTACTATAAGCAACATCAATGTAGCAATCACTTTAATTTTTTATAACTGCTAGAAAGACCCACTTTACAATATTTTGACCACTAGTTATCGCACTTTTTTACCTGAATGGTTTCCTTGGAAACACCGACACTTCTATACACTTTTACTTCAACACTTCTTCTACACATTATTTGCTGAGTCAAAATGTTTAATCTGTGTTATCCTTTTGTCTTATTGTTGTTCTTTTTTTCTTCTTCTTCAATTCTTCTTCTTTTTCTTCTTCTTAATTTTACTACTTTCTCCGTCTTCTTCTTCTTCTTCTTCTTCTTCTTAATTCTTCTTCTTCTAACTCTTCTTTTTTTTCTTCTTCTTCTTCTTCCGTCTTCTTCTTCGTTTTCTTTCTCTTCTTCTGCTTCTTTTTATTTTATTTTTCTTCTTCTTCTTCTTCTTCTTCTTCTAGCTTCTACTTCTTCTTCTTCTTCTTCTACTTATTTTCCTTTCTTTTTATAATTTTCTTGTTTTTCTTCTTCTTCTTCTTCTTTTTCTTCTTCTTCTACTTTGTTTTCTTTCTCTTTTTCTTTTGTTATATTTTGGCAAAAAGAATTTTATTCATTTATCAGTTCTAAATAATGTATGAGCATCCATTGAATTCTCCTTATAAGAAGAATCATTGCTTTTCGCTACATGTTTCGTCTGGGATGCTTTTCTATTCACTATCAATTGTTTGGGATTCTTTTCCATCCACAATCAATTATTCAGATGAAATACCATGGGATCGCTTCCATTGTCTCTTATAATGTCTCAGTCACAATTTTTCGTCAGTGTGGTTATTTTTCATTTACAATGCTCTGTTTTGGCTTCCAACATGGTACAAAAGAAGTGGTATCCTTATTTAAAGTTTTACATCCATTCATTTGTACGGAAGCGATTTCCTTGGAATCGCTTGCATTGTCATCTCTTAATGTGATTGAGTCATCGGCAGTTTCATCAGCTTCACCACACTCGTGAATGACAATAGTTGGGCAGGATTTTGATGTTTTAATCGTAATTCTACGGGGGTAGACATGATGGTTATTACGGTTGATCTCGTAAGAGTCAATTTGTTCTGATAAGCGTCTTTTTGGCAAAACTTTGACAGGCTTACGTACAGCCTTGTCAGCGTGTTGATCAATGTCACTTGTTTTGACTTTTGCGTTATTTCGTACACGTTCATTAACCTCTACGGTTTTTGAAACTTTACCATTACTTTCTTTAGTCAAAGTTTTATTCTTCACAGTAATTTGTCTAGGTGTTTTTTTACTGTTAGAAGTACTCTCTAGTTGCACCTTGGAGTTATCATTCACAAGTCTTGTATCAAAAAATATCGAGGGCAACAAGTCGGTGAACAGATGTTTCTTTTCATTATTGTTCCCAGTTTTCTCTTTCGCTCTGTGATTCAGTTTCAACGATGTGGCCTTTACAGTAAAAGGATTCGCACTTTGTTGTAAGAAATTGAAGGGCTCAGAATTGTGTCTACGTAGAGGCAAAACAAACTTTGCTCCATCTTGACGTGTAAAATCACTAGATTCGTTCGTTTTTGATGATGTTTCAAGAGCTTTACGCCGCCTTTCTAAGCTTTCATATGTAGCTTTTTCATCAGAATAGTTTGCTGATTTCCAATGCATTGTCTTATCGTGAACTGGAGCTTTGGCGTTATGCTTACCATTTTGAAAATCAAAGTCAATATTTCCTCTGAGTCTCTTTCCATCCGAAGAAGCGATAACTGATTGAGTCCGACTCAGAGTTGGTCGAATGCAAGGAAGCTTGACATATGAAAAATCCTTTTCCATCATGATCGGTTGAATAGTCCGTGAATTGTACTTTCATGGAGTTATATGCCTTATACGCCTTCTTGATGCTTCAAATCCCAGTTTATATATACCCAACATGCTCAGTTGCTTGGAAACCCACACGTTTAGAAACGCTTTCTAGAGCGTTGGCGCTTTCAATGATGATAAAGTAACGACTGTCTAGTCGGACTTGTGTGTTTTTTCTTTCTTTCTATCTGCTTTTCAGGATTACAATTTATTAGTCCTTGCTGCTTAGTAACACATAACAATAGAAAAAGACATTGAAACCGTGCTTGTGGCTTTTGGTATTTGTTTGGTAAGCCACAAGGGGAGAATATTTTCATAGAGATTAATTTATTTACATTTGAAGTGGGAATAATTATTAGGGCGATAATGTATGGAAATAAAGCACTCAAATACACTTCAAAATCTAGAAAATAATATGCGCAATAGAAGATTCATTTATAGATTCATTTATTTATATTTGAAGTGGGAATAATGTATGGAACTCAATCATTACGCACTTCCAAATCAAGAATGCGTTTTTGCGCAGAGGCGATTCATTTATAGATTAATTTATTTACATTTGAAGTTGGAATCATTATTACTGTATAATGTATGGAAATAAACCATTACACACTTCCAAAATCTAGCATGCTTTTGCGTGGTAGACGATTCATTTATAAATTTGTTGCTGTATTACAATAAAAACATGCGAGTTATCATAATAAAGGATTTTCTCATACATTTAAGAAAAGACAGTTTAACCGTAAAATTCGTTTACATTTTAGGAAGGATCTCGTTACGTACTTAACTGGTATATGTAGCTGAGGAAAATCAAATAAGAAACTATAAAATACCAGCACATATAATGCATTTTGCTGCAATAAACCTTGTAAACTGAACGTCACCGTGTAGTTTCTCTTAGAAAGAATATGCTTTTCGAAGCAGAGAAAAAGTTACAGCTCTCACAATGGAAACATTCATGCAGAACCAGGTACCTGAGGAAAATCAAATAAAGAACTATACAGCACCAGAACAGATAATACATCTTAGTGATAAACCTTGAAAACTGTACACTTCTTACAATGGAAACATCCATGGAGACTCAGGTACCTAACGAAAATCAAATAACGAACTTTACAGCACCAGACAATGCCTTTTGTCTAAATAAACCTTGAAAACTGAACGTGTAACTGACATTGTGTAGCTTTTCATAGAAATAAAATGCTTTTCAAAGCAGAGAAAAAATGACAATTGAAACATCCATGCAGAACCTAGTACCTGAGGAAAATCAAATAACGAATTATACAGCACCAGAACAGAAAATGCCTTTTTGTCGAAAAAAAAACCTTGTAAGCGGACCGTGTAGCTTCTCTTAGAAAGAATATGCTTTTCGAAGCAGAGAAAAAGTCACAGCTCTCACAATGGAAACATTCATGCAGAACCAGGTACCTGAGGAAAATCAAATAAAAAACTATACAGCACCAGAACAGATAATACATCTTAGTGATAAACCTTGAAAACTGTATCTGCTTCTTCTAGTGTATCGGATTGAATAAGGAGGGATCGTGTTCAGTGGAACATTTATTCCTTTCAAGGGTACAGAGTAGGACATGTCGCAGAAAGCGACACTTTGGAAACCGTTTTGGTTGTCGGTCGTGTTCTTTTTACTTCTTTCGGTGAGTTCTTTTATTCTTTCGATAACCTTTATTTTCATTTAAAACCAATTGGATGTTGTTTCCACAGTAAAAGAAAATTTGCGATCTGCTTTATCTATCTATTGATAAGTAGTCAATCTTTTAGCATTATAATTAATTGCAATGCACAATCAAATCTCAACAAAAATTTAACATTGAAAACTATATATTTCCCTTCCCTTCTAATACAATGTCAGTATAGTTCTCATTGCAAAACACAAAGAAAAAAACACACACATCACTTAAATTGTTGGCTAATTATAATGATCATATGATATCATATTACCATTATTAAGTGAGATGTTCTACAATAGAAACAACTAGCTGGACACGCCTACTTATATGTATTTTTGAGCGTAAAGTTGTTTTAAGTTCTATGTAATGTTAAAAAAGAGTAAAAAAACATCAGCCAGTTACAGGTGGCGAAGGATAACGTAAAGTAGCAAGGTTTTTTTTAGCAACGATAGAATAATCATATCTCAGGCCGTAGTATAACCACGAAATTTTGATTAAAATAAAAAGATTATCATAATCTACTTTTTAACGATCTTAGTATAGTTTCGCTAATGAAATGTTGGTAAAACTATTTCGCCCAAAATGTTGGTTTTGTTACAGCTTGTCTTAATAAAAAAAACATGTAAATCAAATGAGAATATAATAAGCTGTTTTAATTCAGGAAAAGTATATTATTCTATATTATTACGCTTATCTACCAGCAAACGGCCGACGGTGCGTTCTTTTTCCTCCTCTCTACATCAATCCTCCGTTTTCGGGTATTTAAAGCTACTCAAAGCTACAACGAAAGAAGTGCTGATAATTCTCAATTTACAAATACTCTTTTTTTATTTTCAAAGACTACTCAAAGTGTACCGATATATATTTTGAAATGTTAAAAATAAGGTTTTTTCGACCTGATGACCTCTAAAAAGGTCAGCTTGGTACCAGCAGGTGATTATTGCTTGCACAAGAATACACTACCATCTTAAATAAACAAGTTGGTTTACGATAATATAATAATAATCTCCTCCCCCTCCCCCGGCGCTTACTTTTTGCTCAGTTCCATTTCTCGCTCGCTTTAACGCTTGGAATGCTTATTTGTAGGCTATAACATCACAACATGTACACTTGTTATTATTCAATACAATTTACATTTCAAAATTCCGATCCAGCAATTCGATTCAATTTTTTTTGACAATTAAACGTTATAATTTTAACAATTCTTGCCTGAAGTTTGTAAAATACTGATAGGTTTACTTTTATTATAAACAGGAACCATTACGCTTTCAATTAATGACACCCCTCCTCTTATAGCCATTTTGGAAAAAGCTGTTTTGGGAGTTCCCTTACCCCGAAGCAACCATTGCTACTTCTGTCAAATGTTAAAATGTTAAAATATTGACAAGATGCCATTTGCACGATGACGTCATTTTACTACCAGTACCAGAATGCTTTACGATTTTTTTTTGTTCCTTTCAGATTATTTTTCCCTTATAGCTAGAATACTAGAACAATTTAGACTTATTATTCAACAAAAGAAATTAGACAAAGCATTCAAGTACTGGTAGTATATGAGGCCTTATTATACCTCACAAATATCCCTCCAATCACGTCTACGTATTTTAGTCACATGGGATCCATTATTTTACGATGTTGGACAGCTACCTATTGAACTGCAACCTTATAGAATTGTAGACTCGAGTTATTTTGAATAAAATATTTGTTCCTTTAAATAAAACATTTCATATAGGTTTCATACTCGCCCAATATGGCAGATATATTTAAAACTCGATTTCAATATTTACCTCGACCTGCAGTCTCGCCGAATGTTGAATTCTCGACTTAAATATTCCGCCACTATTGGCTCGGATGATTTCAATAAGTGTATACTTTCACATGGCATACTGTCTAATAATAATTTGTATTTTAATTCGATCTAGTGTATTGAGGCTACAAGAAACGCTTCCAGATTTGCCAAACATGACAAAAAAAATGTTTCCAGATTTGCCAAACATGATAGAAAAAATGTTTCCAGATTTGCCATACATGACATGAGAAATGTTTCAAGGTCTGCCAAACACGATAGTGGAGACAACGACGACCTATTCACACCCGAATTGCAAGCCAAGTGGTTCAGTAGCTTATCAAACACTCTCTGTAGTGATATTTCTGATTCCTTGGACCCTAGAAGAAATTTGTTTGACCCAAAAACTGTGGTCGAGAGTCTTGCAAATCTATTGAGAAGAGAAAGTGAAATACAAGGGAAAACGGTGGATGAAGCCTTTTATGAAAGTTTGGAAGAGTTGAAGGATGATCCTGATTTCAGCAAAATTATGACGCAATTTGATGAAGGACTTAATGGCGAAAGAAACATAATGACAATAGGTATGATGACTCTTTGGGGGCTTTTGTTTGAATTTGTTTGCGAGAGAAATGATTTGTAATTTTTGTATTAATATCTGTGTCCCCAATTAGTGTGAAAACCCTAGAAAAAAAACACATGCATCCCAGGATCCAGAAACATACGATTTTTAATTGATTAGAACGTGCGCGTATAGATATATCGAACGAGCGAAATTAGCGAGCGAAAACTGGAATTGGGCTTCCTGTGGTGAGTCGGCAATCTTTTTAAGGACCATTATATAGTCACTAGATAAAAACAATAAGTTAGTAACCGATATTGTTTGTATTGATGGTTCCAGCAGTTTTTGCTCTAGCTACTCTATTTTTGCTAATTGATTCTACTATAAACAAAAATACAAACGGTGGCGAGCCTTATTTTGTAGGTATTGATTCAATGTATTGTTCACTTGAAACTATCTGGTAACTGCTCAGTTTGTGTACTCTTTCAAAAAGTGTGAAGTGATGTGCGTCCACAACGGCAGTACTGTTTTGAAAATATATTTTTTATCTACAATTTAAGGGAAAGAGTTTGAAGAACTTGAGGAAGAAGATTCTCCTGCAATCAAAGACGTCGGACTGAGAGGTCTGGTGCTAACTGGAGAAAACACTGAAACAGAGAACGACTTGATAAGATACAGTAACTACATATCAGGATCAGGATCTACCTTTGGAGGTTTTATGGCTGGTCTTCCTCAAGATATCAAGGATTTGACTGAAGGTAGTACTAATGAGATAAGTGCATTTTATATCATAATATTCTTAAAATTATTTTTGAATCTGCATTGTTTTTATTAGAGCGTTTACGTATAACTCACTTTTAACATGCAAATGAGCATAAATGAGTGCAAATTAACATGCTAATGAGGTGTGCGTGTAGAATTCAAAATGCTTAAATGAGTCGCGTTCTTGATTAAAAACAATCGAAATAAAACATGGGTTCCAACGAAAACTTTCATGGATTTCCTCGTAACCACTTTTGTCAACTATTTACAAGTGTTTTTGGCAGAAGGGAAGAAATAATCATGAAAGCACATAGTTACACGTACACCTCATTAGCATGTTATTTTACACATATGCTAATTTACATGTAATAATTGGATTATACGAAAAGATTCATATATTTTCGTATTTTATAATTTATTTACTAAAAGTCAAATACTCTTTTATTTGAAAACTCTGTAACCAATATTTCCGTTAGCGTTATTACTGGATAACAATTTTGAGCCGCCTCACAATAAGCAATACAAAACACTGTTTTCATTGATAATTTTGAAACGACAAGCAATAAAGCTGTTTTTCTTTTTCTTCTTCTTGTATAGGTACACTGAAGGGTTTGAGCTACAGACATGATGCTCTGGAGTACAAATTAGAACATGGAATCACAGTGGATGTTCTAAGAGACGAAAATTTTCAAGCAAGTGTCACAAACAACTTGGAAGCCGATCTAGAAGTTCGTGCAAAGAGAACCGGGGTAAGAGATCTCCAGGAGACAGTCGTCACTGAATCATTCAACAAGATGAAAGATCTTCAAGGAGTGGGTAGTGAGAAGAAACTCACTCAGCAGAACTTTAACAGCCAGAAGAAGGTTGCACACCAAAGAGGAAGAAGTTCATCAAAGAAGATAGCTCGTAATATGTTAGGTAAAGTTGGTAATGGAGTTGAGACTGCAAGTACAGCTTTTGGCCTAGCTCAAGGAGGAATTGATGTCGCAGCTGCAAGCGACATGTTTGACCGAGCTCGAGAATTAAAAGCCCAGGGTCGTGAAACTGAAGCCGGAGAAATGATGAGAAACGGCCGTCTTCGAGTTGCACAAGGAAGCTTTGGTCTTGCTGGTGGAATGAAAAATGTTGTTACCTTTGTTGGAAAAAGAGTCGAGAAAAATATTCTGAAGAAAGCTGGTCAAGCTGGTGTGAAGTTACTTGAGCAAACCAAGCGATTCGGCTCGTTTGTTGGAGGTGCAATTTCAGTTGGTACGAGTCTTACTTCAATGACAAAGAACGCAATCGCCGCAAGTGATGCAGCAAAGCAAGGTATTGTCGGCAAGGCAGTGATTTATGGAGTCATGGCAGCTGTTGATGGAGTAACAGCCATTCTTGACGGAGTTAGCGTGGCTTTAGATTTTATATTCCCACCCCTGTCAGCCATCGTGGATCTTGTCAGCACAGTTTTACAAGTAGTTAATACAATTCTGGGATTCTTTGCTGACTTGATCGATTTCAGAACAGCCAAACAACGAATACATGATGAATTTAGTGTCTACCTAAACTCCGAGGCATTCCAATGTTATGTCAACAACATGGCGGACGAGTATCGAGAGAGAGGATTTGACGTCTTTACATACTATGTTGATGCTGAAGTAGCAGGTATTGAAGGTAAAACAAGCACATTACGAGCTGAGTCAAAGAAAATCACAAAGTGTCTTAGTAATAAAGCAACAGAGGACTTCAATGACAGGAAACTCCGCGTCGCTTTAGTGGATGCAACATCTCTTGGTAAAGAACTTCGGGGCAGAGCGAATGACGATGAAATTTTAGCTGGTTTTGGTGCAGATGAGATTTATGGCTGCGAAGGCGATGACATATTGTTTGGACGAGGCGGAGATGACACCATATATGGTGGACCAGGAAATGATTACCTAAACGGTGGAACAGGAAGAGATATTCTTTTAGGTGGAGAAGGGGATGACATTATCGATTGTGATGTTGTGATTGATAGGCGATGTGAAGGTCAAGGGGGAGACGATACTTTAGAACTGAATGGCAGATCTTTGATATACAACGAACAACATTGGAATAAAAACTATATTACTTTAGGTCCATATTGGGATTATTATCGATTCCCCGAACAGATAGCTCCTACAACAGGCATCTATCTAGATATGGGCTATGATTCAGGGAATGGCAAAAAAGGTCGATCTGGAATCAATCTAGGATCATGTTTTCCAGGTTGGCCCAATGGTTTCAATGAATTCATTCACCAGCCAGCATTCCATTCTGCAAATGATAATCTCGACCAAAAATTTGTGGATCTCTTCAACAAAAAAAGACCTGTACCTCTTGCAAATCCAGAAGAATTGAATAACAAAATGCTGTGGTTTCTTGCTGACAAAAATGATTACAAGTACTTCTGTGATGGGAAATCATTTTATGCAGTCCCATCGTCAACCTCATCGTCAACAATTAAAGTTGCAAAAAATGCAATCAACACTATTGATGTCGGAGTCGCGTTTGTTAGAGAAGGACGCTTGAGGTACACTAAAGGCAAAAAAGTACAAGCACTTTTGGTATTTGCTTTCCGAAAAAGCTTCATTATGGATGAGTTTGAGAGAGTTACAAACGCAAAACCAGGTAATTTAGAACGCTTGTCAAACTATATTCCAACAACTGTAGTTGGCAGTGATAATGACAATATTATTGATTTACCGTACGCCCTTGGTGATATGGTTTACACTGGGGAAGGCAACAACGTGGTTTCTGTAGGATCGACTGTGAACGCATATCACTATACTGATCACACAGCTATAGGCAATGTCAATATGCATTTTGGTTTTTACAAATGGGCAAAGTATATCGTTGGAGGTAGTGGAGACAATAAGCTTATTATTCAGTACATGAACCTTGAAGGAGACACATCGGCAATGTTCGCATATGGTCTATGGAATCTCAGAAATATCGATAATGAGAAACCCAAAGAAAGTGGAAGAACTACTTATAGAACCCATGTCGTTTACCTGAAAAATATCCAAACGGTTGAATTCCGCGCTCCTGAACACCGAAGATCTCAACGAGCAAAGCTAAATATTGATGCTCAATTGTATACCGGAGCGACAAGATATATTTTTGACGGCCCACAGCATTTTAAAGGCCCTACTGCAAACAACGGAAATGATGTTATGGTATTGCCAAGAAGACTTCGTGGTACCGAAAGAATCGTTTTTGGTAGACACACTAAAAATACAATATCCTTGAAATATTATGAAGACGAGAAATACAAGGTTGAATGTATCGACATTGACCAGCCTTCCTATTACTTTGAAGGCCGTATAAGAATCAAAGATAGCCCAAGCATTTGGTTGGTTCATGCAAAAAACGTAATCAGTTCTCCGTCGTGCAAAAAAATAATTGGCAGCAAAAATGAAAACCTTCTTATGGCTGTGGGTGGACAAACAACCATTGATGCCAAGGATGGAGATGACACCCTTGTAAGTACTCGCGGTAGACATACGTTGATTGGCGGTGAAGGTGCAGATACATACGTCCTCCATGGTCCTGAAGTGACCGACGTTCTTACAATTTCTGTTATTATGGGAAAAGATGAGCAAACCGTAACATGTAAAACAACTATCTATGGGCAGTGGAACGTAGCAGAAAAACGACTTGAGATCGACTTATTACAAGATGATCATGCAGATGTTCTTTTGAAAACCGTTGAGATCATTCCAGCCGAAGGTGACGAGAACACAAACTTGGGCACTATTTCCAAAGATAGTACAAACAAAAAGCTGATATTTGAGCCAGGAACAAACTTTAACTCTTTGAAAAGAAACCAAGCCAAAGTTGTCAGGATTCAGTACACAACAACAGGAAACATAGCAACAATAAGAGAAACAGATTATGGAAACCAACTTCGCTTCGAGTCGATTACAACATTTGATGATCTAACAGCAACTATTGTAAATGACAAATTAGTGCTCATGGATAAATCAGACCCTCCACAAACAGTTCTTATTGACGAGGAATGGGGTAATCAGCACACAATTAACAAAATCACTAGTCTGTTTGACCTTATCTTGGACTTTGCACAAAGATTCCCGTTGATTGTTTTCAAAGCAAACGACCAAGAATATAACCGTTTTTCAGCACAGGATACCGTAGAAATTATTTACAGACATTTGAAACACATTGAAAGTGACCTTGGTCAAGATTATGACACTATCATTGATTCTACATCTCTTCTCTCTGATGTTGGCGATGAGATTTATGTTGGAAATGGACAAAATATTGTCCTGGCCAAAACTAAAGGAAAAACTTACAAATTAGGTAGTGTGTCTTCTGGGAGCATTATAATGGCCAACGATTTTACAGCTGGATCAGGGATCGTGGTTATAAAGGGCGGAGAGGACGAAAATAGTCTAAATACTGTAGTCCTCGGTGTTCAATCTGGAGGAGTCGTGGATATTCAAATGGGACCTCATGATGTGATTATAAGTGGTGCTCTTCCAAGCGAAGTGAAACTCTCAAACTGCGATAGTAAGGTCTGTTTAAAAGATTCTCAAGATAATATTCTAATAAAAGGATGGACGTACGACACAAACTGCAAAAGACTTATCTTCAAGAAATCAGAACAAACCCTGATCATCATGAATTGTCAAGGATATGTCAAAAATGGATTAGACCAATTGCCACGCCATCCAATCATGGTCACTCATGGTCCAGATAAGGAACTCAAGCTTCACTTACCATTTGAAAAGAGCGCTGCAGTTTTAGGTTTAGATCACTCGAGTGAACAACGAGCTTTATGGATATTCTTCAAGATACAAGATCAACCAAACGACAATTGGAGAGAGCCATATTTGGTAGTACCATCAAATGAAGTCAAACCGAGGAAATTGGATGCTCAGATGTTGGTGAACGCTATCAGTCTTCAATTCAAAAGTGGTATTCAATTCACTGACGGGCTGGTTACTAATAATGAGATATGTCAATTTGTTATCGATACACTCAATAAGCATGTCCCTATGGACTTTGACCTGACTAACTTGGATTTAACATGCTGAATATATTCTGATTCATGATCACACAGATGAATAATGCAAGGTAATTGAAAAAGGCAGCAAGCGGCTGACAAAACAAGTATAGAACGAACATTAAAAAACTTGAAGCAGAATATTTAAAAGCTTTCGTATAATTAAACTGAGCACCAAGCTAACACTGTAAGCCTGAATAAATGTCACAAAATGTATACTTAATACTTTTTGTACTGAACCTAGTTTTAGACAGTTTATTAGAGTAATTTAAAATATACAAGAACTTTGAATCCTTTCAATAAAAGCTTCAACAAAAATGTCTGCATAGTTTATGAATATTTAAAAGGATGAATGAATGAGTGAGTGAACGAACGAATGAACGAACAAACGTATTAACGAACGAGCAAATGAATTAATGAATTATTGAATGAACAAAGAATAAACGAACGCAGTAATGGATGAATCAAAAGATGTATTGGTTGGATGCTTGAATGTATTGATCGATCAATACATGCTTTTAAAAAAATCAACATCATAGTCAGATTATTCGTTCGTTCTTGGAAACCATTTTCCAAACAAATGTTTTGAGAAAATAGACAACAAGAGTTAAGGTGACTCCAACATAATTGGAAGCGCGTATTTGATACAATTTTTAACTCGCTCGTATCGCGTCAAAAACTCACCAATGAATCTGAATTTTACATATGTGTTACTTCAAAAATTTAGGCTTCTAACAGTTAATTCGAAGTTGTATTTTATAGTTATCAAATTAACAAATATTTAACCGATTTCTCCCCTTTTTAAACTTGAGAATAAACATTATTTAAGTAATATACAGCTTCAATTTCAAAGCTATAGCTATAAAAGGGATTGAGTTATATTTTCATTTTTTTTTTGATAGAACAACATAAGCGCTGCCAGTGAAAATATCAAGACTTTTAAATTCATACATTCCCCGTTTATTTTTTAATAAGCGAAAAAATATTAAGAAAACTATCTATCTATCTAACTATTAGGTGTATAAAGGTTTATGGTTTATTTGTTGTTTTCCGCATACGAAATTAAGATCAGCTAAATTAAGTGGAGTAAGCAAGCAAACAAACACACACACACACACAAAAAAGGAGAAAAAATAAATTAAAAATACTACACGTGCATAAAGGTTTAAAGGTTTTTTTTTTTTTTTCACATACAAAAGTGAATAAAAATACAAAGATCGTCTAAATTAAGTGGAGCAAGCAAGCAAGCAAACAAAAACGAAAAGATGAATTAAGATAATATTAATACACGTGTATAAAGGTTTCTAAATCTTAAAAAGGTTTTTTTTCACAAACAAATTAAAAGTGAATAGAAAAGACTAGCTAAATTAAGTGGAGTAAGCAAGCAAGCAAACAAAAACAAACAAATAAAATGAAAATAATACACGTACTAAGGTTTAAATGTTTATTTTTTTCCCCACATACAAAAGTAAATATAAAGATAAAGATAAGCTAAATTAAGTGTATTGTGTGGAGTACAAACACTAAAAGTGTGCAACATAAATACCACTAAATACTGCTAAATTATGCAAATTCTTTTGTTCTCTATTGTTTAATCAACACTATTATAATTAGTGGTAAATAGTACAAAGTATTGCACACTTTTAGTATTTGTACTCTATTATAAAAAATTTGATATAAATCGCGCGCTCTGATTGACTGAGAAGCGTTCTCTATAACTCAACAATACACGGAGCGTCAATTTGTTTGATTTTAACTACTGAATATTTTATAAAAGAAATAGAAAACTCGGCAGCAGTGCTCTATGGAGTTAAAGAGCACTTTGGAATTTTAAGAAAACTCGAGAAGCGTTGAGAAGCACTCCGCTATGCGTCGTGCTTCTCCGAACGCTTCTCTCGTCTTCTTGAAATTCCCGCGTGCTCTATAACTCCATAGAGCACGCTGCCTCGTTTTCTATTTCTTCAAGAGATCCAACCCAAAAGTATGTTACTCAAAAGATTATTTTATAGTTAGTAAAAGAGTGAAGACGGTTGCAATATAGTTTTCCGATTTACAGGCTTTGGCACTAATGGTACCAGATATTAATAAGCATACATATGCACCAATGCGTGAGGTTGTATTTCACCAAAACATACTAAAGTTGAGTTCGAGAAACGTCTGCGATCATTTAGGGCCTGTTTACATGGAAACAGGGTCACCTCCCTATACTAATAAAAATAGTAGCTGCAATAATGTATTTGAGCGTTGACACTAACGCCTGGCACTATTAGTGCCAATTTGACTTTGTGCCGGTAGATCGGAAAACTCTATTAGAACTCTAGATATATAATTAATGATAATGGATTAATAATACGTTTACAGCTATATAAATACACTTGCCAAATGCAATTAGCAAAAATATGCAATAGTTGAAAAAATTAATTTATGATTAACAAGAAATAATTATACATTTATATAGTAACAAATGAAGATGATTTCTTATTTGCAAGAAATAAACGAACGGAGTAATGGATGAATCAAAAGATGTATTGGTTGGATGCTTGAATGCATTGATCGATCAATACATGCTTTTAAAAAAATCAACATCATAGTCAGATTATTCGTTCGTTCTTGGAAACCATTTTCCAAACAAATGTTTTGAGAAAATAGACAACAAATATTAAGGTGACTCCAACATAATTGGAAGCGCGTATTTGATACAATTTTTAACTCGCTCGTATCGCGTCAAAAACTCACCAATGAATCTGAATTTTACATATGTGTTACTTCAAATATTTAGGCTTCTAACAGTTAATTCGAAGTTTTATTTTATAGCGTTATCAAATTAACAAATATTTAACCGATTTCTCCCCTTTTTAAACTTGAGAATAAACATTATTTAAGTAATATACAGCTTCAATTTCAAAGCTATAGCTATAAAAAGGATTGAGTTATATTTTCTTTTTTTTTGATAGAACAACATAAGCGCTGTGAAAATATCAAGAAAATTAACAAGAAATAATTAGACATTTATATAGTAAGATGAATTCTTATTTGCAAGAATTCCTAAATAAAAAGCAAAAAAGGACGAATATAATAAAAGTACATAAACAAGTGAATAATAACTTAAAAAAGTGATAAATGAATTAGTATAGGAAAATACACCGTTCGAGAAGAATTAATGAAAAATACCGCGAGTATTTGGTGAAAGATAATTAATACCACGAGTGCGTAGCACGAGTGGTATTAATTCACTTTCATCAAATACAAGCGGTACTTTTCATTAATTCTACGAGAACATAGGTGTAATTTCCTGTTAATATCACATCTATAAAAACATACGAGTTTCTGAGAAGAAAAGTGCAGCTATTTGAAAGGTATCCAAGAGAAAAGTTCCCGGATGTGTGCAATTCATTAATTAATTGCACGGTATAAAGAGATAATTCACAGTTCCTCAGGCAATCAGAATCGAGTATTTTTTAAAGATGTGATATTTAGGGAAGTAAATTAAAGAAGAAAAGTATATAATAAACAAAATAAGGAAAACATGTAAACCATGAAATATGAAAAGGTACAATTAACTTTTAAAAAATTAAAAGCACATCAATAATTCATAATTATAAGCTTTTTAATAGTCCAATCAGTTGGACTAATTTGGTCACATGCATAAGGTTTTAAACCTATATAATATAGCCCTCCCATCATATTCTATAAAGAGATACACCCTTTCCAAGAAACTTTGTCACCCGTGAAGTGAAAAGCCTACAAGCTAGAAGCGCAGGGGATTATGGGTAGCCTATGTATACTTTACTAGAATGCTGGGATTTTATGGCCACATTCATTTGCTTCACTTGTCAAAATCTTATTGAGAAATGTCCGTTTTGACTTCTCAAACAACAAGAAAGGCGTTCCGAATGCACATTTAATTTTTGAACCGATCCATGATCCTTTGCGCCACTAGCTTGTGTGCTTTTCACGGGTGACAAACTTTCTCGGAAAGGGTGTATGCGTATTTTTATACTCCTAATTGATAAAAGGTTGTCATGTAGAGTGGTTTTCATTAACCCGTGAAACAAATTGTGTAACAGTCAAATAACAACAAAAGAACACAATGAAATTAGTGTGTAATACACTTAAGAGAGTGTCAGTGGTTAAACGTAGATCATAGATCGTAGAATATAGAAGTGGAGACTGATGTGGTGTATGGGACATTATCAAACAACACCTTCTTAATATCACTTGAACAGTCTCACGCAAAGCATGCCATGCAATAGAACCACAAGTTTATTAGTGTTTTTACACTATTTTATGTAATACCCTCGGTAAGAAAAGACGTTATTGTTGTTGTTGTGACTAAAGTCGTTATTGTTGTTGTGACTAATGACGTTGTTGTTGTTGTAAGTAAAGGCGTTGTTGTTGTTGTTGTAAGTAAAGACGTTATTGTTGTTGTGACTAAAGACGTTGTTGTTGTTGTAAGTAAAGACGTTATTGTTGTTGTTGTTGTGAGTAAAGACGTTATTGTTGTTGTGACTAAAAACGTTGTTGTTGTTGTTGTGACATTTGACAAAAAAAACAACTTTCAGGAATAATATCTTTCAAGCACATCTACAAAATATTAGAGGACCAGTCTTCTGCGATTTATAGTTTAGATTTTAGCGTTTTGATGACGTCACATGCAAACCGTGAATACAATTATATTGTTTCTTTGTTTGTTATGTTTATAATTGTCTTTGATCCTGTACTACTAGATGTATCGCGGTTGTGTTATAAAGTCCTTTCTGTTTTTTTATATTTGCAAAATACGCAAGACGAGAAGTTCACAGTAGCGGGAAGTTTTAAATGTGGTCGTCGAAATATGACAGTCAGCTTTAATTCGTATTCAACTGTATCATTTACCTTTTATAAGCCATCTTACATCAATTGGCACTGCATGATGAGCACCATAATGCAGGGAGTCCATTTGTAAAAGAAATTATCGGGGTAATCTCATGCGAAATTGTTCTACTACTGAGCGTTATTTGGAAATCATGACTTTACAAAAACATAACAAGCGCAAAATATTATTGTAAGGAAAGGGTGGCTTGGCACTTAAAAAAAGATAAAAAGCGTGCAGTTCTGAAGTAATTAATATTTAGTATTAGTATTGCTCCTTGGGGTCTGCCGGATAGGGCTGTCCATACGTTGCTCCAAAAAGTCTAATTATTGCTCATAATTTCCTCAAAAGTTGTTCAAAAGTTACTAAAAAAATATTGCTTAAAAGTTGCTCAAAAATCTAAAGGTTGTTCAAAAGTTGCTCGTTAAATATGTTGACGTTTCTTATCAATTTGATAATTTCATAGCATGGAATTCCGTCAATTCCGTTTATGTTAACATAAATTTAGAATATTTTCTTGGTATTTGCCGAAAAGTTTGTTTTCATTTTTACAACTGCTGACCACCTGGATCGTATTTACAAAATACCACAGGTAGACTACTTCTTCACAAAGTGTACTCAAATACTGCCTATTATCAAACAGTATTTGAATCATTGGAGTTAAAAAAAACTTATCGGGTCTGTTAACTGGTTTGAATTCATGTAAAAATTATAAAAAAGAACAAAAGTTGCTCGAAAGTGAAAAGGTTGTCGAGCAACTTGTCGACAGCCCTACCACAGGGAACCCGGCTTTTTGGTTGCTTTGCTTAAATATATACGCGTAGCTTTTTCGAGATTCCTGTGGTGCCTAGGAGACCTTTGTAAACAGTTTACGTCATCTATGAAATCCGACCTCTGTGAGTGGGACATTCGTTGGCGTGTAATCAGATCCGGTGGTAATCGCATGCACTAAATTCGCTACCACCAGATCTGATTACATTGTGCACTTTGACAGCGCTTGATTGGTTACGGTAGGTCCCACTTATAGAGGTCGTATTTCATAGATTACGTAAACTGTTTAACAAAGGTCACGATATGTAGCGCTAATCTCCGACACCACCGGAATCTCGAAAAAGCTATGCGTATATAATGCAAAGACGATTTTGTTAAACAAAGCAACCAAAAGCCGGGTTCCCTGTGGCCCTACTGAAGGGTCTTAACGAACAGCAATCCTAAAAACATCACCTGTAGAGGCAGGTGTCTTAATAGGATCATCACACGATAGCCCGGCGTGACCAATACCAAATATGTAATCAGTACCTGAGAAAAATGGTCTGACTGATATTCTATGAGCACCGCTATAGGCTGTAGCGCCCCACGTTCCTGGCTTATTACCCCAAAAGGCGCACTTTTGCCCCACAATGGACGTATCATCAGGCAACCTGTCAAACGAGCCACATGCATCGGGGAACGCATTATACGAATCATTGACAAAAAACTCAACTACTTGCAGGCCAGCGGTGTTGTTCTTAGTCATGATACTCACGACTCTACCAATGGTTTTCTTGTGACAATAAAAATGGATTTGATCAAAGCCCATCACTTGCTTGACATCTTGTATGGCAGCTGATTTTGGACGAACGTTTTTATCGTTGATGTTGAAACTGGATAACACTTCAGTATATTTCAAAGCATCTATATAGGCCATTTTTGGAGGAACAGGACTTTGAAGAACAGTGCTCTTTACAATGGTCCATCCACCTTGTTGAATAAAACCATAAATTAGCGTCAGAGTTACACCACATTAATTAACAACTCATTTTAGTGTACTATTTATATTATTCCATGATCATTTTGGTACGAGTATTAAACATTCTGAATTATTTAATAACGAGTTTTGTACACTCTGCTTTATGTAACGACAAGTTTTGTACACACTGCATTATTTAACGAGTTTTATGTAATATATCAAATACGAGAAAGAGTGTTTCATCAGGTTTTCAAACACTGAAAAATGGGTTTGAAAAATGGGCGCAGCCGAGTTTTTTGGGCCCATTTTTCGGTGTTTGAAAATCTGATGAATCACGTTTTCGAGTGTTGGATATTACTTCTCAAATTATTGGATAATTATTGGAGATTTTCAAAGCGAAGTTGGCTTAATTTTATGCAAGTGTTTCATCAGATTTCAAACTCCTTCACGCTAGTGATTTTGTCATTGTTTTCTCTTAATTATTCATGAGTTTAAGAAGAACTCTGCAATATTTAATGTAACGAGTTTATGAACTCTGCAATATTTAACGAGTTTTATGAACTCTGCATTATTTAACGAGTTTTGTACACTCCGCGATATAATTTAACAAGTTTTACACAGCTCAGCATTATTTAAAGAGTTAATTTTATGAACTCTGCATTATTTAACTAGTTTTATGAACTCTGCATTATTTAACGAATTTTGTACACTCCGCGTTATTTAACAAGTTTTGTCCACACTGATTTTTTTAACGAGTTTTATGAACTCTGCATTATTTAACGATCGAGTTTTGTACACTCTGAATTATTTAACGAGTTTAATTTTGTCAGTCTGCAATAGATTTCGGTAAAGTTTAGAAAAAGATGATATATCAATGCTATATAGACAAACAATTCCGCCCTCCAAAATCAAAGAAGAATATGGAAAAACTGAATTTCTGAAAACCGACTAGATCGGAAGAATTTATTTACCTTCAATCGATATATACTCTGGTATCTTCAATATAATATTCTACGTGTGCAGATAAACTCGGTGCAGTCTACCTTGCCCTTGGACTTTTTTCACAAGAAGCCCAAGTGATATCGGAAAACACGTGTTAACATTTGGTCAGCTATTCCTAAGCTATACTTTCACGCTTCACAGCGTCCATACAAACAGTCAGAAATAAGTCCTCAAAATCTTGGTTTTTCGATTTTTTCTCAAAATAATTCCAAAAAGTACAAAAAGTAGCCATGGCTACAGCTAGCTCAATCTTTTATTGACTGATATCAAACGATTTTGATGTACTGTCCGTGCAAAAAGTAAGTACACGTATTTTTGGAGTTGAAAGCGGACGGTTTGATCACTTTTACAAGAGAGATTGTGCAACTACTCTGATGTCAAGTTACAATATGAGCTATATTTAAAATTGAACAAACCCTTTCAAAACCGTAGCTATGGATTCGAAAACAGCATTTTATACGGACATTTTGATGTGTGATACATGGCTACATATGTGGGGGAAAAAACACGCACTTTGCAAAATTTCTAATCGTTATCGCTGTATTATCTCGGTCATTCTCTTATAAGAATCTCATTCAAAATCAATCGGACAGTAGGGCCTCGAGAACTCTGTGAATGATATATATTATTTTGTCGCCGGTTATAAGTCGTCTGAATATATTCAATACTATTATGCTGTGAAAGGCTTCTCTGCATGTTGATCAATTGTTTTTAAAAGCGGGTTTCTACTTGGAAAGATCAAATGTTCAAAATCATGGAGCTATGTTCTCCAATGACTATTTCGACATCATCTGGCGGCAGAATAACCTACTTGGTAGTATTAAAAGTTTTTACTATAACTTAGGAGAATTTTTCTTCCATATTGAAACGAAATCCTAGAGGTTAGAAGGACTTTGATAGAAAATCACTAAAAATATAGCAAGTTAACTCACCCCCATCTGTAGACATGTCGCATTTTGCTAGTATTGGGCTCCCTGTGTTTCCTGGATCGAGCCAATATTCGCCTGTCCCACGAGACTGTCCGCTGGCCAGAATGTCTCGGCACGACTTGGGATAAGTGGTTGGTTGAGGAGGTACTGGGACTTAACAATAAGAATGACTTAATACACAAAAATGTGATGCAATGTTTCAGATCCGATTCGCTGTACTCAAGCAGGTTTGAAAATATTCACGAGGATTTTTAAATCCCTACGAATACTGTGACGAGTATTTGAAACTACATCTAATTATTGCATGCACTGTTCAGTTTTTAAAAATGAACTGTCTTTGTTACATTTGTTATAATTTCAAAGTCGAGTCTTTTATAAAGTTCCAAAGAACGGCACATGGTACGAACCTGACTAGTACTATTACCCTACATGGCAAAGAAACTTCTGCACGACCAACCTGCTCTATATTCTATCAACCAAATGGCGAATATTTGACGTCATTGGAACATCACAACAGATTTTGAACCACTTGAAGCTAAGTCTTATATTCATCAAAATTTGTGGGTTCAAGTAACTCCGTGCAGTGGTTTCTTTTCCGCCTTATATAGGGGGAGAAGGGGAGGGGGGTAGGGGGAGTACACTTCCTTTACAATGACAACAACGATAATTATCACACCGAGATGTCATTTCAGCGTCACAACAGGTTTTGAATCGCTTGAAGCTAAGTTTTATATTCATCAAAATTTGTGGGTTCAAGTAACCCCGTGCAGAGGTTTCTTTTCCGTCTTATATATAGAGGGGAGAAGGGATGGGGGTAGGGGGAGTACATTTCCTTTACAATGACAACAACGATAACCATTGCATAGAATGCCCGGACATATGCAGGTCTTTTCAACTGTTTGAGCGCGAAGCTCAATCAGGCGAAGCGTATTAAGGTGGCTCGATTCAGTTTTTTTACGACCTGACCACCACTTTTCAACCGAGAAAAATATTTGCTTTGAAACAACTTTCTGTAGTATGCTGTACCGTCTACTTACTAGAGATATATTAATGTCTAATATGCAATACGCTTTTTCGAGATCGGAGCCTCCATAGCAACGCTAGTTTGGTATGAGAGATTTTCCTTCTGGGCTGTTTTCCGGGCGCGGTAAGATATTTAGGTAAATCGGTCTTGAGTACTGCTAGGATATATCGTGGGAACGACTTTAGCCGAATTTGGTAAATTGCTCAGAGAGCAATTTTAAGTAAAACGCGTTTCTATTTTTGGAGAGTTCTTTCATTGAAATGAACTACTTCGATTACTATTACGATAACCATACAGTGCCGACAAAAACAATAACGATAACACCAGTTTTACTTACATGTCTTTGTAATGATGCTAGCAAAATATATGCTGTCATGTTTCGCTGCGAAATATTTCACCGGGGAAGATTCCTTGACTTGTGAATTTAGACCACACACCCGATCCGTCTTCAAATAGTTAAGACTTTTACAGTTGTTTTCTCTTAAACACTTCAAAACACATCCAGGGTAGTCTGATGTAGTGAGTTGCTTGTACTGGCTTCCAATCAGAGCAGAATTACTAACCGACTTGGTATTGCAAACTAATTGATGGCTTGGTTTGACTACCATGACAACCATAGTGGCAATCAGCAACCGTTTAGTGACCTGTCGATCAAAGTTTCATTCGATCAAATGACATACTGACTCATTCATTCAATCAATCAATTTTTGATTTAATAATAAAAATATTTGAAGTCAAGATGCGGTCCAAATTAAAGTGTGACTACTTCAACTCAAATCCAAGGCCATGCAAACAAGTTCCTACTCTAGTGTAGGTTTGTAGGTTGGAATCATTGTGTAAAGAATTGAGAATCATCAACCTTTTTGGATTATTTATTCGATCCGACGTTCCTACTCATAATTTTACAATCAGGTCATTTGGGCATGGGTGACTTATCCCACATGTGTAGTAACAATGTAAACGTATATTTGAAACGTTAACCATGAAAATATAACAAAAAATAACGGGTTCGCGTACATTCGTTGTCTGTTTTCTCAGGCTTGTACATACGTTGAAAGTGTTAGCTTCATTTCTAATTTTTTATTAAACAAAATTTACAATGTAATCTTTTCATAACAGTATACAGGCACTCAAACCCTGAACACCTCGAAGTATGTTTGACACAAATTCAAGCTAGCCAATCAGATTCGAAATTCGTACATTTTGACTTTTCGTCGACCTAGCCTGCGGTATGCCGAAAACCTAAAATAATAGCTTACTTAACGTTAAAAAATGGTATTAAGCTTCAACACCGGGACAAAAAGCCGCTCTTAGTGAAACAACACTGCGTTGTTTACAATTGCAGGTGTGATTGGTGTGGTGCTGATTATATTGGCTAAACGACACGCCGGCACCTTTATAATAACATATCGAAGATCACAAGGAAACAGCTATTTGAAAACACCTTATAGAAAAACATGGAACTGTAATGAAGAAATACGAACATAATTCTTTGTTTACGATTCTCAAAAAGTGCGAAAACAAACCGAATTGTCTCATTCTAGAAATGCTATTCATCCGAGAACAACAACAACAATCACTAAATTAACAAACAGTCGGACTCACTGCGTGCAAACGTTTTGGCAGAGTAGATCCATCACATTCTTATGTAAATTCAGACGGTTAACGTTAAGTAAGTCTTGTACTATTTTTCACTTATCCCTGATGATGAATTCATGGAGACTTCAAAACGTCGTAAATTTATTTCGTTTATATTTATTCTAACTTGTTTAACAAGAAGGTCTTTTGTTCAAACTAAATTAAGCTTATAGATTGAAAAAATTATAGAAATCTTTGATATTGGAATTTGCATGCGATCGATTCAATGTTGTGTCACAAAAAGAAAAAACGTGCAATAATTTAGTAAAATACATACTATACAATAAATAATATATACACGGATTGATGAGAGAAATCTAAAAAGCTCTGTAAATACCATATGTTTAAACTGCATAAGTTTGCACTATAAACTATATCCAGAATTTGAGAAAGCACGGCATCATTGAAATAATGTAATTTTAAAATTATTTGACTGAAAAGCGATTGGTAGGGATTATTTCTATATTATTGATAGCTCCTTTAAAAGAAAGTGTGGGCCAAAATTTCTTCCACAACAGTAAAAAAGGTTTTGAGAATTCGAAAGACATTTGATATATATTTTATTGGTTTATCAGTGTTGGGTACAAAATGCCGGTACAAAGTATTTTGATATTTGTGGACGAACAACTGGTTGTCAAGCATATGACTCTTCAAGAAGTTTGCATGGAATAGGTGCGTAATTAGTAAGTAGATTTGATTCCTTTGAATATAATTAATCGTCAATTTCTAATCTTCAAATTTTACATTTTTGGCAGTTATCCGCAAATCAGAAGTTTAAATTTGTTTTCGTTATTTTTGTTTTCTTTCTTTTGTCCCATAGTTTCTTTTATTATACAGAACAATGTTTTGGCGGACGTCCTTACATTTACCGATGAACACACTATTTAATATTTCATAACTTTTCCTATGTTATTTTCTAGAAGGTGTAATTTGAATATTATGAATAATTCGAAAACAAAATGTCTAAAGCCGACAAGAGATAATAGCCGTCTTCATAACTTCATCATCAGTGATAAAAATAGAAGAAGAGTTACTTAATGTTAAAAAAGAAAATGGTATTAAGCTTCAACTCCAGGACAAAAAGCCGCCCTTAGTGAAACAACTCACCTGCGTTGTTTACAATTGCAGGTGTGATCGGTGTGATGCTGGTTATATTGGCTAAATGACACGCACCTTTAATAACATATCGAAGATCACAAGGAAACAGCTATTTGCAAACACCTTATAGAAAAACATGTAACTGTAATGAAGAAATATGAACTTAATTTTAATAAAATACATATATATAATATAATTTTCACGAATTGATGAGAGAAATCTAAAAAGCTCTGTAAATACCATATTTTTAAACATCATAAGTTTGCACCATGAATTATATCCGGAAGTTGAGAAAGCAGGGCATCATTGAAATAAGGTCATTTTAGAATTTTTTGAAAAAGCCCTTGGTATAGGGACTTTTACATTATTTATAACACCTTTAAAATTAAATATTGGCAAAATTTACTTCAACAACTGTCAAAAAAAAAGGTTTTGAGAATTCGTAAGACATTGATATAAATTTAATTTATTGGTTTATGTTGGGAAATAAATATTTTACGGCGCAATGATAAATGGCTTATTTTCAGTTTTCGGGGTGTCACGTCTCGACACGACGGCCCAAAATCTTAAACGGTTTACAGCGCAACAATAAAATCATTTCTAACCAAAATAAAAGGCGTTTTCAGTCCTAGAATTGAGTGGGTGGGTGGTTCTAACGTACAGCGGCCTCCTTTAAAAGTATGCATATCAGCGAAAAACGCCATTTTTCCGAGTTTTTATTGACTAAGAGAATATGTACTGTTTACAACATGAGCGGCCGTGTTGTATCAGATTTACAATCACGAGCCGAAGGCGAGTGATTGTAGATCTGATACAACACGGACGCGAATGTTGTAAAGAACTTATGAAATGAATGGATAATTAATTTTCCTATGGGACTCAGTAGGCATTAAGTGATCTAGATAATGAGCTAAACAATAGGAACACTTTTATTTGGGATTTGGTGAATGTAAAACAAAATCCTATTCATTAATGGTTGCTTCATGAAAGGTGTTTGAGATGATGTAACATCAATGAATATGAAACACGTTTTACTTTAGTAAAGAGTTGTTCTTGTAAACTTCATTTGCAATAGCGATGGAAGGTGCTGGAAGATTCCGAAAACCGTTGACAGAGGATGAAGAATATCGTTTAGTTGAAAATACTGTACCAAAGAATACTCAAAACAGCACAAAATGGGCTGTGAAGCTCTTCGAAGAATGGCAAAAGTGCAGACACGATAAAATTCCTAAAAAATTGCAGTCAAGTTCGGTCGTTTTTGATATGTCCAAAATCGAAGATTTGTCTACACCACTGCATTGTATGAATGCTGAGACGTTAAACTTATGGCTTACTCGCTTTGTGGAAGAAGTTCGAAACGTCAAAGGAGAAAGATATCCACCAAGAACTTTATATGTTCTCATTTGTGGTCTGAAGAGGTATTTAAACGACAAGAGTGGCTTAGATCCACTGAACAAGAATGATAAAAGGTGAGCTATCTCATGATTGAGAGCCCTTTTAAAAGCTTAAAAGATATAAGTTAAAACTAACTTTGCTTTGAACAAAGCTGGATATTAATATTGTTTTTTTCCTTCTTCATTAGGTTTGTGTTATTTCGTAAAATTATGGATGGCGAAATGAGAGATGCAACTAAAAATGAAGTTACCCTCGGAGAAGAAGAGCTGTTATGGAGAAAAGGACTGCTAGGCAATAATACAGCTGAGTGCCTTTTAAATACAATCTATTTCTATAATGGAAAGCTTTTCGGACTGCGATCTAATGAACATAGGCTTCTTAGAGTTTGTAATATTAGTTTAAAAGATAATTTCATAATATTTGATGAAAGTGTATCCAAAACTTTCCACGGTGGTTTAAAAGATTTGAAAAAAAGCTCGAGAGTAATTAAGCACAAGTGTCATGAAATTGGCGAGAATCATTCGCGTTGTTTACAAAGCTTATATAGATTGTATCTAAGCAAAATCACTGAATGTGTAAAGGAAAAACCAGATGCCTTTTATTTTAGGCCACAACGTAATGGCTCTTTTAGCTATGAAAAGAGCGCAATTGGTATAAATAGTTTGAATAAGATTTTGCCTGATAAATTGTGTGCTAGAGCAGGTTTGGAAAGAAAAACCTCGCACTGTTTACGAATAACATGTGCTAGTCGGCTTTTTCAACATTCAGTAAACGAGAAACAAATCCGTGAACGTACCGGGCATAAGTCTGATTCTTTATTTCGCTACGAGAAGGCAAGTGATGAACAGACAACATTTGTTAGTAATGTCCTAGGAGCACCAAGCTCCACTGAATCTAATAAAGGCTTCTTAGAAAAGAAGGAAACGCAATCTAATAAGATAGGAGAACCTTTGCTTGAAGAATTTGTAAATTTTGATGTATCAGATGAATTTCTAAGAATGCTAGATATCCCCAGTAGTGTCTTAGGACAATCTGGATCCTCGGTATTGAACGAGAACTTGCCAGAAACAAATAAGCAAATCAATGAAAACGAAGATTTTTTGTCGAATGATTTTGGACATTTTGATGTACCAGATGAATTGTTAGGAATGTTAGATATTCCAGATTGTAGTAATTCAAATTTCAGTGCACAAAGCAGCACGTGTACTTCATCTTCTACTACAGTAAGACCAGTATTTCAAAACTGCGTGTTTAATGGATGTAATAATTTTTGGAAGAAGTAACATAGTTGAACTTTGAAAAATTAAATAAATCAAAAATTCTTGTTGTACATGTTGTCGTTTCTCTATTTTTTTTACTGTCACTGGGTAGGTTTTGTATACTGTTTTATTAACAACCACTAGTGGCTGTATACTGTTTTGTTAACAACCACTAGTGATTATAACCAATTTGCATTTTCATTGTGTTGATTCATTCACCCCTGGCTTTCCCTGCAAACTCTTCAAGCCCTCCCCGTGCTTTAAGTTTGTATGGGGTTTACAAGGTTCCCAGTAGAATTGATTTCATAAATTTGATTGGTCAAAACCCTAATTAATTATTCATGAATTTTTTAATAGAATTTACAATACAGAAATGTTAAGATAAACTGCTGGAATATAAGTTGGGTTTGAATTGATATAATTTGAGACCCAAGTTATAAAAGAAGCAATTGAGATCAATATAAAATGAAAACATTCAAAATAAATAATCAAGTGTATAACCAGATGTTTGACTATCAAGTTATTGGTTTGATATTTCGGATAGCCGTCGCTATCAATCCATCATCAAATTTCATTTTCATTTTTGCATAGATTACAGTTATAAGGGCACTTAGGTCACTTAGATCAAAATTAAATAAAAACACAAATAGCTAAACATATGAATACAAGCACGAATACTTCCGAGAGAAGTGATTTGGTAGTGCACGTGGAAACACAAGGAACAAAAACCGGTAACCAAGAACTTTGTATTAACTAACAAATTTGTTTTCAAGTATACCCGTTACAAAAACACGGTGACTAGTATAGCGATCTTTAAAATAGGATTGGCGCGTACTCTATAGTGAAAACCTATTTCACGTTTGTTGGTTGGAGAAGTTTTTCCTAAAACGTCATTATTGACTATCCATTCTTATATCTTGCTACAGTTTCATAACTTTTTTTATGGAGATATGCATATAAATATATAACTTACAATATTTGGCTCCATTGATGAGTCTTTGTGCGGCATCAGTTTAGAATAAAAACTCTTTGAAAATACCATGAATAACTTATGTTTTTCTGTATAGTTTGGTTACGTCAGACTACAAAAATAAAGTACTGGTTAGAGTATATAGATACGCTGTTAACGTATTTGAGACCATATAGTGATTACATACATACATACATAAACTTTATTAAAGTGTCTAGTCGTTCTAGCGCCTAATGGCACTAATTGGGAACCAATTAAAATATAAATTATAATACTCAATATGGATATGAAAGAAAATTAACTAGCTAAATAATATCTTTAAATATAAAATTTACAATTGATTATACTACCTAAAATATCTATTTACAATATGATATAAGATAGAGTACAAACACTAAAAGTGTGCAACATAAATACCACTAAATACTGCTAAATTATGCAAATTCTATTGTTCTCTATTGTTTAATCAACACTATTTAGTGGTAAATACTACAAAGTATTGCACACTTTTATTGTTTGAACTCTATTTACAAATAAACAATAAAAAACTATCTTTAAAATATTACTAAAATGATTACTAAAATGCTTATGATTGGCAAAGGTAGCAGTCCCTACCACAGCCCTCTACAACAGCTGATATGTCTTTCTTTCTTATCATATTTTTGAAAGCTGTTAATGTTTTCATATTTCATATTGAACAATCAAAATGTAATCTGATCATCGAGTAACTCGATAGGGGAATTAAACTCACCGCTCGGTAAATATTCACCGATAATCACTTCGCCTTCGGCGAATAATTGTTAAATAGTTTAATTCCTGTATCGAATTACTAATTAGAGTATAATTCCCCTATCGAATTTCTGATTAGAGTTTAATTCCCCTATCGAGTTACTCGATGATCAGATCGTTTTAGTAATCGTTTTAGTATAAATACAAAGGTGATTATTTCAAAAAAGAAAGAAGGAAACAGCATTGAAAGTGAAAATATTTTATTAAGCGCGACCGTTACGCGTAAAAATTGTAAACTTTGTCTCGCATATAATGACAAAAAAAAAACAACGTGAAAATTTATTATGATACCTTTAAATAGCTCGACACCAAACTTAGTAGCTTCTTTTGTCAATTTTGGGACAGCATTTTCTTTAAAGTTTTCAATTTCATCTTCGCTAACAGTGACAAAATTAACAACTACTGGCAGCCATTTTGTCCGAAAAGGTGATTATCGGCTGATATTCCGAGATAGCAAACCAATCAGAGCGCGCGATTTTGTATAATCACCTTTGTATTTATACTAACATCAGTTATTCGATAGGGGAATTAAACTCTAATTAGTAATTAGACTCTAATCAGTTATTCGATAGGGGAATTAAACTCTCATAAGTTATTCGATAGAGGAATTAAATTCTAATCAGTTATTCGATAGGGGAATTTAACTCTAATCAGTTATTTGATAGGGAAATTTAACTCTAATCAGTTATTCGATAGGGGAATTAAACTCTAATCAGTTATTCGATAGGGGAATTAAACTCTAATCAGTTATTCGATAGGGAAATTAAACTCTCAGTTATTCGATAGGGGAATTAAACTCTATAATCAGTAATAACTCGTTAGGGGAAATTCGAATGTACAATTCCCGTGCATGGTCCGTGAAATCCAGTCTTTGTTGCGGTGCATGCATGCTGGTAAGTGACCATAGGTGTTTATAAAAATCACACAAAAACATTATATAGCCATCCTTGGGAACCCAGGGGTAATCTTTTGTCGCTCGTTTCTCGCTTCCAGAATAAATACCCCTAGGTACGTAATCTGTTGGAGCTTGTTCCGGAAGTCAAAATTCAAACTTATTCAACGACTTTCTTATATAAGGTCGACCAATCAGGAAAGGGCTGAATTTTGACTTCCGGAACAAGCTCCAACAGAGTAGGTTCCCAAGGGAATCTATTCTGGAGGCGAGAAACGAGCGACAGGAGATTACCCCTGGGTTCCCGAGGATGTTATATAGCATGAATCATAAACCAAGATTAAATTATATTATATATCAGGTGTTAGGTGCCTCTGGTCCCTAAATGTCTTAAATAAATAGACCTTTTGCAACAACAGGTCACGTGATCCTACCTACCTACCTTTTAAATCGAGCAGATATGTCTAAATGAACATCAGAAATGAAAGAGAACTTTAACATTAGTAAGAGGCGAAATCTCAGCTCATAAAATGTAACTCATAAAGCTTTCCGCCAGAGCATATTTTCCATACAAATCCTTATAAATTATTGAATTTGATATTTAATGCTATTTCTCCTATACTCAATATTATGAGCTAAACCTTTGACATTTATGTTAATTTTGACACAGCTGCTCCATTTAAAAAGGGGTAGGGTCACGTGACTTGTTGCTGCAAAAGGCTTAATAGGGGTAACTGCGGTGCTAGGGGGTGTCCGCTGCTACTAGGGACACTTCCTACATTCGTCCCTGATACGCATATAGAATATTTTAACCTTTATTTTTCAGTGTATCGAAGCTGCGAAACTAAATGTTTCTAGATCTGCGAAATATGACGACGATAAAGTGGAAGACTTATTTACCTCGTCATTGCAGGCCAAGTGGTTAGGGGGCTTCGCCAATAATCTCGTAAAGGATATATCCGCATCCGGCTACATCATGAATTTCAATGAGAATCCCTTTTGTTCTGTAGCCCGAGTAAACGCTTAGTTACAAAAAAATTTCATCTTGACTCTCTGACCATTGTACTTTAGGCAATGCTGCCTACAACAACAAAAAATACGTTGCGAGACAGCCTCTCTTATACTGTGCAATTCTTGACATATCTTAATTTAAAGAATCAAGACCTTGCTGGGGATATCTGGGGACCTTGCCCCTAATCATATCAATGCTTGACAGGGATAGTCGAGTGTCACGCAACAGCAACATGAACCAAAAAAAATCGTTGTCGCAAACAAAGCCACAGTCCACACTCTGAAGCTTGCAAAGGATGTCGGCAATTCTTCTCGTTATCGATTTATCCATAGCATATTTTGGTTGTACGTGTTTTTGTTATATGACCATAACCAGTTGTTGTTGTGGTAGATATGAATAGAAATACTTCTTTAAAAAACGTGCAATAAGTCACAAATTAACTCCATATAACCGACATCCTTTGAAGGCTTCAGAGCGTAGACCGTAGCTTCGGCTGCGACGATTTTTGAAATAGGTGTATATGCTAAGGGATGGTTTGCACATAGGTCAATAATATGCTAGTACACAAAAGATAGATTATATTTAATTTTAAACAATATTTACAATAATTGGAGCATCAAATAGAGTGCTTACACTATGTCCATGAAATAAAATCTAAATAGTTACTAACTAATAGTTTTTATTTACTGACTATTAGTCACTAACACTCAACTGGAACAGCTTTAGTAACAATACACAATGAATAAAGTATAACTTTCTATGGTTTTGAGTATTTGAATTGTTACTAAAGCTGTTCCAGTTGAGTGATAGAAACTAATAGTCACTAAATAGAAACTATTTAGATTCTATTTCATGGACATAGTGTAAGCACTCTATACATCATGTTCACAACTAATAATTCACTCTCGATCTTCAAATTAAATTACATTCATTTTCAATTTAATTTTCAATCATGTATGCGATATTTCTTAATGAACTAACACAAATGGTTAAAAAAACAGCAAATCCCGCCTTTTACCACAATTACAGAACCAATGACAACAAAACTAAACATAAATAAAACAAAATAAAAAGCATGAATACAGTCAAACTACTATAACAATAACGGCCGTAGTCATTTCGTGAACGTATTTATTATTTACTTTATTTTATTATTTTCCACATATAGGAATAATTGAGGAATAACTCTTCTAAAGGCATGGGCAAGGAGCGGATCGATCATATACATTGATTCAAAATGTGGTCTTGTGTGATTTGTTTTCTTATTATAATATTGTCGACATAGGAATATATGAGAAATAACTCTCTAGGCAGGAACGGTCAAAGGAGCGGATCGTACATTTATCTATTCAAGATGTGCCCTCAAGAACTAGTTGTAGGACATTTTTCCCAATATATATTTATCGTAATAAGAATATATGTGCAAAAATGTACATGGCGCTGATAATGATGGAGGAGACAACAGGCATGCCGAGCGGTTAGACGAGCGGATCGACAACTATTCAAGTTGTGCCCTCAAAAAAGTAATAATTGCAGTAAAATTTTCTCCACCATATTTTTATCGTAGTGAGAATATATGTGGAAAAACTGTGTATACGTATGACGCCGTAATGATGGCGGAGACAACGGGCATGCCGAGCGGATTGACAACTATTCAAGATGTGCCCTCAAGAACTCGTTGTAGGAAATTTTTCCCAGCATATTTTTGTCGTAATAGGAATATATGTGGAAGAATTCTTCATCATCGAGGTCGATTTTGAATCGTTTGAGCATCTGACGAAACTCTGATGGTGAGCAGTTACCAGTGCCTTCGCTGTCCACGGCCTGTGAAAAAATAAATAAATAACATAGTTATGAAGGGAAGGGATTTACTGTTATAGGTACAAGAAGGTTGGCGGTTTTCAAATATACTTTTATATTAATATATAGACCATTTTCATACATAGCGGAAAATGGTGTTTTCAAGTAAACAGATATTTTAATATTTCAGCAATGTCATATGAAAGAACCACCTGAAATAGGCATGTTTGGAAGGCTTTGATGCTTTGGCTAAAATACAAATGAAGTTATGCTCAATGAACGATGTAGAGATTTGTATGTAATTTTCTGCTGAGGCCTTTGATTCCTCGTTTCGGTGTTTTTCTGATTTTTCAAACTCTTATTGCTGCTTGCATATCTAATCGTTTTTTCTCAGTAAGTTATTCTTACTGTGTATAGCTATCATATGATAGCTTTCTATTGTTAAAACATCAATTTTAAATATTACGATAAAGTAGCGGTCATTTATGAAAGTCGTCATTTACGTGACATCATCATTATAATGAAACAACCGAAGAACCGAGTGGTTGAAATGCTCGTTTAACTATATAAGGCAACACAGGAAGACCACCAAGAGTACTTACTCTAAATGCTCGTCTCATTTCTTTCCACACTTCCCTTATTTTCGTTCGCATAGATATCATTATCTCAAGAAGTTGATCACTCTTGCATCCTGGACTGGACTGGAATGAGGATAATGATAATAATGATAATGATAATGTATTTATATAGCGCACTTTCTATGTGTATATATTCAAATGCGCTTTACACATTGTAGTTAGCTGTTAGTAGTTAGTATATATTAGTGTAAGTGTAGGCCTTTCACTGAGGATGGTCGTGACCTGCGTCCTCAGTCTTTCTTTTACGTCCCCCCGATTAATGGTTAGTGTGTGAGTGGCGAGACGGGACCTCCGATTTAACGTCCTTATCCGAGAGGACGCGAAGCCTAACAATTATAAACCGAAATAAATACGAAGTTATAACATTCTCCTCAATTATTTAAAGACCCTGAGTGATGGTCCGGCTGGGGTTTGAACCCCCGACCTCCCGGTTAACAGGCCGTGCTCTCCCAACTGAGCTAACCCGTTAATCGGTTAATCGGATAAGAGAATAATAAAACAAATAGGGTTTTGTACACAGGACTGGACTAGAATGAGGATAACAGAATGATAAAACAAATCAGATTCTGTACACAGGACTGGACTAGAATGAGGATAACAGAATGATAAAACAAATCAGATTCTGTACACAGGACTGGACTAGAATGAGGATAACAGAATGACAAAACAAATAAGGTTTTGTATGTGACTGGACTGGAATGAGGATAACAGAATGATAAAACAAATAAGATTTTGTACACAGGACTGGATTGGAATGAGGATAACAGAATGATAAAACAAATAAGATTTTGTACACAGGACTGGACTAGAATGAGGATGTTCGAACAAATGTGATTTTACAAAAGACTGTGGGATCTGCTTTACTTACAGGTATTTTAGTTGACTGTAGTTTGGCACGTTTTAATTGGTTAGACTGCTCTGATTTCGTGGAGAGTACAAAATGCCGTAAGAAATCCTTGTAAACAATTCTGTAAATAAATAGCAATATAATCAATGAATACTCAATGAAAACAATATTATTAACTATGCGGGTGCAGTTTTTTGGAGAATTTAGGATTTTGGTCTTCCTGTGTTACTTTTTTGACCACGCGAAACATGGTTGCTCGACTGTTTAACACAGGCAGCCCAAAACCCGATTTTCCCCCAAAACCCGAAAGAACGCCTGTTTTGCAGGCTAGGTGCAGCCCGTTATCACAAACAAGAAATCCTTAGGAACAATCATAGTATAACAATATTAAACAAATCAATTGTAGACCAAATCGGACATTGCGTTGCTATGTATGTTTCCACCCAATGCAAAACTTTTGGGAATCAATCAGATTCTTTGTTTTAAGTATTTCGATATCACGTGGAAAATGTTTGGAACAAAAGTTTTTATTCCCAGTGGTTTTGAATTGGGTGGAAACTCACATAGCAACGCGAGCCACTTGAGTCTATAGAGCTGTATCCTTATACGTAGGTGTAGAAGTAGTGAAAACCCAGAGTTAACTCTTAGTTATCTGTGAAAACCGCTTCAACTACGTTATTTTATTTGCACTAAAAAATATATATATATAAATTTATATTAATTACCTCACTTACGAAAAATATTTTCTATTTTTTTGTAAGTCTATGTTTGTTCTTTATTCATGTATCAATTTACACAGGGTCTTTAATTAATTGAGAAGAAGTTGCTGCCTTTGTTTCTTAAAAATCTACAAATGGTTAGAACTTCACGTCCTCTCGGATAGCGACGTAAAATGGAGGTCCCGTCTCTCAAAGAAAAAAAAAATTAACAACATTGAGGGACGTAAAAGAACTCCGTGTTTAGACATGGGTTGTATGGTGGCAGCTTAATGCGCCTTGATATACCTTCAACTCGAACACGTTGAGTAAGCGCATTGAGCAGTTCTGGGAATTATTATTATTATTCGGCCAATAAATATGTTTTTAAAATACAATAGTCTCATCCTTACCTTCCCTTGCCGTTTGAATCATGTCTACGGCACAAAGCCAGCAGCTCGCTGTGAGAAAGGTCCATAAAATGATTGTGCAAGACATCTAGGACAGAACAGTACCATATTATTAACATAAATAGTAAACTAGTATAGGCTGCGTTGTTGTTTGATACAAACGATAGGTAATATAATGAAATGTATAACACCTTAAAAATAGAAATGGAAACTAGCGAGTAAACTAGTATAGGCAGCGTCGGTGTTTGATACAAACGATAGATAATAGAATGAAATTTGTAACACCGTACAAAATATTGACTAAACTTTAATAAGAGTAAAGTTAAGTCAACATTTTTCACGGTGTTGGCAAATTTCATTATATATTAAAATGTCGACTATGTAGCAATTCATTCTAGAACAAAACATCGGCGTATCTCGATCGATAACTTTTTTTTGTAATTTACCTCGCAGTTGTTGGAAGGTAACGGTGCCTGTGTTGTCGGTATCTGTGTTTCTGAATGATCTTTGGAGTTGCTGCCAAGACTTGCAAATCTATAAATTAAATCAAATAAAAATAATTAAAAATATATTTTATTGAAAAATTAGCCGTATTGAATATTGAGACTTACACTAACTACTTTATAACTTATACATTGAATATTTTAGCACACAACTCTTCTCTGTAATATGGAACATACCTGGTTTTTAAGTCTCCTTTCAACGTCGCTGGCGCTCATGGGCGGAGTCACTGTATCTGGCGAAATGATTCTGTTTGGTGACATCATAGGGGATAGCAGAGACTCGCGTGATGACTGTCAACGAAAAACGTGTTAAATTGTCATAATGCCTTTTTTGGGGAGGGGAGGGGAATATTGTAGTTCAAATTGGTTTAATTTTAATTACAATTGGTTTGATTTAAATTACAATAGAAAAAAACAGAAGGCATTGTGGTTATTGTGAAAGTAGAGAATATATCTCTCAGAAAAATAGACAGAAAGTTAATCCAATGGCGTACCAGTCGTTCTTGTGTTCTTGGTGGAGTAGCAGAGGAGGCCCTTGTAACATTAGGTCTTGATGAATATTTCGTTAGAAATTCTCTATAGTCCACACCACCATCTGGGGCTCTTGGTAGGGTCTGCAATATGTGGTCAAATTGTTCATCGTTCATTCGAAACACGTGATGATCCAAGACGTTTCTCAGAGAACTTTTACTGATTGAACCAGTTCGTTCCACATCTTGCTCTGTCAATTCCTGTAAAAAGGAATTGCCAACAAATACACTGTAAATTGATCCTTAAGACCGTGTTGTAAGAATGGTAATAACCACTGGATTCTACTTTATTATCCCATTTCGGTTTCTTCTATTGTATGTAATGTTTACAGGATGAGCGGCTGTGTTGTATCGCTTGATTGCATAGCCGATACAACACGGACGCGAATGTTGTAAACGACTCAAAAACGTCTAGGTTTGCTCTTTCATATTTCACCAAAATTTTCAAGACAAAAGTAAATCTCGCCGAGAAATTTCAAGTTAAGAAGTATGCAAATCAGGATATACAACACTAGTGTTGTAATGGCTATTACTATTTAATAAGTAACTTTTGTTTCACGGGTTTATGAAAACCACTCTAAGTTACATCTAAGGTTTATTTTACCTTTACGATAGAGTAAAACCTGGCCATGACCACCTCTTTTACCCTTGCTTCAACGTCTTGATCTGTCATTTCGTGTCTTGTGGAAGGCGATCGGCGATGCTTGGTTGGTGATGGTAAAAGGTTCTCTAACCACTTTCTACTTGCCTGTATCGATAAGAATTATCAAATATAAGTACAGTGGGATCCCGTTAATCCGGCCACTGAAGGGACAGCCAAAAGTAACCGTATTAACGGGGTGGCCGTATAAAGCGGGTAAATTTTATAGAAAATGTATGGGCATGCATTCATCGGGACATAAAAAACTGGCCGCAATAACAGGGTGGCCGTATTAAGCGGGTGGCCATAAGGCGGGGTTCCGCTGTAAATAAGGAATCGTCTATGAATACACTGATAATAGAAAAATACTTTTTAATGCTTGCGTTTCTTTGTATGCAAGTTTTACGTTAGGAGAGAAGAAACGTTATTGAAAAGTATCAAACAATAAGAAATACGAAATCGTCTTTAACCAAATTAAAAGGTTGATAAAAGCAAAATGATTTCGAATGCTTGTTTTCAATATATCTCTGTATGGACATTTTAAATTATAAGATTTGAAAAGTTTCAAAAACGTTTTTTTTACTGAAAAGCTTATCTTTTCATTTAAGTTAGTGTATTCAAATTACAGTGCCTAAGTGCCTAACGACTCTAAAACGTCGAATGTTTTTATCTCAAATAGCCTTTCCATATACCTATCAAAAACTGACATGCCCAATTTTTAATAGCGACAATTGGGTTTCAGCAATTAATCATAAATTGGTTTGCTTAAACCAACCAAGAGGTTATTTAATTGGGTGTTAAGGCGGAATTATTAGGCGACATTGAATCATGATTCCCTTCAATAGTCTATTTGTCTTGTTACAATTAGATTGTTTTTTGACACTAGCATTTAAATTAAAAGTTCTCAGACGTTTCGATCAAGTCTATGATGATCTTCAGTCTATTTGTCTGTTTGAACGCATGCCTATAATTATAAGGCCTAAATATAAATCAAAGATTCTTGTTTCATCAACTTTTCAGCCTGGAGCTTCATGATTCAGAAGAAATCTAAAAACATGATTCATTACGCATCCATCCTCTTACAGTACGACTACTGAAACCGGGGCCACCAAAACATAACCCAGTCACAATAGAATCTCTACAAATGTTTGACTTTTTTTGCTTAAAAAGCTAATAATTTTCATTATATGTGAGCGGAATATACCAAGACTGAATAAGAAACATCTTAGCCTGTTAGAAGTGTTTTGTTTGATCTCAAAACATATCTTTTTGAAATCTGTTTGGGTGGCCCCGGTTTCAGTAGTCGCACTGTAAAATGCTAATAATTTCCATTATATGTGAGCGGAATATATCAAGATTGAATAAGAAACATCTTAGCCTGTGAGAAGTTTTTTGTTTGATCTCGAAACATATCTATTTTGAAATCTGTTTGGGTGGCCCCGGTTTGAATAGTCGCATTGTAAAAACAGTTAAAAGTACGTACCTCAGTGTCTGATTGTTGGAAACTACGCAGAAAATCGTCATAACAGAGCAGCCCATCCTTATCGATAACAATGTGCTTAAGCAGAGCCTGGTGAAATAAAAATTCACTTTAGATAGGATTAATATGAGGTAAGTCAAACAGTTTTGTCTCAAGAGGATTTCAAAACGTCAGGCTTATGTATACAAAAGGTACATACTGACAGGGAGTAGGGTGTATAACAAAAGACCAGACGTTTATATAAAGATTATAAAGAAAAGACAGGATTTAATATGTAAAACTTAGGGGGTGTTTACATGGGACTAAGAAGATGCTGGCACTGGAATCTTCCCAACAGGCGAATCCACCTACGGATATACATTCACTGTATTCCATTTACATGGATATCGGTAGTTTTCTTTCGGTGCTTGGATCTTCCTAGCACTAGGATCTTTCTGTCTCACAGATAGCAAGATCCTAGCACTAGGGTTATGTTGACATATGTAAACAGAAAAAGTAGAGACAGCTTGCATTTGTGGGATACCACAGGTAGCCCAAGCTATGCATTTGTATGATTTTTAGCAATGTGACGAAATATTTCCTTCAATATTGAGTGATTTATGGCTGTTGTTCCCCAGCGTCTAAATCACTCAATATTGAAGGAAACTTCACAGGAATGCAATAAAAAAAACACAACACACAGGTAGACATGTCTATTTTTTTTGCATTTTAAATATTTCGTCATATTGCTAAAAATCATACAAATGCATGTGGTGATACATGCACTTCGTAAACATGTTCTCACTTCATTAACGCTGGTGATAAATCAATGATCTATACTTCGTCAAGTTCTCATGTAAACAAAACGTAAAGTTGATTCGCCTGCTAGGTAGAAACTAGTACTAGGATTATCCTAGTCCAATGTAAACACCATATTACAAGTTTTTGTTACAGGAATATTACAGCATATTAATTAAACAGAAAGGGGATGGGGCCGAGGATGGGTTTGTCAAAACCATGAAAACATCTGAAGGCACAAAATGCAAACTACCCGGGGGGGGGGGGGGGGGGGGGGGGGGGGGGTGGTGGTGTGTGTTTGCTGTCCCTTTAAAGGGTTGAACTCAAGGTTTCAGTCCCACTTAGGGTGTTAATGAACGGGAATGTCAACTAGCTGAGTTTTGTGGTCCCTTTTAAGGTTTTGAAAATAAACGACATCCAGCCTTGGATACGCTTTTCCTTGATCCCTCTTAGGGGTAGAATTTTATAGCTGCTGAGCTCTTTTAATAGGGAGCCGCACCCCCCCCCCCCCCCCTCCCCGGCAAACTACAAGGGATCCTGTAATAAAATAAAAAACTTTTTTAAGAGCAAATGTCAAGCTTATATAGAGCGTATTCAGAGCTTTATTCTACTATTGCAAATGGACTGTTAAAAGATGAGTAAAAAGGTACCTTGAACTGTTTTTCTGTCATTACGAAACAGAAAGCACTGATAACTTGGTAAAGGTCTTTTGTTGATATGAAACCCATGCCCGTACCATCAAACGCATGGAAGGCCTGAAAAAAAGAAAGTGACATTAGTATAAATTATCACACAGTTGTCAAACATTAAAAGCAAACACACAGGCACAAACATGGTCTACCGCACAGCCGTGTTTAGCCTCGAGGAAGTATTGTGACGAGGATTAACATGACTGCGAGGGAGACTAGCAGAAAATGATAACAGAAAGAAGGACAGGCAGACAGACAAACAGACAGACAGACAGACATGGTCTACCTCACAGCCGTGTTTAGTCTCGAGAAGTATTGTGTTACGAGGATTAACATGACTGCGAGGGAGACTAGCAGAAAATGGCCACAGACAGACGGACGGACGGACGGACGGACAAAAACATAATTATAAAATTAAAGTCTTACCTTTATGATCGTATCATAGTCATTGCCAATCTTCTTTCTAAGTTTAGCAATAGCTTGTTCAGGGGTTAGTGTTTCGTGATTTTCAAACACTACTGTACTAATTGGTTTCTTGTCAGGAGTGTCTAAAGTGACACGCCCGTATCCTGAGTGACGTTGGCCTTCAAAGGCACTGAGAAATTTCTCGTAAGAGAGCTTGTTACGACTTGTGAGTCCACATCTGGAAATCAGAATATATACTGATAAGAACATATTTTAGAGAGGCATTTCATGACAAAACAATTGAGCTTTTCTCTCAAGGGAACTAAAATCCTTTGTCATTCAAAAATCGCAATTCAAGCTACATTCCGCACTTGGAAGCCTGCAAAGGATGTCAGTATTTATTCTCTTGATATCGATTTATTCATAGCAATAGCATATTTTGGTTGTACATGTTTATGTTATATGGCCATAACAAGTTATTGCATTGATAGATAATGATAATCGGCGGAAGTTTTGAAAAGGTACGCACAGATACAAATAAAGCAGCGTAAAAATAACCCTTACAACTGATTTTTAAGCCAAAACTCTAAAAGGACTCTAAAAGGTAGGCACAGGAAATATTTAAAACCTAAAAGGTACGCCAATCACCCCTACCACTTGTATAAAGGGAGTACCCCCCCTCCCCCGGGCTTTTATTAATAGCATGTACAGCGTACCTTTCAAGAAGTATGTTCAGTTGTACTTCATCTAAGAAGTAATGGAAATCAAATAAGATCTGTTGTAGTTCTTGTCTTGATATGTAACCATCTCTGTTGACATCAACTGCTTCAAAAGCTTTGCGTAAACTTTCATAACCGTCACGGAATCGATCCCTGAAAGAACATTATATGTCAGTACTATTTAATGTTAATAAGGCCTGCCTCGGTTCTTTAAGTCGCCTTAAATCGCCATAAAAATCGCCCTAATTCACTTAAAATTGCCCTATGTCGCCTCTGATTTTCCTATATATTTTTAAAATCTAAAAGAGTATTTTAGAAGCTTGCCTAAGTTTACAGTGCGATTACTGAAACCGAGGCCATCAAAACATTATTATCCAATCACGATCGAGAATATGAACAATAGAATCTCTATAAATGTTTGATTTTGTTGCTTAAACATCTTAGCTTGTGAAAACCTTGTACAACGTTTTTGTTTAATCTAAAAAAAATATATATATTTTGAAGTTGGATCGGGTTTCAGTAGTCGCACTGTAACTATGTATTGTATCAAAGACAGTAATCTTACTTTAGCCGTTGTTCTACTTCCAGGGCTGATAGGAATGACACAGCCTGAGCTTGATTTTGGGTTGCATTCTCATGGATAGCCTGAATAGACAAATAATGAATACAAAAGCAAGTTAGTAATATTGATTAAATGTTTCATTTTGAACATGATTGTATAGACCACAGGCAGCCCACCTACTCTATCTGAGGTTTTTTTTACCGCGCGCAGAGCGATATTTTGTTAATCATTCAGCGCGCGGGTGGGGTTCCTGTGGTGTATTTGTTTGAATGCGCGCGGATGGAATTTCTGTGGCTTTTGGTCAAAGTTGTGTGGTGTCGATGAGGGTAGTATTTTGGGCTGACTGCAGACCGTAGCGCATCTACATCACTCTTGCCATGAATCTGTATATTTATATTCCAGGGGCCAGTTGTACAAAGCCTGGATAAAGTTATCTATTCAGTGTATAAAAATTGGATTTATTCGGTGGATAGCGCTATTAAGACTTCGTACAACTGGCCCCAGCTATACTGGTGGATTACTTGCAAGTCCATCACTATACACTAAATTTGTTTTTGCTGGTATTTTTCTGATATTTTTTTGTGCTCAGCAATTCAGACAAAAATTGTAAATATTTCTATTTTTCTGCAAGAGCACCACATAGACTGTATCAGAAATATTGAATGCAATCTTGAAAACAATGCCATTACCATATATGGTATTGTAGGAGAGAAGTAACAGAAGACTTTGATTAGCGCGAAGATTTTTTTCTTGTTTTAAAGATTGAGATTGCAACAGAACAATAGACATATCTTTGATACGCTTTACGTGAAGACTTGATGTCTGAAATGGGAGGGAGCACTTTTTGGCATGTTTGAAATATTATGGGAAAACAGAAGTTGTTCACCTCTTGTGCATCATGGAATCTCTTCATTTCACTGTAGCTACCGTGGGTTATCTGTGTACTAGGACCATGTACATCACCAGGGACAAACTCTCCACCAAGACGAGCAATGAACTCTTGATGATCAACATAACCATTGTTGTCTGTATCATACCTGAAACAAAGACAGGAAAATGGATTGTTAGAGTGATTTTCATGACCCTGAAAGAATTAGCAAACTAATAGTTGTTACTACACAGTGTAATACGGAAGAAGAAGAAATAGAAGAAGAAGAAGATGATGGTGATGATTGATAATGATGTTGAAGTTTATAGTCAATTGCCACATAAAAATTGTAAGAATCACTAAACTGTTTTAATTTACAAAAATCAAGCCTATAGAATAAACAGTTCACTCACTTTCCCCATAATTTCTTGAATTCTTCCTTAGTTAGTGGGATCTGATATTTGTAGAGAACCTTTCTCAGCTCTTTCTTAGTCACAATACCGTTACCATCACGGTCAAAAGCAAGGAAAGCCTTTGTTAAATCATCTTGCTGTTCCAAAGCTTTTTTCTTTATCAAACGATCTGCATCATCTGCAGTTAGATACTGGAGATCATTGGTTTCATTAAAACTGAAAAAGAAATTAAAAGGAAAAAATGAATAAAATGATATGTTTAGAAAAATCTATTTAATATGTGATAATAATTATAATTTAAATAATAAATGAAATTATGTTTTATAGTGCCTAAATTATTTGATATTCTAAAGCGCTTCACAATATTGTAAAAAAAATTGATAATAATATACCTATAAAAAAGTAAAATGTATAAATAGATTAAGAAAAATGACTGATGTAAATGATAATTTTAAGAAAATGTTTTGTTTTTATGTACATGTAAATTATGTAAGATTAGGAAAACAAAGAACAGGTATGGAGGCTAGAAAGAAAGTGTCCAGGAGATAATTTATTATTAATATCATTTATTATTACAGTGGAACCCTGTTAATCCGGCCACCGAAAGGACATCCAAAAGTGGCCATATTAACAGGGTGGCCATATTAAGCGGGTAAATGTTATATAAAATGTATGGGCATGCATTTTGTCGATACCTAAAAAGGCTGCTGCCTGCAGTAACGGGGTGGTCGTATTTAAAGTGGGTGACCGTAAGGTGGGATTTCACCGTGCTACTTACAAGTGGTTAGAATACAGCCATGGATGGCCTTCTTCAATCTTCTCCACATGTTCAAACCTCCTTAAGAAGTCTCTATAGTTTAGCTTGTCACCCTTTTTCATTTTAAGTCGATTCATCAATTTTTCAAACTCTTCATCAGATAATATAAACATCATGGAATCCAAAATACGACGGAATTCTCTTCTTGTGATAAGGCCATTTTTATCACAGTCGATTTTCTGGAATGCCACCCTTAGATCCTGTTGAATATATGATTAATGAAAATCAAGTCAACACTTTTTTTGAATTATAAATCTAATAATACATTTTGTATGTATTTTTAAAGGCTGCTGATTTTCATCATTCTCTAATATCTGCTTGAAAAAGATCGCTTTCGAAATCAACTACCGTATTAAATTTGACCTTTAAGTTAATTTCATGTTCTTGTTTTTAAAACAAATTAATGTAGATGATCATATGGATGTAGTTTTAACAAAACATAAGTTTGCTAGTTATTTTTCATAAAACCAAAATATTCAAGTAAACTTTTTTTACTTACAGTAAATCCATCTTGTAGTTTTGCTTTAAGCTTGGCCTCTACAGCTTCTGCTGTCATTGATTCTTCCAACGGTATGGGTTGATTATGTCTATTAAGTGAAAACATAGTTACTTAATGGTAAAATGATGAATATTATGCCGTGACAGGTTTCACTGTACTAGCTAAGATATAAGTGATTGAAGTGGGGGAAACAATGAAGATAAGTGGTACCAAAACTACAATTATAGTTACCTGCGCCATCTTGAAACACATATCCGGGGCCTTTGCATCGAAGCGAGACGGCCTTCAAGCTTGCAACGATAGAGACCTTTTAACACCTTGCAGAACAATATTATTCATATGTCTCTATCATTGCAAGCTCAGCATTCGTTTTGCTTTAATGCAAAGGCTCAGCTACCTTTCAAGATGGCGCAGGGAACTGTGAAGGGGTCTAATATAATTTAATAAATTATATAAATTATTTTACCTCTGTTTGGGATATTCAGGAGCTCTTTCTCCAATACCAAATGACCGTCTGTCTTCAAAATGGTCTACAAAGTCTCTGTATGATAACTTGCCTTTGTGAAATCCTAGCCTGTAATAAATGAAACCAATTAATACAATGATCATCTGTGTTTAAAAAAATGTAATAAGATGTAGAGCTTTCAGTCAATTTAGCCAGTCTCAGTTCAGAATCAACAGGTAGTTTAGTAATTCCGATAATAATTATAATATCATTAGCAAGCGTACTATCGACAAAATATTATAATATGAAATGATGCTAAAAGTGAAGTGGTCATAGGTACCGACAGGTGGTTGGAAGATGTAAAACCAATGATGTCTAGAGACACCTTAGAAGGCAAGATAATACTCTGAATTTTGTTACCTTGCACTTAAAATTCTGAACTGGTCATCAGTCATATATAAGCCAAGACTGTCAAGCACCTAAAAAAGATTCAGGATTAACATTTGTATATTCAATCAAGTTGCATAGGGTTTATGGTAATGGAAGGACAAATGGCTACACAATAACAACAATGATGCTATTGTACATTGACAATGATAACAATTTGATGGTCAATACTCCTGAATAACCATCAGCTCGTCATCATTGAGTTTCTTCTTTTTTTCTCATAGATCCTTTCGGAGCATAAAGAAAAAAACAACTCCCTCCACTAATTGGCCTGTCTGCTGTGATCTGTTCAGCTTCTTACTAGTCCCGCATTGAGTTTGGTAGTAACATTTATGATTTTCATGATGATGATGTTGATGACATAATTATCATGGTAATGATGACAATGATGACCAGATTATGATGTTGTTCATATTGAAGATGATGGTGATGATTATAATGATGATGATGATGATGATTGACTTGATGGTGATTATCATGTCATGAAGTTTATAAACTCACCAGGTTGAACTCCTTCCTGGATATCTTCCCATCTCCATCAGCATCAAATTTAACAAATGTTTTTCTTATATCTGGTGATCTCTGTGATATGTGTTCCTGTAAAATAAAATTAGAATAATGTCGTTATATATAATTAACTGGTTCCCATTGTTCCCATTTAAATGTGTACTTATGCAAATTTTTTTTGATATGTGCTAAACACATCAACACAATATGCATAAGTACAGATTTAAATGGGAACCTGTGTTTTGCTACCTGGCAAATAAACCATAATTTTTTTTATTTCTGAATTTCCTTTGTACAAAGACAGGAATATCACAACAGCTTGGTGCTATGAGTGGGCCATTTAAATAATGTAAATAGGTCAGATCACTCCACCAGCTCTGTGTCCTACTCTTACTTGACTAGTGGTGTGGGTTCTAATATGTTATTTTACATATTATTTGATGCAATTTGGAATAGTCAACAAAATTATGAAATTCATCTGGAGAACATGAATGAGAATGGCAGTATATTATAGTGACAAGAAATCTTCTTTAGAGTACCTTGCACAACAATGCGACCACCAAAATAGACAACAACATATAAAAGTCATATTCATTTTTCAATCAAAATATCAAGTTATTGACTGATTACTTTTGATTGGCAACCCATTTCAAGCTTTGAATGCCACGAAAGCATAATTAGAAAAGTTTCTACTAATAAGTAATAAATTAGTATTAGAGTGCAAATAATATAACATCACCATGCAATAGTTAGCTGACTATTTAGTGCAATTTTATGCTAATTCTATTGTTTTCTATTGTTTATAATTAGCACTATTTTGTACTAATTAGTACTACTTGTTTCACATGTATATTATTTGCACCCTATTATTATGAAAGGCATTATTGTACTAACCTTCAGTATCTCCATGCATTGATCAGCTGACTTCTGACCAGTCAGATCAAGGGCTCTGAAATGAGCAGCTTCTTGTCGATAATATTGATCATGCTTCATAAAGTTGGCCTTGGCTTCACTTTCATCATGAATACGAGTACTAATACCATTGATGTCACCACTGATGATATCAATACCCTGTGTAGAGAAAAGGACAAGACAAAGGGTTATCAGATAAATATATTGGACAAGAATACTCAGGGTTCGTGCTGATGTCAGTAAAAAAAATCTAAGGAGTATACAAGGACCAAAAAGTAATTTTTAAGCACTTTTTTGCGACAACTTTGATATAGAAATGATATTCCTGTCATTGTTAACATCTCACAGAATGAACAAATTATATCAAAATTTGCCCTACTTTAGCTAGAATTAAGAAGTATTTAAGGAGTTTATGCTAATTTTCTAAAATTCAAGGGCTTTTCAAGTGCCCTTAAAAACGTAAATCAAATTTAAGGAGTTTTCAAGGAGTTTAAGGAGTAAGCACGAACCCTAATGAATACTATATGTAATCTCAATTTTTCACTGAAATAAAGCTAGATATTACAATTAATGATACCTCATTAGATTCACATAACGCATCTTAGTATGCTAATGAAATAAATAATTGCTAATGAGCTTCGCGCTGGGGAATACACATTTAGCGTACATGTACATAAATATCATGTTTTTTCGTTCTATATGATAAATGAGCAAAATCTATTTAAATATTTGTTCTAATACATTAACAGCCAGTTCTGATACTTTGTTTCTTAATTTTCGATGAGATTGCCATGTTTATGCAAGCAATTTGTGATAAATATGTGTGCTCACCCATGCGAAGCTCATTAGCATATTATTTTCCTCATAAGCATACTAAAGTGTGTTATGTAAAATTTTATAATAGGTATTCTTACCAATTTGGAGAGAAATTCTTGAAAATCAACTGAATTATCATCATTAATGTCACAGCGACTCCAGAGCCTATGATTATAAAAAAACATTTACAGTTACATACTGTCAGTATTACATTGAGTGTTACAGCCGAAAATCATTGCATTGCGGCTAGCAAGTTTAGAAGTTTGGTTTGATTTTTTTCTGCTGCTTATGTAAATTACCGCTGACCGCTAAAAGGTGTGTGCCCGCTCAACATTTCACGTGCAAGCTAATTTTTTTTAATATTTTTGCCAACCATGAAGGAGGATTTTGTAATATTTGGAAAATACAACAGGTGATTTTGCCGACTCCTCCCCTCCTTATACACTAATAACTGAGAGCCCCCTAAAAATATTACTTACATTTCGTAGTGGTCATCAGATATAGGGAGGCAGTACTTTTCCAAGAGTTTTCTTAGCTCATTTCTTGATATTGAACCATCTCTATTTTCATCTATACTGATGTATGCATTGGCAATGGTCTTCCAGTTATCCATGATCTTGAAACGAAGGATGTCCTCAACCTTGAACAAAAAGGAGATGCTATAACATTTTAAATAAACTAAGGTAAATATTGACTGTAGGACAAACGTAAAACAAATATGATGTTTTGCCATCATCAGATGGATGCCATTATTAAGTTTAATTGATGAAATAAATATAAAGAATCTTGTTCAGTAATTGTCTAAACATAATTTGTGTTGTGTTTGTCTAGCCTCCTCCGCAGGCAACTCTAGACTCTGGGCATCCTAAGGTGGAACAAAAGGTGGGGGAGGGGGTGAGAGAAAAGAAGAGGAGGAGCCCATTCCTCTCTGGTTCGCATGACAAAGGAAACCCAGCAGGGTTGCCTGTGGAGGAGGATACTGTTTGTCTTCCTTATGAACTTTTTATCGAAGTCTAGACAAATATACAGGTTTAATTTCAAGTACATATAATGGGTAGCATGAGTAAATGTATGGATTAATCGAACAATGATAGAACAAATGAATGAACTAATGAACTTCAAGTTAAACCTTCAATGATTTTCACTGACAAACAAAATGTGTGAGAGATTGAATTTTGAACTTAATTATACTAATTGAGCTTAATTATACTAATTCAATAATTAGAATGAATATGCTTGATAAATAACAAATCAGAATTGAAAAATAAATAAACAAATTAATCAATGCTTTAGATATATTGATGTATTAGGTATTTATCATACTTACAGTTGACCAAGCAAGAACTGCTGGAGGAGAAATACTCTTAGGAGAATTATTACTGTTAAGCCATGGATGTCCCTCCTATACAATCATGAACAAATCATACATGCATAAGTATTGAATGAATCACTGAAGAATGAATGAATGAAAGAATGAATGAATAAGTTAATGAATGAATAAGTTAATGAATGAATAAGTTAATGAATGAATAAGTTAATGAATGAATAAGCTATTTATGAATGAATGAATAAATGAATGAATTAGTTAATTAATGAATGAATGAATAAGTTAATGAATGAATGAATAAATGAATGAGTGAGTGAGTGAAAAATATGTGAATCATTGAATGAAAGAATTTTGAATCATTGAATGAAAGAATTGTGAATCATTGAATGAAAGAATGTGTGAATCATTGAATGAAAGAATCTGTGAATCATTAATTGAATGAATAGATGAATGAAAGAAAGAATCAATCAATAAATCAATGTAAGTGTTATTTAATAAATACATTTATTTAATGAACTCCTAAAAGTAGTAAACGAGTAATTCACTGAAAAATACATGTATCAATAAGTAATGAATATATGAACAAGCAAATTGATAAATGGATGGATAGATGAATGGGTGAATGATTGATACATGAATATAAAATTGTACCTCTGTTTCTCTGTCCTCAAAGCGATCCAGAAACTCCAAGTAAGAAATGTATCCTTTACTGTGAGGGTCAATTTTGGCCATCAACTCATGGAACTGTTCCTCAGTCATTCTGAAGCAGAAACTTTCTAGGATTCTCCTAAAGTCTCTCTTAGTAATACGGCCATCCTTGTTCTACAAACACAAAAAGAAAATATCATTCAATTTGATAATATCATTTGAAACTAAGTGGTAAAGTGGTTACAACTCTTGTCCTTCCCAGCTTGGGCATGGATTATGTATGTGCACTAATGATAAAGTCAGGATAATAATAAACAATTATTGACCTCAGTTATCACAAAATATTGTGAATTGTCAGTGTCTCACCATCAGCTATATATTTGCCTCTTCCGCGAACAGCATCTGCAAATAACTGATAGCGAGACACTGGCAATTCAAGATATTTTGTGATAACCGAGGGCAATAGTTGTTTATTATAAATAGTTAAGTTAAATAATTCTGCAATACAAAAAATATAAACACTAGATACTCACATCATCAAACACAAGGAAAGCTTGCTTGATGGAAGGAAAACTTTCAGTCACTTTGGAGAAAAGGAACTTCCAGATATCTTCAGTAGTTGGGTGTATGTCAGCCTCGCGAATTGGATTGAACCTAAATATAGATAAATTGGGATAAATATAATTTAAATGAAATATTTTATTACCAATACTTTAGAGGAAACAGATACATTGACTAAATATATTTAATTTCATTTAATTATAAGAGTTTAAGACTTGAACTACATCTTGTAAGGAAATCCAGTTCAGAATTGTTCAAAAATATGTTTTAAAATTACAAATAACATTTCTTTTGTCATTATTTTTGTAAGGTGATGTCAAGCAAACAAACTAAGTCTTTTTTATGGAAAATGATTATATAAAGTCTTACTTGTGGTTTGATCCAAGAGGAAGCGTTTGACCATGTTTGTCAGTTTTGGGTTCTTGGAACTTATTCAAAAACAGCTCATAGGCAATTTTATGGCTGGCTTTTATTCCACATCTGCAATGAAAAAACAAAATAATTATAAGAAAATTAAACTAAGTCAACCAAACTCGAGGAATTACAAATGAATGACACTGATTATGATGATGGCGATGATGATGGTGATGATAATGGTGATTCATGATAATTTTGGTCCATGGTGATGACTGAGGTGAAAATGCAGATAATAAAAGTGCTGATGATGATGACAACATTGACAATAATAATAATTTACCAACTAACTTCATTAATGGATAAATTCATGGCATTGTGGATAAAATTATTATATTATATCGAATTTGTTGGGTACATAGTATTATTTATCAAGTGACAGGTTCCCATTTAAATCTGTACTTTCCCATTTAAATATGTACTTATGCAAATTTTGTTGATGTGTGGTATTAACACACAGATCAACCAATCAGAGAAGTTCACTTCAGAAATTATAATTATATACTCTGATTGATCTGTGTGTTTAGCACATATCAACACAATTTGCATAAGTACAGATTTAAATGGGAAAGTACAGATCTAAATGGGAACCTGTTTTATACTGATAACTGCCACTTCCATATCTATACCTTTCCATCAAGATGTCAAAAAGTCCATCAGTCATAGGAAATGCAAAGTGAGTCAGAACTTGCTTTAATTCACTTAGAGTAACAAAACCATCACCACGTCTATCAAAGGCCACAAAGGCTCTCAATATATTGGCATAGTTGTCAACCATCTGAAAAACAATGTTCATAGAGATAAATGAAAAAATAAAGCAGTTACTGTACCCCTCTTTGTAAGTAATTTACACAACATGAGTGGCCAATCTGTATGTGCTATACAATGGGGAATTGAAGACTATATAGATCAGACATCATACAGATCAGACATGAATATTGTATAGTACTTATGAAAGTCTAATGTTAGTTTTTTCGTATTTAATAAAAGTTGTCAAGATAAAATAAATCTAGCCAAGAAAATTCAAGTTTAAACTTATGCAAATCAGGAACAAAACTGTATGAGATTAACAGATCTTGTCAAGGACATGGTTTCTTTTGTAAAATTCTCATCAATTATTCATGAATTTTATAATATAATATAATTGTAGCACTGCTTGTTATACTGCAAGAGATTGCTAGAGAGTAATAAACTACTTATATTATTATTAAATAAATATTAATAGTCCACATGTACACTCACCCTCTTTCTTAGTCTTGATTCCAAGTCTTTGATGGTGGGAGGTATACTGGCAGGGTTGGGAGATCCTTCTCTACTGCTGCCACTTGAGTATGGTCTTTTATTTGTTGCCACAAACCTTACCTTTTCTTTGGTGTCTTGTTTGTCTATGTGATAACATTAAAATAAACAATATTACATATTAATATTAATTTGTATGATAATATCTAAAAATTGCTACACATAGTAACATAATGAAAAGAAGCATTATTGCTGATCTTATATATACCCTAAAATGTACCACAAAACTCAGCTAGTGGGTATTCTCATCATTATAACCCTACGCTGGACCAAAACACTATTTTCAAACCCTAAAAGGGACGATGAGGACCCCGCCCACTTTTGTAAGAGAATACCCCTCCAGGAATTCGGGAGAGTTGGCACATACTGTAATATTTAATCACAGTATATCCTACCTTTGGGAGTTTTTTTAGACTGATGGGTAGTCTTCTTCTGTGTGTCTACACCAAGTCGTTTGAGAAAATCCATATAGTTCAAGGTGCTTCCATTTCTTGTCATATCATATTTACACCACAACCTGTTTGCATCAATGAAATTTAGAAAATATAATTTAAATCTGACTAAAGAATTCAATAGCTATTTAGGATGCAGGGGTGGGCCTATTCAAAGTTGGTAACAAATATTTTTGTGCAATAAAAAGCGCATTTTAAAAATTAAATAGATCGAGGGCATTGAGGTAACAGATTAATGTTCTATATTTAAGTACTGCTTTGTTTGTTCAGATTAGGTGTCATCTTCATCATCATCATGATTACTTGAGGGCCAGAAGGTGCATAAGGCCTCCACACTAACTCTCCAACCCTTTCTATTTCTTGCCGCCACTTTCGCATCATTCCATGTGGACAAGATTAGGTATAAATATGAATAATTCTTTTATTACCTGTCAAATTGTTGGTCTGACAATTTGAAGCAAAAGTTTTCCAGAACTCTTCTCAGTTCATGTCTTTGTATTTGTTCATCTCTGTTGTAGTCAAACAGTCTTAGAGCCTTAAGAACACTCTTCAACTGACCACTTATCTAGAAATTAAAAAAATGTGAAGGTATATATTAGATAATTTGACTAGACAACTGTGGTTCTTTTGAGTGACAACTTTTTTGAAAAAAGCACTTTTACAGTCATGATACAAGAAATGTTTTACATTAATGTTTTTTTTATCATGATGTTTCAACGACATCTGATCTGAGGCAGTCTTTATCAGAAGCGATATATACACTTGATCATGAGCAGGTACCCTTGAGCAAAGTGCTATTATTGCCAAGTGTTTACCTCCTAGCAAACCAAATGACTGAGCAACATTCGCTGCATCTACTTAAGTGAGAATTTATGTAAGAATGAAATAAATATACAAAGAATATAAAATAGTCTCTACCTTAGCTTTGATTTTACCCTCCACATCATCAAATGACTGTCCTTCAGCTGTTTTAGTTTGATTGAACCTGAAAAGTTATAATAAATAATATTCATTCATTTATATTACATTTTTGGTAAGAAATATTGAAACATGAATAATGTAGAAAAAGACTACCAGTACAAGTTACCAATATGCAAGAGATTAAACATTGAAGTCATATTTCAAAGCAATCCAGGTTTCAATCATTGGTACACCATTTACACTGTTTTGTAGACCTAAGGGCTTTTTATAAATGCTATTAAAATCACTATCAATAGTTGTTGAACTTCTGTTTAAAATTCATCCTTGGAGCTACAATCATGTGCAAATACCTTGGGACATTATCTGGTTTTAACATGAAAAATATTTCAACATCATTTTTCCGTTTCCCCCTCTCCCCCGTTTCAATGTTGAATTGTGGGAATGTGAAACGGTTGTCATTTGAAAGACCAATCAACATTGCTTAGGGGGAAGGGGGATTGCAAATCAAGTTGATAGATTTTGTATATTTTTTGAAACGAAAACGCTCATAAAAAAGTGACAATGTCCCAACAATTTTGCACATGATTGTAGGTGTGGTTTAAGTACCAAGTAACTATTGTTGAACAAAATGATTGGCCAGAAGCAATCACAGAAACAATACAGAATTTCAAATGTGCATTTGCCACTCTAGTGGTTTCGATAATGTCAATTACTTTTAGATGTTAACAATAATGTATGAGGCACCATGTACGTTACCTGTGCAAACCACCAAGCCATTTCATTCCTTCAGGTGTACCTCCCCTGAGATGCAGCTTTTCTAAGAACTCTAGATAGTTTACTGTACCATCTCTGTTTATAGAAGCCTATAGAATCAATGACACCAACATCTTATCATAATAATAATACAAATTTAGTTGCAGTTATATGTATGAATACTATGTTGAACATGACATCTGTTGGTGATGCATGAATATCATAAATAACGATTCGTGAAATGTGATGACGACACCCCCCCCCCCCCCCCCCTTGGCCGACCTCTGTTGACTGATAATGATGATTATCACAAATGATGAAAATGATTATATAATTACATTTATCTTGAAAAGGTACATTTGTCATTTTATTTACCTTTTTAAGGACATGATTAAACTGTTCTTGTGATAGAGGAAAACAAAAGGATTCCAAGACTCTTCTGAATTCAGACTGTGTGACCGTCAAGTTCTTGTCTGCATCTAATGTCTGGAAGGCCTTTGTAATAATGTAAACAAGCCATTGTGTAATTTTAATAAATAATAATGAACATGGGATCATCCACATTGTTTCATAATACAATGCTAGACGTTCACAATATTAGCTAAGGAAAATACCCCTTGATATTTTATGGGGGAGGGGCTGGGCAGTAATTATAAGTTTCCGAATACCTTTTTTCATGCACCCTCAAGTTTTGCACAATACTTTTTAAAACTCGCTCAATAGTTTTTGCTGTATTTGACCTAGCTTGCACAAGATTTTTTTGCAAGGAACAACGGGGAACTACTAAAAAAGGTCATCCCAATTTTGTGTGACAAAGTCACGTTTTTAGAGCACAAAAATAAGGGTTTATAAATATTAAATGGATATTAGCCAGCATTAAAGACAGTAAAGTTTTCACAAAGTATTGTTTCATTTATGGCTGAGTAATAGTGAATAAATTATTGAAAATTTTATAGTTGCAATGCTTTCAATCTCTTTGAATATAGGAATAAAAAAAACATGAAATACAAATCACAATGACAACCAATATATACCTGTCTTATGTCAGCAAAATTGACACGTATTTTATCCCTCAATATTGATTCAACTTCGATAGCACTGAGTTTTGGATTTGGAGACTTTGAGCCTGAAAAGGATTAAAAAGACAAAAATCACACATAGTAAACAAATATTTTTAGTTGAGCGTGTACGCAAAACGGTTTCCTCAAAACATGCGTTGCTTCATGATGATTTGAGATAATAAAACGAAAATATAACATATAAAAGAAATCCTTAATCATAAACATCAAAAAAATAAAGTAAATGATAAATTTCCTTCAGTTTTAAGCCTGAAATTAAATGTTTAGTTTTGCAGGTTGTCACCACAAAAACAGCTGTGTCTACAAGACGCAAAAAAACACAAAAATTTGAAATAAATCTAAAATACTTCTTCAAAAATAATAACAAACTCGTTTGATATTTTATTATTCTGATGTGAACTTATTAACACTTCACCAATAAGTAATTATTAAGCAGTTAGTAATTGAAAAACAACGTGTTGTCTTTTGTGAATTGGTAACTACAAGCAAATGAGCAGTGAACTTACCATTGCTTGAAAAGGATGTGACTGATATAGAACGCCTTCCAGAAACTGGTAAAGGAATCTCTGCACTTGTCTTAGAACGGAAAGTTCTTGGAGTTGCTTCTAAAACACTTTCTAGTTGTATTCTGGCTGCTGATTGCGGTCGGGATTGATCAGTTGAAAGTCTTGATTTCGGACGAGACGAAAAGGACAGCCTACGAGAAACGGGCCTTACTAGTTCCGTGAAATTGTGCACTGATGGAGAAATTACAACTTTCGCCATGATATTATTGTTTTACGGCCTTGGAAGACTTTGGAAAACTATAAATATCAATTCATACAACGATATCGGCCTAGTTGACAGCCATCTTTCTTCCACGCTTATTAGGTGTTTTGATCTCGTTGCTAAGACCCACAACAAATATGGCGTCTTACCGTTGCTATGTACTCAAATGGCTTTCCCGGCCGTGCGGATCGAGTAATCCAATAGAAATGCGTTATGCCATAATCGGCACTGAAAGGGTTTTTCGAACGTAAAGTTGTAAAATTCACGCCAAGAAAATCAACTTAGCAATAAAAATGCAATTATAAGATAGCTTTAGGATATTCAACAGGTTACTTTATAAATAAACTGGCGAAAACGAGCGTTAAAATCGTTTTTCCTTTGTTAAAAAAGCCGCAAAAGCGAATCAATAAATTAATTTAAACTTAATAGATTATTTTACTATTTCATAAATAAATAAATAAATAAATAAATAAATAAATAAATAAATAAATAAATAAATAAATAAACAAAATAAATAAACAAATAAATAAATAAATGGACAAACAAACAAATAAATAATAAAAAACAAGAAGAAAAAAAAATAATTTATTCTATGTCCAAAAATAGGTTAACTAATGACATTACACAGAAATCAGTGTAGCATTATTACTGCTATTATTTCTACCTAAGTAGGTTATCTTTACCTATATTTTTTTAGTTTTATCATGATTATTATTTTCCAATATAAGATCCATATATGCTCCAGTAACAAGATCTTCTTTCTGAATCCCTAATTTCTCCATCAAATCATCAGCTATTCGTTGCCCATATTCTGTAGTTTGTCCATCCTCAAGTACAACCTGTAAACAATATGATAATAATAATAATATTTATAAAGGGCCTATACATCGCTGTTCTAGGCGCTGTAAAAATATAAAACTATTTAAAACTTAGAAAATATTATACACTAAACGCTACATGTAATTTGAATAAATGGGTTTTAAGCTGAGTTTTAAACGGAGTAATAGAAGAGATAGTTCTAATCGTTTGAGGTAGAGAGTTCCAAAGTTCAGGCGCTGAAACAGAGAAGGATCAATGACCATAAGACTTTGTATGATAAGATTTACTTTCGAGAAGACAGCAAGATCAGGAGCCAAGGGATCTTGATGGTATGTAGCCAGAAATCAAAATAAAGAACAACTAGTGTATAAAGTGCCAGTACCACAATTAAATAAAAGTTCATCTATTTATGACACTTTCATTGTGTCATCCTTACAATAAAATAACTGTAACTATAAGCACAAAGCATAAGCACATTCTCAGAATAGTGAAGTGAACAAAAGGACTTCCAGTCACAGTGATGATTTTCTTTTGTCAAGACCATCAGTATGGCTTCCATTTCTTTTCTTCAATTCACTCTCCTGGGAATGGTTGCAATCGCCCTATGTTCTTTCTCTATGAGATGTACTGTATGACATGCAATCTTGCTATCAAAGTGAAACTGAAATTACAGTGCGAATCGAAAAACCGTGGGCACCCAGAAATGTTTTAGAAATCGTTTATTGTTTGTTGAACAACTCATAAACAACTGTAACTACAAAAAGTTTATCATACTACACATCAGTCAAACTTCTTGCGGTGATATAGTTGTTTCTGAGTTGTTCAACGAACAAAAAACGATTTTCTAAATATTTGTGGGTGCCCACAGTTTTGTGATTCGCACTGTAAAACATGTAAAGCCAGAATTTAATTTGTTGCCATCTGGTTCATGCACAAGATTATGGTAGCTAAACCACTTGTTGCTTTCATATTCTAAGCAGGCAAGAAGGATTATTTATGATGCTTTATACATTTTATATGAATTTTTAAAAACATGTATAAAGTTGCCATTCTACCCAGGGCAGAGTGACAGTTTAAACAAACTTCTTAAGCAAGCTAATAATAATAATAATAATCTTCATAGTATAATGTTTCTTCAACCTAAATGTATTTTATTTTCCAAGCTTTCGGGCCTAACAGCCCATCATCAGGGTTACAGTGTAAGTGTAAGAAACATTATACTATGAATGAAAAACCAACCAACAAATATATTTTTAATAATAATATTTATTTATTCTCACTAAATATGATAGCACACAGGTGCTAGTTTGAGTGAGCTAAAATAGATAAATGGGAAAATAAGATTGTGAAAAGCTGCTATCCCAAAAAATGATTTTCACCAAAGGAGTGGGTTATTTATTATTGTGGATAATCTTGATGATAGTACAGTACCTCAAGTTCCATAAAATCTCCCAAGCCTTCAACATGATCTACATGTACTCTGGTCTGTCCAACCATATACAAGTAGCGATCTTTCTTCACCACACCTAAAGATAATAAATATTTAGAAATTGTACACACCAAGGATATACTGAAGTAATGAATAAATAAATTAGTGAATAAATGAATAAATGGATGGATGGATGAGTGAATAAATGGATAAGTGGATGAATTAACTTAACATATGAATAAATAAATAAATGAGTGGGTGAATGAATGAATGGATGGATGAGTGAATAATTGAATGAGTGAATGAATTAACTTAACATATGAATAAATAAATAAATGAGTGGGTGAATGAATGAATGAATGAATGAATGAATGAATGAATGAATGAATGAATGAATAAATGGATGCGTTTTGCCAGATATATTCATAAACTTATAAAAATAGACATTACCTTTGATTCCTAATGCATGTTTTAGAGTGACAACCATTTCTTTGGGCTGCTCAGTTGTTGATATGTAATAATTAGAAAGTTTGGGCCCACTTTCGTCAGATCTTTCATAATAAATTAACTGGGATGGCTTGTCTATCAGACAACGCAACTGGAAAACAACAATAATATAATGATTGAGCGCTAACACAATATTCATGAAATAAAATAAAATTGCTACTGTGAAATAGCTCCTGCTTAGTGATTATTAGTTACTATATCAAAGACAAGTACTTAATCTATGAAACATAAATAGTGCAAAATAGGTGCTAAATTATGCTAATTCCTTTGTTCTCTATTGTCTCATCAACCCTTTTTAGCAGACTGAGTAATTAGTATTAAAAAATTCATGAATAATTAATGAGACATTTTCAAAAGAAACCATGACCATGACGAGTGTTGTAAATCTGATACAACACTAGTGTTGTATATCCTGATTTGCATAAGTTTTAACTGGTAATTTTACGGCAAAATTTATTTTAATCTTGAAAATTTTGATAAAATATGAAAGAGCTAACCTAGACATTTTTTAAGTCGTTTACAACATTCGCGTCCGTGTTGTATCGACGATACAACACGGCCGCTCATGTTGTAAACATTACATATTTGTTTCACAGATTTAGTACGTCTTCTTTAAAGTTGTAATGTGGTATTGTTTCCTTTTGTATTTTATGTTTCTGGTTGAGTGAAAATGACTAAAATGTCACTAAATAGAAACTATAAGTTAGTAACTATTTTGTTTTTATTTCATAATTTTACTATTTAAATAACTTTGTGTAATATACATACTTATTTTATTAATTAAAGATCCATTTAGCATGACTTTTAAAAATCGATTGATCTATTTGTATTTTTTGTCAGTCAATTTGCCCATTAATTTTTCAATTGCTTTGCTCAGAATAAACTTCTAGAGGCAACACTTTTATTTATTTTCAACAATGTGTATGTAACCTAAAATTGGCAAGACTGACATTGTAAAGTACTTTTTATGGTCAACAAATAGAACTAAAGTTGAGTAAACTATGATTGACACCTTCTAAAATGACAATAACAATGGCATTGTTTTCTGAAATCACAATAACAATAATGATAATTAGAATATAATAAGATACAAACCTTTAGTCTCCCTTCTGGGACATTGAAAAATGTGTCTTCTTGCTTTATCAAAGTTCCTTAAAAAAAATCAGTTTTGAAAAAGATAAGATAACCAAGTCATAGTGAGTCAAAATTTAGAAATTATTAGAAAAGAACTCGGTTTACAAAGCAATAACTTTATATAAACAAAAGCATAACATCGTTTATCGATTCCACACAGCTGATATAGCATTCAATTTATAATACAAGAATAGAATAAGTATTAGCAGAGGTTAGCAGCAAATTTTGTAAACTGTGGGCCACACGAACGAACGAACGAACGAACGAGTAGTTCTGCTCCGATCCATCCGAATCATTTTCAGTCACATGCGCTCAGCTCAGATAATACGCAAAATTACCTTCTTCTTCGCTCAATAATTTCGCTTTAACCTTCAGCTTTTCCAGATCATGAACTTTAGCTTTTATTTCGACATTTGAAGGCATTTTGAGAAAGAAATTCCGAGTCCAAACGCAAAGTACAGAGAACGATGTACGAAGCAAACGCGCGCGCCCAAAATCCAATTTTGGCGCCATAAAAAGTTCGCAAAGCACTGTGGGTATTTTTATATTTTCTTTTTCAATTTTTAGTTATAATAACAATGCGAATTTATTAAATTCAAGGACATAACTTTATAGTGATGCAAAATAGTATCTTTTTGTAATTCAAAAAGTTTTTCAAAGGAAAAAAAGCCAGAAGAATTAAAGAGAAAGTTTCATTTCCGGTCTTGTTACATCTCGCCTCAATCTCTCGCAATCAGTTTGGCTGCGCAATGCTTGAACAAGCAAGAATCAAAATGGCGTCTGTTGGTTGACAAGAAACTATCCTGCTTAAATTTGACATTTTACACCATGGAAAAGCCTTCAGTTGAACAAGTACAGAGCGTTATCAATACATTATACTCTAACCCTGACCCACACAGTAAAGAAAAAGCATCGGAATGGCTTGGGAATTTACAAAGTTCGGTAAGCAGTTCATCTTGCTTCAGTGTCCGGCATTTCGTTGCTATTGGCATTCTATTCATCTTTGAAATATCCATCTTGTTAAGAACCCAATGCACATCAAATAACATGAGTTTACCTCTTTAGTAAATGCCCATTCAAATTTAGTTCAAGCTGAAATTGCTAAAGGGCAATATTTTGGATTATTAGCAAATGTTAGACTCAAGCATGTTCCAGAATATAAAGCTGTTCTTCCAGTAGTAGCTGTTCGATAAAACTGATTTATAACTTGACAACAGTTTACTGATTCCTAAACCTTAATTCAAATCAACAGAATGATACTTTGCTTGAATATATAAGAATTCCAACAATATATATTGTAGTGTTAATTCAAATTAATGAATTTTTATGATAAATAATCACGATTGTCTGCTCAGTTTTGCATAATAATTAAAATATGATAATGATATCCCATTTATATGTTAGTATTGGGTTATCAAGTGAAGAAGAAATAGAAGTTCTTTAGTTTGGAAAACTGCAGTTTCATGTTAAGCCTTGATTTGTCAAAATATTCACAAATTCCAAGCAAAACATGAAAAAAAGTTATTGCTTAACAGTAGAAAACATATTTTAATTTACTCTGAATTGATGGACGTAGTAAACTGTAGGGGTTGCTGGTTTGCAGGTTGCAGGTATAACTAGTTTCAGTGTTTTTTTTATATTTAGTAACTAAATAACCACAAGAGAAAAAAAAAACAATTTAAAGAGTGTCACAATAGATGTGACACACAAGAAGGATAGATCTACAAATATTTGGTATACTTAATGATTTTTACAATTTATATGTGACACACTTGTTGTGACACACTAGAAGAATTACAAGTAGTTGTTATAATTAACAATACAATACACATATTTTACTATATAGTAGTAGAAAGAGTTAGCTAGAGAGTAATGACGATGACGGTTTCGTCATTACTCTCTAACTCTTTCTACTACTATTCCCGCTCTACTATTGAGTATTGAGCACTCTACACTGGACAAATCGACCAACCATTTACTTATTTTACTATATATACACAAATGGGCACATTCACACACATACTTTACCAGATTCTCTATTTCAAAGCTTATGCCAAGGATATTTTTCCCACTTGTTTTAATGTTTTGAGATAGACTTCGGAAACTCAATCAAAGACTACATGATTTCACAACGATTTTCCCGCCAACGATAAGCTTCCCGTCTCATGCTCCGAAAAATCAAAATAGCAGACTCGCGTTTAAAAAAAAGGTCAGTCACAATATATTTTATATTTGACCTGCAACCAGCAACCTGCAACTTGTGAATTACTCTGTCTGCTGAAAAGAAGCTATCCCTGTGTAAATGCTCCTTTTATCAAATAGTACAGCAGTGCTAGATAACATGGAACTCTTGTCCTACAGATTATTAGTCAGACGCTTACCACTAGCTACTGGTGAATCTCTGCCTGGAGAACTGAGAGGCGCAGTTGTTCACTTGAAGAAACATTATATACACATTTATATCTACCAAGTAGCATTTATAATCAATATATTTACAATATTTTAAAGTTTATAATTATAATAATTAAAGATAAGAATTTGATAACATGATGGCTTTGTGGCAAGTGAGTCAATCTTGTCCTCTCAAATATGCTTGTATGGGTGGTAATGAATTAATTGATAGGATGTAGAAATGGATAAACCCAGGACTATTTAAATATAATATGGTATAAAAATCAAAGGATTCCATGTGCACAAGGCAGTGTTTTGGTCACATATTTTAATATTAAATAAAATGGCCCTAAAACCTAGTCAAATAATGGCATTGGTTGATTGATTGATTGATAATGATTGATTGATTGATTGATTGATTGATTGTTTAACCGACCGATTGTTTAACCGACTGATTGATTGATAAAGGTTAATTGATTGATCCACTGATTGATTGATAATGATTGATTGATTAACCGACTGATTGATTGATAAAGATTGATTGATTGATCCACTGATTGATTGATAATGATTGATTGATTAACCGACTGATTGATTGATAAAGATTGATTGATTGATCCACTGATTGATTGATAAAGATTGATTGATTAACCGACTGATTGATTGATAAAGATTGATTGATTGATCCACTGATTGATTGATAATGATTGATTGATTAACCGACTGATTGATTGATAAAGATTGATTGATTGATCCACTGATTGATTGATAAAGATTGATTGATTAACCGACTGATTGATTGATAATAATTGATTGATTAACCGACTGATTGATTGACAAAGATTGATTGATTGATTAACCAACTGATTGATTGATAAAGATTGATTGATTGATCCACTGATTGATTGATAATGATTGATTGATTGATCCACTGATTGATTGATAAAGATTGATTGATTGATCCACTGATTGATTGATAATGATTGATTGATTGATCCACTGATTGATTGATAAAGATTGATTGATTGATCCACTGATTGATTGGTAAAGATTAATTGATTGATCCACTGATTGATTGATAATGATTGATTGATTAACCGACTGATTGATTGATAAAGATTGATTGATCCACTGATTGATTAATAATGATTGATTGATTGATCCACTGATTGATTGATAATGATTGATTGATTGATTGACTGATGATTGATTAATTGATTGATCGACTGATTGATTGATTGATTGCTATTCTAGATGTATGCCTGGGAAATTGCAGATCAACTGTTGATGATGAGCACCAATGTAGAAACAACTTATTTTGCTGCACAAACTATGAGAACAAAGGTATTAACAAATGATTCTTCTTCTTCATCATTAATGTTTTACAGTTTTTTCACATAGCTTTTTAGTTTTTGTTTTGAGCTCAATTTTGAAATTCTGAAGGTTCCTGCAAATGCTTATATTAAAGTTATGCAAGACACACTGTTATTTGATTAGAGTTTTGCTTCTTACCAAAGATTTCCTTTATTCTTCAATTACTATATGAGTGGCTAATCTGTATGGGATATACAGTGGCGACTCAAAAACAAGCCACTCTTTATCTCGGGCAGATCAGACTGTATAGTAATCATGAAACTCTTTTACTAAAAATCTCAATATAAAAGTGAATCTGGCCGATAAAATCAAAAATTGTCATTGTGTATACATGTGTTTTGAGAATAAGATGAAAAATAACAATAATAATAATTAAAAGGATACTTAATTAATTGTCTCACGATTGAGGTCATTGGTAGAAATACCGCTATAATAATAATATATTTATTTTTTCATTTTCCTTACAGATTCAGTACTGCATAAATGAACTTCAACACCAACAATATGAGGTTTGTGCTTTCCTAATTGGTATATTCTATTATAATTATTATAATTATTTGCTTGTATTAATAGTGATTTCCCAGGTTGAACATCTAACCAAGATCCATGTGACTAAGATCATGCAAGATCCTGGCAAGCTCACAGCATGATCTTACAGGATCTTGGCATGTTACCCTCAATCTGAGAACTTGCATGAACTTTCAAGTTTCTGCCAAGATATAATTAAGATCTTTCCAAGATCCTTCCAAGAAATTTACTTGCAAAGGTTTTGTAAGATCTTGTATGATCTTACCAGTTCTTACAAGATCTTAACAAGATTTTCAACCCTGGGTTGTTATTATTGCTAATAATTTACTCCTTTAGTAAATAGGTGAATAGCACATTATTATATATTGGTTTTATTTTGTTGACTGTGCAATATCTTTCTTGTTTTAGTCCTTGAAAGACTCTATTATCAACCACTTATCAAATCTACACAATGGCTCACAAGCAATTATAACACAGGTAATTAGTCATGTTGTTAGAAAAGTCAATATTACAAATTTCAATGAATACTTTGAGTAAAACAAATCTTGTCGTCATAATCTGTATATTGAAATGCTTCAAAATCAAAAGCTTAGCTCATTGAATACAATAACAGAAAAAAATTCAAAATAAGCGTTTGAGTTCTCAGTGAGAGTATCTGCAAAATAATTCATAAAACATAAATAGGTAAGAAGGATTAAAAGAAGTAAGTAAGTACTAAACAATCAAGCAAGTAAATAAGTAAGTCATCAAACAATACTGACTATTTAGTCGGTATAACTCAACCAAGAACATATCTTCCTCGGGAACCCAGGGGTATTCTTCTGTCGCTCGTTTCTCGCTTCCACAACATATACCCCTGGGAATGTAGTCTGTTGGAGCTTGTTCCAGAAGTCAAAATTCAAACTTATTTAACGACTTTCTTTGAATGGTTATCTTGATTTTCATTGGTCGACTTAACAAGGTCGACCAATCCGGAAAGAGCTGAATTTTGACTTCCGGAACAAGCACCAACAGACTACGTTCCCAGGGGTATATGTTGTGGAAGCGAGAAACGAGCGACAGAAGAATACCCCTGGGTTCCCGAGGATGAGAACATATCAAATACAAAAGTAAACCTGTAGTACCTTGTTACAACTTTACTTGTCTGTGATAACAAATAATAAGTAATGTGTACAACATAAACAACCGTGTTGTATCTGCATACAATCACATGCAGAAGGCACTTCATTGTAAAGCCGATACGGATAGAATGTTGTAAACAAATTAAAAAACATCCTAGGCTAGTTCTTTCAAATTTTACTAAAATTTTCAAGATTACAGTAAATCTTGCTGAGAAATTTCAAGTTAAAACTTATGCAAATTAGGATAATTATACAACACTCGTCATGGCCATGATTTCATTTGTTAAGTACACATTAATAATGAATGAATTTTATCAGAACTATTACTCAGTAGCAATTTGATTTTTATAGTGTTTTTGTTCTATCACAAACTATATCATCAACATGAGTACATTGTTAATTTTATCATGAATTTATTATTTTTAGTTATGTCTTGCCTTGGCTGACCTTGCTGTACAGATGCCTCAATGGACAAATGTAGTAACCGATTTGTATCAAAGGTATTAGCATCAGTCAATAAATCCACTATAAAACCATCCAATCAATTATATTTGGGAACCCTGTGGTGGGGAAACCACAGGTATCCCAATTAATAAACATTACACAGTTAGGGTAGAAACAATTTTACATCAAAACTGTGTTTATCACTTAATGTTTTTACTGTAAAAATATTTGGTGTTGATATTTAAAATGACAGTATAATGTATGGGATTCCTGTGGTGGGTGTTCCACAGGTAGCCCAATCAACAATAAACTTGAGAACACACTTATACTGGAAATGGTGTTTTGTGTGTATGGTAAAAGGTAGAGCTGATTCAAATCATAATTGAAGAAGCCTAACTCCAGTTTTGGTAGCATGAAGAAGTCTTTTTACTCCCCAAACCCAACAATCTACTAAAACCCACTTATACAACTGGGTAGAGAAAGGCACTTTGAGATTGAAGTTTCTTGCCTAAGAACACGCACATCACACTTTCCATGGGCATATCACCAACCATAAGGCTACCATGGCCCTTTTTGTGTGTAAGTCAGAGTTACCTTGAATGACGTGGGATTCCTGTGGTATAAATTCCACAGGAAACCCATATTTTAAACATTGAGTACCCACATGTGAAGTATTGAAATTTAAAAATTTACCTGTTTTTGTGTGTTAGGTTTGGATCATCACTGGAAAGCTTACCAATTTTATTAGAGATTTTAACTGTTTTACCTGAGGAGGTAGGTCAAGGATAATAGAATCATTTTGATCCTTTAGAACAAGTTTTTCCACCCTTGTAAAGTCCTAAAAATCAATATGCTGTATGATTACAGGTTGATAGTCATCATCTAAGAGTAGGGTCTAATCGAAGAGAAGGTGTTTTAAATGACTTAAGAGGATCTGCACATACTACTTTGCAGTTGTTGGTAAGAAAATGATCAGAATGAGGATACCAGATCAGTTGTTAATTTGATCTTCCTTCCTTCCTTCCTTCCTTCCTTCCTTCCTTCCTTCCTTCCAACTTTCCTTCCTCTTCCCTGTTTTCCTAGTTCCTTCCTTATTTACTTACTTGATTGTTTACTTGCTTACTTCTATTAATCCTTCTTACCTATTTATGTTTTATGAATTATTTTTGCAGTCAACTTGCTTAGAAAAGTGTCCTGCTTCAGAAAAGATAAGAGTTAAGGTATATATAACTGAAATCACCACAACAAAAAATATTTTTTTAGAACTAAGTCTGGCCAAGTCAGACTTAGTTCAATGTTCATGGTTTGATTGACATTATTATTCAATAATGTCATTGCATAGAATTATTATTACTTTACTTTACATTTTATTTATTGTTAATGTTACTCATTGTTTGTTTTTTCTATAGATTTTCCGTTGTGCTGGAAGCTGGATAATCCTTGGTGCCTTTCCTCCATTAGAGATTGCCAATAGCAAACTTTTATCCACAACATTTGATATTTTAGTAAGTGCATAAATGCATGACTGTGCAATATCCCAAATTAAGTAGAATGTTATTGTCTTACAATGTGGAAGGTTTGGACTACTACTTCTAGTCTTCATCAGGCAATGGGTAGAACAGAATGTATATTATTGTGAGACAAAGGGGTAACATGCTATTTATCTCAAATCCAAGATAAATTATATCCTTTATAATTTTATTCACAAAATACATTTTAACAGGGCATCTGAAAAAGTGCGGAAAAAAAACTTGGGAAAGTGCGGAAATTTTAGCAAATAGTGCGGAAAAGTGCGGAAATGCTAATTTGTATTATTTATTTATTGATATTATTTTGATGCAAAATGAAGAAATTTTCCGCTAAATTCCCCATAAAGTTGCTGTATTTTTATAGAGGCATGTGATTGGATGCTTTTTAGACCAATCAAAAGCGTTTATAGAATTAGATACCGCGAGGAACGCCTGGTAGATTATTGTCAAACGGCGAAAGAAAACAACTTTTTACAGTCGATTTCCAGCCCAAAATGCGATGAGTTCCGATGAAAAACTTCCTTATTTGAAGAATTATTGTGTATTCAAGAACATTGTTAACAGATTTGCAAGTTTTTCTGTCTTTTTCTGGCAAAAAGTGCGGAAAATGTTGAAAAGTGCGGAAAACGATAAATAGTGCGATTCGGTGCGATTTTCGGCAAATAGTGCGGAATCGCACCCTCGCACTTTTTCAGATGCCCTGTTTTAATAATAGATTAATATGGGTGTTTTACTAGGTAATATAATATACTCAACAGGTTAAACTACATTCAGTAATAAAAGTGGTATATTTTTCATACATGTGTATCTTCACTAGTGAAAATATCAATTAGGGCCATAAGTTAGATAACTATCATGGTTATTACCTTTGTTTGCACCTACCTAATAACGGTCACAACAAAAAAACATGTTCTGTCTAGATGTAAACTTCCAAAGTTTGCCGCCAAACTTCACACTCTCCTAATGCGATTCTCTAAATAAATTCAATTAGTTGGGGTAAATTTCATATACATATAATATTTATGTTGTATCTGTTAACGGGCAGATACAAGTAAAGTTACATATCTATAGTCTTTTTTCATGACAGTAATTTACAAACATGCGAAGTTTGGGGCGCCAATCTTTGAAGTTTGACTGTGAGACAGAACATGTTTTTGTCACGACTGTTAACAGGTAGATGCAAGCAATGATACGTCGCCCTTGATAAGTAAAGATTATTGTATTGTATTGATAATTGTATTTTGTTTTCTTTGTTTTCAGTCCAATACAACAACTGAAGTCAGTGATGTTTTACATGAAGCTGCTGCTGATTTTGTCTGTAATGCACTCTTTACATCAGAGGTAAGCTAAACATACAATTATTGTGTATACACCTATTTCAATCAATGTTGATCATCTGGAAATGGTTGATATAAGACTGATAGGAATTATGGGAGCTAATTAACCTATTCCACTTCTGTCAACATTTTTAATTAATTGTTTCCATGAAATACTTTGTAAAAGTTTTTGTATGGTATAATAAAACACCTATACTGTAGATAGTATTTATTCTCACCCATTGTGACAGATAATTAAGGGAGTGTTTACATGCAACTAGGATAATACTAGTACTAGGACCTACCTAGCAGGAAAATCAACTTTATGTTTCATTTAAATGAACATGAAGAAGTTTAGTTTATTGATTTATCACCTTCATTAATAAAGTGAGAGGTTTCTAAATGCATTAGTATTAACACAAATGTTTCTCAGCCTTAGTGGGCGATTTACCTCTACTTTTCAGTTTACATGTGTCAAGCACAACCCTAGTGCTAGGATCTTCCTATCTGTGAGACAGGAATATCCTAGTGCTAGGAGGATCTACCATTATGGGCTAAGATGAATTCAATAAGTGTATAAAATAACTGTGTGATTTCATTGTTCCAGGATATTGTCAAGCAACAGCCACTAGCTGAAGCTTTGTTCAAGAAAGTCATGATGCTTCCCCCTGCATATGAAGCATCTCTTAATGATGAAGACTTTGATAGGTATCTATTAAGTATTTAGTTATCAATATTACAGTGCAAAGGGAAGCAGGGGGGGGGGGGGGGGGGGTTGGGGGGAGGTGCTTTAGGAAGGTTATACATATAATCATTCAGCTTCAAGAAAACATCATAGTAGGGGGTGAAAACATTGTAACTTTCCAAAGAGTTAGTTAAACCCTTTCCTATTGAAAGACCCATCCATGGTCACTTATCAGAATGCACCATGTGAAAGACTGAATTTCATGGACTATGAAAAACTTACACTCAGACATTTTGACATGTTACGATTTGAGTTGGTATTTATGTCTGACTAAATCGTTTAGTGTTTTGTTTTATTTATTCTTTTGTAATACGACTGAATGCGATTTAATCATAACACTCAAATCAAAATAGACAATATGAAACATGCTGGTACAAGTGCCATGGCTCTTTAAAATTGTTGCTGGATTTTTGTTTGGAGACACCATGCATGGTCAAAAAATCAGAGATCTGTGGCCATCTAACACAGTACTGATCAGGAGATTATGTATTGATTTCCAGCTATTTTGTGTCAATCGTCAATACCATTTTATTTTTTTGATGGACTGATCTTAAATTGTTTTCTATTTTCAGGTCGTTAAATTTATGTCGAGTTTTTACAGAAACTGGTGAATCATTTCTGGAACAGATAGTACACATGCCAGGAAAGGTAATACCACAGTGGTTGTTATGGTTACACGTAATGTTTGCAACATGAGTGACCATTTTGTATCAACAGTTATAGAAAATAACTATTATAAATGCATTTTGATTGGCTAAGGCAGGTGCTTTATGACAGCACATTGTATGCACGTTTGTATGCTGTTTAAGTAGGTATTTTATAAATGAACTAGAAAACTTGCTTTCTGTGCTGTATGCAGTTATTGTTAGGGGATTGTCAGAACACTTGAAAAGTGTTGAGAAGCTCTCAGCTTTGACAACCCTGCATGCTTTTTAACTGCACATTGCATGTAGGCGCATTTTCTATTTCTTCTTACAATCACAAAATGAAACAATCAAAAGTTTAGATTAACATTTTATTTGGTCAGTTTCAAAAGTCTTATTCAATAATAACTTATTTATTGTTCTTGTTTGTTGATATTTCAGAGCCTTGGTGATCTAAGGACATTAACTATTATATTAACCTGTGTACAACACAATCAATATGAGGTATAGTACCATCCTTTAACTAAATTATGGTGTGAAGTATGTGTGATTCACTGACTGATTGCCTTATTGCCTGACTGACTGATTGGTTGACAACCTGACTGACTGACTGACAGCCTGACTGATTGACTGACTGAGTGATTTACTGACTGACTTACTGACTGACTGACAGCTTGACTGACTGACTGACAACCTGACTGATTGACCAATTGACTGACTGACTGGCTGACAGCCTGACTGACTGACTGACTGACCATTTGACTGACTGACTAACTGACTGACTGACTGACTGACTGACTGACTGACTGACTGACTGACTGACTGATTGACCGACCGACCGACTGACTGACGTGACTGACTGACTGACTAATCAGTTGACTAATGAAATAGCTTATTACTGACAGAATTAATGATTGATTGACTGAATCATTGTCTGGTTGACGACTTAAATACTGACTGACTGATAAACTCATTGAGTAACTGATCAAATTGATTTGGATGGTTGATTAACTGTCTGATTGATTGACTAACAGACAGAATGACCTACTCACTGAATAACTTAAATAAGCAATAATTGACTAACTACAATATTGACTGATTGGTTTTAAAAGCTATTAATTGACTGAATGATTGGTTGATTGGTTGATTGATTGATTGATTGGTTGATTGATTGATGGAGGACTGATGGATTGAATTCATTACCAGTATTGATCTTTGAAGTAAGTAAGTGACTTAATAATATGTTAACTAACTGGCCAAATTGATGGTTGTTGACCCTCATTGATTTGGGTGAGTTATTTTTATTGGGTGATTTACTATAAATTATCATTAATAATATGTTATGTTTTCATTGTTTGCTTTTGTCTTTCAGATGGCTGAAGTAACCTTTAATTTCTGGTACCGTTTATCAGAGGCTATTTTCAAGCTTCAGGATGATTCTCAAGTACAAATATTTAAACCCTACTTTGCAAAACTTATTGAAGCACTTAGCTTACACTGTAGAATGGAACCAGACCATGTGAGTACATCATTTTTGATATAACATAGTCCTGTATACACCTAGTTCAAAAACGTTTGAAGGGGAGAACGGCGGTTGGTGATGGCATGACTGCAAGAAACTGTGGGTAATATAAATTTCTTCTTATTTCTTTCTAAATTACCCAAACTATGCTTTCACCGTTAAGTGAAATCTACAAGACACCCATCTAAGGTCATCGCTGAATGGTGGAGCCATTGTTTGGGTAATTTAAGAAATTCGTATGAACAACAGTTTCTTTCGGTCGTGCATTCGCCAATCACCGTTTGCCACTTCAATATGTTTTTTTTAGACATAAATAGACATATACTCTATTTAGTACCCTTTATGACATTTTTTACATTGCATTTTTTTTCTAGGATGGTATTCCAGAGGATGATAATGAGTTTGGTGAATTTAGAGAAAGAGTAGCTGATCTTATAAAAGACTGTGTATTTATTGTTGGATCTACCAACTGTTTTCAACAGGTTAGACGTTATTGCTTGTTTGAGGACCAAACATAATTATGATGATAATTGTCATTAATGTACATGGATTGGTGAGAGTCAGGATAATGATGGTAGTGAAGGTGATGGTGATTATAATGTTGATGGTGATGGTGATTATTATGATGATGGTGATGATGATAGTGATGATCATGATGATGATTGTGATGAAGGCAATGGGCATCGAATGATGAGTGTGATGGTAATGTTAATGATGATGTTAATGATTATGGTGATAGTGATGATGATAGTGATGATAATGGTCATGGTGATGATTAGAAAATTGATTATCATTGATAATAATATTGGTGATAGTGATGTTAATAATGTTGATGATAATCATTCTATTATAATTACAATTTTTATTTTTATTCCTGCCTAACCTTTTATTCTCTATGTACTAGATGTATGTACACCTTGTCAATCAAAGTAACCAGTCATGGGAGATATCAGAGGCAACACTTTTTGTCATGGCAACCGTTGCACGGTCTGTAAGCCTGTAAGTACATCATTATATAGATTGAAAGGGAAGATGTAGTGCATTCTTGACTAATGTATCAAAATGACCTTTAAGAGCTTACTAAACCCTGTTCTAAGCCAACCCACACTAGTATGACCCCCTATGACAAAGAAAGAGATGATATATTAGTACATAAGATATAGAGTGTTGGGCCGGGAACCCACCATGGCAAGGCCAATTACTGTGAGCCCTATTAATCTCTATATAGCCAATATGATTTGTTTGATTCCAAGGATGTTGTGTTCTTGTTTTAGATTCAGAACTAGTCAGCCAGTTCTTACCATGTATCAATCTCTATAATAATTTAATAATAATAATAATAATAATAATCTCTATATAATAAATATGTTTTGTTTGATTGGATGTTGTGTTCTTGTTTGTAGAGATTCAGAACTAGTCAGCCAGTTCTTACCAGTATTATTAAATCTTCCTGCTAATGTACACATTGCTGTCAAGTATACCAGTATCAGAGTTATTGGTGGATTAGCTGAATGGATAGAAAAACATCCTGACTCTATAGGTAATGTTTGTTTATTGGTTAGTTAGTGAGATGATTTGCTTGTTTGTTTGTTTGTTTGTTTACTTTTTTTGGTTTGTTTGTTTGGCTGTTTGTTGGTTTGCTAGTTAGTGATTTAGTTTTTTTTATTGTCTGTTTGTTTGTTAGTTAGTTAGTGAGCTAATTTGCTTGTTTGCTTTTTTTTGGGTGTTGTTGTTGTTGATTTGTTTGTTTGGCTATTTGCTTTTTGGTTGGTGATTTAGTTTTTTTTTTAAATTTTTATCTGCCTGTATGTTTGTTTGTTTGTTTTTTATCTTTTTTTGTATGTTGGTGAGTTAGTTTGTAGGTGGTTTATTTGTCTGTTTGTTTGATTGATTGTTTATCTGTATGTATGTTTGTTTGTCTGTTTGTTTGTTTGTTTGTTGTCTTATCTTTTTTTGTCTGTTGGTGAGTTAGTTTATTGGTTGTTTATTTGTCTGGGTTTTTTTTTGTTTGTTTGTTTATTTATTATTATTATTTTTTTTACAGATCCTTTAATGCAATTCTTATTGACATCTGTGCAAACTCCTGGATTGTCGTCTATCTGTGCTTCAGCAATAGAAAGTATATGTACGGCCTGCTATAGTGAAATGACCAGGCACTTTGATGTGCTTGCACAGGTATTCACACTTTATGGCATACACCTATATGTATTTTCATAAATGAACATTGCACAAAATGAAATACAAACTAACTACCAGTAGTAAAGATAATTGTGTATGAGTGTGATCGCCGCGGAATATAAAGCAATTAAATAAAAATGTAATTGCAAATTATTATAGAAGCCCGAAAAAAATTTAGTAAACTTAAGATGATGTTAGGAAATAATTATCATAAACAGGTTCCCATTTAAATTTGTACTTTCCCATTTAAATCTGTACTTATGCAAATTGTGTTGATATGTGATAAACACACAGATCAACCAATCAGAGTATATTATAAATTTCTGAAGTGACCTTCTCTGATTGGTTGATCTGTGTGTTTAGCACACATCAACAAAATTTGTATAAGTACAGATTTAAATGGGAAAGTACAGATGTAAATGGGAACCTGTTCATATCAGTTTTGGCAGCTTTGTATTTAATTGAATGTATGTTATAGGTTGTTGCAGCAACAGATTCATTGAGTATTTCAGGAGAGGCAACCATTGGGATGATTAAAGGTTGGTCTGATTGATGATGAATTGCAATAATAATAATAATAATAATAATAATAATAATAATAATAATAATAATAATAATAATAATAATAATAATAATGATAATGATAATAATAATAACAATAATAATAATAATAATAATAATAATAATAATAATAATAATGTATATAGCTTGTATAGCGCTTATTCAAGTCTGTTCTAAGCGCTTACATGTAAAATAAAAATACAAAATACAAAAATACAAAAATGGATATGATTACAATGAAAAAGCTAATTTAAATAAATGAGTTTTGAGTTTGAACAGAGTTGAACATGATGATAATACTGCTATTGCTGGGCTGTTGCTAAAGATGATGATGATGATAGCAATGAAATTAATTAACAAGAATCATCTGAAGATAATTACAATTATAATCTTATGGCAATGATAATGTTGGTGGAGATGATGGTGGTGAAGATTTAATTTGCATAAGTTTTTACTTTTAATTTCACTGCAAAATTTATTTTAATCTTGAAAATTTTGGTAAAATATGAAATAGCTAACCTAGACGTTTTTTAAGTTGTTTACAACATTCGTGTCTGTGTTGTATCCGCTATACAATCGTGCGCATTTGGCTTGCGATTGTATCTGCCGATACAACACACCCACTCATGCTGTAAACATTACATAATTATGTAGTGCTTATATATACCGCATTTCACATATTAATTATGTCTCAATAAGCTTTACAATTATCCTACGGGCCTGTTGGTGGCTTACATTCATGATGATGATGATGTTTGTCAGGATGACGACAATGATAATAAATTATTACCGGTATATATTAATATTATTATCCTGCTGCTATTGATGATGGTAGTGATGATAATCATAAATGTGATGTTGTTTTTGTAGGTGTTAGTAAGATTCTAGAAGGTGTGACTTCATCTGAGAAAGTAACGGATGGATTTAGACATCTATGTAGTGCGCAAGTGAATGCTCTGTCACAGATTGCCAATGCACAGGGAAATAGTGCAAATCCTATATTATGGTTGGACAGATTAGCTGCAGTATTCAGGTAAACGTGGTTTGAATGTGACAATAGTACGAAATCTAAAATTATAGAGTCAATTTTCATCTGGATATTTATTTGTCCATCCATCAATTTAATTCACTCTCCCATTTTTTCATCCATTCATGTAGTCATCCATTCATTCACCCATTCATTGATCAACCCATTCATTGATCCACCCATTCATTCATCATCAATTTATTTATCCATCTATTCATTTCGACATTCATTCTTCTAATCAATTTTTATCATTTATCCAACATCACTATCAGCCATCCATCCATCCAATCATTCATTCATTTATCAATTTATCCATTTTTTCATCCAATTGGACATTTATTCTTCCATTCATCCATTCATTCATTCATTTATTCGTCCAATATTACTGTCAGACATCCATCCATTCATTCATTCATTTATCAATTTGCTCATCTATCAATCCATCAATTAAATCATTTATCAATGTTTTCATCTGTCCATCAAATTGGACATTTATTCTTCCATTCATTCATCCATTATAACTAGCAGCCATCCATTCATTCATTAATCAATTCATTCATATATCCATCTTTCCATTCAATCATTTGTTTGTTCATTTGTTTCAGGTTTACCAACTGCAAACTACAAGAGGGCAAGCCACACCCATGTCAAGAAGTAGTAGAAGAGGTAACACAAATAATATTATTACAAGCAAATTAATATAGAATGAATTTCCATGCCATACACCAAATCAAAAAAATGACCTGTTTGAATAACTATTCTTCTTGAATGGCCAGCCTCTCATACAATCATGAGAAAAGTATTTTGTATTTCAACGTGAGTACCAGGCTAGTCAGTCAAGAATGATAACAGGTTGACTATATTTATAATAAATGGAAGCTAGTGAGTAAACTAGTATAGGCAGTGTCGGTGTTTGGTATAAACGATAAGTTAAATAATGAAACACTGTAAAAATGTTGACTTAACTTTACTGACGTTTCGTGCTTTAGCCCTTCGTGGGACAATATGTAGGTTATTATAATCATAAGAAATCATAATGTCCAACAAATTTAGGCTAATTAGATAAACTACATTAAGCCATGACTTGTGCAATGTACTGTAAATTTATTTTCTGCCATAACCTTCACTCCAATGAAGGGCTTAAGCTCAAAATGTCAGTTAAGTTTTAAAAGTCAACATTTTTTACAGTACAAATTTCATTATTATATTACCTATATTCATAATATGTCAACTCCATGATATTATCATTTCATTCTACAATCATATCATGCTCAAACATTTTGTTTTTTAAGCAGCACTTTAAGATCATGAGCATGGCACTGGTGCCGGGTTCGAGTCCCAGTCTGACCACTAGCTGTTCAATTGTTCAATTTCGATTAGGTCTAAAAAAAAACTCAGTCTCAGATTGCCTCCTTGTCTGTTGGGATTCTTATCTATGGGCCATTATGAAAAGTACTGGCTAATAATGTATCCTCATCAAATAATGCTAGTTTTTTTAAAAGAGTAACCATCATGGATTATCATTTTGCATTCATGTATAACAAAGTATGATACACCTACTTGCAAGAACGTTGTCATACAACATTTGAACATTTGTAATTTAGTGGATTAGGAATAAATTAAAAGTACAAAAGAAGATCATTGAAGCAGAACTCTTTCTTTTGTTAATTGTACTTTTAATTTATTCCTAATCCACTAAATTACAAATGTTCAAATGTTAATGACAACGTTCTTGCAAGTATGATATATATGTTACATTTTTTATTCAGATTTGGCCGGTCCTGTCTACAATATGTGACAAGTACCAAACTGATAATAGAGTTATAGAACGTTGTTCTAGGTTAGTATAATCATAAAGTTCAATAAATTTAGGCTATAAACTCCATTAATCCATAAAACAATTACAATTGACTTGTACATGTGCAAATGTACTGTAAATATATGTTCTGCCACAAAAGATGCATTTTTGCATTGTATTATTTGTGGCTTTTACATTGTATAACATTGTTTAAGCAACAAGCACCAAGAATTCACAGGAAAAATATGTTAATTCCCAATTTGTGAAAATAGTGGGTGTTTTCAGGGATTTTCATGTGTATTCATTGGGAAAGTGGTACCAAACCCGTTCATGAGACAAAAAAATCCCATTTATTTCCCAAGAAAATCACAATAATTTCAAATTGGGAATTTAATCATTTTCCCTGTGGAAATTCCATCAATTCTGTGTGATTTCAACACATTACCAGGGGCCGGTTGGACGAAGGGTGGATCAAAGTTATTCACTGCATAGGATATTTATAGATTTTATCCGCTGGATAAGGATTTATCTGGTGGATAGTGCTATTCACCCTTTGTACAACCGGCCCCAACACAAAATATACATTCATTTTGGTATTGGTTAGCTTTATAATGCTTGTTGCTTTAGCTGTGAAATTTTTTTTTTGAAATGTGTGTATAACATATAATATATTTATTGTAACTTCTTATTTTTTATCAATGTAATAAAGACATCTTATTATTGTAGGTGTGTAAGGTTTGCCATCAGATGTATTGGCAAGTCGGCTAGAAATCTTTTAACACCACTAGTATCACAGGTAAAAAACAATTGAAAACTGGCTAATGAACTAGTATAGGCTATGTCAGTGTTTGACAAAAAATATAGGTAATATAATGAAATCGGTAACACCATAACATTTTTTTATTATAGTTTTACAAATTTCATTACATTACCTATCAGGTAAAAAACAATGAAGTATGCAGTCCTTTCATTAGGTGGCATATAGTAGTTTACCACACACCTCTAGCCACTAGTGTGATCCAGGATTGAGCCCCGACTCAGGGCATGGATTATATGTGAGTTGAGTTTGTTTGAAGTGTTCTTCTTTCCTACTGTATGCCACAAGCGTTGTGCTCTAGTGTTATTCCAGGGTTTTCCTCCCTCATAACAAATGGGCATGTGAGCAGAATAATTGTGTACTAAAATATTCAACATAGAGGTAGTGAGTCTCCCCAATTAGTAGGGCAAATGCAATTAAACCATGAAATAATATCAAGTAAATTAACAAATATTCACTATTTAGTAGCTAATTGTTGCTACTATTCACCCAGAATAAATAATAAAACAAAGGATAATGAGGTTTCTTGTGTATTACTCTTTTGTCTCAAGATGTTCTGGTTGAGTTTTGTTAGTACTTTCATAGATTGCATTTCATAGTTTAACTGCATGATTTTGCTCTAGGGCACTTGTGTCCAGATGGCTAAAACCAGAAACCAGGTCTACAGTGATGAGAGACTTCACCAATAATAATGCTTATTATAAGCAATAATTTATTGACTACCATGCCACAAATATGTACACAGAAAAAAGATGCAATTTCTGACTTATGTATTTGTTTGTCATTGTGCAGATGGTAAGACTCTATACAGCATACAGACATTCCTGTTTTCTCTACCTGGCAAGTATTCTGGTGGATGAATATGGAGATGAGACAGCTTGTATACCAGGACTACTAGAGATGACCAAGGTACCAACAAATATATAGAGGATATGTAATATAATATACAATACGAGTGGATGATCTGTATGCGATGTACAACAGCGAGTCGAAGAAGAGATTTATAGAACACTCACGGACATGACATTTCTTTTGTCAAATTCTCATTAATAATTTATGAATTTTATTATGTGTTTTTCCTAGTGTTTCTTCTAGTCCATAATACAATACATAATTTGCCTATTAATTTTATAATGTGTTTTTCTATGCCTCTCATTATCATTTTATCTATTTAAGTACTATTTATATTTTCATGTTTATATTTTCTATATATAATTCAATAAATTAATATAATTGTCATATGTTTTTTTTTTCATGAGCCTCTGGCTTGGATGTAAGGGCAACTTTATCCCACGTTATGACTTAAATAAATTGATTGATTGATTGATTGATTGATCAACTGTTGATTTACAGGCCATGGGAATACAGACATTACAGCTTCTTAGTGGAGCCCAGGGACTAAGAGATCACCCTGACACCATTGACGATTTATATAGACTGGAATCTAGGTACAGTACTATAATTACTTTACATGTAACAATCATTGTTAAGAATGATCAGAAGGAAGAGGTTATGATGATAATCATTATGGTAATGATGGTGGTGATCATCATAGTGATAATAATGATGATTATGTTGGTAGCGGTGCCGATGGTGGTGGTGACAATAATGATGATGGTTGTGGTGGTGACAATAATGATGATGGTTGTGGTGGTGGCAATAATGATGAAAGCCATGGTGGTGGCAATAATGATGATGGTGGTAGTGGTGACAATAATGATGATGGTTGTGGTGGTGACAATAATGATGATGGCGATGGTGGTGACAATAAAGATGATGGTTGTGGTGGTGACAATAATGATGATGGTGGTAGTGGTGACAATAATGATGATGGTGGTAGTGGTGACAATAATGATGATGGCGGTGGTGACGATAATGATGATGGTTGTGGTGGTGACAATAATGATGATGGCGGTGGTGACGATAATGGTGATGGTTGTGGTGGTGACAATAATGATGATGGTGGTCGTGATGGTGACAATATGATGATGGTTGTGGTGGTGACAATAATGATGATGGTTGTGGTGGTGGCAATAATGATGAAAGCCATGGTGGTGGCAATAATGATGATGGTGGTAGTGGTGACAATAATGATGATGGTTGTGGTGGTGACAATAATGATGATGGCGATGGTGGTGACAATAAAGATGATGGTTGTGGTGGTGACAATAATGATGATGGTTGTAGTGGTGACAATAATGATGATGGTGGTAGTGGTGACAATAATGATGATGGCGGTGGTGACGATAATGATGATGGTTGTGGTGGTGACAATAATGATGATGGCGGTGGTGACGATAATGGTGATGGTTGTGGTGGTGACAATAATGATGATGGTGGTCGTGATGGTGACAATATGATGATGGTTGTGGTGGTGACAATAATGATGATGGTTGCGGTGGTGACGATAATGATGATGGCGGTGGTGACAATGATGATGGTTGTGGTGGTGACAATAATGATGATGGTTGCGGTGGTGACGATAATGATGATGGCGGTGGTGACAATAATGATGATGGTTGTGGTGGTAACAATAATGATGATGGTTGTGGTGGTGACAATAATGATGATGGCGGTGGTGACAATAATAATGATGGCGGTGGTGGTGACAATAATGATGATGGTGGTAGTGGTGACAATAATGATGATGGTGGTAGTGGTGACAATAATGATGATGGTTGCGGTGGTGACAATAAAGATGATGGTTGTGGTGGTGACAATAATGATGATGGTGGTAGTGGTGACAATAATGATGATGGCGGTGGTGACGATAATGATGATGGTTGTGGTGGTGACAATAATGATGATGGTGGTCGTGATGGTGACAATATGATGATGGTTGTGGTGGTGACAATAATGATGATGGTTGTGGTGGTGACAATAATGATGATGGTTGTGGTGGTGACAATATGATGATGGTTGTGGTGGTGACAATAATGATGATGGTTGTGGTGGTGACAATAATGATGATGGTTGTGGTGGTGGCAATAATGATGAAAGCCATGGTGGTGGCAATAATGATGATGGTTGTGGTGGTGACGATAATGATGATGGTTGTGGTGGTAACAATAATGATGATGGTTGTGGTGGTGACAATAATGATGGTGGTGGTGGCAATAATGATGATGGCGATGGTGGTGACAATAATGATGATGGTTGTGGTGGTGACAATAATGATGATGGCGGTGGTGGTGACAATAAAGATGATGGTTGTGGTGGTGACAATAATGATGATGGTGGTAGTGGTGACAATGATGATGGCGGTGGTGACGATAATGATGATAGCCATGGTGGTGACAATAATGATGATGGTTGTGGTGGTGACAATAATGATGATAGCCATGGTGGTGACAATAATGATGATGGTTGTGGTGGTGACAATAATGATGATAGCCATGGTGGTGACAATAATGATGATGGTTGTGGTGGTGACAATAATGATGATAGCCATGGTGGTGACGATAATGATGATGGTTGTGGTGGTGACAATAATGATGATAGCCATGGTGGTGGCCATAATGATGATGGTTTTGATGGTGACAATGATGATGGTTAAGGATTACAATAATAGTAATGAAAACAACAAAACAATTTATTATAATGGTGAGGATGGTTATGATAATGATGGTAATAATTTATATAAAGATGGTGATTCTATGATAGTTAGAATCAAAATTTTAACGTAACGATAATGATAATAACTATCACAAAAAGGATATATTATAATGGTAATGATGATGATAATGATGATTTATATAAAGATGGTGATTACGATGATGGTTAGAATCAAAAATCAAGCCTAACATTAATGATAATAGTTAATAACAAATAAGGATATATTATAAGGATGGTGATAATTATGATGATGATAGTGATTACCACAAACTTGCTATAATGTGTAATGTGTTTTCTAGGTGTCTTCAGAAGTTCCCGCTGCTGTTCTTGCAAAGTGACATTGCAGTTCCTTCAATCCAGTGCGCTATTGCAGCCACTTCATTGCAACACAGAGAAGCTAATGCATCCGTCATGAAGTTCCTGAAATCATTGGTCCTTGCAGGCTCTAAAACGGTACGCATCATTACCGTATTTAGTTGAATAAGCCCAGCCCTCAAAAATGTGCTGCGTATTTGCAACACTATAATGTTACTCTAGAACAGCATTGGGAATAATTTTCTACCAAAAGCTATATTCTTCAGTTCAAAGTAATTACATTTCACAGCTCGCCAGTTAAGTTATCTCCCTAATATTCGTAGTTAACTGGTCCCCATTTAAATCTGTACTTTACCATTTAAATCTGTACTTATGCAAATTGTGTTGATGTGTGCTAAACACACAGATCAACTTATCAGAGTATTTTATTTCTGAAGTGAACTTCTCTGATTGGTTGATAGATCTGTGTGTTTAGCACACATCAACAAAATTTGTAAAAGTACAGATTTAAATGGGAAAGTGCAGATATAAATGGGAACCTGTTAGTTCTGATCCAGAAGGGCACAGTGAGGTAGGGAAACATTTAATAAGCGGTGTGGCACTTATGATTATGAAGTATGATAATTATTATTATTGTAGATGTAGACACTTTAATTATTATTGTAATAATTATACTTTGTATAGACTCTTCAACCACCAGAATTTCCTAAACATTTTTTTTTTTTTTTGCCTGTTCATCATAATTTTGTCAACCTTTATTCCAATTAGGACAAGAAGCAACATCATGAATGTGTTACTGCTGTTCAACAACTAGTATCTGCTCATGGACAAACATTAGTCAAAGGTAATATCAGTATTCATAGACCTTTTCACGGTTCTTGTCCACAACCTCAGCCTCAATTCATAGATCCATTATCCATTGTGTTCTGTCTTATAGTTACTGTTGATACGACTGACAAGCCAAATACGTTTTTCTCAATATACAGCACAAATATACATAGCTTGCTGAAAACTGTCTTTATAAGTCTGTCTTGGAATTTATGTATTCTAAGAGTATGTTAGGAAAAAAAACAGTAAATGCGGCAAATCTTTCTGAAATCTACGATGTTTGTCAGACATTCTATATTCCGGTGGGAATACTGCACAATAGCTGTTATTACAGTTATATGCAAATGATTTTGAACAATGGGTTGAAGTCGAGGCTTTCGGGTGAAAACAATAGGTTTGCCCGAAAGCCTCGATTTGAATCCATTGTTTGAAATCATTTGCATATAACTGTAATAACAGCTTTTGTTTCATGTTCACTCAAGCAAATTGTGGATCTATGAATATAACAAAGTATTATATATTTTTAATTCCAATGTATTCCAATCAAACTCTTATTTACCATGATGTTATTTTATTGTACAGGTCTTATTGATGCATGTGCAGGTGGTATTCCAACCTATATGGTGCCTGAAGTCTCTGATGTTATCTGGGAACTTCTGTGTTTTTGCAGACAGGTAATAATATACTGAATGATAATATATACATTGATATTGCACCTATTCCGGTAAGCTCTAGCTAGGCGCATTATAATCTATTGGCAAGTCGGCTAGAAATCTTTTAACACCACTAGTATCACAGGTAAAAAACAAATGAAAACTAGCTAATGAACTAGTATAGGCTGTGTCACAATAATCAAAATAATCTATTGTTAGTTAGATATTATTTGACAAATTATAAGCGTTCTTGAATAAATATGTTTTAGAGAAGATTTATATTTAGACAACGATGGTGCAGATTTTAAATCTTGAGGTCTGGTGATTTTATATATAGCAGTCTGTTATGCCCTCCACATTTCTCACATACACCATTGATCAGATGGTACTTCTCAAGAACACTGTGGTTGTTTTACTCGAGTCAGACTTGAATATTTTTTTCACTTTTCCTTTTGTTTTTTATTCTTCTTTTTCTAGTCATGTTTGTATGACCTCCTATTTACCATGCCTTTTGATCAATAGACCAGTTTCATGTTTTCTAGCTCAGCTGTATTATTTGACAAAAGCTCATTATTTTGTAAAGAGATAGCCTCAATTCGGAGTAAATTCAAATGTGTTTTCTATTGTTAAGCAATAACATTTTTCTGTGCTTTGCTTGGAATTTGTGAATGTTTGACAACACATCGAGGGTTAGCCTTTTCAAATATGCCCTTTGTCAAATAGAACAGCGGTGCTAGATAACGTCAAACTGGAGTATCAGCTAAGAATGATCGAAAAGAAAAAAAAAAAAATTAAAAAAAAAATTAAATTAAAAAAATTAAAAACGTGTTACATTCTTGCAGGAAACCCTTGATTGGGTAGGACAGGCACTGCACACCTTGCCAACACACGCTGCTCCAGGTCATGTGATAGCTACACAAGAACAACTACAACAATTTCACCATTCACTATCAGGGTAAGTGGTACATTACAGTCAGCTACATCATTCTGCAGAAGGAAAGGCTGTGATATATCACATTTATCACTTATTGACTGGGACCGTTGGAAACAGTATGTTTTATTTGTGGTCCCACGCCTCGGGAAACATTGACGGTCGAGGGACCACAAAACATACTATTTTACCGAGTTTTCAGGCTATAAGTGTTTTGTTATATACCAACTGTCAAAGAACAACAAAACACATGCTTTGACCAAAGATTTTTATTCTAAACTTGGCAATCGCGCCTCAGGAAACATTGGCAGTTGAGGGACCACAAAACATACTGTTTTACCAAGTTTTCAGTCTATAAGTGTTTTGTTATATACAAACTGTCAAAGAACAACAAAAACGTAGCTATGACCAAAGATTTTTATTCTAAACATGGTAATCGACTTCCGGTTTTGTTATTTTATTGAACCTTTGAATCCCATCAATTACAGCCTGGCATTATCATTGAATTGCAACCCCCAATGTTTGATGATGATGATGATCATCATCATTCCTATTCCTAGTTTGTGATATTTTTCCTTCTCTATGTTTATTTTCTCTCTTTTTTCAGTGCAAGATCTCAGAATTTGATATGGAAAGCAGCTAAGGTCTTCTCAAGATTGTTCATGTAGTGAACAGAAAGAAAATAGTGAACGATTACAAACAAGAACTTCACCAGCAGTGACATCTGGTCATTTTAGCTATTCAAGCAATCTTGATCCATCAGTGTAGCAGAGGGGTATTATATATTTCCACCAATGGTGCAAAATGGTGCCAGAGGTGTGATAAGGAGTAAACTGAATGTTCACAAATGTTCACTGTCATCTTGCCAGTCCATTTTAGCTATTCAAGCAATCTTGATCCATCAGGGCAGCAGAGGGGTATCATATCTTTCCACCAATGATGCACAGTGGTGCCAGAGGTGTGGAAAGGAGTAAACTGCTTAAAGATGTTTTGTGAATGTTCACTGTCATCTTGCCAGTCCATTTTAGCTATCCAAGCAATCTTGATCCATCAGGGCAGCAGAGTGGTATCATATCATCCAAAGAATAGCTTGGCTGCATAGGGTATGGTGCTAGAGGTGTGGAAAGGAGTTTATTTCATAAATATTTTTCTGATCCCTGTCAACTTAGGCTCCTTTTTCCACTGTAGCAGGGGATCTGAACGTTACAAGTTCTTTACCAAGAACTACAAGTTCAAACTGTATAAAATATATCGGTTTTATACCATTTTTAAAATAGGTTGGCCATCTGACACTTTTTACTGTTGCACTTCATAGTAAATATGAAGTAAACACAATACTAATAATTTAGCCTTTTTCATATCGAGCAAAAAATTAATGTAATTCAAAAATAAACCCCTTCACACAAAATAACAAATACAAATTAGTAAGAATTGAAAGTTTGAAGAACTTTATGCAAATTGCAAAGAAGTTATGGTATTTTAAATTTTTTTCGAAAATACAAAGAATGTATGGTTTTGGAAGGACACCATATATTTCTCTGTAATTTTGGCAGAGTTTGGATGCTCATATTTTTTTTCTATTTAGCCAAACGTTCTGAAACTTGGTCAATAAGCTTATATTTGGTTACTCTCCTATGAGACAGGCTTATTTTTTCTGGAACCATAATTAAATTAGTTTTTCACACTCGTACCCATTCCCTTGCTCGATATATGGAAAAGGCCAATGGCAAACTCATTTACAGCTAAAACAATCCTAACTTATATTTTAATTTTACTACAAACAACATTGTCCAGCTGTCATTAAATTCACATTTGAAGCTAATCACCTAATTGCAAAGGTTTAGATGTCAGACTTTCAACCTTTTTAGAAACTGGTGTAATGGATAATATACATAATGTTCATTGAACAAAGTATGTTGTGGTTAAAATGTTGATCATAGATTAAAGACTAAGCTGAGACAGAAATGGGTGTATAGAGGGATTTCATGGCAAAGTAATACCTGGGATAGTACAAAAGAAAGTTTTTGAATGACAAAGGTTTTAAGTTTTTGAGAAAAGCTCCAATTTTTGACCACAAACATGGCTGCCATGAAATCCCTCTATTGGATGTATTTATAAGTCAAGGATATGCATTAGCTAACAAGCTTTCAGAGGCCCTTTGAATATATATATTTTTTGATATGATTATGGCATGATTGACTACATCTCTGAACTCACATACATGTAAGTGTCGCTAACAATGTCACATAATCCCTTGTGTTCTCTCGTTTCTTTGACCTTTACTACTAAATTCACTGAGCTGTTCACAGGCTTAAAATAATGATTGACTTGTTTTTCCAACTACTCATGTGACTTGTTCAGATGACCGTAATTATCATGTGACATGCAGGATATGCAGCGTTGTTCAGCTAAGCCAATATAAAACATTCAGTTTTTTAAAAAAACTAAATGCTGAATGTAACATGGTCGTTTCGGTCATGAAATGATTTATGGTCAACATTTTAAACATGATAAACTTCATTCAATCAGGTGGATTTGAAGAAACATGAGTGGCGCAGGGGTGCACTTTGTATTGTAAAAGTTGTTTTTCTTTCTATTATTTTGTTCTTTCTATTAATTTGTTCTTTCTTTTCTGTTTGTGCCCAAGTCAGTATATAAGATTATTGATAATATTTTTGTCTTGTCTTATATCAACATCAGGATTTTACCTATGATTTGTTTTCAATAACTATCAATATAAAGTAGCAAAGACTAGTTTTTATGAAAGATGTGATGTGTTCAACATGTTTGTACAAAATAAAAAAACCTGAATTATTGTTAGTTTGTGTTAATTTTCCTGTTCTGGGGGAGCTTCCATATACAGTAAACACCCACATATAAGAACAAATGGATTAAGAACACCAGGCTGAAATTTGGCCAATAAAGTACCGTATACATAAGAACAATATATAAGATATATAAGAACAAAATCAGCCTGAACCGAAACTCGGGTGTTCTTATATGCAGGTGTTTACTGTATAGGTGAGTGTATTGTTTACAAGTGTTGTTTTATTTGTATTGTATTGTTACAAGTGTTGATTTATTTGTATTGTATTGTTTACAAGTGTTGTTTTATTTGTATTGTATTGTTTACAAGTGTTGTTTTATTTGTATTGTATTGTTTACAAGTGTTGTTTTATTTGTATTGTATTGTTTACAAGTGTTGTTTTATTTGTATTGTATTGTTTTATTTGTATTTTATTGTATTGTATTGTAAGTGTTGTTTTATTTGTATTGCCATCCATTTTCACAATAGATTTATTAATTTTCTTTGTTCTAATAACTATGGTTGGTTGGCAAAACCATAACAAAATATTGTGTTGTAGCTCCAGTGGAACATCGCCTTGCAGCCATCAGCTTACAGCCACTCCGTTATTGCGGCCACTTTTTTAGGTGCCAACAAAATCCATGCCCATATATACACTTTCTATACATTTCACCCTCTTAATGTGGCCACCCCGTTAATAGGGCAACTTTGGGACGTCCCTTTGGTGGCCGGATTATTGGGCTTCGACTGTATTTGAAACAGTCAACAGGGGTGCAGGACTCCCTAACGGTATGCATTATAAATTAAAAGAAATGTTAAATCCTTGTTGATTTCAACCCTACAGTATGACACTCGATCTAATAATATAACCTTTTCTGAATTAGAGTGCAAATAATTTACCCATGAAACAAATAGTATTTAGTGCTAATTATACAATAGAAATAGTATAAAATTGACATAAATAGTCAGCAAACTAGAGTGAAGACATTTAACCTGTGAAACAAAATTAAATAGTCAAGGTGTAATAGTCAAATAGACACAAAAGAAAACAATGGAATTGGAGACTGCAAAAGTGTACATGTATTAGTCTAATATATATTTCATGGGTTAAATGACTTCACTCTATTTCACAGGGACAAGGGTGAAAAACGCACAGCACATGCGTAAGAAAAACTAAAAGACTAACTGAAGATTTTACGAAAGGCTTCGTGTTTTCGTGTGGTTATGTATTATGCAAAATTTCTTTTGTATTATTTGACATGGGAAAGAAAACAACTAATGTAATGTGTTAGGGAAATATAAGCACTAACTTTCCACAAACTTTCTTAACTTTTAAGATTTACCAAACACCAGTAAATCTCCAATGGTTTTATTGTAAACACGACTGTCTTCCGAGCGTGCGCAGTGCATTTTTCACCCGTGTCTTTCACAAGTTTATCATTTGCACTCTATCTATATGTGACAAACCAACAATAATATACATACAAGTACTTTGTCTGTCCTAAGGACTCAAGCTCTTTAATTTCAAAGGCTTAAAATATACAATCACAAACCATACAAAACTCAGCTAAATACATAATATTGAAAGGGCCAATGTTTTGTGATCAAGATCCAAGTTCTCTTTCATTGAATCTCAAATCTTTGTGTTTTGTCTAACATTGCTACTCTAATTGTTTAATCAAAACCTACTTTAGAAGAACTACGATTTTGATCAAAATTTTTTGTTTGCCCCTTCAATTATTCTTTCTAAATAAGATTTGAAAAATGGAAAAGAAATCTAGAAATAATTCATCATTTATCTGATTTAAACACCCAATTCCCCTCTCCTGAAACCAAGTTGGACGCACAGACTGGGCAGCTTGTTTGCATAGACGATAACTACTTCATGTAGGCAGTCACATAAAGGTTATTCAAATATATTAAGTTATATTGAAAGGTAATATATTTGAATAACCATTATGTGACCGCCTACACGAAGTAGCTACTTTTTTTACCTTCTACCCAAACAAGCTGCCTAGTACCCATGTGTCCAACTAGACCCAAGCCTCCCTCTTAGTTTCCGGAGAGAGGAAATCATTAAAAAAATGCTTTTGTGGCCATGACTGTTCAAAGGATAGCAAAGATTAGCAAATCAGCTAAAACGTTATTATGTACGTTTCGACCCAATTCAAAATCTCTGGGAATAAAAAAATGTATTTCAAAAATTTTCAAAGTGATATCGTAATACATTATTAATACATCTTTTTCCCAAAGATTTGAATTGGGTCAAAACGCGCATAGCAATGCATTAGCCTGTTTTGTCTATTACTGTTATTGAAATGATAAAGTGGTTTTTAAACTTAGATTAGAGTAGTTTTCATTAACGTGTAAAATAGTGTCTTTCTTAGAGTGTAGTTATCAGATTAGAGTGGTTTTCATTAACCTGTGAAATAAAGTGTACTTCTTAAACTAGTGTAGGAATCAGATTAGAGTGGTTTTCATTAACCTGTAAAATAAAGTGTACTTCTTAGACTAGTGTAGGAATCAGATTAGAGTGGTTTTCATTAACCAATACAGCAAATTATTTATAAGTGTATAATAGCTTTTTATAAATATTGACATCTAAGATCTAGATTCATTCCTAGTAGTGCAATGGCATTAAGGGACACTAGATATATAGTACATTAGGTATGGCCAAATGTACACAAAAATCAATTATAAATTGGGCTGCCTGTGTATAATTATTTAGCAAGAAAATGGGTACTAGAATAATATTTCTCTCCCCAATCACTCTTTATTTTTCACATCACAGGAAACCCAACACTGGAATTGCCAATAAAGAAACTAAATCAGCTAAGACAGAGGCTAAAAAAACACTAAGAAAAGTCTGGCCTTTAAATAAAGAGATCCTATACAATACTGTCTGCAATGATCAAAATTGAAATACTCCCAAAAAGAAATTATTCAGAAAAGAAGAGTTTGAATTTGGATCCTGCCTATAGTTTACTTGTGATCAAAATTCAAATTCTCCTAAAGAATTTTGTTTTTGTCAGAGCCATGAACATTTGCATATAACTGCAATGACAGCTATATCTAACATGAAAATAGTGCATTGTGGGAATTATGCTTTGTATATACACTGACATCTTCTGATAAAAAACAACTTTTCATAAGTAATAATAATGTTATGATGGGAGAATTTTAAATTTGATCAACAGGCTTGCCCTACTGGTTACAATTAAAAATAAAACCATTATTTAGTACTAGTTATAATACAAATATGTTGGATTGTATAGGTCGTACAAGATCACCTAAGCATCATTCTCAATTGTTATTCTATTGGTTAATCATGTACATGTACTTATGCATTGCAGCGACTGGAATTTGAATGTGTTCACAGCTTATATCCTTATATGGTCATTATAGCACCATATTTGGAGTTTATCGTCAACCGGGACCATTAGCTAGGGGCGTAGTTTCTGACTGTGATGGAATCCCTGACCTGAAGATAGGAATTTACCATTAATTACAAAATGTGCAATGTACAAATGTAATATCACTCTGTATTATAAGACCAAATCGACTAACATGTACGTTGCTATAGGTGAAGTAATGAAATGTGTAACACCGTAAAAACTGTTTACTTAACTTTACAGACGTTTCAAGCTTTAGCCCTTCATCGGAGTGCAATGGTTAGAGCTCGAAACGTCAGTAAGGCTAAGTAAACATTTTTTTACGGTGTTACAATATTACCAATCACTTTTATCAAACACTGACACAGCCTTTACTAGTTTACTCACTAGTTTCCATTTATGTTGCTATATATGGTTTGACCAAATTGGAATGTTTTGGGTATAAGATTCTTTGTCTTAATATGTATTTCACATGGAAATTTTTTTAGAAGAACAAAGTCATTCCCAGAGGTTTTTAATTGGGTGGAAACTTACATAGCAACTTTTTTTCAATCTATATACACTAGTTTCCACAAATAATATCATATTTCTTACGTAGACTCTTCCAGTTTGTTAGGCTTGCCTATACTGCCACAGTCTGATTGGCTGCCAGGATTATCATGGGAGTTGACAGGTCCATTGTCTTTAGAAGTGTCTGTTGAATTTGTTGCAGAGTTGAGGGGGGAGGGGCTGTTGGCCACAGGTTCTTCTCGACTATTCTGACTTACCTAAAAAATAAAATATAAATCATTTAGCTAACCTAATTCAAAATGTTATTCTTAGATTGAGAAAAGCACTCTTCGAAACATAAGTAATCACAAAATTACCAATAGTCCCCTTCACAGTTCCATGTGCTATCTTGAAAGTTAGCCTGGCCTTTCCATCAAATTAAATGAACATTGAGCTTGCAATGATAGACATGTGAATAATTGCCCTGTAAGGTATTAGAAGGTATCTATCTTTGCAAGCTCGACAGTTTGTCTCACTTCGATGCAAAGACCTGGCAACCTTTCAAGATGGTGCGGGGAACTGTGAAGGGGACTATAACAAAAATCCATTACAATTTACTGTCTTATAATATATATATATATATTTGACTCATTTGTACATATATAAATATATATCAAAATAATATAAGAAATTATGGGATATGATAACTGATATTTTTTTCAGATAGCCCAAGTCATAGGCAACTCGAAAAAAATATCAGTTATCATATCCCATAATTTCTTATATTATTTTGATATATATTTATATATGTACAAATGAGTCAAAGTTTTTGCAAATCGCTGTATATATATATATATATATATATATATATATATATATATATATATAGAAGACTACTACAATACTATTACAATACAATACAATCCAGTACAATACAATACAATGCTACTACAAAAATATTACAGTTATTTCTTGCTAGAGTACAAACATTAAAAGTGTGCAACATTAATACCACTAAATACTGCTAAATTATGCTAATTCTTTTGTTCTCTATTGTTTAATCAACACTATTAAATTTTAGTGGTAAATAGTGCAAAGTATTGCACACTTTTAGTGTTTGTACTCTATTATTTTAAATTACATTTTATTAAATTACAGTTGGTGTACTGTCATCCAATGAATACTCACAGTTTTATCTGTACCAGCTGAGGTAGTTTTGGGTGTCTGCATAACCATATTGAATGGTTCAGCTTCTAGCTGGATGTTTTCTTGTGAACTGAAAAAGAGCAGATAGTCTTAGTCAGCTCTACTCTATAAAAGACTACCAAAAATATTGTATGTTTTGTAGGTAAGTAAAACGTAAGCATACATTGATGGCTTGTTATCTTGAGAATGTAGATTGTCTTCTTCATCCGAGATATCGTCATCACTATCATTAGAGGCAAGAGGGACACCATCTTCTTTCTCACAACTAGAACATGGAAATATATTTACGCCTTCATTGTAGTACAGAAGAAACTTATGATGGTGATGATGATAATGATGACAATGACAACTCACATGAAAAGACAGCAGATGACACTATGATGAATCAATCATTTTGTTTACGCCTCATTGTGTTTAGCCAGGCACAAGTACCCTACTAATTGGGGAGACTCAGACTCACTACCTCTACCTCTACGTTAAATATTCTTAGCACACAACTCGGCTCACATGTTCAGTATTGTGGAGGGAGTAACACCGAATAACCCAGAGAAAAATATTTGTGGCACAGGAGAACGCGACACATCAAACAAACTCAACTCACATGTAGTCCATGCCAGATCCTGGACACAAACCTGGATCACAGCAGTAAGAGGTATCCATGTCACCCAAAAATGTATTTCTCATCATAGTCTATGTGTCATCATAGTAATTGACAGTGATGATGATAATTACAATGATAGTAATGATGATAATGGTAATGGAAAGATGATGTCAATGATGACAATGTAAGTTATGATGATAGTAATGATAACAATGATAGTGATGATAGTAATGATGATAATGATAGTAATGATAACAATGATGATAGTAATGATAACAATGATAGTGATGATAGTAATGATGATAATGATAGTAATGATAACAATGATGATAGTAATGATAACAATGATAGTGATGATAGTAATGATGACAATGATAGTGATGATAACAATGATAGTGATGATGGTAATGATGACAATGATAGTGATGATGATGACAATAATGCTGATGATGACAATGATAGTGATGATGATGATGACAATGATAGTGATGATAATGATGACAATGATGATACTGATGACAATGATAGTGATGATAGTGATGATGACAATGATGGTGATGATGACAATGATAGTGATGATGACAATGATGGTGATGATGACAATAATGCTGATGATGACAATGATAGTGATGATGATGATGACAATGATAGTGATGATGATGACAATAATGCTGATGATGACAATGATAGTCATGATGATGATGACAATGATAGTGATGATAATGATGACAATGATAGTGATGATGATGACAATGATGGTGATGATGACAATGATAGTGATGATGACAATGATGGTGATGATGACAATGATAGTGATGATGACAATGATAGTGATGATGACAATGATGGTGATGATGACAATGATAGTGATGATAGTGATGATGACAATGATAGTGATGATGACAATGATGGTGATGATGACAATGATAGTGATGATGACAATGATGGTGATGATGACAATGATAGTGATGATGATGATAATTAGTCTTGATGATGATGCAATAATGACAGATACAAAACAATGATAATAACAATAACTCTAAAATATAATAGCAATGCTCAGTGTTTAAACAGTGATACTATTTGCCTCGAGAAACACTTTACCTGTAGTTTGCAGCTCTTGGAGGCAGTGGTGTTGATTTTATTGGTGATGAGTTTCCTGGCGTATCACTCACAGCATTGTCCTCACTAGCTTGATTAACAAATACATTACTTGTGTCCAGGACAAGTCCTTTGCTTGGATCATCACTGCAATTATAAGAAAACTATTGAATCAAATGTGTGTGTTAACTACTAATGCCATGACTTCGGCAATTTCTCGGCAATATTTACTTTAAAATTAACCTATAATTTTTTAAGTCGTTTACAACATTTGTGTCTGTGTTGTATGGGTTATATATGCCGATACAAAATGGCTGCTCATGTTGTGAACATAACATTATTATTGCTTATTGTAACAGCTTACCATGATTCTTGTTTAGATTCAGTCTCTTGCTTATCTTGATCTACCACTAAACAAAATAAAAGATATCAAGAATTGCTGGAAATAGATTTCCTGGGTGTCACTGGTCAAGTTGTCTGCCCAAGACCAGTGATCTGTGTTTTGTTTGGCCCCCTAATATAGTACAACATGTCTGGGCAACATGTCTGGACAAAATGTTAAGTAATTGACCAGATAAAACCAGACAAAAATTAGCAGTGTTCATTGACCCTCAAATATTTTAACTACTAATTCAATGGAGGAAAGCTCTTCAAGTCTTTTTTTGCAATCCAGACAAACATACCGACTGGTTGTTAGTCTTGGTTTGCAGCCATTCCCTTGAGAGCCAATTGAACAAAAGTACCACAAGCCACAGTGATGGTTTTCTTTTGTGAAGACCACCAGCATATATGGCTGTCATTTCTTTTGTTCAATTCACTCTCCTGGGAATGGTTGCAATCCAATGAAAGCTCTACAAGTTTCCATGCAATCTAAAGTGCACAAGCCAATAGCTATAACATTAGAGTGACTTACTGTATGCAGACGCTGGGGATGGTGAAGATGATACATTTTCAGGTGGTGAGGGTGATGTCTCAGTTTCCATAGCAACAGGTGAGTCAGGCCTTTTATTGGTTTGTTCCCTAATATGAAACATGTTCTCAAATATTATATGCTGAACATGCTAATGAAAATATAATAAAGATAATATAAAAAACAATAATACCAATTTTCTGATGTGCTTAAGTTTACTTCAAATGAATACAAAACTACTTAAAAAACTCATAAATAATTAATGAGAAATTTACAAAGAAACCATGACCATGACGAGTGTTGTAAATCTGATACAACACTAGTGTTGTATATCCTGATTTGCATAAGTTTTAACTTGACGTTTCTCGGTGATATTTACTTTAATCTTGAAAAGTTTAGTAAAATATGAAAGAACTATCCTTGTTTTGTTTTTTAAGTTGTTTACAACATTTGCGTCCATGTTGTTTACGATCAAGCCCTTTCAGCTTGTAATTGTACTTGCCAATGGTCCCGCATGTAGTACTTACGTTGTTGATTCAGGCATGCCTATATTGGTAAAGTTATCAAAGTTTGCCCAGCCAGTCTCTGGTGTGCTGTTTTGAGGTGTCGTGTCCCAGCCGACATCAGATGCATCCATGGAGACAGGCTCGTCCATAGCAACCTCTGAGGAATTAAAGTCATTCCAGGCTAAAAATGGACAAAAGGTTTTCACTAAAAGCTATATGTATCTAATGAAATAATAATGGCTGGTTCTTATATAGCACATTTCCAGAATTGCTCAATGTGTTTGAGTTGAAGGTATATCAAGGCGCATTAAGCTGCCACCATACAACCCATGTCTGAACATGGAGTTCTTTTATGTCCCTTAAATATTGTTAAGTTTTTTTTTAATACTGTATGCATTTATGCATTTTGAATTTTCCTCTACAAAAAAAGCAATTTTTGATGATATAAATGCAAATTCTCACCATTTCCACTATCGACATCCATCTTGTTAGAGGTGTTCTCAACTGGTTCACTCTTCTTGGCGGGTGACCTTGCAGGACTGCCTGTAGTGTCATTGCTAAATACTATCCTGTCGTCATCACTACCACTACTTTCAGTACCCTGTTGCCGTGGTGACTCTTGATCCTCCTCTTCATCACTGCCAGAACTTTCACTGTCACTGTCTGACAATGTACTAGGGGAAAGGATTGAATTAAATAACTATCAATTTGAATTATAATAAGTGATCATAAACAGACATAAAGTCATAATAAATGAATGCATGGGTGAATGTTTGAATAAATTAATGAATAAATAAATAAATAAATGAATAAATGGACAAATGAATGAATCAATGAACAAATAGCTGAATCAATGAATGAATGAATAGAAGGATGAATCAATTAATGAATCAATCAATCAATGAATAGATAAGTGATTGAGTGGACCAATGAATGGATGGATGGATGAATGAATGGATGAATGAATGAATGGAGGAATGTATGGAGGAATGAATGAATGGGTGAATGAATGGCTAAATAAAGGAATAGATGAATGAATGGAGGAATGAATGGAGGAATGTATGGAGGAATGAATGGATTGATGAATGGCTAAATAAAGGAATGGATGGATGAATGGCTAAATAAAGGAATGGATGAATGAATGGATGGATGAATGAATGGAGGAATGAATGGAGGAATGAATGGATGGATGAATGAATGGATGAATGAATGGATGGATGAATGAATGGAGGAATGTATGGAGGAATGAATGAATGGGTGAATGAATGGCTAAATAAAGGAATGGATGAATGAATGGATGAATGAATGAATGGAGGAATGAATGGAGGAATGAATGGATGGATGAATGGCTAAATAAAGGAATGGATGGATGAACAATCAAAGTAGAAAAATAGGAAAAATATATTGATGAATAGAACTTCCCCAATTTAGCTTTAATGATCACATAACAAAGGCTCCAAGTTGAGACTGAACTTGATCCTTTCATTTATCAAGGACAATCCCAACTTGAAACTGAAACCATTGTTTTGAGATCATCCAAGTGAATTCTGGGTAAGGACTATTGGGGATAACATAATAATTATGTACATTATATTCACATTATTTTAAAGTATCCATGTTTACCTTTTTCTATTTTCAATAACTGATGAAAATGTTAGCTCTTTCTCCTCCCAAACATCCTGAAAATCAGAAAAATATTATCATCACTTATTACCTAATCAATAAATCAGCATCATTATTATCACTGTCAACCATATTGTCATCAGTCATCATCATCATCGTCTTAGTCATCATCATAACCATTATCATTAATGTCAACAATATTGCCATCAGTCATCTGACACCATCATCGTTATCATATTAGTCATCATCATATTCATCATCATAGTCATCATTATCATCATAGTCATCATCCTAATCATTATTATCACTGTCAACCATATTGTCATCAGTAATCATCATCATCATTATCATCTTAGTCATCATCATAACCATTATCATTACTGTCAACAATATTGCCATCAGTCATCACCATCATCGTTATCATATTAGTCATCATCATAATCATCATCATAGTCATCATTATCATCATAGTCATCATCCTAATCATTATTATCACAGCATAATCATCATAAACATCATCGTTATCATATCAGTCATCATCAGTCATCATCATAGTCATCATTATCATCATAGTCATCATTATCACTATTATCATCAATGTCAGCCTTATTGTGATCATAGTGATCAGCATTATCATAATTTTCACAATCAACACTACCTCCTCTGACACTACCACCATCACTAATAACATCATACTCCATCTAATATATTTATTACCTACACATCATACTCCATCTAATATATTTATTACCTCTTCATCACTACCACTGTCATCAAACTGTTGTATTCTTTCATTACAACATGCTTCAAACAAAGCTGAGTTTGGCTGCAACAAATAATTTGATATAATTGTTAGAATACAATCATAAAACAATATCAGTATAAAACAGGTTCCCATTTAAATCTGTACTTCCCATTTAAATCTGTACTTCCCATTTAAATCTGTACTTATGCAAATTTTGTTGATGTGTGCAAAACACACAGATCAACCAATCAGAGAAGTTCACTTCAGAAATAATATACTCTGATTGGTTGATCTGTGTGTTTAGCACACATAAACACAATTTGCATAAGCACAGATTGAAATGTGAAAGTACAGATTTAAATGGGAACCTGTTGTAAATAAAAGTTTTCCAGCTTAAAAAATTCATGAATAATTAATGAGACATTTTCAAAAGAAACCATGACCATGACGAGTGTTGTAAATCTGATACAACACTAGTGTTGTATATCCTGATTTGCATAAGTTTTAACTGGTAATTTTACGGCAAAATTTATTTTAATCTTGAAAATTTTGGTCAAATATGAAAGAGCTTACCTAGACATTTTTTAAGTAGTTTACAACATTCGCGTCCGTGTTGTATCGGCGATACAATCGCGCGCCTTCGGCTTGCGATTGTATCTGCCGATACAACACGGCCGCTCATGTTGTAAACACTACTTACATTATCTTCATTTGCATTGATATTAAAACCAATATCCCCAATCCTGTCAAACTGCGATCTAAACAAAGAAATTAAACAACAAATTACATTATTATCAGGTCTTATATTATAATAAAATTTACACATACAATGTACATATCTCAAAACATTTATTTAAAAAAAATGTTGATGGATTGAACGGTGAATGGCAAACAGCATACAACATATCCTAGTGTTTTTCTGGATTGCTAAGCACAGTTTCATCAATTTTAAGCTCTTCTTTACTATATGGGGCTGGTGTCATGCAGTAAATTCTTTTTCTGCCACAAAAGATGCATAAATAGTCAATACAAAGACACACAGTTCCTTTTGGTAGTGCAATCGCCGTTCACAAATTGCTATTCTCTCCATCAACTTTGTTTGAAAGGAGATAGAATAACCAAACTAACCAATGCAACTCTCTACAAAAGTGGTTGAACAGATGCTAGAATTACATTATTATTGTTCTTATTTTATTTCTTTTCACCACAATTATAACCCCATTTTCCTCCCTACAGCATTTTGTATATCACTTACAACTGTTGTTGTCTAAAAGTGAAGATTTTTTTGTAAATAATAGACAAAGCTCTATTTTGTTAGTATTATTTTGATTTCCTTAGAAACATGTAATTTCCTCAATAAATTCACCTAGCCTTCAGCAACTAATAATTTCTAAACAATAACTTACGTGATAGCATCATTAGGTTCTTGGAATTCATCCCCATCTAGACCAAAGGTATCCATAAAGTCTGCTGTCATTTGCTGCATTTGATAGTTGGAGAAGACCTAATATTACAGTATTGCAATACATCAGGAGAACTACCCTTGAGGTAGTCCTCTAAATCATTGAACAAACTTGTGTATGGAGTAAAGCAATTGGAATTGAATGATATATCCTATCCTTATTTCTGGTATATCACAAACACCCCTGTATATTGAATGTTCTAATTGTTAAGGCAGGCTAATTTTGGGGCCTGCTATCTCTCAAATACAATCCACAAGGGGCACAAATCCTTATCATAGGTAGCACCATAGATATGTACTTTGCTCTTGTTTCAAATTAGATAATAATTATATGTGACTAAATAACTTATCCTTATTGTATTACACATGCTTGGAGGGATTCATGTTGTGTGTAAACACACCCCTTTGCTTCCCCAGCCAATCAATGTTGGACTTGGTACCACCAAGACATTGTGTCAACTTAATACAAATATTACATGCGAGGGGAGGGGAGGGGAAGTAGTAATGTGAATAAGGAAGTAGTAATGCTGTAGGTAAAACAAAGAAAAATGTAAAGGTGTCTTACAGTGCGAATCACAAAACTGTGGGCACCAGAAATATTTTAGAAATTGTTGATTGTTCGTTAAACAACTCCAACTACAAAACGTTTATCATACTACACATGCATCAGTCAAAATTATTGTGGTGATAATATAGTTGTTTCTGAGTTGTTCAACAAACAATAAACAATGTCTAAAATATTTCTGGGTGCCCACAGTTTTGTGATTCGCACTGTAATATGTAGTTAATATACAGTTTTTCCATTGTACTTACATGTTGTAGTGAGGTCTCACTAGGTAGGAATGGCACTGGTTTATAGCCGCCATCATCATCATCATCTGATGATGACTGCAATGGATGATGTCCAACCTGAAAACAAATAGAATGTTTAGGATAATTAACACCACATTATTACTAATTATATTAGAACTGTTATACTTTTTATTATCAAAATTGCCTTCATCATCATCATGAACACCATCATCATTGCATCATTTCAGTATTATCATCATTATCATCACCACCATAAATTCTTGTTATTTATTATCATAATCATCCTAATCATCATCATGAACACCATCATCATTGCATCATTACAATTATCATCACCACTATCATCCTTGTTATTTATTATCATAATCATCCTAATCATCATCATGAACACCATCATCATTGCATCATTACAATTATCATTATTATCATCACTACTATCATCCTTGTTAATTATTATCATAATCATCATGAACACCATCATCATTGCATCATTACAATTATCATTATTATCATCACCACTATCATCCTTGTTATTTATTATTATAATCATCCTAATCATCATCATGAACAACATGATCATTGCATCATTACAGTATTATCATTATTATCATCACTACTATCATCCTTGTTATTTATTATTATAATCATCCTAATCATCATCATGAACACCATCATCATTGCATCATTTCAGTATTATCATCATTATCATCACCACCATCAATCCTTGTTATTTATTATCATAATCATCCTAATCATCATCATGAACACCATCATCATTGCATCATTACAATTATCATCACCACTATCATCCTTGTTATTTATTATCATAATCATCCTAATCATCATCATGAACACCATCATCATTGCATCATTACAATTATCATTATTATCATCACCACTATCATCCTTGTTATTTATTATTATAATCATCCTAATCATCATCATGAACACCATCATCATTGCATCATTACAATTATCATTATTATCATCACCACTATCATCCTTGTTATTTATTATTATAATCATCCTAATCATCATCATGAACACCATCATCATTGCATCATTTCAATTATCATCACCACTATCATCCTTGTTATTTATTATCACAATCATCCTAATCATCATCATGAACACCATCATCATTGCATCATTATTATCATCATCATTATCATCACCTAGCTAGTTTATATTATTATTATCATCATCATCATCATGAACACCATCATCATCGCATCATTACTATTATAATCATTATCATCACCACTATCATGCTAGTTTACATTATTATTATAATCAGCAGCAGCAGCAGCAGCATTGCATCATTACCATTGTCTATTATAATCATCTTCATCATCATCAACAATCACTATCGGTATCTTAATCATCATCACAATCATCCATATAAAAAAACATACCAGTTCTGTGGTGTTTGTTTTGTTGATCTCTGCTAGGGTTCCAGACACAAATGAATTCCACTTATCCCTGTCTTTCTCTGGTATATCTATAGGACATCAATACAAAACAAATCAATACATCAATAAACTATTTTTTACTCAGACGAAGGGCTTAAGCTCGAAACGTCAGTAAAGTTATTTTTTACGGTGTGTATCAAATACTGACACAGCCTATACTAGTTTACTCGCTATTTTCCATTTCTGTTTCAGTAAGAGAGCAAATGGCTCATAGAGAAAGATTACATAATTTTATGTTGTCAGTTCAATTTTACAGAACAGTGATCTCAATTCTTGACTCTTTGCAAGATTCAATTAAAGGAGCTCAAGGAGCTCATGTGGTTACTCTCACTTGTTTAGTTAAGTTAAGTGTTAGAAATGATGATACTATAAGTTTCTGCAGTGAAATGCTGCAATGCTATTCGAGTGGCTTTTGAATTTAGAGTAGAAGTTAAAATAAATAGAAAAATAATTATAGACCTACTTTAAAATTAGATTAAATGGAAACTAGACGCTCTGTGAGCGATTACTCGGGCTACTGAACAGAAGGGATTCTGAGGGATTAAAATAGCTGTTATTACAGTTATATGCAAATGATTTTGAACAATGGGTTGAAGTGGAGGCTTTCGGGCGAAAACAATAGGTTTGCCCGAAAGCCTCAATTTGAATCCATTGTTTGAAATCATTTGCATATAACTGTAATAACAGCTATTCATAATGTATCATACATAGATCATACACAATACATATACAGTGGTACCTCTATTAAGCGGTCACCCATTAAGTGGTCACCCTCTATTAGGCGGTCAGAATAAAAAGCTCCAAATCTATTCCTATATACCTATTCTATACCTCTTTTCTGCGGCCAACCCGGCTACTTTGGAAAGTCCCGAGGGTGAGGAGGAACTAAATTGGTTGATTAATGTTTACAAAATGTTTAAAATGTGCACAAAAATAAACATATGCACGTAAATCATTTATGACTAATTTTAGGTTATTTTAATGAGAAATGTCCTTATCCCAAATTTCATAATGTTTTTATTGAGAAAATGAAAACTAAATCTCAGAAACATTATTATCAATTAAACGTCACGAAAATAAAGATGGATTTTGGGCTGTATGAATCTGTTCGACATATATTTCTATGTACCGGGATGCCTGTGTTACAAAGTGTTGACATTTCATCCCGTCCCCTCCCCCTAAAGCGCCGCTACGAAGATTTGAGCATGCGATAATGGATATAGAGTTCGAAAACTTGAATGCTTCGAAAACTTGAAGTTGTTCTTGAAAATTCAACGTCAGAAAAAGAAAGATAGATAGTTATTTAAGCAATTTGTGTAATTTTTGAGGCGATTTGGGCTGTTGAGAGTGGTTTTCAGACAGGCCGATCTGAATGTTTTTATGTCGTGTTGACGGTGTTCGCTTTGTAGGCTTCGTGAAGGAAGTCACGTTCTCTGACATTATGAAGAACAAAAATAGCACATTAATCAATATAAACTCAAGATTTCTGTTTGAAAGTGCTTGATAATATACTGAAGCGAATGCAATTCTGCTGGCGTGGCACATCTTCTGTGAAAGGACTTCGCTAACGGCGGATCATTCCGGCCAAGATATCCTCGTCTTTATAAAAAAATTATCCGGCAGATAAAACTTGAAATAGGATCTCCTTAATCGATTAAGTTTTTAAAAGAAATAACGACTAAAAGTACATAAAAGTACCTTTATTTGCGCGTACCGACCTAGGCCTTGGGGCAGAGACGTCATCTATCGTGACGTCACATTCTATTGTTACAGACGGACTTACACAGCGTGATGACAAAGTGGTACTCCGTAAAACGGAGTAACCACAAAAACCGGAAAACTTTTGGTCTGAATTCGTCTCCGATAAGCACTTGAAAAAAGCACTTTCAGCATTCAGGCAACCAGATTATGCAACGATAAAAATACTTCAAAAACTCATTAATTATTCATGAGGTAGTCAGCCAATTAGGTGTCTCAAATTAGGTCACATGATGAACTTTGAAACCCTTGACTGCGCCTCGGACTGGAACTAATTGCACATACTTGAAATCCTGTCCAGTCCTCATTGTTGAACTTTAAACATTACTTTAATCAACTTACCATTAAAGACAGTTTCTATAAAATCTTTATTCTTTCCCTTTTCTCGGTGATACACTATATAATTAGCGATGTTGGTAAGATGACCCATGTATCCTTTATGTCTAGCTTGTGAATGAGTGCTACAAGAAAACATACACAAACAAAGCAGGTTATAAGAAGTAATACAAGAAAACAGACACAAACAAAGCAGGTTATAAGAAGTAATACAAGAAAATATACACAAACAAAGCAGGTTATTGGGAGTAATACATGAAACATACACAATGATACGTCAGGTTATTAGGAGTTTTACAAAAAAACTATACACAAACAAAACAGCTTACTATAGTACAATGTGATTCTATTGTAATGACAGTTATGATCATGATGCTAATAATAATAATGGTGATGATGATGATGACAACTATGGAGATGACAACAATGATACCTATGATGATGATGATGATGATGATAATCACAATGATAATAATGATAATGGTGATGGTGATGATGATACCATCATGGGTGTCTTAATAGTTGTCATTGTCATCATCACCATTAACAATATCACCAACATCATTATTATCCTCATCATTGGATGTTTATGATGATCACAATGATGGTGATGATGATGCAAATGATAATTATGATACTGGTGATGGTGATGTCAATGATAATGCCATGATGATGATGATGATGATGATGCCATCATGGGTGTCTTAATAGTTTTCATTGTCATCATCACCATTAACAATATCACCAACATCATTATTATCCTCATCATTGGATGTTTATGATGATCACAATGATGGTGATGATGATGCAAATGATAATTATGATACTGGTGATGGTGATGGTGATGATAATGATTGTGACAGTGATGACAGCTAGGATGACAGCTAGGATGACAATAATAATGATAACAAAGACACAAATAGTGATCATACTGTTTAAAATGAGATTATTTGTAGAAAAAAAGCTTCCTTACATTTCTGGATCAGGATCTTCCCAGGCATCTAATATTTTTTGTATACACTTACAGTCTTTGAAAAGCTACAAAAATAAAACAAAAGTATATACCATGTAATTGTGGACAGTAACAGTGTTTCTAGGGAAACAACCAAAAGACATTATAGATTATGGTAACAGAGCCTTTGGGCATTTCCTTTGTGAATTGAACAGTCTACGAAATTCAATACTGAATACTGAATAATTCCAAAACCAAAAAGCATTTTGGGTCATGTAACTTTGTTTAAAGTAAAATAAATAATCATTTATTTATTTTTTAGTTTTAATTTTGAATAAGGTGTTTTTTTCCATATTCAAAAAGATCTGTGTCTACACATAGCATCCACATGGATACACGAAAACGATTCGGAAATGCTACTGTCTATACAATTAATTAAACACACATATGAATGGATTGCTCTGACGTCATAATATTAAAAAAACTCAGTTTTTGCTGTACAATAAACCTCCGTTTTCAAAAATCTCAGTCTGGAGAGCCTATCATGTGACTACAAACACAGTTTACATGTGGACGGAAGGCGTAAACAGAAAAAAAATCTCATTTTATTGCCATACTCACTGTTTCTACTAAAGGTGTCTGTAATTCTCCATCTTCTTCTGTTGGAGGATTATTCAGTATTGTACTTATACATTTTTCTACTTGAGTGTGCAAAAAATTATTCCATGGATACTTGAAAAATAATTCCTAAATAGAAAGACAAAAATGTTAAACCCTAAAGACAATAGATATAGGGTGATATTGATAACAATGATATGATGATGATGAATAGGACTGTAGCAGGGCTAAAAAATCTGGACAGGCCGGACTTACAAAATCTTTATCGTACCACCAAAAATCTCCTACATTAACCAGTTGAATGGCTTTTATATTTGGAGTTTTTTAGCTAAAAAGTTATTAAGCAGAACTCTGGAATGTCCCAGGCCCCCTGGCCTCTCCCTCTGCTGCAGGCCTGTGATAGTTAAATTGATGATAATTAGCATTGTTATTGAATGAGGCTGAGTATGATCTAAGAAGGGAGTTATCTTTCATGGTCAAAGGATAACACTCTTTGAGATCTGTATAATCTTCATATCACATTCATTTAAAATATTTTTAGAATTTATAAATGATTACAAATGTGGCATAAGTATGTTATTGAATCTCGATAGTCACCTACAGTATGTTGCAAGCTAAAAATAAGAAATGAACAGTTTTTCTTCAAAAAAAGCCGGCTGGTTACTTGCTATTGTATATCTCATACAAATCAGCCACTCATATTGTATATATTATTTACTAAAACTATCATCCCCTTCAGACTCAGTGAATAATAACCTTGATTCCATCTCAGTTGTTATTCACTTTTGGACAATAAATGTTCATTGAACAATAAAATAATTCATTATAGTAAGAGTGCTAATAAGCCAACAAGTGCACGTAGCTAATTTGGTTAGTGTGCAGCTTTTGGAGCGAGAGGTTACGAGTTTGATCCCCAGTGGCCTCACACTTTTTTCGACTTCTTTCCAATCAGTGTGGCTTTGAGTAGCTTTAAATACCCGTAAGACAGAGCATTGATGGAGAGATGGGGGAAAAGAGCGCACCGTCGGCTTCCTGGGAGACCAGCTTACTTTTAGCTGAACTACCGACGCTATATAATAGTACTTTTCCTTATCAATAACTCACCCATAAGATTCTGACAGTTCCTAGGTTAGCTAGTTCTTTGTTGATAGTATCACCATTAGTTGATAATATAGATGATACTAGTTTGGCTATTTGTAATCGTGCATTACCAAGTGGAGGATCAAGGGTTCCTATTGTAGTAGACATTGCCTTCATCTGTTTACAGAGAAACATATTTCAAACATTAAAAATTCTGAAATTGCAGTCAGGATTCATTATTATTAATTTTTTACGTTTTGTCTCTGACTTGAAAGTATCAGACATTTCAGTCCATCAACACGGACCTTCATCAGTGATGATGGTTGTGGTACATGCATTTGAATTTTGTGTGTGCGCGCCGATGCTCGCGATCAGATCATTAACAAGAATTCGACAGTATATATCTGGCATCTTGAAATTGTCATTTTTTGACTTGGGGTCTTTCAATAAGTAGTACACACAGATCAACCAATCAGAGAAGTTCAATTCAGAAATAATATAATCTGATTGGTTGATCTGTGTGTTTAGCACACATCGACACAATTTGCATAAGTACAGATTTAAATGGGAAAGTACAGATTTAGATTGGAACCTGTTAACTGTAATTTGTTATCTCTGACTTCTAGATTTACAGATGTTTTCATCTGTTGGCACAGATCTTCTTCAATGTAGTTTGTTTGTCTATTTATTTATTCATTTATTTTCTGTTATTTATTCATTTATTTGTTGTTTTTACATACCAAAGGTGGATCTGTTAGTAGATCATTGAAGTCTTGTAGTCGTGGAGTCAAGGCTGCTAATGTTGCACTAACACCTGACAAAGTCAATTAAACAAATTCAATAAAGGAAACAATGTTACATTCATATATCAAAGTTAAACTTAATAACCTAAATCTGAATTAAATCTAGACTTAACAAACTCGTTCACATTTAATGTAACAACCAAAATAATGTTAAGTACCGATATATTATATTGTGTGAGGATGCTATATATTTTAGTATCTTTAGTACCTTGAGCTAGCCGTTCTGCATCTAACGCTGTCATAGGCTCTTCTCCTTCACCCCTGGAAAATAATTCAACATTCTTATTATTATTAATTTTCACACAGATGATTATATTAAATAATATTTAAGTCACCCTGGTTTCACTTGTTACTATTCACCTCATCTTTGGCAAATAATATTTACCTCGACTATGTCTCCATTATTATTCAATTGGCAAATAATATCTACCTTGACTATGTCTCCGTTATTATTCAATTGGCAAATAATATCTACCTCGACTATGTCTCCATTATTATTCAATTGGCAAATAATATCTACCTCGACTATGTCTCCATTATTATTCAATTGGCAAATAATATTTACCTCGACTATGTCTCCATTATTATTTAATTGGCAAATAATATTTACCTCGACTATGTCTCCATTATTATTCAATTGGCAAATAATATTTACCTCGACTATGTCTCCATTATTATTCAATTGGCAAATAATATTTACCTCGACTATGTCTCCATTATTATTCAATTGGCAAATAATATTTACCTCGACTATGTCTCCATTATTATTCAATTGGCAAATAATATTTACCTCGACTATGTCTCCATTATTATTCAATTGGCAAATAATATTTACCTTGACTATGTCTCCATTATTATTCAATTGGCAAATAATATCTACCTCGACTATGTCTCCATTATTATTCAATTGGCAAATAATATCTACCTCGACTATGTCTCAGTCATTATTCACCTCTCCTTTGTGAAATAATATTTATTGTTACCAATTTGTAGTACTTACATTCCTTTCTTGACCTCAAGGAGCGTTAGTAGTACAAAGATTCCATTGACAAGGGCAGAGTCATTATGGCAATGGATACCATGGAACATGTGATCCAGTAGACTAGCAACTGTTTCTCTCCTAGTAACACAGATAGCATGTTATGTTTGTATATTTAGCAATGTCATAAGAAACCCAACATGACTTACTGTCACCATACTTGGTACATTGTGTATTATTAACAGGTTCCCATTTAAATCTGTACTTTCCCATTTAAATCTGTACTTATGTGTTGATGTGTGCTTTACACACAGATGTCAACCAATCAGAGAAGTTCACTCCAGAAATAATATACTCTGATTGGTTGATCTGTGTGTTTAGCACACATCAACACAATTTGCATAAGTACAGATTTAAATGGGAAAGTAAATATTTAAATGGGAACCTGTTTATCATCACTTGAAAATCATTTGTATCATCATTATTGACAACATCATCATCACTCACAATCATCATCATCACTATAATCATACTTATCATCAACATTGTCATCATTATAACCACAACCAAACCCATCACTATTATAATGACCATCATCATGACCATTGCCATACATCACCACCATGTCATCATCTTCATCACCACCATCTTCATCACCACCATTATCATCTTCATCACCACCATCATCATCATCACCACCATCTTCATCAATCATCTATTATTACCATTGCCATACATCACCACCACCATGTCATCATCTTCATCACCACCATCATCATCTTCATCACCACCATCATCATCTTCATCACCACCACCATCATCTTCATCACCACCACCATGTCATCATCTTCATCACCACCACCATGTCATCATCTTCATCACCACCATCATCATCATCTTCATCACCACCACCATGTCATCATCTTCATCACCACCATCATCATCTTCATCACCACCACCATGTCATCATCTTCATCACCACCATCATCATCTTCATCACCACCATCATCATCTTCATCACCACCATGATATGCATCCGCGGAAATTTTTTGAACATCACCATGAACGTGTTCGGACCGATAATTTAATTAATATTTTTCCGATTTTTAAAAAAATATTTTGTGATTTTGTGGGTTTTCCATGAAATATTTCACTCCTAAACTTTGGTGCTTCTCCATCTATTCATTTTTGCTTTATTCAAGTTGAGGTTCAAAAAGGGAGAATTTTCGGTCAAAATATGAAAAAAATTGTTTTATTCCGGTTTCTCGTCAAAAAAAGGGGTGATCCGTAAAGAACCCTCTATGCTGGTACACCATAAGAACTCCACCACGTTCTAGTTTTTCGTTAAATTTTCGAAGATTGCACGTCTAGTACAAGTCTAGCATTTACTCAGAATCTTGAGTTTTGAAATCACATCAACTTTGAGAACGTACTGAAAACCTGCCTAAAACAATAGTCAAAATTATGAAACTTCGTATGCATTGTTAATCAACGTTATCTAGGATATTCGTAAAAACAATTTTTTGAAAATCATTTTTTTTAACAAAAATATCATGTATAGCAAACTTTTTGAACTTGTTCGAAATTAGTTCTTTTGCTATTTTTTTGACGAAATTAAAAAATATATACTAGCAAAATACTAGAGCGGGAAGACATTAAGGTCCGTTTGCATTATTTTTCATTTTTAACGTTCGCCATCGCAATCTGAATTTTTTACAGCACGTTCTTTGCGAAGGTTTTAAAATGCGCTGAAACAGCTGAAATTTTGTTTAAACACTCGTATTTTTGAAAATGCTTATTCACCTTCGTACATATAGACTAGGGCTACTCAAATATTGAATATTATAGTATAAAAAAATAAATATGGCAAACATTCCGAACATGTTCAAAACATTTCCATGTAAGTAAATTAAAATGTTGTCGAAATATGGATAAATAATTGCTTGAAAATGTAATTTATGTAAATTGAGGAACGAGATTGCCATAAGATGATATTTTGCCGGCAAGGAACAATAAACAAGGGATAGTCGCGGTGCATTATGGGTCAGTATATAAGTAGAAGTACGCTATGAATTTGAATCAGTCTACGGTCAGTCACCGCCATCGTATGCAGCGGAAATACTATATTAGTTTATTTCCATGCTTTACGTCTCTTTTGTTTATAGCTTGTTCATAGGAACCTTTTTACCCCAAAAGGTTACATTAAAGCGTAGCAAGGGTACACGTTTCCCAATTTGTACCACAATGTGCTTTTTGTGTGTGTGTGTCCGGCATGCTGCCAGATATATCTACTGAGTATGATATCATATAATTTTACATGTACTATACCTGTAACTATACTATTAGTATGGGATGTCTGAAAATTTAACCTATATAACTCGTTGTATGACACTTTTGCTGTGTGTTGCGTCTGACTGCCCAACATGCCCAAGTATCGATGTTGTGGTCCTGTTTTCACACCAGACTGACGACTTTCCGTCATGAAAATATTTGTCCGTCCTGACGATTTGACCGCCTTCTATATTGTGAAAACGAGTAAGGCTAGTGACACTTGTATTCCATTTGTCCACGCTAAACCGACCAGAAACTATTTGACATATCTTGAAAAAGCTGATAAAACGTATGGTTGCTAGTAGGATTATGCATAGAATGCTGAAGTGGTTAACACATATTTCATTCATTCATCTATTCGTTTATTGATTAATTAATTAATTATTTCAATGTTAATTTATTTATCCAGTCATAGATTTACAATAAGCTAAACTAATATATAGAAAAACATATGTTTTAAAATGGCAAAACACCGTAAATTAATTAATTGCCAAGTGTTAAATTCAACAAGTGTTAAACAAAACACAAACATTACATAAACAAACAAAGCAGCTTGCAAAGTGATTTGTCAAAGAAAAAAAATTGTTTTCCGCGTTATTTCTCAATAATAAAAATCACACTTTTTAACCTTGGATTTTTTTTTATTAAAACTAATGTTTTAGGCTAAACAGCCTTTTCCACAACAAAATTAATTCGTTGTGCTATGATTCAGCTTGTGATGGTCATTTTAACTTACTACGTGTTTTCCCTACTTTACGACTGGAAAGGACTATGGATATTTTTACGTGGAGTACACTCTGGAACTCCACTAAATCAGTATCTTTATTTACATGTAAACTCAAGTGTTTCCTTTTCTCCCAATATTTTGCATGATTCTACTGACTTTCTTTTCATTTTAATCATCTGTATTTCAATTGTACATGTAAGTCGAATTGAAATAAATTATTTTTTTATTATTAACAACAAAGCTCGGATATTTCCGTCAATTAAATGTGAACTAGGTTTTAAAATATCTCTGTTTGGTTACCCGGAAAGCAGCTAGAGTTATATCAAAAATACCTGAAAAAAGAACATTATCAAAATAAAAAAAAACAGGCCTATAACTTTAAATTCTTCAGTGTTATAAAAACAAAATAAAAAACATTTTTTCACTGCTTTAATAGTTTAATAGTTTGTCATACTTGGTGATCTGGCGTCATTCAGTTCGGACAACGAAAGTCAAAAAATCACCTTGTGTTCGTTTGCTTTTGTTCGCTAAAACTTGATGATTTGCATGCATAATACGTTGTTATTGTTATATTTATTGACTCAATATATAGTTGAGAATTCATGCGAGAAAAGCGGCTTTATCTGTGCTTTTTGTAGACGGATACTTAAGAAAATCTTAAAAACGTAAAAAAATGTATAAATATGTTTGCTTATACCAAAAGAAATGTCCCATCAATACCGCAATTACAGAAGAATATTTTAGTAGCAAAGGCACGGATCTCCATCTTTAATTTCTTGAAATATTTGATAAAAATTAAATAGCAACATTTTTGAACCGTTAGAAAAATATGCCATGTTCAGAAAATGAACCACAAAAATGGCAATTTTTTTGAACGGTTCAAAAATTATACTATTTTGTGGTAATATTTTCGAACCAGTTCAAAAAATTTGTTATGTGATATGGCAAATTTTTTGAACAATGGTACGAATGCATATGGCCACCACCATCATCTTCATCACCACCACCATCATCATCACCACCAACATCATCATCACCACCATCATCTTCATCACCACCATCATCTTCATCACCACCACCATCATCATCACCACCATCATCATCTTTATCACCACCATCATCATCTTCATCACCACCATCATCATCTTCATCACCACCACCATCATCTTCATCACCACCATCATCATCTTCATCACCACCACCATGTCATCATCTTCATCACCACCACCATCTTCATCACCACCATCATCATCTTCATCACCACCACCATGTCATCATCTTCATCACCACCATCATCATCTTCATCACCACCATCATCATCTTCATCACCACCATCATCATCTTCATCACCACCATCATCTTCTTCATCACCACCACCATCATCTTCATCACCACCATCATCATCTTCATCACCACCATCATCATCTTCATCACCACCATCATCATCTTCATCACCACCACCATCATCTTCATCACCACCACCATCATCATCACCACCAACATCATCATCACCACCATCATCTTCATCACCACCATCATCATCTTCATCACCACCACCATGTCATCATCTTCATCACCACCATCATCATCTTCATCACCACCATCATCATCTTCATCACCACCATCATCATCTTCATCACCACCACCATCATCTTCATCACCACCACCATCATCATCACCACCAACATCATCATCACCACCATCATCTTCATCACCACCACCATCATCATCACCACCAACATCATCATCACAAGCATCTATTATTACCATTGCGATACATTACCATCACCACCATCACCAACACCATCACCACTCCCATCATCACCATCACACCAACTATCATTGTCTATTCTAATCAAGCATGTACATACTTTTGTATAGCGTCCAGTAAGATATCAGCCATTGCACTTTCTTGCATCTGTGACTGGTGGTCTCTACTTAGCCTGATAATATCACTTAATGTCTGTGCTGCATTGCTATTTCTCTGTAAAAATAAGAACAAGATTTCATAAAAGAGCTGTTGTGTTTGAGAATAAGGCTACGTTTACACAGTACCAAACAAATGTTTGACCGGTCAAAAAAACATCCGCTTAGGGGTTCCGTTCACACGGGACTGCGCTAAACGTGCAATAATTTGGACACCTAACCGGTCAAAACGAAAATATTGTAATGATCGGTTCCGTGTGAACAGCATGTCCAGGTCGATCTTTTGACCAGTCAAAAATTCGCCCTGCCCGTGTAAACCTAGCCTAAATGTCTATGTTTTAGGTGAATAGTCTTTGTTTTTCAAAAAATTGTCATATCTTCTTCTTTTCTCAAAAAAGACTGACTTTTGTAGAGAATTAGCTATTTTCACAATTGATAATTAGAATGCCTTCTGTTTTTTTTTTTTTTTGGGGGGGGGGGGGGGGGGGAGGTGATTGTGATTGTGATTCAAATCAAACCAATTGTAATTCAAATCAAACAAATTTGAATTACAATATTTACCCTAACAAAAAAAGAAGGCTTTATGGTTAAGTAGGGAATAAGAGAACCAAATGTTTTCAAAGCAAATAAAATTCAGTAAAAAGTCTGTTGGAATTCCAGTATGGCATCTGCAAATCTTGCATGGAAAAGATATGCATGAAAAATGCCTGAAAACATTCTTAATGGCAATAGTCCATTTCACAGTTCTCGTTGATCAAACTCAGCCTTGATAGCGTGTAATATATTCTTTAGAATTTGACTACAGCCCATGCTAATTTAAGGGATGTACACTTCAAAAATTCCACAGGCTGTGGTCGAGTTCTAAAGAATATATTATAACATGCTAATGAGGCTGAGATTGATCAATGAGAACTAAAAATGCTCCATTCCTCCTACAACTATATGTACTCACATCTTCATCAATTTCAGGGTCAATTAATGAGACCAAAGCTTCTATTAATTTCTGTTCATTGAGCCACTAGAAACAAACAATACTAACATTAGAAGGTTGATCAAGAACACAAAGTTATCTGCTAGGCAACCCCTTCTACGCACACTTCCACCCTTATCCTGTTTTAATAAGAATGATATAGCATCATATACTACTAGTACCAGAATGCTTTGACTATTTTCTTTTGTTAAACAATTAGTGTCAATTGCTCTAGTATTCTCAAAAGAGTGAATGGTCTGATCCCAGGTGTATTCGATGTAGATCAGGCATGATTGTCCGGGGTGGTGTAGTCTTGAGAAAGACTGATGGTGTTGATGTCTGGCATTTCGACAACCCGAGCGGAAGTGATCTTCAGAGTAAAGAAAACGAAAAAACAGTGGTGGTATTTATATAGATCTCTGGTTCAATCAGTAATGTTGTTGTCAGTGCGTGGGTAGGTGTTAGTCATTGTATTAGCAGAATGCTTGAAGTCGTTAATGAGTCTATTGTAAGAAGCCAGTAGTGTTACGCAACGGTTAAGTGGTTTTTGTTGCAAGCGGGTGTACCCGCTTGTGTAATGGAGGCGGCAGAGTCCCAGTTAATGGTGTGTCCATTTGATGTCTATAGGCATCTTCATTTTATTGTATATAAATACCTCCAATAATTCAACTCTAAGCTGTGGAGACTCTACACATGTAATAAGACGTAGTAATAAATCCATGATAGCTGATGTCCCAAGATGCTTTGAGAGAAGTGAAACAAAATCTTCCTTTGTCTTCAGGTAATCAAGCATCTAAATAATAAAAGAAGGCACTAATTGAAACATTTAAATCTCACATGTGCTGAATCTAATACCAAGCAAAGCTGTTGTTTGAATTGATTTGCATAAGATAAAGTAAGTAGATGTGGCATTTGAACTAGGCCTCACTCTATCATTTTAGTAACAAATAACTAATCAATGTTTAAGTTGACAATACATATAAATAAAGAATGTTGTGTAATGATAAGTATTAATATCATCATTATTGCCAGCACACTATCTTTATTACCCTCATCATCAACATCATCAACAATATCACCAATTTCATCAGTATCAACAATATGATCATCATCATCATCATCACTATCAGCACCACTAACATCATCATCACCATCAGCACCACTAACATCATCACCCCCACAACCACCTTTGTCAACCCTATTATAACCATACCATTATCATAACCACCACCACCACCATCAGCACCACTAACATCACCACCACAACTACCATGACCACCATCACCATTATCACCACCACAACTATCATCACCACCACCATCAGCACCACTAACATCACCACCACAACAACTAACATGACCACCATCACCATTATCACCACCACAACTATCACCACCACCATCAGCACCACTAACATCACCACCACAACAACTAACATGACCACCATCACCATTATCACCACCACAACTATCACCACCACCATCAGCACCACTAACATCACCACCACAACAACTAACATGACCACCATCACCATTATCACCACCACAACTATCACCACCACCATCAGCACCACTAACATCACCACCACCACAACTACCATAACCACCATCATCAGTATCACCACCACAACTATCACCACCACCATCAGCACCACTAACATCACCACCACCACAACTACCATAACCACCATCATCAGTATCACCACCACAACTATCACCACCACCATCAGCACCACTAACATCACCACCACAACAACTAACATGACCACCATCACCATTATCACCACCACAACTATCACCACCACCATCAGCACCACTAACATCACCACCACCACAACTACCATAACCACCATCATCAGTATCACCACCACAACTATAACCACCACCATCAGCACCATCAGCACCACTAACATCACCACCACCACCACAACTACCATAACCACCACAACTATCACCACCAGCACCACTTACATCACCACCACCACCACCACAACAACAACAACAACAACCATCACCATTATCATCACCAATACTTACCAGTGATGTTTTCCTTGATATTAACACTCCTATGACCTTGCTGAAGAAACTATAACAAAAGATAAAGAATACTGTATAGACCACTTTCATAAATACCATAATATGAAATGGAAAATTATTTTTCAAGTAAACAAATATTTCAATATTTTAGCACTGTCACATGAAAGAACCACCTGAAATAGGCATGTTTGGAAGGTTTTAATACTCTGGCTAAAATACCAAAGAAGTTATGCTCAATGAAAAATGTAGAGATTTGTATGTGATTTTCTGCTGAGGCCTTGGATGCCTCAGTCCCTTGCTCGATGTTACAGTGCGACTCGCCGTACCGTAGTCACTTACAAAAACATTTGATGAATTTTTGACATTATTTTGACATTTTTTCATCTCAATCTGATCAATCAGATACACGTTTATATCGAGAGGCGGAGTTTATATCAAGAGGCGGAGTTAGTATCGATCAGAGGCGGAGACTTAAGATACTTTGATGTCTGTAATTGGTCCGATTGAGATGAAAAAATGTCAAAAATTCATCAAAAGTTTTTGTAGGTGACTACGGTATGGTGAGTCGCACTGTAAAAAGGTGAATAGTCTATTTTCATGATGGTGTCATTTACTAGAATGTACTACAATGTTACCTTGCTAAAAGAGGATTTAATGGAGGGTCAGACTCCAGGAATGACCACAGTTTATTGAGTAAATCCTATAAGTAATGGTAAACAGTTATCAATTATTAACATCACAGACCAGTAAAACAAAAGATTGGGTCAACGTCTAAACATCCTTTAAAGATCCATATATAAACGTTTCAAGCTCCATCAACCATCACACATTTTGAAAGCCTGCTTCAAACAAACCATGAACAAAATGGTTGAGTCTTAGTTACTAAAGTAAAGTAGGACCTAAATGTTTTTTAAAGAAAAATGAGGAGATATTGATTGATTATCTGCAAAATTATAACAATAATCATCATCATCACCAGTGTATTCACCCATGGGAAATTAAGTCATCTTATCTTATCATCACTAAGTATAGACCACTTTCATAAATACCATAATATGTAACAGAAAATGATTTTTTAAATAAACAGATATTTTAATATTTTAGCACTGTCATATGAAAGAACCACCTGAAATAGGCATGTTTGAAAGTTTTTGATGCTCTGGCTAAAATACCAAAGAAGTTATGCTTAATGAAAAATGTAGAGATTTGTATGTAATTTTCTGTTGAGGCCTTTGATGCCTCGTTTTTGTGTTTTTCTGATTTCTCAAACTCTTATAGCTTCTTGCAAATTTAATCGTTTTTTCTCAAACTTTCACAAGTTATTGTTATGGTGAATGTCTATCATATGATAGCTTTTTCTTAAAACATCAATTCTAAAAATTATGATAATTAGTGGCGGCCATTTGTGATAGTCGTCTACTTCCATTGTCAGCTATAACCATCATCATCATCAAACATGTCAATTTGTATTTTATAAAAGAAATATAAAACACACTAGTTGTGCTGTGTGCAGTTATAAAGAACTTGGGAATTGTTAGAACACTCGAAAAGGTGTTGAGAATCACTAGGCTTTGCATCTTCCCACCAATCCCCAAGTACCCACAGCAAAAGTATGCATTTTCTATTTCTTCAAAACAAAATTGTGATCTTTCTTCCAGTGTGCAGTTTTTAATTTTTCTGCATTTAATATTTTATTGTTGAAATAAAGTTGTGTCTGTACCTCACTGCTGGCTAATTTATCAATTATTGTGTAGACATCTGATGTAAGGACTTCACATGCTGTATTAGAATGTCTGCAAAAGAAAAGGTAACATTAAAAAATGTTGGTAATCATCATCTCTGTCACCCCTTACAACAAATCAAAATACGGCCACTAATTTAAATAGCTGTTCTACTTGACTGATCAGCCTTGCTTTATGTGAAAACTCTATTGTGTTTCAACGTGAACATGAGGCTAGCCAGTCAAGAATAATAGTAGGTCGCCATATTTAGATTTGGTCAATGGTCATTATCCTTGTTATCATGATAATCAATATCATCATCCTTATCATCATTATCATGACAACCATCATCATCATCAGCATGACAACCATCATTATTATCATGACAACCATCATCATCAGCATGACAACCATCATCATCATCATGACAACCATCATCATTATCATGACAACCATCATCATCAGCATGACAACCATCATCATCACCATGACAACCATCAGCAGCAGCAGCATGACAACCACCATCATCATGACAACCACCATCATCATCATCATGACAACCATCATCATTATCATGACAACCATCATTATTATACATTTTACTAACTACATTGAATCTGATTGGCTGAGAGCACACGGCTAAATCTGAATAGCATGTGAACTTGACAGTGATAATTGTATTGTCTGTAGTTATCACTGTCAAGTTCCCAGGCTCTCTCCGTTCTCAGGGAGTTGATGTGAAAATGGCAGCGATTTTTGCTTGTTATTGTCTCTTTTACCTGATTATAATTGTACTTTTACTTTAAAAAATGTATAATAAAACAATTATTGAATTCGGTTTTCGCATGATATCGTAAATTATCAAGACCTCGAGTCAGTATTATCTGCCTCAGCCAGGAGGCTTCGGCAGATAACACAGACCTCGGTCTTGATAATTTACGATATCATACTCAAACTCATCCAATAATTGCTTATTATCAGCATGACAACCACCATCATTATCACGGGTGGCATGAGAGGCTTTGAGTTGAGAGCACTGGCCTTTCACCACGTGACTTGGGCTCAATTCTCAACTAAGGTGACAAGTGAATATATTTTGTATGATGTGTTATTCTCTCTCATGCCACTACTAAGGCTTTTCTCTGGGTTATCTGGTTTATCCTCCCTCCACACAAAAACAAAATCAAATATGAGCCGAGTTGGTTGTCCATTGTATATAATATTTAAATGTAGAGGTGGTGAGTAAGCTATAGGATAGGTCTACTACTCTAAAAAATTAGAGTACAATATAAAATAAAACTATTTAGAAATCCAAACCTTGCCTTAATTCTGTTGGGCTTCCTGTGTTTTTATTGTTACACTCACAGCATAGTGGCTACTAGCCATATATGGCAGTAGCCACAAAAAGTGTATTTTTTATCATCCATGTCCTCATCATCATCATCATTATCACCATTTCTGTCATCATAATCATCAAAATATCATACCCAAGTCTAAAGAGGAGAATAAAGATTTCCATGCCATACTTACTTGTATCTTAGCTTCTCATCAAAGTCTTCAGCTGGTTCAGTTATAACCAGGTTTACTAACTCTTCTATTATTTCAGGTCTGATAAAACTAAAGACAAATAAATATTAACATAGGTTAAGTATTGGCTTTATAATTCTGGGATATTTTGCACAAATAGAGTACTCAAGTGTGACATCACGAAAAATCAAATTTACCAATTGCGATGGGCAATCACAAAAGAAGTTCACACGCCAGATTTGAAGGGAATCGGTCAAATATCAGCTGAGATATGGCCACTTGAATACATAACTTTTTAATTTTCTTTTAACGTTTGTACTATAATGCTTATAATATGGAATAATATTAATATAACTAAGTAGATGATTTTATAGAAAATTGCACATGCTAAATGCTTTGAGAACATTGGACTATTTAATAATTATTCGCCAAAGTCAAAGTGAATGTCAGTGAAAAACAACGGACATGGAGTCAACGTTATTAATCACAGGTATTGACTGTGCCTGAGGGGCATAATTGTTTTAGTATAAATACAAAAGTGAATATTTCAAAAAATAAAATTAAAGCCCCTCTTGCATCCAAGATGCATTGCGCACTTCAATGATTTTCTCACATACGGAAAATACCAATTTTTGTGTAGAATAGCAAAATCTTATAGAATCCGTTTCCATCGTTAGTTAAAAGAGTTAATTTTCATAATTTCTTTCCTGAGAAACTTTTACCATTTATCTGAACATTCCTTAAATTATAATTGTATAATTATTCTTGATATTGCTGGTAATAAAGTTGTTGTTCTTGTTATAATCGTATAATTTAATATCTAATTAAGCTTTCTGGGATAATATTTTAGTCGTTCCGGCCTTTTTTATACATATTTTTTATCTAAATGTCGACCCGACGTCGTTGAAGGCCTCGTCTTCCAGGGCGACCCAAGTCTAAGGATCAGAAGCTCTGTGTTTGACCTATTCTGGGAGAGAAAAATCGCACTTGGCTTCGAAAGAACCACCGATAGCGTATTTATGGAAGTCCTACTGCATCGTGTCAACGTTGATACAAGGAATGAAGACTCAACTGCTGTTATAATCCGAAATGTGTTTGTCATAGTGAAATGGATTTTTAAACAACACTCAAATTCCTGGGATGACATCATTTCATTTGCATTTTCAGATTTCAAATGTTTATATCTCAGAAAGGAGAAGTCGACATCAAGAAAAATAAAGTACATTTATTATACACCTCATGTGCAACAGATTGGCAAAATATCATGAAAGGCGTCAGGTGCACTTTAAACACCTCTGTATTTATGCTAAAACAATTATTCTTTTCAGGCTCGATGAACATTCAATAATAATAAACTCCGCTTTCTCTTGGGTATAATTCCTCAATATTTACCTTTCCTTCGGCAAATAATTGCTAAACAATAATTAAAACAAGATAATTTATTTTGTGCTCAATATGCTATTTTTAACGCTCTAAAAGACTCAAAAACAATCGACAATAATTAAAATGGAAACTGAATAATAAAAAAATAATGAAATACATTTTTCGTAAGATCGATAATAAATTTGATTTTCAAAATCAGTTTCATTCTGTAGTTTATTGTTATTTTAATAATAATTTTTATGATTAATCTTTGTTGAAATCAAGATCAAACTTAAAATCTTGACAAAAGCTTGAAAATTGCAAACAATGAACAAACAACAGTATTATAATGACAACATGTCAATATGTTAAACTATAATTCTAAAAATAATATGGAGTTTTATGAGCAATATCATGAAATTGAATACCTTAAGCCAATATAAATGTAAAACATACGATTTTTGTAATTTTATCATAATAAAAACGATCAACTATCGATGTAATTCTAATAATATGAAGATAATTTTTTTGTGTTGAAAAGAGGTATGAATAAAATGACCACTCGCACTTTAATAGTCATATATCTACAGATGACTAAATTTGAGTCATCAAAAACATGTTCAATCCTATTTTTATAACTAATAATTATTATACTATCTTAATATTATGTCTGCAACATAACGAAAGCTTTGGATTTACATAAGGGATATTATGATTATTTCGTAATCAAGTTCGGAGTTAAACATTGTACTTTTTTATACTCACAAATTGATCAATTTTCTGTTTTGTGACTTTGTCTCTTGAAGAACATCATCTTCGTCAAGAATTTCAATCAAAGTACAATCCTACAAAACGGGAAATAATTAAAAGAGTAAAAAATGATTGTTTTAGGATTTGTGTTAGGTGAAATTAACGTTTTGGAAAAAACAACACTAACCTCCTTGCTCAAAATTGAGTCGATTGCAGTCGATGGGTGCAATTCAAACTTCCAAAACATCTTGCTGCTTTTTGTTGTGGCGATGAACTAAATCACTTGACACAAGTATATATCATAAGCCAATGCTTTTGTAGCTTTTAGTCGTCTTCAAAAATGATCAAGCCCAAAAGCACTAGACTTTACTATGCTGCAGAAATTTGTTCGTCGAACAGTGACTGCAAGATAAACTTTTGTTATTCAACCACAAGGAATTCGCTGCTTGAAGCGTGAGCATTCCTAACGGCACGTATCTGTCTCCATTGTTGATTTGTTTGGAGAGGGAAAAAATTCTGTTTTAAGCAGTTCTTGTCGGAACCATAAAATAACTACAATTTCCTCTTGAGATGGAAATCCAGTCACATGTATTGCCCTCAATCTCGGCCGTTTTTAACGCGGCTGCCAGCAGACTTTGACAACATGGAGTTTATTAATCGGCCCTTGGTTTAAGCTGCTTCGAGCTGGCCTCTTTCGACGCTTTTCCGAGAGTTTTTGAAAGCGGGAAACACGTTCAATTCCTGTGCAATGGCGCAAGAAACGAACTGAGACGATATGGAAATTACCTCCGATAAACCATAATACTCTTCGCGCCGTTCTAGTCACGTGATATTACACGGTAAGAAAGACTGGTATTGGATTTGAGCTTGTGTTGCATTATGGGGCAAGGATCTCCAAAGAAAGCCCGCGAATTCGGGGAAAAATTTGAAAAATGGGAAATAAAAAAAAAGAATAAAAGTTATTATATAGCATTAGGTTAAAACAGACTGAAATTAATATTCAAGGGTTAAAAAAGAATAAGAGTAAAATAAAAATAAAGTAAAATACAGATACAATAAACTCGAACACCGAATCGAAATATGGCGACCAATTGGAATAACTTTAATTGTTATTGACTCACTAGCCTCTCCTTCGTGTACTCCATTGTATTCCATCATGAACACGAGGCTAGTCAGTCAAGAACAATAGCAGGTCGCCATATTTCGATTCGGTCTATATGGTTTCGCATTTATCTCGTTGAGCTTTTATAAGGAGATCCATTTGGTGTGGAGTCATTTTTGCGGAATAACTTGAGAACCATAGATTTGGAAGAGGGTCCTAAAGGGGGGAGGGGGGGGGGGTCCGAATCCCATTTCCCAGTTTATATTTGGACCAAATCCCAGTCAAAAATCACATAATCTCATCAGTTTTCAATCCCATTCCCATTTTCTATTGTTCTTTTATTTGTAAATCCCAGTCCCACTGCATCCAATCCCATTTTCCCAGTCAAAAATAAGGCCAATCCCAGCTCCCATTTTACCCCTTCAGGACCCTCTTGGAATCATTTTTGTGACCGCTATTATTTTTTAAGGTAACTTGGGGACCATTTCTACGGCATTTTTTATTTATTTTTTCCATTTTAAACTTTTTTATTAATTAAATAACTCAGTTTTGCAGTAAATTAAAACTGCCTCAGAATTAACACTTACTAGCTAGTAATTCCTCATGGTAGCTGCACGGTGCGCCTAAATATATATATATACACCTATTTCAAAAATCGTTGTCGCAGCCGAATCTACAGTCCACACTCTAAGCCTGCAAAGGATGCCGGTTACATGGACTTAATTTGTGATTTATTACACGGGTTTTTTTAAATATTTGTATTTATATCAGCACCACAACAACAACTTGTTATGTTCATATAACACAAACACGTACAACCAAAATATGTTATGAACTAGACGCTCTATGAGCGTGAAGTCGGGCTAGTCATAAAATCAACACAGCTAGGAGGCTAAACAATTCTAATTTTATGATAGAATGAACATTCCACGTGACTTTGGGCTTCCTGTGTTCGTTCCCAAAGCATCATGGAGGCCTATACGCGACATGACAGATAGATAGATACGTAGATTGGCTAAAAGGTAAAACTGATATGTCGATAACAAGAGAAGAAATACCGACATCCTTTGCATGCTTCATAGTGTGGACCGTAGACTGATCGTGACAACGATTTTTGAAATAGGTGTATATATAAAATATAGCGGTCCTGTGTACATTGGAGCACCGCATGACATCACATCAAAACATTCAAAAAATGGTGAAGTTGCCAAGGCAACGGTGACACATCAAACAATGTCACACAAGAGTGCATACAAGTCATTATCACGTTGATTTGAATTGCAGATATAACAAAACATTAGTAAGGCTAGTACTTCATGTAATACTAACTTATACTAGCCCCTCTATATTATTGTAATTAAGTTCTTATCGTTAATAAGAGCGCTACACTAAGAGCGCTTACATGACGTAATTACCTCTTTTTGAACTATAGTAACTGTAGTGATTTAAGGAAGCATATGAAAAAACATTGACCTTATGCCTAATTCCTCAATGGACTGTGTCATGAAATCTTCACACAGGGATCGTTCTTGGTTATTAATAGCATATAAGATGGTTTAATATTTAGAGAACTGAGCCCGGCGAATCCAAGAGGTAGGATCGAAGATCTTTGTTATTTATAACTTTCTTAAATTTAGTCCCGTTTCGGATAATCTAGGTATTTCATGAAATCTAGGTCATGATATTGTGATGAAAACTCTCGCTTCAACAACGTCCTTCGAAGGAACGACTAATAGACAAAAATGATAGAAAGAGTTCGCAAATTAAGCCCGCGTTGTACAACAATATATTATTAAGGGGAGATCGACGCATATTGTACATTTTAGTTTCGGATGATAATTATTCTGAGTTGAACATTTTGGGTGCTATGAGTACTATTAATAATTCTACAGGAGATTTCAACTTCGTGATTTTTAAATAGAAGTATTTTATATCAGATAGTATCCTGCTTGCGGGTAGTCCCAGCTTTGTTCCCGGATTCCGATGAATCTGCCTGCATGCTGGTATTCATTTAATTACAAGAACACGTACGTACTTACATGTAAATATGATCAAATTGCTACTGTGTAATAGCTCTTATTTAGTGACTATTAATCACGATCATAGACAAGTTTCCTCACTTCGATTTCTAAGTTTTGTATTGATGTTTCTGGTCGAGTGATATAGTCGCTAAATAGTCACTAAATAGAAACTATCAGATTTCAATGTATATGAACTCTGAAGTATTTTTTTTTCTTTTACGGTAAAACGTTGATTTATAGGTCATGCTCGCACCATGTAGTCATAAACAAATTTTCATTTGAACTTTTTTTCGCGGAGAAATCGCACCCTAATCTTTGAATACTAATTCATTTTGTCTTTTTCAGGCCACATTGTCAAATTTAAAAAGTCTTTTGTTAAATAGTGTTAAAAACTTCATGGAGTTTGAAGCGCTTTTAGCATCGTGACTGAAATAAAGCATGCAGTATATTATGGCCCTAGAAGAAGACTACCTCTCATAAAGTGCATGATGGCTAACAAGGTCTGCAAAGACATTTCAACTTGACGATTTGATCAAACGTAAGATCAATTGAGAACAGCCCGGATGTAAATCAATGCTAAATGTAACTTTAGACAAGCACTTGATCTAAATCGCTGTTGATTTGAATTCATTATTTAATAATATCATTTCAAAAATGGCTAAAGTTGGGACTGTTGACCTCCTTACTCCTCAAGTAACCAATAAAAATGGTATGGGATATCTTAAGAAATCGACAAGTACGTTGGAGCAGAAAAAGATCGAGATTTATGTCAAGTGTACCGAGCTGGTTCAAATGGATAAGTTTTCTTACAGTGATCCGTTATGCGTTTTGGAAGTTAAAAAACTTGGAAACTGGACGGAGTATGGGAGGACTGAATCGTTGCCGAATAACTTGAATCCTAAGGTACGCGATAACTAATCATTATAATTATATAATTCACAGTAATCTTTTGAAAGAAGGAATACTTTTTTCACAATGCCTTGAATCCTAAGCTACGCAGTAACTGATTCATCAGTAATTATATAATTTACAGTACTGATTCTTTTGAAAGAAGGAATATACTTTTTTCACAATGAGCCTAATGCGCCTGAGGATTATTTATTAAAATTCAATTTTCATTGGAAAAATGCTTTATTGGAAAAGCAAGGAAAGAAATTTGGGACATTTTGTAGCAATGAGTTGTTTCAATATATTGGCCGTATTTGAAAATTACCTTTCGGCTACATGTATGGCCTTATCAGCTTAAAAGCTGATCATTATCATTTTAATTAGTAACATCGATCGTCATATAGCATTTCTACTATATATTTAAACTATATATCTGTATATCAAGTTTAAAAGCCGAGAATAAGGACTTGACTTATAGTATTACAATCATCATCATCATCAACTTTCATCATTATCATTGAATTTTTTTTATTGATATTACCATCAGCCATATATAATTATTATTCATATCATCATAATCATCATCAGTTATAAATATTCAAACAACCCTGTTCTTAAAATCTCTCTTATATTTAGATAACACAGCTGTATTAATAAAAAGACAATTACTACTGCAACATAATATAAACACTGTACTTTAGTTGCTTAGAAATGCTTAATCCAGGACGACGTCAAATGGCATATTTTGATTAAACTCTGACGGCTGTATATATATATATTTGAACCGCTAAAATCACAAATTTACATACATATAATAGCTAGCTTTCCTTGAAGACTCATTTCAGTTTTATGCTTATGATTATAATATAAAGCATTTATAAAGCGCATGCTGAAACCACTACCAGTGCCCTGTAAAATAATTATAAAAATAACGTGTATATCACTAAATAATGTGATGATGTTATCAAATTAAACAGATATTAAAAAAGTAATTTAAACGCGGCTTAAAGCTCCAGTAAGTAATGCTCCCCGCTAGCTGATCTCCACGTTTCCGGGCTCCAGCTCTAGAAAAACACATCCGGCTCACGGCGGACAGCTTGAAAGAAAAAAAGGGGGGGGGGGGAGGGCTTTTTTGTCGGTGCCCGATATTTTTTGGGGGACACAGATGTTGCAAGATATTTATTGGATAGTACTCAATACCTTTTGTTCGTGCAGCAAAGGCTGCTCGATATTTTTTTTAGAGTTTAAAAGCTTGCTCGATATTTTTTTTTGGATTCAGCCCCCCTCCCCATCAAATATCAAATGGTTCGTCCCTTATGACCTTTAATTTTTCTACATCTCGTCAAGCATGATCAAAAGTTAAAAAGCATTGCTAAATTGTAAAGAAAAATAGGGCCAATTTAAGTAGTTCAGTGTACTTCGTATATACTGACGTTTCGATCGTTAGTCCGACTTCTTGTTGCGTAACGTGTAAAGTTTATGGGTGGCATGGGTAGCCTAGCGGTGAGAGCGCTGGCCTATCACCGCTGTGGTCAAGGTAGTCGAGCCCTGGCTCGGGTATGGATTATATGTGAGTTGAGTTTGTTTGATGTGTTCTTCTCTCCTATGCCACGAGGGTTTTTCTCCGGGTTATCCGGTTTTCCTCCCTCATGAACAATGAACACTGATGTGAGCCGAGTTGTATGCAAAATATTAAACGTAGAGGTAGTGAGTGTGAGTGAGTCTCCCCGATTAGTAGGGCGCACTGCGTCCAGCAAGAAGATTGAGACGTTAAAAAAGTTATTATTTATTATTATTAGTTAATAAGTAACCTTTTCTAGTTTTTTTTTTTTCGTTAGTTTTTTTACTGTTGATTTTCAATCAGTAGTTCATAACTCAAACTTATTTAATTCTAAATTACTCAATATACTCTAAGAACTACTATAAGAACAAGTACTTATTTAATATACTAACAACTACTAAGAACTATAGTAATAATTCATAAAGAAACCATTATATTACATGTCAAAGTGTGAAAAGGTAAGTTTTAATCGTGTACTTAAAGTTGACAAATCCGTCAATTAGCACCTCCTTATAATTTTAATGAGAGTGTTCATTAATATGACGGAAAAAAGGCGAAATGTTTAGACATGAAATCTCGGTCATGATATTGTGATGAAAACGTTCGCTTCAACAACGTCCTTAGAAGGAACGACTATTAATAGGCAAAAATGATAGAGAGAGTTAGCAAACTAAGCCGGCCCGCGTTGTACAACAATTATTCTTTAAGGTGGCCCAGGGGTATTTATTTACGTAAAAACAATTTTTTTTGAACTTCAAATTTTGGTACAAAGCCTTCTTCGATTGCTTTAAAAATCGGGATTATAACTTATCATTGTCTCTAGTTTATAGATATTTAAACGTTATTTTAAAAATACTGATGTCGTAAGAGCAATGCACTTGCAAACGCGAACTCGACTTTTGGATTTTATGGCTATTTCTAAAAATCTGAAAGACGAAACCACTCGATTTTGCGTCTATGGACTCATGTACTTCACTACTTTTACGTGATAAATGGCCAAATAAATCGAGACCATGCAAGCTTAGGAAATACTGACGAGTACTCAAAATCGAACACACAAATGCATAGCTTATAAAGAATCGAACAGAGACGCACAATAAAATCATTGCTTTCGAAATCGTTACTCACCACTATGTTGTTCAATGCTTTCCCAGTCTGAAGGTCAAATTTTAGTTAGATTGACATACTGTGTGCAGCAATATCACGACTGATAAAAAACTTATTTATCGATGCATTATTCAAAATAGTTAGATAATCTAATTTTTGCTCAGTATTAACTTAAATGGTAATTCTAGCAATTCTCAAAAACACAAGATGTAAACAAATCATTGTTAAAGTACCTTACAAAGTTTGAGCGTGTTCCATTCATACGGTTTGGAGAAATGGAGAAGTAAAGTTGACCGTATATAAATATTGGCGACAACGCCGAGTTGCAGTTGCAGTGAAAAGCCATCATGTGCTTTTGTTGATGCATGAAAAATTTGCAATATTTTTTTTAAGTCTCGCGAGGGATATCCCATTGGGACTAATTACTGAACTAATATAAGTTTAGAATATAATATTGCAAGAGCAAATAACTAATACTCGCTATACGAGAAAACTAAGATATTTAGTTTGTAAATATGCATATGAATCGTTTATGCTTGATTTTCGTGTATATTTGGATTTACAAACACTCTTTCTGTTGAAAGAATTAATAAATAGAAATGACACATTATATAGTATAGCGAGTATTAGTTATTTGCTCTTGCAATATTATATTCTAAACTTATATTAGTTCAGTAATTGGTCCCAACGGGATATCCCTCGCGGGACTTTAAAAAAAATATTGCAAATTTTTCATGCATCAACAAAAGCATATGATGGCTTTTCACTGCAACTGCAACTCGGCGTTGTCGCCAAGATTTATATACGGTCAACTTTACTTCTCCATTTCTCCAAACTGTATGAATGGAACACGCTCAAACTTTGTAAGGTACTTTTACAATGATTTGTTTACATCCTGTGTTTTTGAGAATTGCTAGAATTACCATTTAAGTTAATACTGAGCAAAAATTAGATTATCTATTTATTTTGAATAATGCATCGATAAATTTGTTTTTTATCAGTCGTGATAGTGCTGCACACAGTACGTCAATCTAACTTAAATTTGGCCTTCGCACTGGGAAAGCATTGTACAACATAGTGGTGAGTAACGATTTCGAAAGCAATGATTTTATTGTGCGTCTCTGTTCGATTCTTTATAAGCTATGCATTTGTGTGTTCGATTTTGAGTACTCGTATTTCCTAAGCTTGCATGGTCTCGATTAATTTGGCCATTTATCACGTAAAAGTAGTGAAGTACATGAGTCCATAGACGCAAAATCGAGTGGTTTCGTCTTTCAGATTTTTAGAAATAGCCATAAAATCTCAAAGTCGAGTTCGCGTTTGCAAGCGTTTTGCTCTTAAGACATCATTATTTTTAAAATAACGTTTGAATATCTATAAACTAGAGACAATGATAAGTTATAATCCCGATTTTTAAAGCAATCGAAGAAGTCTTTGCACCAAAATTTGAAGTTCAAAAAAAATTGTTTTTACGTAAATAAATACCCCTGGGCCACCTTAATTCATCACCATAACAAACCATCATGTACATCGTTATCATCATCATACTTACCACTAATTATCACTATCGTTATCATCATATTCATCATAAACATCATCATTCATATGATCAACATCATCAGCATCATTTATGCTCATCGGTATCATACTATCCACCATTATCATCAATATAGATCCGATAATGAAAATGATTATGATGATGTTTATATGATGACAATGAATATGCTGAATGGCATTATCATTATTATCAGCATATTCACTATCATCATAAACATCATCATCATGATCATTTTCTTTTATTGTTTATAAAGCGTAGCCTCCAGCTGAGTTGACCTTCACAACAAACACAAGGTCAACCAATCAGAATTGAGGATTCAACATCATATTTTGATTAGCATGTTCCATTATTCTGCCAAGAAAATTTAAGAAATACAAGTTCTTCCTTCTTTAAATTAATCGTAAACGCTAGTCAAACTCATGGTGGGATTATATATCAATCAACATGCAAGAAAAGTCTACATTGTATACTTTGAAAATGCTCAAAAATCGCTAGCTAACCAAAAGTAATGACCCATTATTCCTTTCGGGGAAGGCGATCAACTCAGCTGGTGCAAAACAGGCCTGTGTTCTTTTGGATTTTGGGGTTCCTGTGTTGTGTGGATGCACGCGAGACACTGGGCCTGTTTTTCAGGCTATATAAAGCGCGCTTTCCATACCGATGTATATGGACCATCATTTTCATCATTCACCATTAACATCATTATCACTTTCGTTGTATTTTAATTCAGTTCGTTAAATCCTTCATAATCGATATTTGCTCGGCGCAGGTTATATAAAGCGCGCTTTCCATACCGATGTATATGGACCATCATTTTCATCATTCACCATTAACATCATTATCACTTTCGTTGTATTTTCAGTTCGTTAAATCCTTCATAATCGATAGTTGCTCGGCGCAGGTTATATAAAGCGCGCTTTCCATACTGATGTATATGGGCCATCATCTTTATCATTCACCATTAACATCATCACTTTCGTTGTATTTTCAGTTCGTTGAATCCTTCATAATCGATAGTTGCTCGGCGCAGTACCCACGTCTTCGTTTCTCTCTTTACGACCTGGCGAACTTCACATCGAAAGATCTTCGGAAACACGACTTCATAGGTTCGGTAGAAATCGACTTCGAGACTCTTATGACGTCAGAATCGCCACTCGTTCGGACGTTACGAATACCCGGCGACATTAAACCACGTGGCTTTATTAATATATTCTACGAAGGTGTCATTGCTAATAAGACGAATGTGCGGCTACAAATAAGAGGAGTTGGTCTGGAAAAGAAGGGTTTTTTGAGTAAATGTGACCCGTTTTTTGAGGTGGAACGAATCTTGACCAGCGGACATTTTCATCCTGTTCATCGATCAGAGATTGTAACAAGAACACTTGATCCGAAGTAAGTTGAAGACGCGATCAGTTTCACATCATTGTCATCTTTATGACACGGGTGAAAAGCGCGCACTGCGCACGCTCGGAAGACGGTCGTGTTTACAATAAAACCATTGGAGATTTACCGGCGTTTGGTAAATCTTAAAAGTTAAGAAAGTTCGTGGAAAGTTAGTGGTTATATTTCCCTAACACACTACATATGCATGCTACTACATTAGTTAATTTCTTTCCCTCTGTCAAATACTACTATAGAGAAATTCGCTTAATATATAACCACACGAAATCCTTTGTAAAATTTTCCGTGCATTTTTCACCCGTGTCCATCATTATACCAATCATCAAAATCAGTCATTATTATTATCACCATCATCATCCTTACCATCATCCTTACCATCATCACCATTACCATCATCACCATCATGCATCACCAATATACCATCATCACCATTATCATCACCATTATTATTCCTATCATGCATCACCATTACCATCATCACATCATCATCACCATCATATCACATCACCATCACCATCATCACATCACATCACCAACATCACATCACCATCACCATCATCACATCACCACTACCATCATCACATCCCCATCACCATTACCATCATATCATTATCATCATCATTTTAATTATTATCACCATTATCATCACCATTATTATTCCTATCATGCATCACCATTACCATCATCACATCATCATCACCATCATATCACATCACCATCACCATCATCACATCACATCACCAACATCACATCACCATCACCATCATCACATCACCACTACCATCACCAACATCACATCACCATTACCATCATATCATTATCATCATCATTTTAATTATTATCACCATTATCATCACCATTATCATCATCACATCACCATTACCATATCATCACCATATCATCACCATTATCACCATCACCACATCACGTACCATTACCATCACCACCATTATCATAACCATTATTATCACCATCATCATCATCATCCCCTCAGCATTACCATCGTCACCATTATTATCATCGACATCCGCATGACAACCATCACATTTTTTCAAATAACGTAATTAACAGCCATTATTATATTAATATATAGCCATATAAATATCATTTTGCCATATAGATGGGCGCCATTGGATATTTATCTCCAAAAGCTTTGTAATGAAGATGTCTCCCAGGAAGCACGCATCACGTGTTGGCACTTTTCAAACAGTGGAGCTCACACTATGATTGGTCAATGTACATTTGTTGTCAACGACGTATTACAAAGGTATCTTATTTAGGAATCCATATAGAAATGGAGAGGGATAGCCTGCGTGCAGCCCGTTTGTTTACCCGTAATAACGGTCGTTATAACGGGTAAACAAACGGGCTGCACGCAGGCTAGGAGAGGGACGGATCAGGGAGATGGGAGAAACAATGTTCAAAAGAACTCAAGTTATTCCGGCTTGGGGTTGGGAGGAATCACTTGACAAATAGGACGGGAGGTTTTATTTCCAAAGCCGGAAATTTGGGAGATGGTAGAAAAACGCTACGAAGACGCGACGGGGTGTACCGGTTATAATATAGAGAGATTATAAAATGTTTTAAAAAGATGTTTAAAAAAATTATCATCTCGAAATTTTTCAATTCGTAATAATCAAACATTTTTTTATGCAAAATTGACAAAATGATATCGTTTTCACATAAAAAAATCTTGTAGAAAAAAACGTAGAAATCCCTGTAAACCACTGTTATTTATATAATAAACGTTTTTATTCCAGAAAGATAAAATCATTGAGTCTGTTGAAGCCACAAAAGCCGGGCAAAACTACAAAGCGAACGTCTAGTTCAGGCACCATTCTAGTGGTACACTGTCAAGCAGACCGTCATTTCAGTTTACTCGACTATATACGAGGTGGATGTCCAATCAAAATGACTTGTGCGATCGACTTTACGTTATCTAATGGTGACCCATCGTTACCTAATTCACTACATTCCATTGTACCAGAACAAGTGAGTACCCAGGATGGCCGGGAAGAGGTTATCAATAGACCCAATCGAAATATGGCGGCCTGCTATTGTTCTTGACTGACTACAATCATGTGCAAAATACCTTGGGACATTATCTGTTTTTTACATGAAAAATATTTCAACATCATTTTTCAGTTTCCCCCTCTCCCCCGTATCAATGTTGAATTGTACTGTGGGAATGTCAAACGGTTGTCATTTGAAAGACCAATCAACATTGCTTAGGAGGAAGGGGAAAGGGGTTTGCAAATCAAATTGATAGATTTTGTATATTTTTTGAAACGAAAACGCTCATAAAAAAGTGACAACAATTTTGCACATGATTGTAGCCTTATGTTCATGATGGAATACAATGGAGTTTTTACATGAATGAGAGGCTAGTGAGTCAATAACAATAGTTATTCAAATTGGTCACCATATTTCGATTCGGTGTATGATCAGTAAAATTTGGCCTTTCATTAATTTCAACCTCGTTCTCAGGGCCCTCACCCTTCGCTTTCGCTCCACCCAAAAGCGAAGGGAGAGGGTCCTGGGAACGAGGTTGGATTTATTTATGAATGTTGCCATGTTTGTCTGTTTTCACAGAATGAATACATCCATACTATTGAAGCGCTCGCCCCAATCATCACTCACTACGACTCCGAGAAGAAAATCCCATTCTTTGGCTTTGGCGCAAAGAATTTACATGGCCCATACTGCTTTGCGTTGAACAAAGACGAGAAGCTACCTGCCGTTGACGGCGTTGAGGTATGTTCAGTTGCTGTTTTTCGACTCGAAAAGCATTCGGTATATTCCGAACATTACACGATCTTAACCGACTTACTATAATATAAGGTAACGTTTTAGCATTCCTCCGTCTGAGTCGGTCGGAAAACATTCGGAAAATGCGAGCATTATTCGATCTTATTCAGTACTACGTATACCGAATGGTGACACGGGTGAAAAACGCACTGCGCACGCTCGGAAGACGCGGTACGGTCGTGTTAACAATAAAATCACTGGAGATTTACTGGCGTTTGGTAAATCTTAAAAGTTAAGAACGTTCGGGTGGAAAGTTAGTGCCTATATTTCCTTAACATTACATTAGTTGTTTTTTCCCCTGGTCAAATAATACAAGAGAAATTCACTTAATACATAATTACACGAAAACACGAAACCCTTCGTAAAATCTTCAGATATAGTCTTTTGTTTTGCTTACGCATGCACCGTGCGTTTTTCACCCGTGTCCCGTATGGTATATGTTGGTATATCAATTTTTAATGACACCGCATTCGGAAAACATTCGGAAAATTCCGAGGACTACACGATATCTTAATCGAGATATATTTTTATTTTCAGTCACTTATCGAGACCTATCTAGATTTACTCTCGGCAATAAAACTTGGTGGGCCCACTTATCTTGCGCCCGTGATCGAAAGGATAGCGGAGTATGCCAAAAAGGAAATATCCCAGGAGTCTCAGTATTATGTGGTTGCCTTAGTGATTATGGATGGAGTGACAAACGATGTGGACGACACTGTTGACAAACTTGTAAAATATGGAGCATTACCGCTGTCGATTATTATCGCAGGCGTTGGTCCAGCTGATTTTGGTTGTATGGTTAGTAAAATTATTTTTTTTACGTTTTGGTCACAAAACTGCGGCTGTTGTGATTCCGAATGATTTCAAATGGCGGCCTAACTGAGGCCTCGTCTACACGAATCCGATCCGGCTGAAAGCGCATAGAAATATTTGCGTCCACACGAATCCGCGTATCCGGAGGATTCAAGTAAAAGTATGCGGTTTCGGTGGATTCGTGTGGACGATAGGCCGATTCGCATCAAAAAGTATGCTGTTTCAAAAGTATCCGGATCCGTGTAGACGGGGTCTGAGTAGTATAGCTACGGTGGCCCTGAGGGGACAACACACAATTAACAACATCACACTGCAAACAAGAAAAAATCTCACTGTAAACAAAAGAAATTCGCACTGCAAACAAGAAAAAACTCACTGCAAACAAAAGAAATTCGCACTGCAAACAAAACAAATCGCACTGCAAACAAAACAAATCGCACTGCAAACAAAAGAGATTAGCACTGCAAACAAAAGAAATCGCACTGCAAACAAAAGAAATCGCACTGCAAACAAAAGAAATTCGCACTGCAAACAAGAAAATTAAACCTCACTGCAAACAAAAGAGATTAGCACTGCAAACAAAAGAAATTCGGACTGCAAACAAAAGAAATCGCACTGCAAACAAAAGAAATTCGCACTGCAAACAAGAGAAATCGCACTGCAAACAAAAGAAATTCTCAATGCAAACAAAAGAAATCGCACTGCAAACAAAAGAAATCGCACAGCAAACAAAAGAAATCGCACTGCAAACAAAATAAATTCGCACTGCAAACAAAAGAAATCGCACTGCATGTCAGCGGTCGTTGTGAGAGAACGTTGCGTGACGACCTGACTAAGACCCCGACTACACGGATCCGGATACTTTTGAAACCGCATACTTTTTGATGCGAATCGGCCTATCGTCCACACGAATCCAGTGAATCCGGTCACCGAAACCGCATACTTTTACTTGAATCCAACGGATACGCGGATTCGTGTGGACGCAAATATTTCTATGCGGTTTCAGCCGGATCGGATTCGTGTAGACGAGGCCTAAGAACGGCTGCGAGGGAGACTACGGACAACCTTACAATGAAGATACTCGAACCGCGAACAGTTTGAGTTCTTTTTACTTTTATTTCACTCACGCCCATGAGCGAATAGATTAGAAATATCATGAATTATGAACACAGTGTATTTGAGCTCACTGCTTGATTTTGAAAGGTTTTGAAGTAGTAGAAGGTTCAGAAAAAACTGAATCAACATGAAAAAAGTCACGAATATATATTCTCACTGTAAAACACTTGTGACGAGTGACAACACAAATGATCAATGAACAAGCGTATCAGAAATACCGTATGCAATCTTGAAAATAATGTCATTGCCATATATGGTATTGTAGGTGAGAAGTAACAAAAGACTTTGGTTAGCGCGCGAGATTTTTTTGAGATTGAGATTGCAACAGAACAATGGGCATATCTTTGATACGGCTTGAACGTTCAGACTGCATGTAAGCAGCACTAATACCCACTATTTGATTTTTTTTTAACAGGAAGAGCTACTCAATACTCGACGCAAACCCTTAAGGTCACGTGATGGCAAAGAACTTAATCGACAAACAACGTACTTTGTTGAACTGAGAAAACACAACCGAGCCCGACACATGTCAGCGGTAAGCATCATTAAGATATATGCGTGAGTTAATTGATGCATTTATAAATTCTTTACTATCAATCACGTGAATTCTCATTGAAAACTTTAGTGCTTGACTGAAGGGCAAATAACTTCACTTGGTATTCTAAAGAAACTTCTATCTTGTCTCTTCGTTTTCAAATGCTACATCCAAACACCGTGAGCAAAAACCCGGGATTTTTATATGATAATAAACTAAAACAACAGTCTTAGCTCAATTAGAGCGATTTTGACGAAAATACCCCAGAGCTCAATTATAGAGCGATTTTGACGAAAATACCCCAGAAAGGGGTACAAAGATCACATGTGATAACTTGGGCTCCCTGTGATAGAATGAGCGTTTGATTGAAAGATTGACTGATATTTTTTCTTCCAGGCTCGCGAAGCGTTAGCACACATATCAAGACAAATAGTCGCATTTTTCAAATCAAAAAATATCGTACCCAATCCACCACAAAAATCAATCAACGAGGTAGCATGGGGAGAGTCACGCATTACGAATGGCTTTGGCAATATATCGCGACCGTCATCACCGCTGACCAGAAAAAGGACAACAACGTTGAACCCAAGATGCCCGACCTGCGGGTCTGTGCTGGAGAATAATAACACTATGCAGATATAATTATTTATTTTCAATTTATTATACATATTTAATATTAAAATTTCCTGCACTGTACAAAATCGGAGTTCCCCATTGGCTTTAATTGATCACGTGGAGTGCTATATTTGTCGATAACGCAAGCAAAGCGAACATTCAGCGAACTCAACTTTTTAAAAGAGTTAGAAACTTTTCGTTCGTTCTTTATCGGCAAATACAGTCACTTGCTGACTGTTCAAAGAACTCGAAATTTCTTCATACTGCACTCGACCTAGTCCCGGGGGTGTACTCCCTTTGTCCAAGTGGTAGGGGTGATTGGTGTACCTTTTAGGCTAAAAATATTTCCTGTGCGTAGCTTTTAGGGTCCTTTTAGGGTTCTGGCTCAAAAACCAAGTACGTAATATGATTTCGTACCTGTAAGAGTCATTTTTACTTATATTTTTTGCCGATAAAGTACTCACTTGAGTCTCTAACTCCTAAATAACGAACTAACATCTCAAATGATGGCTTGTAGATTTACAACTAGCTTGTGTTTCTTGACTTTTTACGTAGTCTCAACATCAAAGCTAAATTCAAAGGAATTTTAGTGATGGATAGCTTGTGGGATTTGACTTAGTTCCCAGGAATTTTCAGTATACATCCATTTCAAAAAAAGTTGAATACTGAATCGTGCATTTCAAGACCAAAGAGAAAAGATATACCTTCAACTCGAACACGTTGAGTAAGCTCATTGAGCAGTTCTGGAAATGCGCTATATAAGAACTAGCCATTATAGCCATTATTATTATTAATGTAGATGACATGTCTCATTAATTTTAAATAAAAAAAAGATATATACAGCAATATTTATTCCCATAACTAGCTCGTATATTGTTTTGAATGGAATGCACTAAAAATAACTAATTAGTATTTATTTTGTTTTAAACTATTACATGTTCCAAAATGCATTTCGGTCTTGCAATGCACTATTCAGTATTCAGTATTCTACGTTTGTTGAAATAGCTGTACAACATTATCGATGTGAAACACAATAAAATATACAGTAGAGACTTGCAGTCTCAATTTCAAAGTTCAAAGGATTTTTTTGATGATGGTTAGCCACTTTGGTACCAGGAATTTTCAGTATAACTCGCCAAAGGAAGCCCATCATGAATGTGAAACACAATAACTTATTTTAAAGATCTAACTCTTAGTAGAGACTTGTAATCTGAATATCAAAGTTCAAAGGATTTTTTTGATGGTGGTTAGCCTATGGTATTTCACTTTGGTACCAGGAATTTTCAGTATAGCTCGCCAAAGGAAGCCCATCATCAATGTGAAGCACACAAATTATTTTGTACATATACACCGAATCGAAATATGGTGACCAATTTGAATAACTATTGTTATTGACTCACTAGCCTCTCATTCATGTAAAAACTACATTGTATTCCATCATGAACACAAGGCTAGTCAGTCAAGAACAATAGCAGGCCGCCATATTTCAATTCGGTCTATAATAGACCTCTTTAACTCCGTATGCAAATTGCCCATTTCAGATCAAGTGACATTCCTTTGAAAATTGTTCTTTTATGATGAACATTTATATCATTTACTTGTGAAAGAATCAATTCCCAAGGGTTGCATCACGTGATCTGAAATGGGACAACAAACAAGGAAGGTAAAGAGGTCTATTTATGATGGTAATATATTTCTAAAAGTCAAATTTATCCTTGGATCTCTGTGGTGATATTCCTTTGGAATTCGATGCTTAAAAATGAATAAAAACCACATTAAAATATATCACAAATTATTATCAAATATAGAGTTGAGTAAGGGGTAGGGAGAGAGGGGGAGGGAGAAGGATAAAGAGAGGGAGGCACGAGGGAGGGAGGGTTTGAAGATTTAAATATGAAGTTGAACAATTAAGTAATGCATACTGAGCGGCTGATCTGTAAGTGATACAGTAAACACCTGCATAAAAGAACAAGTGGATTAAAAACACTTTTGGTCAACAAAGTACCATATACATAAGAACAATATATAAGATATATAAGAATAAAATCAGCCTGAACCAAAAACCGTGTGTTCTTTTATGCAGATTTTTACTGTATACAATGTCAAGTCGAAGAGCAGCCATTGTATATCCCATATAGATTGGACACAAATATTGTCTAGTACTTATGAAAGTTCAAAGTTAGTTTCATAATTTTATTTACCAAAATGTCAAGATAAAAGTAAATCTGGCCGAGAAAATTCAAGTTTAAACTTATGCAAATCAGAACAAAATCTGTATGAGATTTATAGAACTTGTCAAGGACGTGATTTTTTTTTGTAAAATGCTCATGAATCATTAATTAATTTTATGAATATATTTAATAAGCTCAAACCTGCCAGTGTTGTTGTGTTGTTCCTTTCATTATCAACAAACTTCCACTAGCTAATGGTATCTTTACATGAGGCATCAAAGAGAAGTCATCACCCTGCATAGTAAACAATAAGAAACATTACTATATTTAACAGGTTCACATTTAAATCTATACTTTCCCATTTAAATCTGTACTTATGCAGATTTTGTTGATGTGTGCTAAGCACACAGATCAACCAGTCAGCTCTAGAAGTTCACTTCAGAAATAATATACTCTGATTGGTTGATCTGTGTGTTTAGCACCCATCAACACAATTTGATTTGCATAAGTACAGATTTAAATGGGAACCTGTTCTTTATTATATTCCATTTATTATCACAGGCATAACTATCATCATTACTATCACCAACACTGTTACTATCTTGTTCATCATTGTTGCTATCACCATCATTGTTGCTATCACCATTACTATCACCAACACTGTTACTATCTTGTATATCATTGTTGCTATCACCATTACTATCACCAACACTGTTACTATCTTGTTCATCATTGTTGCTATCACCATCATTGTTGCTATCATCATTACTATCACCAACACTGTTACTATCTTGTTCATCATTGTTGCTATCACCATCATTGTTGCTATCACCATTACTATCACCAACACTGTTACTATCTTGTTCATCATTGTTGCTATCACCATCATTGTTGCTATCATCATTACTATCACCAACACTGTTACTATCTTGTTCATCATTGTTGCTATCACCATCATTGTTGCTATCATCATTACTATCACCAGCACTGTTACTATCTTGTATATCATTGTTGCTATCACCATCATTGTTGCTGTCATCATTACTATCACCAACACTGTTACTATCTTGTTCATCATTGTTGCTATCACCATCATTGTTGCTATCATCATTACTATCACCAACACTGTTACTATCTTGTTCATCATTGTTGCTATCACCTTCTCAAACTCATTAATAATTCATTATCTCAGGGACCAATTACAACTTTGTATTTCAGTCACGTGCATAGGTCTTGATACACCGATCAAACACTGATCAAGACACTGATCAAGACACTGATCAAGTCACTGATCAAGACACTGTATAAATTAGCTTAAAAGTAATTTCTCATTCATTCCAATTTACTCTTTTTTTTTCTTTATTCCACTGCTATCTCCTTTTTTACCTGTCATGCCTGTTTATTTACCTACCTACCTACCTAACTAATTGCCTAACATTTAATTTTTATTCTATATTTATTTTTTATTTTATTTTGGACGTCCTGTGACTCGAACCGGGAACCTCTGGCTTGCAATTCTAATGATTTATCAACTAAGCTAATAACGAATTCGTTGAAAGTTTTGGGTTGATGTTATATATTATTGATGTTTTGCTCAGAGGGTGATACTAATTATTTGATAAAAAGTTCAAAATGTTTTATTTAGTGAATTGTTTGAGAAGCCATATCAAAAACTCGTGCTTCGTGTTTGATCAGGGGCTCCAAACACCTCGAAACGGATAAAAGCACTTGGCCTGCGGCCTCGTGCTTTCATCCACTTCTCGGTGTTTGGATCCCCAGATCAAACACTCGCACTCGTTTTTGATCTATTACATCATTGTTGCTATCATCATTACTATCACCAACACTGTTACTATCTTGTTCATCATTGTTGCTATCACCATCATTGTTGCTATCATCATTACTATCACCAACACTGTTACTATCTTGTATATCATTGTTGCTATCACCATCATTGTTGCTATCATCATTACTATCACCAACACTGTTACTATCATTATCACCTTGACCATCATCATCACCACCACAACAATCACCATGTACCACCACCACCACCACCATTATCACTATCTTCATCATCATTATAATCTTCACTATCACTAATCATCATCATAATCATCATTAATAGATAAGTGAGAATAATATCTGCCAACCTCAGATGAGTTTTTTCGTAGCTCAAAGTTTCTTGTGTCGCCAAAAGATAATGATGCAATAACTGGTTGTGGTCCAAGGGATGGTTCATCATCAGCATGCCAATCCTAGAACGAACCAAAAAAATACACATAGATATAGGTGGATGTACAGTGACGTAGTTTGTTATGGTTTTACCAACCAACCATTGTTATTAGAAGAAAGAAAATTAAACAATCTATTGTAAAAATGGTTGGCAAATTAATTAGCATCACCACAATACCAACAATTGTAAACACTACGCTCACCTATAGGTGGACGTACTGTGACGTAGTTTGTTATGGTTTTGCCAACCAACCATTGTTATTAGAAGAAAGAAAATTAAACAATCTATTGTAAAAATGGTGGGCAAATTAGCATCACCACAATACCAACAATTGTAAACACTACGCCCACCTATAGGTGGATGTACTGTGACGTAGTTTGTTATGGTTTTGCCAACCAACCATTGTTATTAGAAGAAAGGAAATTAAACAATCTATTGTAAAAATGGTTGAAAAATTAGCATCACCACAGGGCTAAAAAAAATGGAATGCCAATGGCCGGGCCAAAGTTAAGGTTTGGCAGGCAAAAATAATTATGAACTGCCAAATTGATAATAAATTGCAGTCAAAATTTACTGGAAATCATATTTCATGGTTTGTGCATCAGGGAGTGGCAGGCCAAATTATTTTCTTAGTTCAAGCCTTGCACTACAATACCAACAATATATTGTAAACACTACGCTACAATAACAGGTTAGCTAGTGAGTGTAGTGTGTGTAGTGTGTGTAAGTAGTATCAGCCAATTACATAGGGTGGGTACATTCATGGTTACATTGGTAGTGGTTTGTTCACTTCCCCCAATGCAGGTTTGTGAGTGTAGTGTGAGTTAGTATCAGCCATCACTGAGGGTGGTCAAGGTTACAATTATACCTTAGTTAGTTATTTTCTGTCCCCCAATGCAGGTTTGTAAGTGTAGTGTGTGTTAGTATTAGACAGTCATTGAGGGTGAAGGTCAGGGTTACATTGGTAGTGGTTTGTTCGCTTCCCTCAATGCATGTTTAAGAGTGTAGTGTGTGTTAGTATTAGACAGTCATTGAGGGTGAAGGTCAGGGTTACATTGGTAGTGGTTTGTTCGCTTCCCTCAATGCATGTTTAAGAGTGTAGTGTGTGTTGGTATTAGACAGTCACTGAGGGTGGTCAAGGTCAGGGTTACATTGGTAGTGGTTTGTTCACGTCCCTCAATGCATGTATGAGTGTAGTGTGTGTTGGTATTAGACAGTCACTGAGGGTGGACGAGATCAGGGTTACATTGGTAGTGGTTTGTTCACGTCCCTCAATGCATGTTTATGAGTGTAGTGTGTGTTGGTATTAGACAGTCACTGAGGGTGGACGAGATCAGGGTTACATTGGTAGTGGTTTGTTCACGTCCCTCAATGCATGTTTATGAGTGTAGTGTGTGTTAGTATTAGACAGTCACATAGGGTGGACGAGATCAGGGTTACATTGGTAGTGGTTTGTTCACGTCCCTCAATGCATGTTTATGAGTTTAGTGTGTGTTAGTATTAGACAGTCACTGAGGGTGGTCGTGGTCATAAATATATCGGAGTAGCCCTTTAGTGTCCCACAATGCAAGTTTATGAGTGTAGAGCAATATAATGAAATTTGTACACCGTAAAAAATATTGACTTAACTTTACTGACGTTTCAAGCTTTAGCCCTTCGTCGGAGTGCGTTTTTACTCCGAATTTCATTATATTACCTATCACTTATATCAAACACCGACGCAGCCTATACTAGTTTACTCGCTAGTTTCCATTTATGAGTGTAGTGTGTGTTAGTATGAGCCTATCACATATAGGGTGGTCAAGGTCATGGTTGCATTGGTAGTGGCTCATTCACGCCCCTAAATGCAAGTTTGTAAATGTAAAGTGTGTGTTAGTTTGATGCATTCATGGAGGTTTGTCATGGCTAGGGTTTGTGACAGCCACAACGGTTCTATTAGGTCTCCAGAAGCAGGCAAATTTGTAAACTTTTGCAGTGTGGTAGTGTGGAGTCAATAACTGAGGGTGGTCACAGCCAGGGTTTGTTACATCCTCAGTAGTTCTTTTCTCGCTACAATATGTAGTCAGCATTTGTTACATCCTCATTAAATCATTTATATTCCTCCAATACAGGTTAGTTAGCATGAGGTGTGCTACTATAAGCAAGTCACTGAAGTTTGACAAGGCCATAGTATTACATGGCCTGTTCATATTTTTGATGCAAATAAGTGAATTTTATTACTTACCACACTGTCCTTATCATTCCTGTAAAGGTTGGCCAACATTGTATTGAATGTCAGTCCAGTCTGGTTGAATATCTTTTCTTTGAGAATATTAAGCAGAGGAGACCACTAAATAAATCAAAATAAAAAAGGGTGAAAAACAACAATTATATTTATATTAAGGAACTAATGGGTGTTAGGAATAAAATAAAGAGAAAAAATTCAATCTGGTTTACAACTCCAGTTAGAAAAAAAATAACTCCCAAATAATTAATGAGAAATTTACAAGAGTAATCATGACCATGACGAGTATTGTATATCTCATGTTGTATATCATCATTTGCATAAGTTTTAACCAGAAATTTCTTGTTGAGATTTACTTTAATCTTAAAAAAGAAAAAAAATAAGAACTCACCTAGATGTTTTTAAAGTAATTTACAACATCAGCGTCCATGTTATATCGGCTATAAAATCACATGCCTTAATGAATCTTGTGATTGTATATGCCGATAGAACATGGCCGCTCATGCATTACAAACAAATATTGAAAGCTTGTTATTGTAACGAACATGATCTTCATGATTATCAGTATTATTAGACACATTGAACAATATGGACAAACAACTCAAGGATCTTAGAATCAATCAATTTAATAAAAACAATATAAAAATTATATTTCATCAAGTAAATAATATTTTATAAACATCTTTTCATTCGATCATCTCATTTTCAATCTTTCTCAATGTAATAATTTATTTTCATCATGCCATTTTTATTGTAAATTGTTGCTGAAAAGCCTTTTTAGGATCATTCATTAAAGTATGTAATACAGGTTCCCATTAAAATCTGTACTTTCCCATTTAAATCTGTACTTATGCAAATTTTGTTGATGTGTGCTAAACACACAGATCAACCAATCAGAGAAGTTCACTTCAGAAATAATATACTCTGATTGGTTGATCTGTGTGCTTAGCACACATCAACACAATTTGCATAAGTACATATTTAAATGGGAAAGTACAGATTAAAATGGGAACCTGTTGTATGTATTAGCAAAGACTGTCTACCTGATAAGGCTGCAGTGTTAATCCTGAGTAAGAATATGGGAAATCACCAAACCAAGCAGTTAGTCTTGGCTGGTCATGATATTCACCTTTGAAGAAAAATACTTATTAATATTTAATCAATAAAGCCGCACATCAGTTATCAACTAGAGGCATAAGCATAAGCCATATATGCAGACTCAGTAAAGTATTTCTCGACTAGGTACAAGGCTTGAAATAGAAAAACAAACTGGTCCCAACTTCCAGATAAAGAAACATTCAAAGACGATTTCCTGTAGACTTTGACTGCATTGTTATTGGGCCATTCCATTTAATATCTGCACCCCCCCCCCCCCCCCCCCGGCCCCCCCCTATCGAGGAACGAAAAATTGTATACCCCTGAGGATTATAATTATGGTTGGACCCCTGAATATTTTAATGAGTTATACTCTGAGGATTTTTGGTGTATTTATTTTACCCCCAAAGAAAATACAGCTTTTTACACTGGTACCCCTGAGGATTTTTGGAGTATTTATTTGACCCCCAAAGAAAATACCGCTTTTTACAATGTACCCCTGAGGATTTTTTCCCCAAAATTATTGTACACCCCAGAAGATTTTTGCCCAAAATTATAGTACACCCCTAAAGATTTTTCGCTTCCTCGATAGGGGGGGTTCGGATATTAAATGGAATAGCCCATTACAAATCCATTTGGCAGTTCATAATGATTTTTGCCTGCCAAATCTTAACTTTTGCCTGGTATTTGGCCATTGACAGGCAGTTATTTCAAGCCCTGAGGTGTGAGAAAAGACAAGTGTGGCTATTATTATATATAGGTACTCGATTGTTTGGCAAATCGATATCGATTTTTATCGATTGACTACTCCGGGCATATATGCTGTTGATAGATCAATACATTGGGATCATAGATGCCACTGAGAAGAATGTAGTTATAAAGTTTAATTGTTCAAATTTAAATAATCAAACTGCTATATCTATGGCTACCTTTGATTCTAATTTTCTTCAATTCCCATGGAATCTCGCTCTCCAATTGCTGAAACATCCACTGTTTCTCGTCTTTATTCAAGAATTCTGGAATAAACTCAACAAATGATCCCGTACTTAATTCATGTACTCCTGGCTTTGTAATAACTAGTTCAGGAGAAGAATGTTTAACTGTATTGACAACGTTTTCTTGGAATACAAATTTATGTTCCTTGGGCTGTTTGGATTCGCTGCCTTTTTGTTGTGATGTCGTCGTTGCTTGGGATGTTGTTTGGGTCTCTTTTTTTCTTGGTTGCGAAGCCCACGTCCCTTGAATACGGTTTCTACGTCTTTTATCCATCAAAAAGTATTAAAAAACTAAAAAACTATTACATTTTTGCTTTTCAAGAAGAAAATTCACTTCGTCCGCCATTTTGTTTTTGAAGCGCTGTAGTGGTTTATGGGTGAAATGTTATAACCGCTGGCAAAATGTTTGCAGGCGTTTTCAAAATTATTTTCTAGATCTGCGTAAAGAGATTCGGCATTTAACTTCTTTGGCAAATTAATATTATGAACAGAACTTAATAACTCATTAGTTTTATTCTTCGTCTTTTTTAAAGATTTAACATTTGATTTGTTTGAAAACCCAGGAGATCAAATGCTAAAAAGTTATCCATATCATTTTTTATTATATAGCAAAGATATAACGCACGATCTCATTGGTCAATAAGCGGGCCGTACTTTTTCCGTACGGACCGGAAAAGCGAGAGCAGCTTACTTATTATAATTTTTTCCCCTATAATAATATATATAAAAAAATTACTCGATTCTGATTGGCTGATGAACAGTGCATTTTAGAGGTAATTCAGTGCAAAAACAAGGTAATACAGTGCAAATTACATTCCGTACAGTGCAAATTACAAAAAAATAAATCGATTATGATAGGCTTTATTCCTAAATCATTTTAGTCACTAATGCTTGACAGTAATTTAAAAAACACTTTAAGTGGCAATTCTTTCAAAAATCGTCGAAAATTTGTAAGAAAAATACAAAAAACTGACCAAGTTTTGAGTGGAAAGTTTTGAATTTTCCGCTTGAGCTCGAGCGCGCGCTTGCTTACAAAATCAACACGTAATTTTTGGCGCGCGCTACTAGCCGAAAACTGCATGACCAAAAAAATTGAAAAAGAGCTTGAGTTTTTTTCATGTATATTATTAATAAGTAATCATATGGTTTCTCGTTCAATTTGGGATAATTCGCACTCGTGTGTTTTTCAAAGAGCCAAATTGCAATTTGTACTCTTTGAAAAACACACTCGTGTGAATTAATCCCAAATTGAACTCGAAACCATATGATTACCTATACAAATTGCTATATAATAAATATCTTATTAACCTCGCTTGCTCGGGCCGTACTGGAAGTTATGGAACCTCGTTTTTTCCCCAGTGGAAAAAAACTCGGTCCATAACTTCCCGTACGGCCCTCGCGCTCGGTTAATAAGATATTATTATCAATAACAAGATGCTAAACATTCATCCAGCCTGCGTGCAGCCCGTTTGTTTACCCGTAATAACGGTACGGGTAAACAAACGGGCCGCACACAGGCTAACATTCATCTAGAAATCAAGGAAAATATGTCAAATAACATATATACTGGCCAGTGTGTAGCAAATTGTATTGAAGCAAAAGGAACAATTCTTCTTACTGTAAAATCGAATCAATTTCCTTGAATTGAAAAGAGGAGAGGAGAGGTTTGAATTCGCTTTATTAACATGACCTTTACAATTATTACAGGTATTGCTAAAGCATATAACATGGTCAAATATCACAAATTGATATGCAAGGATTACAAAAAGTGATTAATATATATACACATACTTGCAGTAAGGTTGTCATACAAAATAGAACATTTGTCACAAAGAAAATAGAACATTTGTGATTTAGTGCGAAAGGAATTAATTAAAAGACAAAAGAGAGAGTTCAGCTTGAGTGATCTTCTTTTGTCTCTTAATCAATTCCTATCCTATACTAAATCACAAATGTTCTATTTTCTAAATAACAAATGTATATTTTTGTATGACAACTTTACTGCAAGTAGGTGTATATGAAGAATATTTTGATAAAAAGGGTGTTCCCGTACACTTAAACTATGTGCGTGGTCTAAGTCATTTAATCTGTACAATTTTATTGTTAAAACACGCCAAATAACACAGCAACATATATTGTTTTAGCTAGCATGAAATGATTGTGCTGGCATTTTAAACGCAAAGGGGTCTTACAATCTAATACCCTTTTTATCAAACTATTCTTCAATTGTCATTGAGATGGACAGGCGCGGCCTACCAGTATCCTCTTGCTAGGGTTGTAATTTCGTCCTATAGTTTCCAGCGGTATTTTTGCATTATATTCTAACGTATAGTACCATGGCCAATATATCGATCAGTCAGTCAGTTTGAATAGAGCTCATCTTTCTTAATTTACAGGAACACTAACGTAGTCTCTGTTCTCGTGAGGGGTGCAGTTCACATTCAGTGGAGACCATGCAGCAAGACAAAGTCAAGTCCCAAACTCGTCAATACTAAGGTTGGTAACTTTATTCAAGACTTGCTTTTGTTAAAACAGTTTTATTCAAGCGCGCACAGAAAACATTATCATTGAGATGGACAGGCACGTTTGAAAATAACCAAGAAATTTTGCCTTAAGAAGTCATCTATTTCCTAGTTCATATATATTCAAGGCATGGCAACACCTCATTTTTCATATACACCGTTTCTTAAAAATAATGAGAATTTAATATATATATATATATATGCCTTTTGTTACCCTATTGTTTCACTCTCTCAAACAATAGGGTAACAAAAGGCATATATATATATATATATATATGAAATTCTCATAATTGTTAAGAAACGGTGTATATATATATACACCAAAACACCAAAATTCTGCTCCCTGACATACATATATGTCTTTTGTACAGGCACGAGAATACAAAGGATATATACACCTAATTCAAAAAAGGTTGACGGGGCGAACGGCGATTGGCGATTGGTGATTGGCGATGGTTAATATGAATTCCTTCTTATTCCTTTCTAAATTACCCAAACAATGCCTCAACCGTTCAGCGAAACCTTCGAGACATCCATCTAAGGTCATCGCTTAACGATGTTTGGATAATTTAGAATAGAATAAGAAGAAATTCGTATTATCCACAGTCTCGCAATCGCCAATCACCATTCGCCAATCGCCGTTCGCCCCGTCAACCTTTTTTGAATTAGGTGTATATATCCAACATGTATATCAGGGAGCAGAATTTTTGTGTTTTGGTGTATATATATACAGCGTATATATATATACAGCGATTTGCAAAAACTTTGACCATTTTGCCATGTATACAAATTTATTATATACATACTGAGAAATACTCACTGAAAATATATTCAGTAAATTTTCGTTCATTCACTGGTCTCAGCCAATCAGAGAGACGAGCGACGTTTTTTCACCGTGAAAAAAAGGCGTTCGCGGATCTGATTGGACGAACGATGTTTTTTCACTGCACTTGAATGGTTTCCATCCCTGCGCGGGTGGACTTGGTAGCTTTGTCATTGAGCGAAATAGTCTTGTCAGTGTCAGTTGTTGTTGTTATTTTACTAAAATAGGTCGTTATTTTACTGTAAGAAGTAGTCGAAAGCATAAGAATGGAAGAAAATAGATTTGTTACTCCCAGTGACACTGTAGAGGATTATGTAGAAAGTCTACAAAACAAGAATACTAAGGGAAAAACTGAGCGAGATGTAAGGCTTTTAAAACGCTATACAAACTATGCAAAAAGAGCAAGGGACTGGGAACGAGCAACACGAAACACCATGAACAATAAAATATTTCAATAACATTTTTCCCTTACAAGAAAGAACATGTCGAAATTAGTAATTTTGTAGAGTTCTGTTGTCATAAATTGAATCACTCCAGAGTTATGAGCATTTAAAATGTACCAAAAACGCGAAAGCGAGGCTCTAAAGGCCCAAACGCAAAGTTTAAGCCAAATCTTTGTAAATTCAAAAAGCTGTAACTTTTGATCAGTTTATGTTAATACATTGAAATTTTGGAATATCACTAATTTCAATGTGCTTTTTCTAATAAAAGCAATGGTGTCTTCTAATACTGATTAAGTAAGGAATTGCCTTTTTGCATAGGGTCTATCTAACATCACAAAATGAGGAAAGAGAAGTTAACGAAATAGAGCCACAAGAGCTAGATAGATATCTAGCTGAATTCATTCGTTCGGTTAGACGAAAAGATGGAGAGGACTATGAACCAACAAGTCTACGAAGTCTAATTGGAAGCTTTGAAAGACACTTGAAGAAGAAGAACTATCCCGCCAGTATAATTAATGACTGGGAGTTTGAGCTCACTCGAAAATGTCTCACATCCAAGCAAAAAGATGTAAAAAGAGCTGGAAAAAAGAACAAAGACAAGGCAGCAGCACCACTGAATGACACTGAAGTGAATATTCTATACGAGAAGAATCTTCTGGGCGTTTCATCGCCAGAAGCAATTTTGAATACACTGTGGTTGAACAACACCGTTCACTTCGGGTTACGTGGCTGCCAAGACCATCGGCAAATGTGCTGGGGAGATGCCAAACTTACCAATGACTCAGAAGGAAGAGAATACTTACAATTCAATGAAAGGCAAACGAAAACAAGAACTGGAGCAGACCCTTCTAATAAGCGTAAGTTCTCACAAAATTGTTCTCAACAGGAACAGAACGTGATCCTGTGAATGTGTACAAAATTTACCGTGAAAAGCGACCTCAAAACATGTTAGATGCCGACTCACCGTTTTATTTGGGGATAAATCACACAAAGAATGAATATACGTGTGATAGACAGTGGTTCAAGTCTGCCCAATGGGTGTAAACAAACTAAATACGCTTATGAAAACGATGGCGACAAAGGGCAATCTCTCAAATGAGCGGCTAACAAATCACAGCGCTCGTAAAGGAATGATTCAGAAACTCAGTGACAATGACATTCCTCCAACACACATCATGCAGTTAAGTGGTCACAAAAACTTACAAAGTATAGTGAACTATAGTTCCGTTAACATAGAACAGCAACGTAAAATGTCTGAAATTCTGAGCTGCACCGAGTCAAAGACGGTTCAACAACAAACCACAGTCGACCATGGTGCGTCTTGTTCATCATCTATACCGCAGCCAACGACGTTGAAGTTATTTGAAGGAGCAAGTATAAGCGGCGGGTATTTCAATATTTCAGTTAACACTCTGAATACTTCTCCTGTTGTTCCTTCGCAAAGCGAAACCTCAATTGTTGAAAAGAGAAAATGGAAGCGAATTAGAAGTGTACTAGATTCGGATTCTGAATAACCTAAGTTAAACATTTTTGCTTTTTTTTTCACAAAAATGCAGCATAAGTTGTCTCACATTTTCATTCTATTTGTGTTTAAGGCAAGAATTTCTGTATTGGTCTTTTCTGCATATCACTGATATGATTTTGCAGTTTTACAGTACATATTTTAATAAGCTTAATGATCATTATACTTGTTTTCAATGATCTTTGTACCAATTGTAATAAAATATTCTTCATCGCATTTACGTATATTTTGCAGTTTGAGAATCAAATAAAAGATTATGGAATATTATCAAATTTCTCAGTATGTATATAATAAACAGAATACTTCATGGAAAGTGCTTTGTACAGTTTTTATTCACTCGTAGTTTCGTATCAAAAAACTCACTCGCTCGAAGACTCGCTCGTTCGTTTTTTTGATACTGCACAACTCGTGAATAAAAACCGTACGCGCGCACTTTCCATGAAGTATTCTCTATATAGCAAAACAGTATAAGAAATTATGGGATATGATCCCTGATATTTTTTTCAGATAGCCCAAGTCATAGGCAACTTGAAAAAAATATCAGTTATCATATCCCATAATTTCTTATATTATTTTGATATATATTTTTATTACATAACATATAGTGGTATACCGAGTGATATCAACTAGATAAAAAGCCTATCCTAGTCATGAAGATATCATTGATATCGCACATGTGTGATATCACTCTCAACCAATCAACTTTCAAAAAAAAAAAAAAATTTTCTTCAATCTGTTATATAATAAACAGAACATTACATGTGCGCTTGGAGATATGAATTTTATCTTCTCGTGTTGAAAAGATATCCCACTCATTCGCTGCGCTCACTCGTGGGATATCTTATCAACACTCGAAGATAAAATTCATATCTCCGTGCGCCCATGTAATATCCTCTATATATATGTACAAATGAGTCAAAGTTTTTGCAAATCGCTGTATATATATATATATATATATATATATATATATATATATATATATATATATATATATATATATATATATATATATAATTATTATATATTTGAGATACTACGCGCGGTGTGATTGGTCGAGCGCTGTGCTTTATAGGTGAACGGAGCACAGTTGTGACGACATCATGACGAATCTCTGTCACGCACCGAACTCGATTTCCGTTTCAAGATTTGGCAAAATTAGAAAACAAAACACTAAAATGAGATGTTTTTAATCAGGAAATACTGAGAATCAGCCTATTGTTAATCTATTGTTTATATTTAGAAAGCAAAGTGAAGTTTGAAAAGGAAAGAACGTACAATACAACCAAAAAGTCTTAAAAAAATCACAAAATAGGACTCAAATTTAAAATGACACCAAATTTGAGGAGTTCAAAATTTCTACAAAATGCATAGCTTTTCAAACGATCCATAAATATTACATTCTCTAACCAAAACAACTTTGAGCATGTTTTTGCTGAAAATAAGATTACTTTTCAGCAAACTGTTCGCTGGGACGATTGTTGGCGAAAATTTGTCAAAAGGACTGCAAAACGGCATAAATTTAAAACACACATGCTCCATGAGAACAAATTGGCATTTATTACAATTTTTTACTTACAGAAAAGTAATTTCCATTCATCGTTTATCCATACAATCTTGTTTTTATCAGCCTTTTGCAGTCCCTTTTGCATCGATTGAATTTCATTCGCACGACTGTAGCGTGGCGTGACAGTGTTATAGGAAACCGAAATAGGAAACCAAGACGGCAACCAATCAGCGCTCGAGAACTCACACGAATGTTAGTAGGGAGAATTTTGAAAAAGAATCAGTAACTTTAGCGATAAAAAGCGTGAAATTAAAGTGATTTAAGCTTAAAAGAAATGAGCAAATATATAATAAAACATATATATACAGCCGATCTCGAAAAGGTTGTCCACCTGAAAAGACATATATACTAAAAGAAATATCACGTGACTCACTATATCTTCACTTTCCGCGCGTGTCAGGTTCTTCTAGCGAGGGAAGATACTGCTTGTTTGAATTCACCGCCATATTACTTCCAAACGCACCTAGCTTTCTACACGCGCGGAAAGTGAAGATATATAATGAGTCACGTGATATTTCTTTTAGTATATATGTCTTTTCAGGTGGACAACCTTTTCGAGATCGGCTGTATATAATAGATATAGAAACGGACATTTATTCTAAGCCTACCGATAGCCATCTTTACCTTCCACTATCTAGTGCTCACTCATTTAATTGTAAGAAATCTATACCTTATAGTGTAGGCCTTAGAATTAAGCGAAATTGTTCAAATGATGTGTTTTTAGAAAAAAGGAGTAATGAATATAAAACATATCTTATTGAACAAGGGTATAATGAAAAGCTAGTTAAGGTAGTACCGGATACTTGGATTTCTTCAATGAATTTTTTTATAAATCCTGTCAATTATAGATCATTGTTAGGCAAGTCAAAAAACGCGAAAAAAAATTGGGGTCACCGTATTGGTTATAGAGTTATAAGATATAGTAAAAGTAGGTTTTTGCAATAATTTGCGGTGATTTGCTCAAAAGTACCTATTCAAAGCAGTCAAGAGAATGCGAACGTATTCTGCTAGGACAAGCATAATATTATATCAAGCGATAGATCTAAGGGTTATCATTTCCTGTCATAAAAATCATTGAATCATTTCCAAATATGGGTATAAGTGAGCCATAGAAGCACAATTATACGCCAATTACGCACACTACATGTGTATAGAGTTGTACCATTTGTAAAATTTCAGAAAATCCAATCAATGAATATTCTATTTTTTATTCTAAATCGTAAGAGTAGTAAATGCAGTCTTGAATGAAAAGAAAAAAAATGGGGGTCCCCGTACTAATAGGCGAGTTATAAGCGACCGAATCCATTTTTTTTGTTAAATAAACACGGCAACGGTCCGCGCGGGACTGGGTTCTAGTACTTTAAACATCTGCTTGAAACTTGTCAAATTATCCTTGTCATCTCCAGAAACCTTAAAACCTATTTTGTATTAGTTTTACGACTAAAGACGTCAAAATCATATTTTATCTATTCATTTTTACAAAGTTGTAAATTTGTTGTTTTGAGACAAAACAGCGACCTTGTCAGGTAGTGAAAATCTGAGCATGTTTCGAAAAATGTCCCATTTTACCTCCAAAGTTGCATGAAATGACATAATACTTTCTTAAGTTATAGTTAAGGATTCAAATTAAAATATTATTTAGATAAATTTTCAAAAAAAAGCAAATAAATGATGGAAAACGAGATGCGCGAAATGGATGCGCAGTAGCAAGTATCCGGTACTACCTTAATACTCAATTTGGAAAAGCGCTTTCATCAAATAGAAATGACCTCTTAAAGGTTAAAAATAAAAAATCTAAGAAAAATAATATTATTCCATTGGTTAGAGATTTTAATAATGTTTTACCAAATATTACTCAAATTCTAAAAAATAACTATTATCTTTTAGAATCTTCAGATGAGCTTAAAAATATTTTTAAGGATAAAAGACTCATAACAGCATATAAAAGACCGAAGAATTTAAAAGAAATTTTAGCTCCTTCGAAATTAAAACATAATGTTAATTTTTCCAATTTTTCCAAGTGTAACAGTAAATGTGATCTTTGTACAAACTATTTACATTCATGTAAGAAATTCACTAGTTTTGCTACGAATAGATTTTTTTTTATTAACCAAACACTAAATTGTAGATCTAAAAATGTAATTTATTTAGTTTCATGTCGAAAATGTCGTCTCCAATACATTGGATCGACTAAAAATGAATTTAAGGTTAGATTTCGGAACCATAAATCCGCAATGCTAACTAATAAAGTTAATTGCGAGGTAGCAATTCATTTTAATAGTTCACCACATAAAATTTCTGATTTTCGATTTTTAGTTATAGAGTCGTTAACTAATTTAGATAATATAGAACGCAATCTGCTTAACAGAGAAGCTTATTGGTGTACTCAATTATTTACGTATCAACCTTTTGGCCTTAAGGTGGCTGACTACTATACAAAAACTAGAAAACTGCGCATGACTTCGCGCACATACGACATCGAGTCACGGTAGAGATACAGGGAATCCAAACATTCATTTTTGTGCCGTATATTTTAAAGCGTTAAGCAATTTAACAGCCATTATCATGATTTAGATATGCTGTCATTTGAAAGGGATCTGTTTCACCTTGATATGTGAATTTATAAAAGTAAAAGGAACTTCAAAGGTGGCCGAACTAGCGATTATTTTAATTACAAAACTCATATTTCACGAAAAACGGCAAAATAGGACTCAAAACTTATCCAAATAACAATTGCACAACATTAATGAAATAAAACGAAAACATAAGCATTATATAAAAGGCATTTTCTGTCGAAAAGACAATTTTTTAGCACGTTTTTGTTGGAAAAAATAATGGATATGAAAGTTGAAATATGTCAAAAAGACGATGGAAAATTAGTTAAAACAAAACAATGAACACATGAAATGATACATAGCGACATTTATTATAGCTTCTACTTACAGAAAAGTGAATTGCCTTTGAGAAATAATCCATAAACCAGTTTTAAGGGACGTTTTTGAAAAAGAAATACTTCGAGTAGATGACAAACTTTCCCTCAACATCGCACGAGTGTTGCGTGACAAGATGGCGTAAGTTCAAAAGGAACAGCTCATTGGATTGGGTAAAATGTATCCAATCAGAAATAACGTTGTAATTCTCGTTTCCAGGACTGGCAGAATAGTCAAAATGGTGGGAAAAGCTGATTTTAGGCTCGTTTTTCTCTTAAAACTCAAAAATTCGCCCGGGACCCTATGATTTGTTTTTGATATTCAGGAAGAACAGGTAAAAATCGTTGTTTTGACAAATTAAACTTTAAGAAAGTTGTCATTTCTACAACTATAAAAAAAAATACTGTGTCTGCTAATACAAATGCTCGTTTACGCTCGATTTCGGACTTTATGAGCATACATATTACATATTTGTTCACCTTAGTCGGACATATTTCCTATTAATTATTTAACAGATCTCGAGAACAATCCTCACATAAGATTTTCTGAAGAAAATACGTCCACAGCTTTTTTAGTTTTTATGTTGTGGATTATTTGGTTCCAAGCGCAGTTTTTGCTATTTTTCGTTCGAAAACTTGCAGAGTGGGCACTATTCGAGGTCCAATATCTCAGAAACGAGCTCGGGACACCCCATTTTTCTCTTTTTCATCTGAATCACCATTAAATTTCCTATGAAATACCTTTCTAATAATAAATTCTGATTTGTTTTTCGTATAGTAGTCAGCCACCTTAATAAAAGATTAGAATATAATTACTGGGATACCTGTGGTATCACAGTCTTAAAATGCCTTTGTTTTTGTTTTTTCTCCTGCTCGACAAAATGAACAAATTGCGCAATATTACCCAGAGGGTAATTGCGGCCTCACAATAGCCTCGACACCATGACATGTTGTCCCATTGATTTCGTCGATACCATGACAACCCTGTCCAATCATATATCAGGTCTGTGTCTTGTTTTTATTTGTGATGTGATTGACGGTGATTGGCGTTGTCACTATTTTGACAGAAAATAACACGTGAAGTCGAGTCATTGTGATTGTTCGATCGAATATCGACTCGTGTTTACTCGTTTAACTCTGATCCCGCAGAAACTAATGGCTATATTAGACTGATGATCGCCAAGACATTCATTATTATTAGTTGCTGTACTACAGGGTTGACACCCGAAATATAGCTTGCTATTTTCCTCTTTATGAAGACGAGGATATCTTGGCCGGAAGGATCCACCGTTAGCAAAGTCGTCATTTCTAGCACAAAACAGAAGCCGATGTGCCAGCAGAATTGCATTCGCTACGGCATATTATCTAGCACTTCCAAACAGAAATCTTGGGTTTATATTGATTAATGTGCTATTTTTGTTCTTCACAATGTCGGAGAACGTGAATTCCTTCACGAAACCTACAAAGCGAACATTGTCAACACGAGGGCAACACGCCAATCGATATAAACATTCAATTCGGCCTGTCTGAAAACCACTCTCAACAGCCCAAATCGCCTCAAAAATTACACATATTGCTTTAGTAACTATCTATCTTTCTTGTTCTGACGTTCAATTCTCAAGAACAACTTCATAAAAGTCCCTCTGAGACAGTTTTAGAACTCTATATCGCATACTCAAATCTAGTAAGCCTTTGGGCTCTTGGGGGGAGGGAACGGGGTGAAATGTCAACATTTTGTAACACAGGCATCCCGTTACATAGAAACATCGAGCAGATTCAAACAAGCCCAAAAATCACACACATTTTTTCTTTTTGTGAACTGGGAAAATAGGATTTTATGCACTGGTCATCAATCAAATAAAACACACATGGCAATAATATTTTAGCAAAACACAATTTAAGAGTGACTGTCAGTAAGAACCAGACAAATTCGAAATATCGTGGCAAAAGTCGATTCATCGATTTTGTTCATATTTTGTAGTTCGATACCCTATCATGTTATAAGAACTCCTGTGAACTTAAAAAATTTGTTTTCGTTCATGGGAGAAATTTGAATTATTATGCGAGAAGGCAAATATGCTAATTCGACGACTCTGAAATAGAGACCACTCGGCGATCTCGTGCATTAAATACAAACAATATTTAACCTTTATAACCTAATAATCTTTAAATATGGTATCTCTATATGCCTCATAGCGTATTTCAGACTTGTAGCTTTAACGATGAATTTTTGGCAGAATTTTGTTCAGGACACAGTTTTCATGAGCTAAAAAATACCCTCAAAATAGCCGCGAATTAAACTATGTTCGATATAACGGAATAGTTTGATATTCACTGTGTGTGAAGTTAAGATAATTTCTTAAAACACTGCCTAAAAAAATTGCTAGGTTTTTATGTTTTGAAGTTGTTACAGTCGATCTAAGTTGGCTAAATTGGCTGTTTTTTTACGATCATTTTTGCATAATTAGCAACGATAATGAGCGTCAAAACAATAATACTATTTGCAACAATCTTGTATAAACCGTATTTAACATCATCAATGAGTCAATTTGTATTCCTTATTGTAGTTAGAGCAATATTTATTCCAACTCGATATAAATCATGCTTGATTTTCGGGGTTTTGATCGTTACCAAGGAAGCATTGCGTGACAACTGGTAAGATAATTATCATTCTCACGTGTACAAAGTGCTTGGCAGTATTCTAGCTAATACGTCTAATACCGGTAATGTAATATTTTGCTTTCGTATTTTAGACATTTGCTATAGCTGCCATGATTATAAAGTGCTCACATCCAGAAAGCATTCATGTATGTATAAAAGCAGCTCTAATAATTAGAAAATTGTGATCATAAATCAAAAGAACAGTAAATTTCATAAGTCCCTAAGTGTTGTGTTTTCCGCCGTTGATGTCAAACTTAATATTATTTTTGTTGAAATTTGTACAATATTCAAGAGATTGAGTGGTATCTCTTTTAAACAGTCACCCTAGGAACTTTTCAAAGTGGCCGCTTAATAGATGTTGGCCGATGAATAAAGGTCCGGCATAAATCTACATATAAAGAGGTGGAAATGTCAGGGTGCGTTACTTATCGGTTATTTTAATAAATCTGTGTCTTTTAAATAAAAGAAAATACATTAATTTTGAGCATTGCCGTTTAGACTTTCTCAAAGTCCGGGTTTTTTTCGTATTGGTATCTCTCGTTTATCTACACGCGACTCGTCAAAATAAAGAGTATCCCTACTGAGAGTATAGTCGACTTGTAGCAAGTATTATTGCAATTAGCAATTAGAAACACTGAAACAAAATATTTAATGACCGCTTAGTGCAAGTTTAGAACAATAAAATATAAACTTTTAAAAAATAAAGGGATTTTTTGAAAATAAACGTTTAATAGAGGTTGACTCTTATAAGAGGAACCAAATACAGTTATTTAGTGAGGAAAAACAATGGGACTTTTTATTGTGTCCGCCTAATAGAGGGTGACGCTTAATAGAGGTACCACTGTTACAGAAATGACTTCAAAGGCGGGTCACGGCAGAAAAAGCAACACTTACCCTACTCCCGTGTGTCAAACAAAAACGATCATTTTTATTTTGTCGGAAAGGTTATAGTTGCCTTGTTTGCGTAACGGTGATAGCAAAGGAACTATGTTTAATTCGTTTCTATTGACACCACACTGTCCATTGGATAGAGACTTAAATGAACAACAAGTTTCCATGTTGTCCTTGTTGTTTTTCAGTCTAGCTTAGGCTCTGGACATGATTTATTAATTATGGCTATCAATCAAATTCAATACTGGGCACTATTTAATAATACATTAGAAGTACTGTATTATTTGTTTATATAAGCATCGCATTATGTGACAAGTTGCTAAAATAAACTCGAACCTGTGTTTCGTTTCTTACAAAAGATATAAAATAAAACATTTATACTGGAGTTTTTTATCAGACAAAAGGTTGGTTATTATCTTGTAAATTTCATTTTGTAGACTTTATAGATGGGATAATAGACAATCTGCTCTCAAAGAAGAACTACCGGTATATCTATTTTCTAACCAAAAAAACACTACTACTAGCGGTTCTTATCAGAAGTGAAGTGCTGCGATGTGTATTTGTATGCACTTAAAGTAAGCTATTGTCGACATTCATGCGCTTCAAAGCATTTTCGTATTGTTAAGCTGTGAAACAATAGAAATACGCTTCAAAACTCATTACTTTTGACGGTGCCTAAACTTTTGTATTCTTTGTAGAGTTTCAGGTTGTAGCTTATGGTTCAATGAAAAGTTGTTATTATTGAAGTTGTTTTTGTTAAAGTTTATTTTCCAATCTAGTTTGTTTTTGAAAATGAGTTTCTTCGATGATTCTTTTCTTAAAGTAGGATTTTTGTGCATCTAAACTATTTTGCGATTGAGTTTCGGTTTGTTCAGATGTTTTTTTCTTGAAGTATGCTTTTTGTGCATCTAATCTTTTTTGCCTTTCAATTGCAGTTTGTGTTAATTTGCTATTTTTTTGATATGTTCTCATCTTTTCTAGCCTGGTTTCTCTATGATGTGGCGTTTCTTCTGGGAGTTTTCTTTTTTTTGTTTTTTCCTCTTTACATTCAGAAAATTCAACAACTTTTCTCGTACACAAATTTTTATTGTTAGTCGACATTAGTTGGTGAGTTTGTGATTTACTAGTGTTACTAACAAATTGAACAGGCATAATTTCAAAGAATTCACTACTTATTCAATGGAAAGTGAACGTAAATATTGTTCTAATGTGGTTAGATCACAGCATTTCATAACAACAGCAGTGCCATTATCATCACTAAGCATACCATAATCGTTACGTGCATGAGAATCAAAAACATAAATAACATTGTCAGTATGTTTAATCAATGCCATCGTATAACCATCTAGTATCATAAATGCATAATTATCATTCGAGAAAGTATTCATCAAGGCAGAATGTAAATCAAGATCGTTTGCCTCGTCGGGCGATTGATTTGGATCGTTTGCCTCGTTGGGCGATTGATTGTGTGTCATCGTAAACCAAAGGACTCGATCTTGCAGATAATTCAGAGAAATCGTCTCTTCATCAGGTACAGAGCGTTCTTCGAAAGCTTTTAAAAACATGGAATCTCCTTCGGCTAAAAGACGATCCACCGTCTGTGTTGTCCATTTCGAAATATTACCACAATTTGCACATAACAGAGCTGAAAGAGTCATAAAAGCACATTGTCTTCCTCTTGAAATGTTGCTAAAACGACCATCACCTTGATGAATACTTCCTCGAGTAAATAAAGTCGCATTTAACATAAAGTAATTATCATACATACCTTCGCCAAGAGACCATGTGGTTTACGGCGCATTAATCATTTGATAGTAACCGCTGATTACGATTACGGCAGGCGCAAAAATTGTCAATCGCTACCTAGCCCACGAAATCGACTTTCGACTTCGGTATTGATCGTGTTACACAGGGATCCCAATGGAAAATCTGCGAGATTAGTGTCGCTGCTCACTTCGTTCGCAGCAACTATTCTATTCTACTATTATATAATTTTTCTATATTGAAGGAATTGTGTTGTGAGTCTCATTATATAATAATTTTTATGACTTCTATCAGATTCATTTTAGTATTTCAAAGGGCAGTATCTAAAAGTCTTGCCATATCTATTTTTAGTAACACTCGCACGCGGATATAGTTGGCTTTGTATAAACAAAACGTATAAACAAAACGATCAAAACCCCGAAAATACATGATTTATATCGAGTTGGAATAAATATTGCTCTAACTACAATAAGGAATACAAATTGACTCATTGCTGATGTTAAATACGGTTTATACGAGATTGTTGCAAATAGTATTATTGTTTTGACGCTCATTATCGTTGCTAATCAGTATGCAAAAATGATCGTAAAAAAACAGCCAATTTAGCCAACTTAGATCGACTGTAACAACTTCAAAACATAAAAACCTAGCAATTTTTTTAGGCAGTGTTTTAAGAAATTATCTTAACTTCACACACAGTGAATATCAAACTATTCCGTTATATCGAACATAGTTTAATTCCCGACTGTTTTGAGGGTATTTTTTAGCTCATGAAAACTGTGTCCTGAACAAAATTCTGCCAAAAATTCATCGTTAAAGCTACAAGTCTGAAATACGCTATGAGGCATATAGAGATACCATATTTAAAGATTATTAGGTTTTATTATATATTTGAGATACTACGCGCGTTGTGATTGGTCGAGCCCTGTGCTTTATAGGTGAACGGAGCACAGTTGTGACGACATCATCACGAATCTCTGTCACGCACCGAACTCGATTTCTAAATCAGGAAATATTGAGAATCAGCCTATTTTCACACAGAAATACAATCTATTGTTTATATTTAGAAGGCAAAGTGAAGTTTCAAAAGAAAAAAACGTAAAATACAACCAAAAAGTCACCAAAAAACAAATCGCAAAATATATAGGACTCAAAACCGGCCAAATATAAAATTACACCAAACTTGAAGAGTTCAAGACTTCTGCAAAAAGCATAGCTTTCCAAACGATCCCTAAATATTGCATTCTCTAACAAAAATAACTTTGAGCATGTTTTTGCTGAAAAAAATTAAGATTACTATCAGTTTCAGCAAACGGTTTGCTTGGGACGAACAGTTGGTGAAAATTTGTCAAAAGGACTGAAAAACGGCATAAATTTAAAACACATATGCTCCATGGGAACAAACTGGCATTTATTACAATTTTTTACTTACAGAAAAGTGATTTCCATTCATCGTTTATCCATAAAAACTTGTTTTTATCGGCCTTTTGCAGTCCCTTTTGCATAGATTGAATTTCATTCGCACAAGTGTAGCGTGGCGTGACAGTGTTATAGGAGACCGAAATAGGAAACCAAGACGGTAACCAATCAGCGCTCGAGAACTCACATGAATGTCAGTAGGGAGAATTTTGAACAAGAATCAGTAACTTAATCGATAAAAAACGTGAAATTAAAGTGATTTAAGCTTAAAATAAATAAGCAAATATATAATAAAACAAATAGAACAGTCTTTTCCGTGCTCTGTTCAGTTATAAAGCACTCAGAAAGTGAAGAGAGCACTCAAGAAGTGAGGAGAAGCACTCGCTTTCAGCTCGTGCTTCTCCCATCACTTCTTTCGTGCTCTCGTCACTTTCATCGTGCTTTATAACTGAACAGAGCACGGAAAAGACTGTTCTATTTGTTAAATAAAGGTTAAATATTGTTTGTATTTTGTGCACGAGATCGCCGAGTGGTCTCTATTTCAGAGTCGTCGAATTAGCATATTTGCCTTCTCGCATAAAATTCAAATTTCTCCCAAACGAAAACAAATTTTTCAAAACTAAGTTCACAGGAGTTCTTATAACATGATAGGGTATCGAACTGCAAAATATGAACAAAATCGATGAATCGACTTTTGCCACGATATGTCTGGTTCTTACTGACAGTCACTCTTAAGAGTTGACTTTTAATGATATATAAAAAACTACTGAAATGATACGTTGGGTGTAAACAACAAAATAAACATATAGTCATAATATTTGTCAAAAAAGTTGTCCTGTGAAAAGACTTAAAGACCAAAAGAAGTATCATCTGATGATTTGTGTATTTGTTTTAAACGATATAAATTATATTTTCAAACTCTATAGTGAGTAACAGTAAACAGAGAATAATAATTATGAACTCTACTTATACAATAATTTCTGGTATCGAGTATTTAGGGCGAGTATATAAGGTCTGACATGACATTTCTTTTGGTCTAAATGACTTTTTTGGTGGACAACATTAATAACATTGTCTGTATAAGAGAGAAAAATATCATACGCCCTTGGCGGGACTTGATCCACGCTTTCAGCATAGTCAGTAGTCCAACAGCAATAGCTCCTAACATGACCCTGGCTCCCAAGGATCCACTACCATCCAGGTATCCCAGTTTACCCTGCCAACAGGGTCTAGTTCTATAAATAGGATCAATTACAAATGATTATTTATAGTATTATAGTTATATTTAGCTTTATCTACTTTAATTAATTTTCGGTTTCATGATGTTTATATGAGTTGAGTTTTGTAACATGTAATTTCTCCAGTCAACTGAAATTGGGTGATTTGTTTTAGCTCAATCTATGAAACACAATACTTCTAGGTTTATTTGCGCGTGCATTTCTCATACGCACGCTCTCGCTTTCCGTTAGATGTTTCGTAGTTTTAAATTTGTTTGTTATTTTCGTCAGTTGTTTTCAGTTGTGTTTTATAGATTGTAGCGCGCGCAAATCATTCAGTTTGCTGAAGAAGGCTGAATAGCCGAAACGTACAATAAAACAGTTATATAGTTACAAGTTGGTGGATTGGTTTCTACTATATATATATATCTATTGTTGTTGTTTATAATGAGAGTATTGTTATATATTTACAATAGGGCTATTGTTCTAACGAGGTGCGATAAGTTAGGTTAACCTAGTGTTTATTAAGTAGTATTTGTTTTCATGACGGCATTTAGAGATAAGTTCTGATCTTTTGTTGAGTAGATTGGCTTTGTTGGCTTTAATAATGTTCAGTTTTTCTGCTAAGCATAAGTTACATTTCTTGGAAATGTTGTTGTAAGCTTTTGCTGAAGTGATGACTGACTATTTGATGTTGTAGATTTTCTTGTTGTTTTGAAGTGTCCATATATGTTTTGATAGTTCAGTGCTGTTGGCGTATTTTCTGTTTCTGAATGATAGCTTGTGTTGATCAGTGTATCGTTGTTTAAATGTTCCTTCTGTCAGTCCGATGTAGCTTTTAGCGGGTGTGTCGTCTTCTGTGGTTACTTGTGCGTCGTACACTATGCTGGTTGTGAGGCAGTTGTTTTCTAGTGGGCATTGGTCTTTTTTCCGGCAGTTGCAATCGTTCTGTGAAGAGGTTTTGGAGCTGTTGTTAATTATTGTCTTGTTGTGTTTGTTGTGTTTGTTGATAATATATATATATATATATATATATATATATATATATATATATATATATATATATATATATATATATATATATATATATATATATATATATATATATATATATATATATATATATATATATATATATATATATATATATATACAGCGATTTGCAAAAACTTTGACTCATTTGTAAATATATAAATATATATCTAATTAATATAAGAAATTATGGGATATGATAACTGATATTTTTTTCGAGTTGCCTATGACTTGGGCTATCTGAAAAAAATATCATATCCCATAATTTCTTATATTATTTTGATATATATGTGTATATGTCCAAATGAGTCAAAGTTTTTGCAAATCGCTGTATGTATAGTTTAATAAACGAGCAGGAGTGTTTTATCAGGTTTAAAATCCCGAGGGCGAAGCCCAAGGGATTTTAAATCTGATAAAACACGTTCTGCGAGTTTATTGAACGGCTTAAAAAACTCATTAGTAATTCATGACCATTTTGTCCAATATCGATGAAACAAAAGAAAACGGAAGGTTGTTTGCATTTGGGAATTGATCTACACTAATAATAGAGGAATGCTAACCAACTTGAATGCTAATGAACTTGATGACATTTCGTTGCAAACTTTTCATCGATTGCCTCAGTGGCATAATGGCTTAAAGCTCGGATACAACCAAGCAGAAGATCTCGGTTCGAATCCTGGCATTGGCACTCATGATGATCAAAGACTTTTTTTCGCCAAAAATCTAAAATATATATATATATATATTATATACTTGTATACTTGTATACTTATACTCATTTTCATCAATATTGTCATTGATCATTTTCATTTCATTGTCTAACCTACATGCCCGCTACATCCGCTACGTTCGCTACGCTATTCATGGGTCTATGTCAGTGTGTCTAACATACATGCCCGCTACATCCGCTTCGTCCGCTACACTATTCATGGGTCTATGTCAGTGTGTCTAACCTACATGCCCGCTACGTTCGCTACGTCCGCTACACTATTCATGGGTCTATGTCAGTGTGTCTAACCTACATGCCCGCTACGTCCACTACACTCTTCATGGGTCTATGTCAGTGTGTCTAACCTACATGCCCGCTACGTTCGCTACGTCCGCTACACTAGTCATGGGTCTATGTCAGTGTGTCTAGCCTACATGCCCGCTACATCCGCTACGTCCGCTACACTATTCATGGGTCTATGTCAGTGTGTCTAACCTACATGCCCGCTACGTTCGCTACGTCCGCTACACTATTCATGGGTCTATGTCAGTGTGTCTAACCTACATGCACGCTACATCCGCAACGTTCGCTACACTATTCATGGGTCTATGTCAGTGTGTCTAGCCTACATGCCCGCTACATCCGCAACGTTCGCTACACTATTTATGGGTCTATGTCAGTGTGTCTAACCTACATGCCCGCTACGTTCGCTACGTCCGCTACACTATTCATGGGTCTATGTCAGTGTGTCTAACCTACATGCCCGCTACATCCGCAACGTCCGCTACACTATTCATGGGTCTATGTCAGTGTGTCTAACCTACATGCCCGCTACGTTCGCTACACTATTCATGGGTCTATGTCAGTGTGTCTAACCTACATGCCCGCTGCATCCGCTACGTTCGCTACGCTATTCATGGGTCTATGTCAGTGTGTCTAACCTACATGCCCGCTACATCCGCTACGTCCGCTACACTATTCATGGGTCTATGTCAGTGTGTCAGACCTACATGCCCGCTACGTTCGCTACGTCCGCTACACTATTCATGGGTCTATGTCAGTGTGTCTAACCTACATGCCCGCTACGTCCACGACGTCCGCTACGCTATTCATGGGTGTATGTCTGTGTGTCTAACATACATGCTACATGGGTGTTGCAAGCCTCCTGCATTGCCAACTGTTCGCTTCGGGACTCCTGTGGAGAAAGGGGAGAGTGAGGACTGAGTTCCCACTCGTAACTGTATTTGTCTTCATACGGGAAGCCCAAAGTGAAGGTTGCCTGTGGAGGAGGCTAGGGTGGTGCCCTACCAGTGTATTGTGCCGAATACTCATGACGCTTTGTTCTATTTTAGCTTAAGCTTAAAAAAGGTTCTCGCCGTTCGAATTTTCTGTCTGACTCTATTCCCTAGATTACTCAATGTAGTGGCCAATGTTGGAAGATGTTCATCATGCGCAATCTCTTGAATAGCTAATGCTCGCTCAAAACATTTCTGCGCTTCTTGATGCTTGCCAAGTTCACGGAGGTTATTCCCTAAATTTCTCAATATAGTAGCCAATGTTGGATGATTTTCATCATACGCCATCTCTTCAATAGCTAATGCTCGCTCAAAACATTTCTGCGCTTCTAGATGCTTGCCCAGGTCACTGAGGTTATTCCCTAGATTACTCAATGTAGTAGCCAATGTTGGATGATTTTCATCATACGCCATCTCTTCAATAGCTAATGCTCCCTCAAATCATTTCTGCGCTTCCTCATGCTTGCCTAGACGACAAAGGTTAATCCCTAGATTACTCAATATGGTAGCCAAATTTGGATGATTTTCATCATACGCCATCTCTTGAATAGCTAATGCTCGCTCAAAACATTTCTGCGCTTCGTCATGCTTGCCCAGGTCACTGAGGTTATTCCCTAGATTACTCAATGTAGTAGCCAATGTTGGATGATTTTCATCATACGCCATCTCTTCAATAGCTAATGCTCGCTCAAAACATTTCTGTGCTTCCCCATGCTTGCCTAGACGACCAAGGTTAATCCCTAGATTACTCAATATGGTAGCCAAATTTGGATGATTTTCATCATACGCCATCTCTTGAATAGCTAATGCTCGCTCAAAACATTTCTGCGCTTCCTCATGCTTGCCCAGGTCACTGAGGTTATTCCCTAGATTACTCAATGTAGTAGCCAATGTTGGATGATTTTCTTCATACGCCATCTATTTTATAGCTAATGCTCGCTCAAAACATTTCTGCGCTTCCTCATGCTTGCCTAGACGACCAAGGTTATTCCCTAGATTACTCAATGTAGTAGCCAATCTTGGATGATTTTCATCATACGCCATCTCTTCAATAGCTAATGCTCGCTCAAAACATTTCTGCGCTTCCCCATGCTTGCCTAGACGACCAAGGTTAATCCCTAGATTACTCAATATGGTAGCCAAATTTGGATGATTTTCATCATACGCCATCTCTTGAATAGCTAATGCTCGCTCAAAACATTTCTGCGCTTCCTCATGCTTGCCCAGGTCACTGAGGTTATTCCCTAGATTACTCAATGTTGTAGCCAATGTTGGATGATTTTCATCATACGCCATCTCTTTTATAGCTAATGCTCGCTCAAAACATTTCTGCGCTTCGTCATGCTTGCCCAGGTCACCGAGGTTATTCCCTAGATTACTCAATGTCGTAGCCAATGTTGGATGATTTTCATCATACGCCATCTCTTGAATAGCTAATGCTCGCTCAAAACATTTCTGCGCTTCCTCATGCTTGCCTAGACGACCAAGGTTAATCCCTAGATTACTCAATGTAGAAGCCAATGTTGGATGATTTTCATCATACGCCATCTCTTCAATAGCTAATGCTCGCTCAAAACATTTCTGCGCTTCCCCATGCTTGCCCAGGTCACTGAGGTTATTCCCTAGATTACTCAATATGGTAGCCAAATTTGGATGATTTTCATCATACGCCATCTCTTGAATAGCTAATGCTCGCTCAAAACATTTCTGCGCTTCCTCATGCTTGCCTAGACGACCAAGGTTAATCCCTAGATTATTCAATGTAGTAGCCAATGTTGGATGATTTTCATCATACGCCATCTCTTTTATAGCTAATGCTCGCTCAAAACATTTCTGCGCTTCCTCATGCTTGCCTAGACGACCAAGGTTAATCCCTAGATTACTCAATGTAGAAGCCAATGTTGGATGATTTTCATCATACGCCATCTCTTGAATAGCTAATGCTCGATCAAAACATTTCTGCGCTTCCTCATGCTTGCCTAGACGACCAAGGTTAACCCCTAGATTACTCAATGTAGTAGCCAATGTTGGATGATTTTCATCATACGCCATCTCTTTTATAGCTTATGCTCGCTCAAAACATTTCTGCGCTTCCTCATGCTTGCCTAGACGACCAAGGTTAATCCCTAGATTACTCAATGTAGAAGCCAATGTTGGATGATTTTCATCATACGCCATCTCTTGAATAGCTAATGCTCGCTCAAAACATTTCTGCGCTTCGTCATGCTTGCCCAGGTCACCGAGGTTATTCCCTAGATTACTCAATGTCGTAGCCAATGTTGGATGATTTTCATCATACGCCATCTCTTGAATAGCTAATGCTCGCTCAAAACATTTCTGCGCTTCCTCATGCTTGCCTAGACGACCAAGGTTAATCCCTAGATTACTCAATGTAGAAGCCAATGTTGGATGATTTTCATCATACGCCATCTCTTCAATAGCTAATGCTCGCTCAAAACATTTCTGCGCTTCCCCATGCTTGCCCAGGTCACTGAGGTTATTCCCTAGATTACTCAATATGGTAGCCAAATTTGGATGATTTTCATCATACGCCATCTCTTGAATAGCTAATGCTCGCTCAAAACATTTCTGCGCTTCCTCATGCTTGCCTAGACGACCAAGGTTAATCCCTAGATTATTCAATGTAGTAGCCAATGTTGGATGATTTTCATCATACGCCATCTCTTTTATAGCTAATGCTCGCTCAAAACATTTCTGCGCTTCCTCATGCTTGCCTAGACGACCAAGGTTAATCCCTAGATTACTCAATGTAGAAGCCAATGTTGGATGATTTTCATCATACGCCATCTCTTGAATAGCTAATGCTCGATCAAAACATTTCTGCGCTTCCTCATGCTTGCCTAGACGACCAAGGTTAACCCCTAGATTACTCAATGTAGTAGCCAATGTTGGATGATTTTCATCATACGCCATCTCTTTTATAGCTTATGCTCGCTCAAAACATTTCTGCGCTTCCTCATGCTTGCCTAGACGACCAAGGTTAATCCCTAGATTACTCAATGTAGAAGCCAATGTTGGATGATTTTCATCATACGCCATCTCTTGAATAGCTAATGCTCGATCAAAACATTTCTGCGCTTCCTCATGCTTGCCTAGACGACCAAGGTTAACCCCTAGATTACTCAATGTAGAAGCCAATGTTGGATGATTTTCATCATACGCCATCTCTTGAATAGCTAATGCTCGATCAAAACATTTCTGCGCTTCCTCATGCTTGCCTAGACGACCAAGGTTATTCCCTAGATTATTCAATGTACAAGCCAATGTTGGATGATTTTCATCATACGCCATCTCTTGAATAGCTAATGCTCGCTCAAAACATTTCTGCGCTTCCTCATGCTTGCCTAGACGACCAAGGTTAATCCCTAGATTACTCAATGTAGAAGCCAATGTTGGATGATTTTCATCATACGCCATCTCTTCAATAGCTAATGCTCGATCAAAACATTTCTGCGCTTCCTCATGCTTGCCTAGACGACCAAGGTTAACCCCTAGATTATTCAATGTACAAGCCAATGTTGGATGATTTTCATCATACGCCATCTCTTCAATAGCTAATGCTCGCTCAAAACATTTCTGCGCTTCCTCATGCTTGCCTAGACGACCAAGGTTAATCCCTAGATTACTCAATGTAGAAGCCAATGTTGGATGATTTTCATCATACGCCATCTCTTCAATAGCTAATGCTCGATCAAAACATTTCTGCGCTTCCTCATGCTTGCCCAGGTCACCGAGGTTATTCCCTAGATTACTCAATGTAGTAGCCAATGTTGGATGATTTTCATCGTTAAAAGTTTCTTTAACAATCAGTACTATTCTATACAAGGTATCTGCGGCTATGTGCTTAGCGTGGGTTTGGCAGATGATTCCCGCAGTAGTTATGGAACTCATGCATTCTTTGTATTCTTTTTGAAAATTATTTTGCAGTTCTGTGGTTGACAGAGGATTTGATGTATAGAAGTTTATCTTCTTAGAGAGGTGCATGAAGTGCACTACCACAGATTGTGTTGCAATAATGTGATTGACGTTGTCCTCATCAAACTCGTTTAAAAGTGCTGAAAAAGCATGAATTACTTTCACCAAGAAATAGAATTCTTCTTCTTTGCTCTTGTGTAGAACAATATATTGTAGACAACTTTGCACAACTTGATGAACACCAATCTCTTTTGGCTGGTCTTCGGAAGAAAGAGTAAGTGAAGATGAAAAGATAGTGCTGGCCACGAGATCTTCGTCTTGATCTGGTAAGCACCGTGTTACATATTGGACGACATATTCAAGAGGTATTCGCTCAGGAGCCATGACAGATATGAATTGAAAAGCATGCATCATAACCATGTCTTCAGCCATTTCTTTTTCTAAGGCCAACTTGACTGCTGCAGTCATCGTTTGAGAATACGTTACACTAATGTTTTTATATTCCCCTTCAGTCGCTTCTCGCTTGCCTTGTTGAAGCTTCTGCAAGTATTCTTCCCATGAAATTGACGTTTTGGTATAACTTACACGTTTCATGTACGTTGCTGCACATGCTAGTGCTAATGGTTGGAAATCTAGAGCCTTTGCAACTCGTAAAGTGCATTCTTCATCAGAAACAATGCCAGATATTTGAGAAAGTGTTATAATCGCTTCATCTTGGTTCATACCACGGCTAAGGGATAAATGGTAAGAGTAGGAGTCATTTAAACCAATGCATCGACTGTCTTGTGTAGTAACAAGTATCTGACCATTACCATCAGTCTTCTCTCCCGCTCGTGGCAAGAATCTGAAGACTGATTTAACGTCTGTCACATTATCCACAATTAAGAGCCACGAAGAATACTTTCGCAGTTTAGGAGCCACAAGTCTTTTAAGATGAATGAGTTTGTCTTCCTGAGAGTGATCTTTTGATGTTCCAATACTTGTTGCGGAGTTCTCATCGCAGTTTAAGCTAATTGCAAAGTCAAGATATGATTGTATTAATGTGTCTGTACTGGATGCGTTGAGAGCGAAGACAAACTTTACTTGATCTGTCGGGCTGTCGGGAACATCATCGAAAACCTTCTCCCCTATCTGCCTTCCTATTTCACTTTTGCCACAGCCAGGATTCCCAGACAGATAAACAATAGTTATTTCATTTGTTTTTGTGCTTCTCAACCTTTTCATCTCTTCTAGGATCTTCGTTACTTCGCCTGAACGATCGATAACTTCATGGGATGGTTTGGGCGGCAAAGCACAAAACGATCGTGGTTCCTCGTTACGCATTTTCTCTTTTTCCAACTGTTCCTGAGTGACTCGAAGTTCCTCTGTAGGAAATGATTTCTGGTTTTTGATTGCCTCGATATCAGTAGTGTCTAGTTTCAGGGGGCTAAAAGCAGCTATAACCGTTTGGATAGAGTTTTGAAAGTTTAAATCTGATAACTTTCCATCAGTCACATGAGCAAAGAATGTATTACGGAACTGACGTAAGTCATCCACGCCTTTCTTAACAAGGGGATCGAGACCACTGCCAATACTATCTGAGTAAAGAATTGCAAAGAAAAGATTGGTGCAATCCCATTCATCGGTATTCCCATTTCTCAAAGTTGCAAGTTCTCTTCTCTTTCGACTTTTTGGCGATTCCAAGCTGTACAAATCAGTGCCATTTTTAGCACTGTTTACCCACTCGCCATGTATACTCTTGTACCGTGCGTCCCATAACCGTTTGAAAACTACCCTGAGTCCGTCAACAATTTCTCCAGTCGTGACTTTGCATATCCTGAGGTAATTCAGTTGTGCCCGCGAATATTCTTGTGCTGCGGCCATCTGCAAAAACAAAATGATCTCAGAGGGAACTAGAAAACTACGAATCACCTATGAAAACAATATAAATTTTGGTTTTTAGATCAGTAGACGTTGTATTTTTCAAGAAATTATTTTTGTACATATACTAGTCTTTCAATACAGGGCCGTAGCAGGGCCGAGTTCATCTTGGCGTTTGATTATTGAAGACTTGTTGTACATGTTGAATCCACATATTTTCGAACAAAAGCATTGATTTTTATCAAAATCGGCCACAAAAACTAGATTTTAGACATAATTTATTCAAAAACAAAGTTGCAGGTTAAAAAAGAATCCCGTCTTTTACAAAATCATGACGTCACACCGATCAACAACGAACGTGCGAGTTATTTTTATTTTCAAGCTAGTAATCTGATTTACCATCGAAATTGATCGAAATGGACCCGCCTTGTAATATTCTCCTGCTAATATTAGAACATAGAGAGTAAAAATTGAAGGGAATTTAAAACATCGAGAAACAAAACTAAGACTATCTAAGCTAAAGTTGTAAAAACCATTAGAGTAATATATGAATGAATCAATGAATCAATCACCCAATCACGCTCTCAATCAAAAAAATCAATGAATGAATGATGGATGGATGGATGGATGGATAATAGCAAGTATCTGAACGTGTTATTACAACTACTTTAGACAAATGTGGATTACCTGTGTCCTATTTGAACTATTTACTAGGTCAACAAAACATCAATCCTTTTGGGCTATTTTGTAACTAATCAGCATACAATAAGGTTGTCCTGCATGTGAAAAAAGACTTTTAAGTCTAAAAAAAAAAGACTAAATAAATATTACGAGATGATTTTTTTTTTTTAAACGATATAAATTCTGGTTTCAAACTTTATAACAATGAACATAGTACGTATACAATGATTGCTGGTATCGAGCATTTAGAATGAGTATATTAGGTATCACATGACATTTCTTTTGGTCTAAATGTCTTTTTTGATGGACAACAATAATGACATTGACTATATAACTGGTTTACAAAACACTATATCACACATTCGATTTTTTAGTCTTTCCTTGCTCAAGGGAAACTTGCCTAAATACCTAGCTTTATACTGTGTTCAGTGAAAAGCATACAGTAGTCTCTGCTAGCATTTTTACATAGAAAACAAATGAATGTTCGAAGAAATTTTATGAATGATATTTATTTTGAAATCAATAGCAAATCCTGCAATCTGATTGGCTCTCAGCAGTGCGATTTATTCACGAATCGCACCATTATGAGTTTTCAATCGCACTGTTTTGAAGAGCTAATGAAATTGCAGAAAACCTAAAGTTTGACCAATCAGATCACAGGAAACAAAAGCCAGTTCAAAGCATGAGAAAAAATTAAAGGAGATTTTCTAGGTGAAAATGGATGAAATTGTAAAAATGGATTTAAATTTTAAAGTCCTACAGTACAGTAAAAACCCGCATATAAGAACAAGTGGGTTATGAACACCCAGCCTGAATTTTGGCGTTTTAAGGAAAAAAATACATTTTCCCACAATGTCAGCTTTTTTCACTTATTAACACTATAAACACGTTTGGTTTGAAAATCTTAAATCATCTACATCTTTTCACATGCTTTTCTTACAAAGTTAGTTGTGAGGGAATGCGCAAAAGTTGGATTTGAGAGATTCTTCAGCAAACTTATTAATAATTCATGAGGTAATCAGCCAACCAGGTGTCTCGAATTAGATCACATGATGAACTTTGAAACCCCGGAAACTCCGCTCCAAAGTACTTTGAAATCATTTCAAAGTCCGCTCCAAAGTACTTTGAAATCATTTCAAAGTCCTCCGTACTTGGAAATTATTTAATATACTTTGGTAGCGCTTTATATAGTGACACTTAGAAATATTAGCCCAGAAAAACATAGTTCCTTATTTAACTTTACTTTTTAAAGGATTAAAAGACTCTTGAAATATTTTCATGGTAAACAGTACCGAGACTCGAACTTCTAACCACTAACTTATTAACTCCTATTGCTTACCATTAAGCCACAAGCTAATTTGTTGACCAGAACGGAATGTTTTAAACTGTTATGGAAATTATCCATGCATGCATAACTATCAGATAATAGTTTCATTATAATAAAATGGCTAAATATCTATAGACGAAGATTCCTCCCAATTAATTATTGAGTTTGAGAAGTCGTTCAAAGTCCTCTAATTCGGACCGGACGGGATTTCAAGTCCTTTCAAGTCGGCTGCGCCTCGGACTGGAACTAATTGCGCGGACTTGAAATCCAGTCCTTTCCTCATTGTCGGACTTTAAACATTACTTCAAAAATGGAGCAAGACAGCATGTATGGGGGTGGTCATTTTACGATTTAAACACAACCAAAGAACTTTCATTAGTGGAACGTGTTAACAGGACAACATACTTTTATGCTGTGGTCTCGAGTAGGGTTGGGGAAGCTAGTCACGTGATCAGCGTAGCCCTAAACTTAGCCCTAGGCGATAGTCTAATCCTAGGCATGAGAACTAGCTCCAGCCCAAAATCTTAACCCTAACCACAAAACTTTAACCCCAAACCTAGCCAAACGTTAACCCTAACCCTAGTTATCACTTTAGAGAATAACAAAGCGGGGTCACGTGACCCTTAAATCTTTTTGTTTAAGTACCATGTAAATAAGAACACAATCAGCCTGAAAAATTAAAAAGTGTTCTTAAAAAAAAAAAAAATCAATATTTATGTGCTAGACCTGTATGCAACAGGTTGTACTGTACTGGATTACAGTGTTACCAGTAGCAGACTCCAAGCCTGACCTGACAATAATGTTTTTTTCTACTGTTTTGATATTATTATTGCAGTCAAGATTTTTTTAATAACATTTTTCAACTTACACATTGATATCATCTACATGTATTGGTAGTACAAGTCTATATAGTAATATATATTTTAGAAACATTTATTTTAAGAACACTTTAAGAACACCTTCAGGCTCATTTTTCAGTAAACACCCGTTAAATAAGAACAAAATGAGCCTGAACTCCAAAAAATGGGTGTTCTTATATGCGGGTTTTTACTGTATTTATTTTTAAATGGATCATACAAATTTGTCTTACAAAAAGCCATATAGCAAATGTGCTAAACCTTTAATTCAATCAGAACTAAGGCGATTGAGTGTTGAATTCGAAATGATGGTCTTTCAAATGATAAAAAGACTTCTTTCAGCGCTTTGGATATTTAGTGGAATTAAGGCGCTATATAAATATATAATCAATCAAATGAAACTAGACCCTCAAAGACCGCGGACATCGAGCTTCCTTATTTAGTTCAGGCCGATTCGGCTAGCAAGAGCGGTCTACATTTATTTACGCTCATGCGACACTGTATACTTGAGGCCCTGTACAGCCACATTGTCAAGATAATGATGTGGTGTGGTGTGGTGTGGTGTGGTGTGGTGTGGTGTGGTGTGGTGTGGTGTGGTTGTGATTTCTTTTGTTAAATTATCATGAATTATTAATGAGTTTTATAAGTTTGAATAGTCATTTATATCAATTCCCACAAATTGGACCATACCATAATTATGTGAACATAAACCTAGATATTCCTACGTAGTCGAAAATAAATTAGCCATTTTTTCATCTAGAGTTTTAATCCATACTTATTCAATCAACAAATCGGTATTGGCCATTCACGAGTCAGATAGGATCTGATTTTTTTTCTATAGCGTCTTGCAATTTACATACTTTCAGCAACACTTCTTCAATCTGTCTTTTTAGAATATAAATAAAAATATCAAAAATAATTAAGTGAAAAAGAGCAAAACAACAGAGGGTTTGGTCATTGTCAATCGATCTATAATACAATGGAAAAAAAAAACAATTAAAAACAAAAATGATTATATGCAGCTTAATTCTTCTTTCAGTTTGCTGGAATGTAATTGTTTCAAAATATTTTTAAGATTGATAAACTATTCACTGATGCGATAAATAAATGAAACAATAGAAAAATATTTTTACAAATTTTGATGAATACACTCATGATCACCAGCAAAAAGCGAAAAATCCGACTTCTATTCAATTTAGACATTAATAGAATTCACGTTCTTGTCTAAGAGAAAATCAATTTATCTAAAGTAGGAATAGTTTGTGCCAATGCCGCTAAAACAAAGATCTCTAATAGGCTTACCAAACTTTAACTAGTTATCAGCCAATGAAAGTGTATTTATCATACAGTAGCCTGCCCCATTATTGTTCTCTTTGTTGCAAATTATCGGCGGTTTGCTGTCTCTTTGAACAATAGGCTTACCAAACTCTAGACTAATTAGTTATAATATTATCAGCCAATGAAAATGTAATTATCATTCAATAGCTAGCCTGTCCCATTATTGTTCTCTTTGTTGCATAATTATCAGCGGTTTCTTGTCTCTTTGAATATAATAACAATAGGCTTACCAAACTCTAATTAGTTGATAATTTCATCAATTCTATTTAGAGGAATGTAACGAACTTGATGACATTAAACGTGTTTTTGTTGCACATTTTCCATAGTTGAGACACTAGTCAAAACCAAATCATTTAATATAAATTGCTAGCATTTGTTTTGTGATTCTGTGTATAGTTAAGTGTACATGTACCATGGATAATAAAAAATGTTTTTATTATCCATGGTCAAAGTATATAGGGTTAATACTGTTTGCTGGTTTTAAAGCTGTGCTTGGTATCTTCTAAAGAAGTTCAAAAAGATAGGACAGAAAAACAGGTAGTTTGTTTGCCGTTTATTGACTTGTTATAAACCTAACAGAACCTTAGATAGAGTCAGTGTAATAGCTAGCGAACTCTTTAAGAACCATTCAACCATACGAAACAATTTCAGAATTGTAAACAGAATTAAATTGTAAACTCAGTAGATGATGAAATGAATCTGCAGTGTCTCACAAATTTATATAATATATTTCTACAACTTATATCAATAACAGACTGCATTGTGATAGAGTAAACACTTAATCCGCGTGAAATAAAATCAAAATTGTTACTAACAAATAGTTTTTATTTAGTGGTTATCACTCAGCCAGAACAGTCCAAGAGTTTCTAGCTACATGTATGAAACACTAGTCAAAAACAAATCATTTAATATAAATTGCTAGCATTTGTTTTTCGATTCTGTGTATAGTAAGGTGTACATGTACCATGGATAATAAAAAATGTTTTTATTATCCATCGTCAAAGTATATAGGGTTAATACTGTTTGCTGGTTTTAAAGCTGTGCTTGGTATCTTCTAAAGAAGTTCAAAAAGATAGGACAGAAAAACAGGTAGTTTGTTTGCCGTTTATTGACTTGTTATAAACCTAACAGGACCTTAGATAGAGTGTAATAGCTAGCGAACTCTTTAAGAACCATTTAACCATACGAAACAATTTCAGAATTGTAAACAGAATTAAATTGTAAACTCAGTAGATGATGAAATGAATCTGCAGTGTCTCACAAATTTATATAATATATTTCTACAACTTATATCAATAACAGACTGCATTGTGATAGAGCAAACACTTAATCCGCGTGAAATAAAATCAAAATTGTTACTAACAAATAGTTTTTATTTAGTGGTTATCACTCAGCCAGAACAGTCCAAGAGTTTCTAGCTACATGTATGAAACACTAGTCAAAAACAAATCATTTAATATAAATTGCTAGCATTTGTTTTTCGATTCTGTGTATAGTAAGGTGTACATGTACCATGGATAATAAAAAATGTTTTTATTATCCATCGTCAAAGTATATAGGGTTAATACTGTTTGCTGGTTTTAAAGCTGTGCTTGGTATCTTCTAAAGAAGTTCAAAAAGATAGGACAGAAAAACAGGTAGTTTGTTTGCCGTTTATTGACTTGTTATAAACCTAACAGGACCTTAGATAGAGTGTAATAGCTAGCGAACTCTTTAAGAACCATTTAACCATACGAAACAATTTCAGAATTGTAAACAGAATTAAATTGTAAACTCAGTAGATGATGAAATGAATCACAGGAAGCCCAATCTCATAGATCGAGGCGCTTTATAATAAGGCTTTCTATGTAGAATCATTCTCAAATCTATAACTCGTCGAAAAATAAAGGAAATAAACTGTAGCCTTCGTGGATTGTTTCTTGTGTCTTTCTTGCTATCTGGTAGCGATTTCAGGCTGTTTGGGCGGTTTTTAGCTATGTTTTAGCTATGTTCTCCCCCTACTACTAAGAACAAGACAAGGAAGGAGACCTTTGGTCGGCCAACGGACCGAGTTGCTCTCGAAAATCGCTCAAATTCTCACACTAAATCGCATTTCCTTGCCTTGATACTCCGCAACACGAAAGCCAGATAGTTACCCTTTACGATTATCAAAAAATGTCTCATAAAAGTTATCCCCTCGAGGAATAAATCCTGCAAGAATTTCAAATTACCGGCCATTTTGAATGGCTTTGTATGCGCGGCAGGGATTTCTTGTGCAGCTCGAAGAGCGTGACAGCGCGGACGGCCTCGACTCTAGTCAAATCTCTCCCAGCTACCCCTCCCCCTACTCTACGAAATCCAAGACTCAGTCACCCCGGGGAGGGCGACATTGGTAAGTATCCTTTGTCATTGGTCTTGGATTTCGTAGAGTAGGGGGAGGGGTAGCTGTGAGAGATTTGACTAGAGTCGAGGCCGTCCGCGCTGTCACGCTCTTCGAGCTGCACAAGAAATCCCTGCCGCGCATACAAAGCCATTCAAAATGGCCGGTAATTTGAAATTCTTGCAGGATTTATTCCTCGAGGGGATAACTTTTATGAGACATTTTTTGATAATCGTAAAGGGTAACTATCTGGCTTTCGTGTTGCGGAGTATCAAGTCTAGGAAATGCGATTTAGTGTGAGAATTTGAGCGATTTTCGAGAGCAACTCGGTCCGTTGGCCGACCAAAGGTCTCCTTCCTTTCTTGTTCTTAGTAGTAGGGGGAGAACATAGCTAAAACATAGCTAAAAACCGCCCAAACAGCCTGAAATCGCTACCAGATAGCAAGAAAGACACAAGAAACAATCCACAAAGGTTACAGTTTATTTCCTTTATTTTTCGACGAGTTATAGATTTGAGAATAATTCTACATAGAAAGCCTTATTATAAAGCGCCTCGATCAATGAGATTGGGCTTCCTGTGAATGAATCTGCAGTGTCTCACAAATTTATATAATATATTTCTACAACTTATATCAATAACAGACTGCATTGTGATAGAGCGCAAACACTGACTTAATCCGTGAAATAAAATCAAAATTGTTACTAACAAATAGTTTTTATTTAGTGGTTATCACTCAGCCAGAACAGTCTACGAAAAGGCTAATACAAAGGAGAAAATACTTCATTACAGCTTTTAGCTTTACTTGTCTAAAATAGTCATTAATAGTCACTAAATAAGAACTATTAGACATTAAAAAATAAATTAAATTTCACCGATTAAGTGTTTGCGCTATAGTGGTATATCAGTATACTAAAGTACATTTCATAAATATCATTATATAGTTGTTTACGACGATCATACGTATTAATTATTGAATCTAGACATCATAAGTTTTTATGTTAATACTAAAACAAACTCACAGCAGAGCAGTTACATATTTCGATCTAAATATCAAACATACCTTAACCCAAGTCAGCTTGCATCGAGAAATAGCCTTTTGTGGTCTTAATCTTTGGTAAAATTTGATTATGTAGCTCGAAAAGTTTCCAGTTGTGGTGTTCTACTTCGCTAAACTTCTGAATATGGGTGTTATTATGGGTGTCTACATACTTCTACCATGACGTAAGTCTTAAGATAGCATTTTCCGGGTGTACACCATTTAAAAGAAGTTGTCCAAAGCGAATGATCATTTCAAGATTGAAAGGAATTGTGGGTATGATATATTATAATGAAGGTTTTATATTGTTGCTTTGTACACAAAGGAGTGAGATTGGACGGTTGTAATAACAAATCCACACAGATAAAAAGTGGCAGGTAAAAAAAAGTAAAGTGCATAGAAAGAAAAATAAATTGTTGGAAAAACAAAAAAGACAAAAACGTACGGAGCAAAAGAGGCTTTTGAGATGAGCGGTCGCTGTAATACATTTTTTAATTTTCTTTATTCTAATAACAATGGTTACAACTGTATTTGGCCAAACCATAACAAAATACGTCACTGTACGTCCACCTATATAGCAAAGTCAATTCTATCGTAGATTTTCCAGTGTATTTGTAAAGTAAACTTCACTGATATTATTCTTGTAACCTATTAACTGTTTTAGAATATGCTAAAAAAATATTAGTTGCGTATCCTGCCTTTTATTTTAATAAAAAAATTAAAAAAAAAATTCTCACGAACTCGGGACAAACCCCGTGACCACTTTCATGGCTAAGACAGGAACTAACCTGTAACACATTTCAGTTAAGATACTTTAGTAAAGATGAAGATTAGATCAGTTAAATTAAATATTTTGGCTGAGCCTCGATTCCATGCGCACCTATTTTAGGGCATACGCAGTACTCGGTTCCGATCTCGAATGGCCCCATAATATAAAATGATCGTCCTGGTGAAGTTAGTAATCTGGCCAAGTTTCATGCTTTTATCACAAAACGAACATTTTTGCTGACAATAAGAAAACAGATAATATATTTATACTGTATTCAGTGAAAAGCATACAGTAGTCTCTGCTAACATTTTTACATAGCATTGAAACGAATGTTCGAAGGAAGTTGATGGTTTGATTATATTTATTTTTGAAATCAATAGCAAATCCTGCAATCTGATTGGCTCTCAGCAGTGTGATTTATTCACGAATTAATCGCACCATTTTGAGTTTTAAATCGCACTGTTTTGAAGAGCTAATGAAATTGCAGAAAACCTAAAGTTTGACCAATCAGATTACTGGAAACAAAAGCCAATTCAAAGCATGAGAAAAAAATTGAAAAAATAAAAAAGGAAATCTCCAATTGTCTATTATTATTGATTTGCCGAATTTCCTGTCTAAAACTCTACGAACCTGCCAGATAGATTATTCATGAAAATATTTTCTCCAGGATTTCAAAATACTTAAAAATCCCTGTAATTATCTTGTAGTTTACAGTTCAAAGAACGATATTTTTATATATTGCTCGATATTTTATCAATTATTTTTTAAAATAAAATTAGAATATAATAAAATATTTATTAATAACCCCACCTCATTCGTTGGATATTCAGCTCAACCATACTCGTTTGGTGCTGAAAGCATTTGGCATGCACGTTCGAAAGCATGGACTAATGGATGGACGATGGACGAGACCCAATTTTCGCCTAGCCTGCGTAGCAAGCGTTTCTTTTGGGGGGAACGGGAGAAAGTTGTTTTTTGGTTGTTTTGGGATAGCTGTGTTACAGATATGGCCGCGCGAAACCTAAGACGAGTACAAAACATCAAGTTAGGGGGAGGGGGAGAGGAGGGAAGGAAACGCTTGCAAACAAACCCCTGGATTCTGAAAAACTGCGTTCGCCCACGAACGCACCAATCAAAATGCTGGGTTTCGGTACTTATGACAGCAAATTGACAGTGAGTCTTCATAGAGAGCATAACATGAATATTAATATCGTTCAATTTAAACACACGATAAATGGCGTCGCCTTCGTTTAGTGAAATCAATTTTGAAGAAGTTTTAACAGACATTATATTACAATTAAGAATAGTTCTCAAGCCAGAACAGAAAGAAGCATTGAAACAACTTGTTTTCGGGGGAGATCTGTTCGCCGTCCTGTCAACATGCTTTGGAAAGAGCTTGATCTTTCAAATCTTTAATAGTACTCGTGCTGGAAAGACTTAGCAAAGAAAACTGCTGCGTTTTAATAAAAGAGGCAGATCACTTTGGAATCAAGGCTCAATCGAAAGCAGAAACTGAGATAAGCGAGGAAGGACTTGCAGCGGTTCTGCTTCTATTTGGTTCGGCCGTGGGAATTTTGAGCGATAACTTTCTAAAGCTTTCGCCGTTCCTTGAAAGCCGTGATTCCATATGAATCACACACCATAGAAACAAACTCAATAAACTATAGCTATTCTTTGTAAATACTATCAACTGTTTGCTAAAGATCAGAATGTTATCTACAATTTGCGTTTGGATTCAAGTCTTTCTATCTTTAACGGCTATACACCTATTTCAAAAAACGTTGTCAGAAGGAGATCTGAATCTGCAATCTGAGACCGAAATGAATTGTGGGGTACGGCAGTTTTTTCTCATTGCGTGCACTTTCTGGTTTCTGAATTCGAAATGGCGACGGTAAATATAAATCTGAAGGTGCTAAGCACACAAAAAAACAGGACTGGTTTTTGCAGTACGCAATTTTATTGAATTCATTTCGGTCTCAGATTATAGATTCAGATCTCCTTCTGACAACGTTTTTGAAATAGGTATATATAAGCAGTGATTGTGGACGAATCACACACAATGAACTATAGAATACAATGAAATATAGAAACAAACTCAATGAAATATTTGTTTATTAGCTATTCTTTGTAAATACTATTCTATTTGGTTCAGCCGAGGGAGTTTTGAGCGATAACTTTTTCTATCTTGTCTTAAGACGGCGAAAGCTTTCGCCGTTCCTTGCCGTGATTATGGACGAGTCACACACTATAGAAACAAACTCAATGAACTATCTGTTTATTATTTAGCTATTCTTTGTATTAAATACTATCAACTGTTTATTAAAGATGAGAATGTTATCTACCATTTGCGTTGGATCAAGGGAGCACGGCAGACTGTTGTTTGTGGTTTGGATATATTCGTTCTTTTGAAGGTTTTAAATTACAACCATCTTTTCAAGTTTTAAATTACATAAACGGCTTTTTTCGTCAATCGACTGACCAGTTAAAATGCGGGCACAACTATCATTGCCGAGCGAGTCCCGTAGTATGGGGTAAAATACAAGTCAAAATAACATGTGTTATACATGTATTATACAAGTACTATACGTTTAGAACATGTATTTTATACAGTACATGTATTTGTAAGAAAGGTGTCAAAATACATGTTTCTGATACATGTATCACGTATTTGATACAGGATTTAAAACAGTAATACATTACGTGATTGGTTTAAGTTTGTATTGCAACATCCAGAATACAGAGCGTGATTGGTTGATTATAGTTTCTTGATACATAACGCCATTGGTCAATAGGTGACGCTAATCCCTTTTAGAATACAAGCGGGGATTGGTTGATTAGTTTCTTGATACATAACGCCATTGGTAAATTTGTGACGGTAATCCCTTTTAGAAATACAAGTGGGGATTGGTTGATTAGTTTCTTGATACATAACGCCATTGGTCAATAGGTGACGCTAATCCCTTTTAGAAATACAAGCGGCGATTGGTTAAAACTGACCGCACGTCTAACTATCAATGACAAACAGGGGTCAACGGGTTTTTAAACGTTTTTACTCGAACAAAATCAGTGTATTTACTGAAGAAATAGCAAAATTAAATTCTTTGAAGCTACCTCTTCACTTATTGCCGAAGTTAAAAATTTTAGTTGCAGTCAAAGTGTAGATGGGTTACGTGCATCATTTTACAAAGAACGTCTGCAAGTTCACATAAAAATATACAACAATAACAACCTTCCACAATAAATGGTATACAACGTTTCCCTCTGAATTGCCAAATGACAGCACAGGGGAAGCAGCCATCCAGAGTTAATCATTACCTTGGAGCAACGGCAATTTTGAAGAAAAATGAGGTATAGCTATCATATTTTGCCTCAGCGATTTGTGAATTATTGAGTACAATTACTCGTCGGAGAACTGGAATTGATGAACGAACTAGCTGTCTTGGTGGTCTCATTAATTCGAGATTTGCGTCAGACTTTGCCCTATTTTAATAAGTTTTTTTATTTTTATTATTTTTTAATATTAAAAGTAAGAAAAAAAGTATTTATACGAGGAGCGTTACGTGTGCTTCAGCTTGACCCGGGGTTAACTGTCATATTTTGACAGCTGTCCGGCAAGCAAAGCAAATATTACAACCAGACAACTTTTACTTCTGTATTTTCTAAAAGTAAACTATTAAAAGCCTAATCATCAGTTGAATTACTTTGAAAATCTTTGTTCTCGCAATTATGCGTACGAAATGTCTAAAGAAAGAAGCGATCAAAGTTGTATGCTTTAAAACTTGTTTATTTTTGGAATCCAAGCTCTATATATCAGATTCCAGATATCAGATACCCGTAAACGTGGTGGATCACGTGACAATCTTTTCCTAGGTATCCTCGCCTTATTCCTGTACATGATGTCGAGTCGGTATCAAACGTCATAGAAAGTGTCAAGTTCTATTGTTAAAAACAATACATTACTTGTATTTGATACATGTATCAGGAACATGTATTCTGACTTGTATTTTGCGCCATACCGTAGGGACGAGTAATGTACGAGTGTCACCCGAGAGTTGTAACTCCCCGCGAGCCCCGCAGAGGCAGGCGCGCCCGCATTTTTCCCTTGCTGGCGGATAGTCCCATTAATCTACCAATTTAGCTGTTAATGTAATTTAAAACGTTGAAAAGATCGTTGTAATTTAAAACCTTCAAAAGATCGAATATATCCAAACCACAAACAACAGTCTGCCGTGCTCCCTTGGTTGGATTCGAAATTTTCTATTTTTAACGGCTATAAATAAGAGTATCCGATATCTGTTTGCTTTTTAAAACTGTTGATAGACGATTGCCGAGCAAACGAGACAGCGGCGCCCAGCTGTGAAAGGTCATAGGGGCGTTTTTCAGAATCCCGGGGTTTGTTTGCAAGCGTTTCCTCAGCTCTTCTCCCCTCCCCCTCCCCCACCCTCGTTTTTTTGTACTCGTATTAGGTTTTGCGCGGCCATATCGGTAACACAGCTATCCCAAAACAACCAAAAAAGCAACTTTCTCCCGTTCCCCCCAAAAGAAACGCTTGCTACGCAGGCTAATTTTCGCCACACTAATTAATTTTGTTTTAATTTCATTATGTATCTATTTTATTTTACTATATATATTTATTTATCTAGTGAGCAACTTCTGAAACCAAACAAGGGTTGTAATATTATTACTGGCGTATAAATTATCTCTAGCGAATGAATGCGATTCTAACACATCAGTAAGTTTGTGTGGCAAGATTATCTAGACTTCTTATCATCTTTACCAAGTCTTAAAAAAGACTAAAAGAATTATCACGTGGTGATTTGTTTATTATTTTTTTTAAACGATATAAATTCTGGTTTCAAACTCTATAACAATGTAAGTACGTATACAATGATTGCTGGTATCGAGCATTTAGAGTAAGTATATTAGGTATCACATGACATTTCTTTTGGTCTAAATGTCTTTTTTGATGGACAACAATAATGACATTGACTATATAACTGGTTTACAAAAACGCCATATCACACATTCGATTTTTTAGTCTCTTCCTTGCTCAAGGGAAACTTGCCTAAATACCCATCTTTATATAATGTGTCCTGCAGTGAAAAGGATACAGTAGTCTCTGCTAGCATTTTTACATAGCAAACAAATGAATGTTCGAAGGAAGTTTATGTTCGTATTATATTTATTTTGAAATCAATAGCAAATCCTGCAATCTGATAATAAATTAATAAATAAATTCGAATATTTAAAACAGGATGACCCAACAGTGTAAAGAAACACTGTTGTCAAAGGGGTCCTGTAGAATAAAATCAACTTAAAGTAACTATAAAATTCATTAAAATATTAATAATACATTAAATGGATATATATACAAAACTATTGTTAAAAAGAAATTAGTTTAAACAAATATGTAGACTATATATTAACTATATATTATCAAGTTCGCTTAATTTATTTTTAAAAATAAGTGTAGAGTTGGTAGATCTAAGATCTATTGGCAAGTCATTAGCTCTCAGCAGTGCGATTTATTCATTTTCAGTTTTAAATCGCACTGTTTTGAAGAGCTAATGAAATTGCAGAAAACCTAAAATTTGACCAATCAGATCAAAGGAAAAAAAAGCCAATTCAAAGCATGAGAAAAAAATTAAAGGAGATTTTCTAGGTGAAAATGGATGAAATTGAGAAAATGGATTTAAATATTTCATTCCTACAGTATTTATTTTAAAATGGATAATACAAATTTGTCTTACAAAAAGCCATATAGCAAATGTGCTAAACCTTTAATTCGATCAGAACTACGGCGATTGAGTGTTGAAATGATGCTCTTTCAAACGATAGAAAGACTTCTTTCAGCGCTTTGGATATTTAGTGGAATTAAGGCGCTATATAAATATATAATCAATCAAATTAAACTAGGCTCTCAAAGACCGCTGACATGGAGCTTCCTTAATTAGTTCAGGCCGATTCGGCGAGCAAGAGCGGTCTACATTTATTTACGCTCATGCGACACTATATATATGAGGCCCTGTACAGCCGCGGAAGCGAATTTGGAAAAAGAGGACAATCGGATAAGGAATGAGTGTATATAAACATTTCAATCACATAACATTTTATTGAAACAGTAATTATAACAGTCGTTATGTAACTTATATATTTTGTTGTGATTGTTTTCCTTTCTTTTAAGTCTTTACAATTTCTGACGCGTTCATTTCTTATTTTCAATTTTCTTTTGTCCACTTTCTCTTTTTTTATTGAATGAGCAAGTTTATTTTTTTACTCGTGCCCAGGCATTTGTTTTTGAAAGCGAGGCGACAACACCGAGCATTCCTTGCGACACTTCGACCATTTTATGAAGACATAAGCAAAATGGACACATTTTATCGAATCAACACGCTTTCCATTCGTAAGGAAGCTGTTCTAGCACACAAAAAAAACAAAAAAAAAACAGAAATCTGTACAGGCCCGCAAATGAACCCAGGGCAGGTAAAAGAAAATACAGAATCTGTCACCGAACTAAATTATAAAAAAATCTTGACAATAAAATTATCTATACTGCTACTGTATGATACATTATTGTTAATATTCAGTTATGAAATAATTACACAAAAATAAGCAACCAAGTGAGGGCTACTGGTTTATAAGTGTTTATTTAAAAACGCTCGTTCGCGATATGATACAAAAAAACGAGTGAGTAAAAATGATATCAGGCTCTAAACATGTAATAATCTCTATTTATTTAATACAACTCAGTGTAATTAATAGCCTGGGTTCATTTGCGGGCCTGGGTTCATTTGCGGGCCTGTACAAATCAGCAAATATATGGTCGATTCTCCTTCTATTCTTGAGGAAACTGTCCTAGCAGCGACAAACCAAGAGACTAAAGCTATGGTCGAAAAACGGCAAAACAAATTACTAATACAATGAAAAAAACAAATCAATAACATGAGTAAGCCTTATTGTAGTAATTAAAACAAGGACGAAGTTTATTTGTAATGACACAAAATGCATTTATTCAATAAAATGTTGTACCCGAAATGAGAACTATTGTATTTCTAGACGAAAAATATTTATTTCAGGTGACATTGAATCAAATCCCTCTAATTCAAGATAATATTGTGCAAACTGTTCTAAGAATTCCCTCAGTGGTATTATTGCAGTCTAGATTAGCTGAACGAGTTTTTACAATTGTTAGAGCAGATGATCGAATGAGGGCTTTGCACCAACAAGTCCCAACATTTCTTTTGTTTCGCGGTCATCGAAGCGCGTAGCCCAACAATGTTGCGTTCGTTTGCACAGCACATCCAACTATGTTGCGCTGGCGCACGCACACTACACTATGATGGTCCATCGTTATCATAGGGAAATATCAGCAAAATCAAACTAATATGGAATTTTTCCATAAAAAAAAATACAATGAAAATTAAAAAATAATTAAAAAAAAAAAAAAATGAAAAGAAATTCAAAAGAAAAATATATATCGCTTAGAAAAAACAAATATAAGCATATACATAAAAAAACCACTTGAAATTCAACAGTGAGCAAGATAGTCAGCCATGATTCAAAATAGCACCCCAACAAGCAGTGGATTGTAGGGAATTATGGGTATTTGTGTCCCAGAATCCTTTGTATTATCGTCGGAGCTCCCAACATGTTGGGACATGTTGCGAGCGTTTGCACACACCCGCCAACATCGCGAAAAAACGCACAACAGTGTTGGATGTTGTTGCGTGCGTTTGCACGTGCCTAACCGTTTGGTGTACAATTCTTAGGTTTAAATTTAGTCTGGGGTAGGGTATGAAAAATCAAAATTCTAGGTCTGGGATAGGGTCAGGGTTTTGAGGACTCGGCGGTACACCCCCACTCAAGTTGGGGTGGTAATAACCCTCCCCCCCCCCCCCCCCCGGGTTTTAAATGTTTGATATTGCTTTTGCTCCTGCTTATGCAAGTTGCCAGTTATTGTACGGCACGCGGGAGTAATGTTATTAATTCTTTGGGCAAATGCTTGTGCGTGACGCTTCACATGGTCAAAATTAAATATGGTGAATATTGTATTTCTTTGACCTCTGGTGGTCATCATTAAAAGCAGCAAGTCATTAAAACCGCTATGAAAAGCTACAAAAAGATAAAAGAATGCTTCTAATTTAGAGAATTTTTACCTGTGTTAATCACGAGTTTGCTTTCAGACCTAAATTGCATGACACGAAGTTCAATTACCATTTCATTACGTTGGCCTGTGAACAAACACCTTGAGGAATGTTACGCGAGCTACGGAAAGGCCTAGTGAAAACACAGCCATAGCCGGTAGAGAATAAAATTATTTCGAGGGGTTAGAATTGGCTAAAATCACTCAAACAATAAAGGATAGACTATATAACAAGGATTAGGAGTTATTTTGGTCTTGGAGAGACTCAGCTTTCCACGCGAGACCACTATTTTAAGTTGAGCCAAAACTCATATCTGTCATATCGCATTTTACAAATGGCATTTTCGGCATTCTTTGGAAATGAAATCATTTTACAAAACCAACTATACAGTTATTCTCAGGAAAGATTGCTCTATATAACTTGAAAGTACGAGCGACGTGTAACTCTTGTCGTAACCTTACTATTCCTCTTTAATTAATAGTCTTCTACTTGCTGCTACTACGTAGTTATCGACTCTCAATTAGTTATTTTTGTGTATAATCTGTTTGTTTTTTTCTTTCTGTTTGGGTCCGCAGTAATTGGCTATGCTGTTGCAGTCACAATTAACTTACCTGTTATTCGCTTTAACTTTAAGCGCCTCTAACACGGTGACTTGGTTGTTTTTCTTCGGTATTCTAAAAGTGAAATGAAGACATCATCAAGGCGGAAGCATATTAGCTCATTCTTAATGTAAAATACAAGCAAAATCGAAGCCAATTTCGGCTCATTATTCGCTAGAAATGAAATCTCAAGTATAGAACAATCGTTAAACCATTTCTTACCTGATAGGAGAAGAAATTATTTCGCTAAAATTGAGAAGCTTCGCTTCGCTTTCAGTATTCTTTCCGGTTGAGACTACAGTCTGGGCGGAGAGAGACCCCCCAAAATTCAGAGGAAAGTCTGGTGACTAATCAAGTCAATATTTACTTCCGGTCTGTAACTCACAAGACAGTCCCATGACAAAAGTCACGGAAAATGTCAATAATAAACCACGGACTTGTCTGGATGAGTAATAATTGATATTATTATTATGATTATCTTTTACTTTTACAACACGAATTTCTAGTATTCCTGCTTATATACTTTTTATGTAGTTTTAAAGCAATACATGCGTGCCAGACTGCAGAACGACATTTACTTTCGAGATTTACTATGACGAAAAGCACATGCGAATACTTTTGCGGGCTTTGATGATTACTGCTTATGGAGTTTCAATATTTTTCCACGCAAGTTGTCTTAACGTTGACTACACAGAATGTTTTTCATGTTCCGAAAATAAATCGTTCCTTCCTGTCTCTTGGTAAATAACTGACATAGTCCTGCTTAGACATATGCCCGGTGGGGAGGGGGGAGGGGGGAGGGGGAGGGGGGAGGGGGGTAGTCCCTTTGTCCAAGTGGTAGGGGTGATCGCCGGAGGTTTTGAAAACGACCCCTAAAAGGTACGCACATATTAAAATAACTGATAAAGCCTTGTCGATTTCTATCCCAACAAAGCCGAACAAAACAGAGAAAAAATAACTCTTATAGGTATGAAATCATGTTACGTAAATGATTTTCTGATATGTCCCCCCGGGGGGACATATACTTTTGTAATCCATTTTAGTTGCATCACTTGGTTATGAAGAGGCCTTACAGTTAAACTAGAGTAAACACCACTTTTCGAAAACGCCAAAAAGGAAAAAAGAATTCGAATTGTATTCATTAAATCTATACAGAAGATCATAACCAGAAGTGTCCATCTTCATTGTTAACCTATACCCTATCACTGAAGATAGCTAAGTTCTTTTTAGATTTGCACGCACATGTGTCCGGGAATTCTGTGCGATGGCAGAATTTGACGACGGAGCACAGGTAGCCCAAGCGTAGAATTTGTGGGTTGTGACGTCATTAGCTTCAGTGAGTGAACTCATACGGTTTGAAAATATGCTTTCAGAAAGATTTTAATTATTTAATGCTTTTGAATAGTAAATAATCACCAATAGCAATCCTATATTTGTGTGTCTAATTGTTCATGAAGTTAATTCTAATATTTTTTAACAATGTTAAACGGTGAGCTATTTATCAGGGCAATACAAAGGTAAAGGAAGTGAAGAGCTCGCTGTTGCAATCACGATACGTCTTGTTTAAATATTAAAACAAAAACATAATAAAACTAAATGCTAAAACTTTATCCATATTATTTATGGGAATGGTGCCACGGGCAAAAGCTAGTGTTCTAACCCAAACTTTGTAGGGCATTGTGGCGCATTTTGCGGGCTAAAATGAACAAATCAGCAGGCAAAAAATATTTTTTAGCCCGCTCAGATTGGATCGTTGCTCTTTTGAATGAAAATGACCTTTTTTCGCTTAATAAATGCCCTATAAAGTTATTCTAGTCAGTCCAAAAACATATTTACGCCCGCGAACGTCAACTCTCTATTGTTATAATACTGAAACAAGAAACTGGCGACTTCCGCAAAGAAACAATAAATACCGAAAGACATGATATGAGAATCGACGACGTTCAAATAATTACAAAGTCAATACTTTTAGATATCAATAACAAGGTGCTAATCATTCATCTAGAAATCAAGGAAAGTATGTCAAAAAAATATAACAGCCAGTTTGTAACAAAATATAATGAGGCAAAAGGAATGAATATTAAAAGAATATATGCACGTACAACACATTTTGAAAATTGATGTGAAAATGTACAGAATCACCAAGAAAACATGTAAAGCATATAAAAATGTCTTTCAGTTATATTGTTTTTTGATATCAGTCAAATTGGGAGAGTTTTTTCGCATTCAAACCATATTGTAAATATTTTCGTTTACAATAATTATGCTAATTTGAAATTATTTCAGTCATTCTTACTAATGTAAACAAAGGTAATAAATAACTTTATCCACCCTTCGTACAACCGGCCCCTGACCTCTTGACAAACATGACAGTCTGTGTTCTTCTTCGTCTTCAGATTTAGATTCATCTTCAACGTCAATATTGTTTCTTTCCTCTTGTTCTTCATTTTCTTCATGATCATCAGATTGATGATCACTAGACTGACCTTCATCATCACCGCTGCTGTCATCGCTGTTCTCATCTTCTGGTTGCCTAGCAACAAGATCTACCAGCAGTTTCTGATTCCCAATAAGATTGTTATTGATGCCTAATTCTATTAATCCATTTGTAAACGTTTTTAAACCCATTGGTACTCTCACATGCCTGGGTTGTAGGGGAAATAATAAACTATATTCAATCAATTCGTTTATGCTGGTGACTGGAATTCGTCGTTGATGATACGTCATTTCTCCATGTGAACTCTTATATAGAAGGCTGCCATACTACATACTACATAGTAAATTTTAAAGCCCTTTGCCTTGGTATGCTTTTGGATAGTTCATCTACCATTAGATCAATTTAATTGTCATCCACTGTTTCTTCTTGACTAGTGGTGAGGGATAGTAAAATAAGGGATAGAACAGCTCACAAAATGAAGATTAGATAAATGGAAACAAGAAACATTCGGCGCAAAAATTTAGAAGCCAATCCATTCCCAAAAGAGAGATGCCAAAAGATCACCCCCCCTCCCCCCCCTCCCCTCTCCAGATGGTTTAGGATGGGATGTGGACCCAAAAGAGAGATGGTAAGGGATCACCCCCCCCCCCCCCCTTCTCCAGTTGGTTTAGCCGGGATGTGGACCCAAAAGAGAGATGGTAGGGGATCACCCCCCCCCCCCTTCTCCAGTTGGTTTAGCCGGGATGTGGACCCAAAAGAGAGATGGTAGCGGATCACCCCCCACCTTCTCCAGTTGGTTTAGCCGGGATGTTGACCCAAAAGAGAGATGGTAGGGGATCACCCCCACCTTCTCCAGTTGGTTTGGTCCAGTTGAGATATTTTGTGTAGAGTACGTGATTGTCAATGCATATGTTTAAAATGACTGGACATTTCAACAGATTATTCGTTTGATTTACTCCTAAGTGTGTGTATGATCATGATCGTCGAAAAATATTTTTATTTGTATTGCTTAAAAGCAATTAAGGTAATAGCAATTCTGAGAAGCGGGAAAAAAATTATGATTTTATCAAGTTATAACTCTTGTTATTTATAAACATTCCTTAGTAGTCAGATTAGTTTGTCTCTGTGGTATGCAAATACAAAAGTGAACATTTATCATATCATTTATCATGTTTATCAACAACACACTTTGACAAGACATGTAAGTTTATTTGCACTTTAAATACATTCATTGTTAAATATACATTTGACACATTTGATATATTGTTAAAAATATAATACTATTATACTTAGGTAATATCAAAAGATTTAACTAGATTCAGTTTTTAGTATGAAAATGAATAAAGAAAATAAATGTAAATAGTTATCGAGCCAGGTCACCATTAGGTTTTTAAAAGACATGACGCAACTTGACAACTGCAGTAGGTATTGACGTCATGAGAAAGTCAATATGATCTTAGCCTGCATAGCTGGGTAGAGGACACTGGCTGTGTTGAAGCTGGTTTACCGCCATTACAGCGCATACCTAAAAAGTACATTATTTTTCCAAATTTGGTGTTCAATATAATGTTCTATACATCACTTATATCATAAATTATTGTTTTGTTCCAGCTAGTCGTAACTTGTATTGTAGTTTCGCCCCTCTGATACCTATAGTTTCGCCCGTCTCATACCTATATTGTTGTTTCGTCAGTCACGGACGTGTGGTTTCGTGTTCCTGACCTTCTGTAAAAACAAGTTTAAAAAAACTGTCATTAACAATCATTGGTATGTTTCCTCTTTGTAGCCGGCAACATACTATGGGTATCTTACAAGTTATAATTTTCCTTGCGTTAGGTGAGTATACTATACCTTGCTATTCTTAGATATTCGAGAATTTTCATCAGTTTTAAATATTCTATTTTCAGCTTGTGGTGTGCATTGCGAACAAGTGAAGACTGCGAGGTATGATCACGCTAGTATACTAATTTTAACTTTATTTTACTTGCTTTGTTGTTTGTAAATCTGACCGTTTAATTGTGATGTTTAACCGATAAAGACGTACAAATTAATGATAATTCAATTCCAAATCATCAGATCAAGAAACTCTCTGGTTTCTGATAGTTATATTATGAAATCATGATGGAAACTAGCGAGTAAACCTAGTATAGGCTGCGTCGGTGTTTGTTATAAATGATAGGTAATATAATGAAATTTGTAACACCGTAAAAACTGTTCACTAAGATCAATTATCCTGCAAGTAGAAGTTCTTTTCTCTTACCCTTCAGCGACGAGCTCTTCTCGCAGGGCAAAGATCGATCAATCTACTTCCTTCAGTTCTTACAAACTCTACTCTTTAATGTACTCACTTAGGTTTTTGAACGTTAGATATTTAATTCATGAGATTTCACGAGATGCTATTTATCCGGAAAATAAGACCATCACTTAATATCCTTAATATCCATTCAGACTCTGTTAGAGCGAAGATCTTTTGTTAATTATGTCAACACTATTATCATGGGACTTTCTACTACTATAAGACAACCTAATTTTGAATATTATGATTATTGTACTCTTGAAAATGACGGCATCGAAACGTCGAGAAAATCAAAATCAATCTTAATTGTGTTAGTTTTTATTTTAAATAGATATTTAATATTATCATCATTATTATTCTCGATACTTAGCATTACTTATGAACATAGATTTCTTATGAAGATAGTGTTTCCTTTTCTAATTTCTTTTGTTTTGCTTATAATTATGATTACGTACGATTATGACGCAGTGTGAACCAGGCTTAACGGAGCGTCGACCATCCTTACCACCATGAAAAATGGAGTGCTTCCAGCAAATGTAAATTTAAACTTTAATTTTTAATTTATTTAACTGTACGTATCCTTTACTGGTTCGTTTTAAGGTCGAGAAGAAGCACACCGATCGTGTACGATGTGTATGCTTTGGATCATTTCATTGAAATCGTTGAGAAGATTGAGAGAAACGAAACCAACATTTTACGTGTTGCCAGCTACATTCGTCAACTTGGTTACAACAATGACTACTGGACAAAGGTTGTTGGTGAGCTCAGTGTAATACAGTGGTATCTCTATTAAGCGGTCACCCTCGGGAATTTTACAAAGTGGCCGCTTAATAGAGTTTGGCTGCTGAAAAGAGGTATAGGAATGGATTGGGGACTCTTTATTGTGGCCGCTTTATAGAGGGTGACCGCTTAATGGGTGACCGCTTAATAGAGGTACCACTGTATTTGAAATACTTGTTCAGTTTTATACTTGGTGTCATTATGTATCATATGATATCAGTTTCTCATGTATCTGTAATTCATTTATATACGTACACCGAATGCATTTCAATTTTTTATTTTACACCCTTTCCGAGAAAGTTTGACACCCGTGAAAAGCACAATAGCTAATGGCGCAAAGGATCATGGTTCAGTTCAGAAATTAAATGTGCATTCGCAACGCCATTTTTTGTCGTTTGATAAGTTAAAATGGAAAAGTATAGCAATGTGGCCATGAAATCCCTGCGTTCTAATAAAGTATCCATAGGTAACCCATAATCCCCTACGCTACTAGCTTGTAGGCTTTTCACTTCAAGGGTGACAACGTTTCTGAAAGGGTGTATATCGGCTTATCTTATGACATGTGTTGTAAATATTTAGGGACAGCATTATCTTTGCCAGCTGGTATTCTTACTAACAACGAACAAATCATATTGAACAACATGGTTGCCCATGGTTACGTTGGATCACGTGAGTTGGGCGTCGTACGATTACCTTCTGGTGAAACCATAGCAATGGGTCACGTTATCAATGGAATCTGTGCAGGTCTCAACCGTTATACAGAGTTGTCGTTGGAGTCTTGGGCCCCTGGTGCTAGTAAGAAAGTAGACAACCTCTATGCAGCAACGTTAGCCAGAGATCTTGCAGATACAACACTGGCAAAGAAAAACAACCCTGCTAATGCATACTATGGTCCTGGAGGATCATGGGACAGCAACGAGTGTCCCTCAACATACACTCGATCATCGAATGTCATCACCTCTAAAGCTAGTGATGCACAGCTACTCGGTGACATTGATGGATTGTTACTGGGATATGCTGTACCACAATGGGCCAGAAAGAAGGTTCGTTTGGGACAGCTTTTTAGGATGTACTATTCAACCGGTGTGTGTTACGATAATTCTTTTGCCAGCTGCAAGCGTTACAAAAAGTTTACAAGTCTTATAGACACCGACGAAGGACTGTATGCACAGGTCGTGGGTGTTGCTGAAGCATTATACATCAAGAACAGTGGCAACTACCCAAACGTTAAGAAAGAAGATATTGCACAGATATCTAAGGAAGTCGTAGAGAAATTGCAAGCTTATCTTGGTAAGCACTTGATGTATTTGCTATCTGTATCATCTTCCTTTTCTTATACTTTAACGGTAAAGAATAGTATTTTAAGTCGGAAGTCCTTTCAGCCGAAGTTGATCTTTCAGAGAGCCGACGGTGTGCTCATTTAATTCCCTTCTCTCCATCAGTGCTCCGTTTTAAACGCCCAAAACGTCCGTAACACTCTCTTTTACTCTGACGAAGAAATAAGGAAAGCACTAGTAATATTTAGCGAACTCGGGACCTCTCACAAAGAACACTGCGCACAAACCAACTGTGCCATCCTTGCTTCTTTCCTCCCTTCCTCAAGCCCTCATGCACGACTTCTCCGAATAGCCCTTGGGTCTCCGAGGATGTATTCGCATAATGCGGGAGGCTATTTTGAATTAATTACTTGTGACGTCAAACGCTTAAAGGTCTGCCCATGGCATGTATATTTCTCTGTACTTTTCACTCAATGTTTCAGGTCCTGCAGGTGTATATATACGATATTTAAAGAAGATTTTGAAGAAATTCTTTAGATTAGACTTTTAACTTTAAATTGTTTTAGTTCTAAAATCTAATACGTATTTTTATAACGCCATGAATCGGACATTATTGCTGTGTCCGATTAACAGAGAAAACAGAAAAACACTATTTTTTGTTTTTGTATTAGTAAGTCAAAATTGTTGGGTTTATTTGGTGAGAAGAAAACAAAGGAATGAAATGAAGTCTTGATATTTATTATTGACAGTACTGTATGTATTTGTTCATTATATGTCGTTCATGTCTTCAGTCCAGGTTGTAACTGACCTTGCTTTTCTTCTTACCTATTCCAGAAAAGCTGACAGCAAGCAGCAAATGTACCAAACAAGAAGAAGGTAGATATCACACTTGCATGCAAAAACTCATTAATAATTCATGAGAAATTGACAAAAGAAATCGTAACCGTGACAAGTGTTGAAATCTTTATAAAACACTCATACTCGTTTATTAAACTATACATGATTTATAAACATGACAGCTAGTATTTCAGTGCTTATTAATGTGTGTTGTTTAGGGTGTGAATTGCCAGCCAATCTTGTGTTTGTAATGGATGAATCAGGTAGTATAAGTGGCAATTCGTTTGTACAGGAGAAGGATTTTGTCAGGTATTCATTTATATCTATTATATATTTATCCACGTTTACATTGATACGTCCATTAAGCACTTAATGACTGGTCCCGAGGGAAACAGTTAGTTTTGTTTCCCGAGAATCCCAATGTTTCCCGAGGCTCCGGCTGAGATTCGAGGGAAACAAAACTAACTGATTTCCCGAGGGATCAGTCATTAAGTGTTTTATTATATACCCTATTCAAACGATGAAAAATTTTCACTCCATTTTGAAAATTTTTTATTTACAAAAAAAAATTCGTTATGAATTACAAAGCGTGGAGAAAATTGAAATGTAATATGATATTACAAAGTTTTTAGTCGACCAAAAAATGTCAAATGACAATAATGCAATGTTTTATTTTAAGTGAAAATGTTTGTTGTTTACTTATAAGTTGGAGTTTAAATTGGTGGTTACTTTGAGTTTGCAAACGCGCCACACGAACTTTCGATGGACTTTGACCTGATCACGTGGATTTATTCCCCTCTCACGTGGATTTATTACCCGCGCGGGGAATAGATCGATTTATTTCCCTCCACGTGATGTGCTCTCGACCAATAAGAAAACGAGTTTGAATAGGATATATAATAAATGTATTTATCCATTCTTCAACAAATTGCTATATCTGTTCTCAAAAGCCAAAGTCACGTTTAAACTATTTGTCAGCTATATTTATTTACATCTATTATATATTTATTCACGTTTCCGATCCGGCGTTGATACGTCCATCCATTCTTCAACAAATTGCTATATCTGTTTCTCAATATCCAAAGTCACTTATAAGCTATTTAAAAGATATAAGTAAAGAAATTAGGCAATCAATCCTCATCACCAATTAAAGATTTACACGTGACTGAGCCTTTAAAACACTGTGTATATGCCAGGAGGGGGGGGGGGGGGGGGGGGGGGGGGGGGACTCCCTTAAAACATGGATAGGAGTGCTCGACGGATCTTCTATTGTCGAAAATAAGACCCTCGCGTACCATTTTTAGTGTCTCAAACTGCCACCTTACCTTTTAGGGTCAGTTTTCGAACTTAAGATTATACATATTGCATAAAACAGTGTCATATAGAGTACAAATACTAAAAGTGTGCAACATAAATACCACTAAATACTGCTAAATTATGCAAATTCTTTTGTTCTCTATTGTTTAATCAACACTATTTAGTGGTAAATAGTACAAAGTATTGCACACTTTTAGTGTTTGTACTCTATATGATGAAAATAATATTTATTAACTTCAACAATACATCAACATTGTTTCTCTAAAGTTCAATAAACTTGAGCTTTTCTTTTGTTAAATTGAAAAAAAAAATCTTAAATGTGGTCTGAAATCAGTATCTGAGTTAATTTATGCGTACCTTTTAGGGTCATTTTCAAAACCGTCCGTCGCCTATCCATTTTTAAGGGAATCCCCCCTCCCCTAAGGGAATCACCCCCCCTCCCACCGGCTGTATAAGATACTCTTGTTACTAAACACAGACATATTCATATCATTCTTATTGTTTCATTCATTCACTTCATTCACTATTATATTCATTCACTGTAACCTTTGTTTGTCAGGCAGATCATTGACGCGTTTAACATTTCTCCGCGTCAAACCAACGTCGCTATTGTGGAGTTTGCAAGCAATGCAGCCATCGATATTGGTCTTAATGGCTATGGCTCTAAGACGAGATTGAAATGTGCAATTCCAAATCTTCAACAGTCAAGTAAGCTTTGCTATAAAGCTAATTAATTAATTATTTAATTAATTTATCCGTTCATTCATTCATTCATTTATTCATTCATCCATTCATTCATTCATTCATTCATTCATTCATTCATTCATTCATTCATTCATTCATCCATCCATACATCCATACATTCACTCATTTTTTCATCCATCCATTTATTTATTTATCCATCCATTCCTCCATTCCTCCATTTATTCATTCATTTATTCATCCATCCATCCATTCATTCATTCATTTATCCATTCATTCATCTGTTATTTTATATATTTCACATATTCATGTTACTGCCGTTTTTCAATTGTTTTGTATTTGTTCATTTCAGGTGGCTCGACTCACACTGCAAAGGCTCTCAACCTGGTAAAGAACGATATATTTTTACCAATTCAAAAGGGATACGGACAGGACAAGAAGTCTGATGTGTCTAATATCATGGTACTGTTAACTGATGGCGAATCAAATGATAGAGATCATACAGCCCTACCACGTGTTGTTAGAGAGCTGAAAAGAGACGTTAAAGGTAACACGATATTTGATTATTACACCATTATTTACTTGAAATATAACTCCTTTAAGAGGGGGACATGACACCTCGTCAGAATATCTCTCACCAAATGCTACGAACATGCACCACAGCTTTCACCGCACACCGCAGCTACTGCACACCGATGGAATTTACATCACTTTAACACCACGCTATGATATTTTTTCACCGCAATTCCCCATGTCCCCCTCGATCTTTAACTACTGTGGTACCTGAAAAAGAGTGATGTTCTGCTTGTTTTACATACATAATGACACACACACACTTTATTTGTTAGACAGGTTAATAATTAAGTCACGCAGGTTATTCCAAATACCGTGGTACCTCTATTAAGCGGTCACCCATTAAGCGGTCATCCTCTATTAGGCGGCCACAATAAAAAGTCCCAAATCTATTCCTATACCTATTCTATACTTCTATTCAGCGGCCAACCTCTATTAAGCGGCCACAATAAAAAGTCCCAAAGCTATTCCTATACCTATTCTATACCTCTATTCAGCGGTCACCCTCTATTATGCGGCCACTTTGGAAAGTCCCAAATCTATTCCTATACCTATTCTATACCTCTATTCAGCGGCCAACCTCTATTAAGCGGCCACTTTGGAATGTCCCAAGGGTGACTGCTTAATAGAGGTACCACTGTATTTGTTGTCTTGTTGCAGATTTGACTATGATTTCTGTCGGTATTGGTAATTCCAACCGAGATGAGCTGGAAATGATCGCCACTGATCCATCCAAACACGTATTTACTGCCAATGACTTTACTGCATTATTGCTGCTTGTCAAAAAGCTCCAACAACGAACATGCACAAGTAAGAACAACCAGTACAGCTATAGCCTGAAAAACAAGCGTTCTTTTGGGGTTTTGGGGTTCCTGTGTTGTCTTGATACCCGCGAGAAACATGGGGCCTTTTTGCTCGCTCGTTCAACACAGGAACCCCAAAACCCGATTATCAGAAAAACTCCACAAGAACGCCTGTTTGCAGGCTAATACAGCTAATGTGTCGTTTCACTATTCTAAATACCGGAAATAAAGACAAATAATAAGCACAATGAGATCCCACAATGCACCGCGCTGCATATATTAAGTACGCCACGGGCCTTTGTGACAGTAGTCTCTTTGGTCAATCGAAGAGAACACATCTCGAGCTCGTCGACCCCCCACATCCAACCCAAAAACGTGGCGCAACCAATACATATACACAGATTTATACCTCTCTACCCCTCACTGTCCACTCTGTGGACTCGCATCTTTTTCTGTTTTCCATATCTCATTGATTATTCGTGTGTATTGTAGGGACTTGAATATAATACTATTTGTTGATGTGTTGATGTGTTAATTGCAGCTCCTGTACAGATGGATTTGGACTTTACACAAACGGAGAACAATACAATGGTTACAGCATACGTGTATCCAGGAAGCGTGCGCTACTTTGCTCTTGCATCTGAATTTTTCTATGGTGTTGGAGAAATCCTAATTGCAGTAAGTACTTTTGAGCTAGTTGTAAAACTTAAAGATGTTGCACTGGACTCGGCTAAGAGTTTGTAAGCGAAGGGAATTACAAGAAGTTTCTTAATACATATATTTCGGACGATGTCCATCGTCCATCATCAGTGTATTAACTAACATAAAGCTAAGACATATGAATAAATTACAATATTTTTAACCTCTAGGGACTGCATGGAACGATGGACATCGTCCGAAATATATGTATTAAGAAACTTCTTGTAATTCTCTTTGCTTAATTAGTTGTAAAACATTATTAGCTGTAGCACTATTATGAGATACAATTGTTCCTCTATTAAGCGGTCACTTAAAAAAGGTTGGCCGCTGAATAGAGGTATAGAATAGGTATAGGAATAGATTTGGGACTATTTATTGTGGCCGCCTAATCGAGGGTGACCGCTTAATGGGTGACCGCTTAATAGAGGTACCACAGTATTTGGATTAACCTGCGTGACTTAATTATTAACCTGTCTCTACAAATAATAATAATAATAATAATAATAATAATAATAATAATAATAATAATAATAATAACTTTATTCAGGTGTCTATGTATTTAGTTTATACAACTAATTGGGGACACAAAGGAAAAGGAAAGAAAAAGTAAAAGTAAAAAATATCTATATGTAATATTAATCTATAACTATAGTGTATATATATATGCAAAATTTATCTTAAAAATATTTATAGAATTAAGTTAAGTTAAGTTAAGAAGTTATAATACAAATATATGTAAATGTATAATAGAAATTATAATAAGTATATAGAGATATCTATTGTTACGAGTTGCATAGTTTGCAACAATTAATGTTATTTTCTAATATATTGGATAGATCCAATTTCCTAATTTTCATTTTAAAAGAGTTTATGCTGGGTGATGATCTGAGATCCACATTGAGCTTAGACCAAATATACGGTCCTAGATATCTAATAGTATGTTTACCATAACTCACTGTGTCAAATCTAGGAATGTTGAAATCATTATTTCTAAGTGAATATCGCGTATTAGTCTGCATAAATATTTCATTGATGATATTAGGCGCCAGAACTTTCTTAACTTTATACATTAATACTGCTATATCCTGCAAACGGCGGTTCAATAATGAAGATAAATTAGCTTTCTTAAGAAGTTCTTCATATGACTCTGAGAATGATTTGAAAACAGCTCTAAGCGCTCTCTCTTGAAATAAAGTGTGTGTGTGTCAGTATGTATGTAAAACAAGCAAAACATCACTCTGTTTCATCTCTCGTTCGTAGGTTAAACCAATCTTTGGTTCTCTAAGCATTTATGCGTCACGCTTTCACGATACACCTGGACGTAATAACTACACTTACAAGCTAGATCCTATCCGTAAGTACCAACACTATCATCATCACCACCACCGGACACAATAATCAACATTATTATACATATTACTAACTACATTTATCACTGTCAAGTTACCAGCCTCCCTCCGTTATCAGAGAGTTGATGTGAAAATGGCAGCGAGATTTGCTTGTTATTGTCTCTTTTTCACCTAATTATAATTGTACTTTTACTTAATAAAATGTATTATAATAAAACAATTATTGGGTTGGGTTTTCGCATGATATGGTAAATTATCAAGACCTTGAGTCTGTGTTTTCTGCCTCAGTCATCATCACCACCACTATCATCATCGTCACCACCAGCACAAGCACCACCACCACCATCATCAACACCATCACAACCACTACTATCATCATCACCATCACAACCACTACTATCATCACCACCACCATCACAACCACTACTATCATCTCCACCATCACAACCACTACTATCATCATCACCACCATCACAACCACTACTATCATCATCACCACCAGCACAACCACTACTATCATCATCACCACCAGCACAACCACTACTATCATCACCACCACCATCACAACCACTACTATCATCATCACCACCAGCACAACCACTACTATCATCATATCACCACCAGCACAACCACTACTATCATCACCACCATCACAACCACTACTATCATCACCACCACCATCACAACCACTACTATCATCATCACCAGCATCACAACCACTACTATCATCTCCACCATCACAACCACTACTATCATCACCACCACCAGCACAACCACTACTATCATCATCACCACCATCACAACCACTATCATCATCATCACCACCATCACAACCACTACTATCATCATCACCACCATCACAACCACTACTATCATCACCACCACCAGCACAACCACTACTATCATCATCACCAGGACAACCACTACTATCATTATCACCACCATCACAACCACTACTATCATCATCACCACCAGCACAACCACTACTATCATCATCACCACCATCACAACCACTATCATCATCATCACCACCATCACAACCACTACTATCATCATCACCACCATCACAACCACTACTATCATCACCACCACCAGCACAACCACTACTATCATCATCACCACCATCACAACCACTATCATCATCATCACCACCATCACAACCACTACTATCATCATCACCACCATCACAACCACTACTATCATCACCACCACCAGCACAACCACTACTATCATCATCACCACCATCACAACCACTACTATCATCATCACCACCATCACAACCACTACTATCATCATCACCACCATCACAACCACTACTATCATCTCCACCATCACAACCACTACTATCATCATCACCACCAGCACAACCACTACTATCATCATCACCACCATCACAACCACTACTATCATCATCACCAGCACAACCACTATCATCATCACCACCAGCACAACCACTACTATCATCACCACCATCACAACCACTACTATCATCATCACCACCATCACAACCACTAATATCATCATCACCACCATCACAACCACTACTATCATCATCACCACCATCACAACCACTACTATCATCATCACCACCAGCACAACCACTACTATCATCACCACCAGCACAACCACTACTATCATCATCACCACCAGCACAACCACTACTATCATCACCACCACCATCACAACCACTACTATCATCATCACCACCATCACAACCACTACTATCATCATCAACACCATCACAAGCACCACCTTTATCATCATCACCACCAGCACAACCACAACCACTATCATCATCGTCGATAGCATTGTGATTAGTAGCATCATGAATGATCATTATCATAGTCATTGTCTTAATTGCTACTCCACACCACTATTCCATCAGCATTGTCACCACCATCTTTATCATCATAATTATACATCGTCATCATCATTATTGTCATGATATGCATAATCGTCATTTTGCAAATGAATATGTTAACATTGATGATCTCTGTTCATTTTAGCTGTTGGTCAATCGATGAATCTTCGTATCGGCAACCCTTGCTTGAGTAAGAACTTTATTCCTTGACCTATTGTTCCAAGTTAATAGCTTTTAATTGACTTTTTCTATTTTCATTTTGTAAACAGACTACAATAGGACAACTTGTCCTCCAATTTACTTGGCCATCCATGCCAACGATCCAAATTGCGCATGCACAGGTAAGCTGTAACAATAGAGCGGATTTCGTATGACTGTGCAAACAGCACGGACACAGCACGGACACAGCACGGTACAGTACAAATGAAATTTAGAGAGTTTTCCTGTGCCTATCAAAACACCACAGATTGATTATTACGGCAGCTAGTGATTTGGAATGTCTTGATAGAAACTACGGCACGAACACGGCACGGCCGTGAAGGCACTGCACCGTCACGGCAAAAACTTCGAATCTTTTTATATAAATTACGACACAGTCACGGCACGGTACCGTACGTTGCACAGTCATACGAAATCCGCTCTAGTTTGTTTAATTAAATTACGCCACACACATTTATCTACTACGTTATTGTTTTCAGAACCAGAATGTGTAGTTCCTGGTCAGATCAAGTTTACCATTCAGAAAGGTACTTAAACAGTGTTACTAATAGAATTGGCTATTGCGTATAGACCGAATCGAAATATGGCGTACTCATTGTTCTTGACTGTTTAACCTCGTGTTCACGTTGGGAAAGAGTTTTCACATGTATGCGAGGCTGGGCAGTAAAGAAAAATTGTTATTCTGCGTTACCGATAGACTGCGTTACTGAAAGACTGCGTTACTGATAGACTGTGTTACTGATAGGTTGAAATACCAATGGACTGCGTTATTGATAGACTGCGTTACTGATAGACTGCGTGACTAATATGCTGAAATACCAATGGCCTGCGTTACGGATAGACTGCGTTACTGATAAACTGCGTGACTGAAATACCAATAGACTGCGTGACTAATAGACTGAAATACCAATAGACTGCGTGACTAATAGACTGCGTGACTAATAGACTGCGTGACTAATAGACTGAAATACCAATAGACTGCGTGACTAATAGAGTCTTTTACATGTTTTTAGGTCAAGAAGGAAGTGCGCTGCACGTTCGAGGGTCCATTCTCCTTCTTTTGTTTAGTCTGAGTCTCTTCTATTTTGTCTAAATCAAAAATTCTGGCCACGCGAGAAAGAGGACAGGATTAACGATCGAGCGGGCAGTGAGACGCGAAAACCGCTCGGCCGTTAATCTTCACCTCATTCTCGCGCGGCCAGAACTTCGTCTGATCGAACTTCAACTCGTTTCATCGGGTTTTTTGGCGTAAAAGTAGGGACTGTTTTGCAGTCTAACCATTAAGTTTGTTATTGTCACTAACATGATCTCCATGATCATCATGATTATCAGTATTGTGTAGTTCCAGAAATTATCCATACCTTCTCTCCCCACGGAGAGATTTTTTTAAGACCCCCCATAAGAGAATTCACTTTGTCCTTCATTTTGTTTTTGAAGCACTGTAGTGGTTTGTAGACGACTTTCATAAATGGTATCCAATAATGCGAAAGTTCGAGAAAAAAAATCATTAAATTATTATTATGAAATTTGCAAGAAGCTACAAGCGTATGAAAAATCAGAAAAACACCCAAACGAAGCATCAAAACCTCAGCAGAAGATTACATACAAATCTCTACATTTTTCATTGAGCATAATTTCTTTGGTATATTTTAGCCAAAGCATGCATCAAAACTTTCCAAACATGCCTATTTCAGGTGGTTCTTTCAGATGACAATGCTAAAATATTACATATCTGTTTACTCGAAAAATCATTCTCGGCTACATGTTATGGTATTTATGAAAGTGGTCTATGGGTTATGATATAACCGCTGACAAATTGTTTGCAGGCGTTTTCAAAATTATTTTCTAGGTCTGCGTAAAGCGATTCGGCATTTAACTTCTTTTGTAAATTAATATTATGAATAGAATAACTGACTAGTTTGATTCGTCTTCGTCTTTCTTTTTATTTAAAGATTTAACATTTGATTTGTTTGAAATTATTATATATTACGTTTTTGCCTCTGTTTGTTTGTTTGCTTTTTGTCTGTCTGTCTATCTGTCTTGCAGTCAGTCTATCTGTCTGTCTGTCTGTCTGTCTGTCTGTCTGTTTGTCTGCTTTTCGGTCTGTCTGTCTGTCTGTATTGCTGTCGTCTTTATCTGACTGACTGTCCATCCGTTTGTCTGTTTCACCGCCTGTCAAACTGTGTGTGTGTGTCTCTATGTCTGTCGGTCTATCATTGTCTGTGTCTGTCTGTCTGTCTGCTATTCTGTACTTCTATATTTCAATATACACCTATTTCAATAATCGTTGTCGCAGCCAAAGCTATGTACGGTCTACACTCTGAAGCCTGCAAAGGATGTCGGTTACATGGTCTTAATTAATTTGTGATTCATTGCATGTTTTTTAAAGAAATATTGCTATTTATATCTACCACAACAACACTTGTTATAGCCATATAACACAAACACGTACAACCAAAATATGCTATGAATAAATCGATAACAAGAGAAGAAATATCGACATCCTTTGCAGGCTTCAGAGTGTGGACTGTAGCTTTGATTGCGACAACGATTTTTGAAATAGGTGTATTTTAAGCGTCAATCTAATCAATTCTCTCCATCATCTCTTGTGATTTAATATGCTTGATGACGTCACGATACACTAAATTCTCCGAGTCAAGTGCCCATATAAAGTCCAAATGGTTCCATTCCGCGATGTACTTATTGTACAACTGATGTGGTAGCTTTGACATCAAAGACTTAACGTCACGTGGGTCAGCTAGAAGGTCTTTTCCTCCCCAGTAAAGAGCTGAAGGGACATTGACCGCTGACACGTTGTACTGCGGTGGAGATCCCTGCGATAAAATTACTGACATGAATGATTTGCAAAGATGTAGGTACACCCTATTACAAGAATGATGTCACATGAAAATAGAACATTAGTAATTTAGTATCAAAGAAACAGCAAAAGAAAGAGTAATTTAGTATCTAGTAATTTAGTATTAGAGTACAAACATTAAAAGCGTGAAACATAAATAGTACTAAATAGTGATATTTTATGCTAATTCTATTGTTTTCTATTGTTTAATTAGCATTATTTAGTACTAATTAGTACTACTTGTTTCACGGGTAGAGTACAAACATTAAAAGCGTGTGAAACATAATACTAAAATAGTGATATTTTATGCTAATTCTATTGTTTTCTATTGTTTAATTAGCACTATTTAGTACTAATTAGTACTACTTGTTTCACGGGTATAATATTTGTACTCTATAATATTTGCACTCTATTTGTTCTCTTTTAGTAATTATGTAATTTAGTATCAAAGGAATAGCAAAAGAAAGAGTCAAGCTTAGAGTGCTTACACTATGTCCATGAAATAAAATCTAAATAGTTACTAACTAATAGTTTTTATTTAGTGACTATTAGTCACTATCACTCAACTGGAACAGCTTTAGTAACAATAGACCACAATACACAAGGGAAATCAAATACTCAAAACCATAGAAAGTTAATACTTTATTCATTGTGTATTGTTACTTGGTTTTGAGTATTTGATTTCCCTTGTGTATTGTGGTCTATTGTTACTAAAGCTGTTCCAGTTGAGTGATAGTAACTAATAGTCACTAAATAAAAACTATTAGGTAGGAACTATTTAGATTCTATTTCATGGACATAGTGTAAGCACTCTAGTGATCTTCTTTTGTCATTCTTTTCCCACTAAATTACAAAAGTCAGGATAACGATCTTGTAATTAAATGTATAGGCTTCCCTTGGGTTGAGATATATCATATCCACCTTGGCATTTCACCTTTACATAAGCTTTTTTAAGGCCTAGGATTGGCGAACGGTTACTTGAAAAATATGGGTCTCAGAAACTTTCGACCCAATCTCGAAATGCGGAAATCTTTGCGATGTGTTTCGAAATCTCGTTTTTTCCCTGTCTATATATGACTTTGTCTCAGATTTGCAAAAAAGAAGGGTCTCGGCGTCTTGGGACGTGGGTCCGTCGGATTTTACCCGGCATTCGCCGCCCCCTTTTTATCTATGAGTTTATCTTATATACAGACCTGTCCATAATGCAACTTGTTCTTCTCTTCGCTGCCGTAGTCATACATCTGGAATTTCCCAGCTCTGCGCAGCTGAGCAAAGTGAATCATGTTTTTTACTGAAGTTCCAGCAGGAGTATGTGAGATATAGACAGGCAAACGAGTCTAAAACAACAGTAAAAAGTGTTAATAATATCGAATTTGATAATGGTGGTGGTTATATCTAACAGTACTATAGCTACTAGTAGTGACACATGATAATGATGATGATTCTTAAGATAGAGTAGTAACCTACAGGTAATTTCTGGCTAGTATAAGCCAACCAGAAACATTTTTGTCACATCGCAAAAAATAGTTAAAAAATGGCGTCGTTCGATAGAGTTGTTTCCCTTGTTAACCCTCTATAAATACGTTCTTAACATAACTTTACATTAAAAAGTTCTATTAAACTTCGACAATAAAAGTTCACTGCTGCGCTATCATCCATAAAAAAGAATAAAACAAAATGCAGATGCCTAAAAGTAACCGAAATTTTTTTTTTCTCGAAGCGCCATTTTGGAACTATTCGTTTTGACAAACAATCCTTTGCGCGCAAAGGATCATTTGTCGAACAGTTCCAAAATGGCACCTCGAGACAGCAACGATTTCGTTTACTTTTATAAATAATAATACTAACCTCATTGAGTTGTTTCGTGTCGATGCCAGCAATAAGGAACAGTACATCAGAGCAAACATCTCTAACGATATGATGTCCACATATCAAGTCGGACAGTATTCGCATTATATCATCGGATGGCAGGAAATCACGAATACTAAACAACTCGAAAAAGTCCTACAAGCAAAAACAGCATTATATAACTGATACCAGGGGAGTAGCGCGGTCATTTTGACACTGTTACGCACGGATATGGATTTTTGACTTTGGAATACAAAAATATATTTAAAACGATTAAAAACTATTAAATTTTTCTCGATCTCACTGTCTCCTTCTTGATCAGAACTACGAATATTGGGGAGATAACTTAATGGGCCAGCGGTGAAATAAAATTACTTTGAACTGAAAAATATAGCTTTTGATAAACGTTTTTTTCCAATGCTGTTCTAGAGTAACAGCACAGCTTCAAAATGCGGCGCTTATTCGAGGGCGGCGCTTATTCGTGACATACGGTAATTATTCTTACCTCTAACTCAGGAGTAAAGTAAGAAAGGTACTTCAAGGCACCTTCCATGTACGTCACCGTCGATACAGGAGCCAGCGCGTAAAACGTTTTTACCTTCTTGATCAAGTCAGGGTTTCTGCCGAACTCGATGAATCCAATCATTGTTCCTTGTGAATGGCCAGCGTAGTATAGAGTTTTATGTCCAGTAACTTTAAGGGCGCGGTCGATCATTGCTGGAAGATCGTACTTAGCCATCTCATCAAAACTGAAGGGATAAATATGTATACACCTAATTGCAATAACATTGTCATATAAAAAAGAAAATTACAAAATAGGAATTAATTAAAAGACAAAATCAGATTACTCAAGCTGAACTTCTTCTTTTGTCTTTTAATGAATTCCTATTTTGTAATTTTCTTTTTTATATGACAATGTTATTGAAATTAGGTGTATATGAAAATTGAAAAACTATTTATTGATTATCATTATTATTATCATCCGCTATCACTATACCATCACTTTACCATCACATCACTTTATCATCACTATCACCATCACAACCATGATCACTATCACTATCACAACAACCACCATATCACCACCACCACCACCACCATCATCATCACCATCACTGATCGTCACAATCGATCAACACCATCACCATCGTCATCATCATCACCACCACCACCACTACCACTACCATCATCACCGCCATCACCATCACCATCACCATCACCATCACCATATCTCCACCACCACCACCACCACCACCATCATCACCATCACTGATCGTCATCATCGATCAACACCATCACCATCGTCATCATCATCATCACCGCCACCACCACTACCACCTCCATCATCACCGCCATCACCATCACCATATCTCCACCACCATCATCATCATCATCATCACCATCACTGATCGTCATCATCGATCAACACAATCACCATCGTCATCATCATCATCACCACCACCACCACCATCACCACTATCACCATCACCATATCTCCACCACCACCACCACCATCACCATCACTGATCGTCATCATCATCACCATCACCACCACCACCACCACCATCATCGTCATCATCGATCAACACCGTCACCATCGTCGATCATTATCACCACCATCACAATCACCATCACCATCACCATCATCATCATCACCACCATCACCATCATCGTCGTCATCATTATCGTCATCACCATCAACAACATAAAACCATTCATTACCTGAAGTTCCAAAATTCCTTCGAATCAACTGAATACTTCACATGTCTTTTGCCATAAGTATTTCCTCTCATATTGCCCAACCATACATCAAAACAGTTATCGGCAGCGATAAAAGCAAAACTCTCATCAGGTAAATTAGCCACCCAATTGGTCGACGAACAGAGCAACCCATGCTGCAGAAAAATAACCGGCTTTGACGCAACGTCTTTGCATTTGCCGTACCGCCCATAAGGAATCCGCTGAATGGAAAGAATGTAGCCGTCTTGGGTTGTGACGTCATGGTTCTCCACAGGGTACCCATTGAATTGGATCATCTGACTCTGTGATGATAGAGGACATGCAACTGAGAACGTGTTGGTTTTATGATTTTATTTTGCAATATATAATTAAATATTCACGGTAACAAAGGAAAGAAATTAGACGTTTCGAAGTAGTCGCTTTGGTTTTATTTCTAACGACTTTTCACACTTTTCAAAGCTAAATAGATTATAATAAAACACACTCTATTGTATTTAAGTGGTACCTCTATTAAGCGGTCACCCATTAAGCGATCACCCTCTATTAGGCGGCCACAATAAAAAGTCCCAAATCTATTCCTATACCTATTCTATACCTCTATTCAGCGGCCAACCTCACTTTGGAAAGTCCCGATGGTGACCGCTTAATAGAGATATATACACCTATTAAAAATCGTTGTCGCAGCCAAAGCTACAGTCCACACTCTGAACCCTGCAAAGGATGTCGATATTTCTTCTTTTGTTATCAATTCATTCATAGTATATTTTGGATGGACGTGTTTGTGTTGTATGACCATAACACTAGTACTGTTACAGTCGTAGATGATGAAACACTAATAAAACGTCTAATAAATCACAAATTATGTTCATAATACCGACAACCTTTGCAAGGAACGTTCAGAGTGTGGACTGTAGCTTCGGCTGCGACAACGATTTTTCAAATAGGTGTATATATCATTTCAAACATTCACATTTAAATATTTTAATAAATTGATTAGAATGTTTTTAAATCTTGAAAACTGAACTAGTTTGGGTTGCCTGTGGCAAATACCCGCCTTTGACCCACCCCTCCCCCGCCTCTTTTCTGTCACGCTTGTCATTACATAACGAACCCGTGACAATATTGTTAGTTTGTGAAGGCAAACGAGGTTATGAAACTTCAATAATATTGTTTTTTTGGAATTCACTTTTTTAAGAAACTTTGAATAGAAAATGATGAAGTTTTACTTGTTTTTTTTTTTTATTTGTACTTTGCTTTGATTTTTTTACCTAAAATTGATGGTAAAACTGATACAGAATATTGCAAGAGCTAAGAATCATATTTAATTGAAACCTATAGTTCTACAATTAATATATAATAACGTATGTAAAGGTATAACAAAATAGATGAGCTAGCAATTAACGTACGATAACTCACTAACTTTAATACTGAGAGGATACATGTGTGACGTAAGCTCATTTTGCCTCGGCCAAAATCGCCAAACCTTTACTCGTTTCGTTGGAGTTTTCGCATAAAAGTATGGAGTGTTTTAATTTGGTGTGCCACTAAACAGGTTGTTAGATAATTGTCGGCTTCTATGTGACCTCTTCTATGTGTTTATCTATGCATGTACAGCATTTCGAGGCATTAAACTTTACTCTTGTAATTTCTTTATAGCAACACTGAGCTATGATCACTTTCTTAGAATTCCCATGTACACTATTTTAGATATATGAATATCCCAAAACTAATGCTTTACTATGGCGATATAACAATAAAATCTTCAAGTGTTTTCTTACCACATTCATCTGTACTTCCGGTAGCTCGTGTCGTAAACGTAACGTTGGCTTTACGTTTCCATACAGATTATTTGCGTTTACGCAAACCACTAGGGCAAAATATATAAAGAAAAATGTCTTGAAAGGCATCTTTCTTTATTGAAATAGGAACGGTTTGGGTGAAGTGTCTTCACTTGAGGGTTTGACGTAACTCTGTACAGTGCTGTGTTGGAACTTGGTTTGCGAAAGTGAAACAGCATGTCAGATCGAGTATCGTTGTGACCTACACGTGACGAGACATTGTTTTTAAATAATACGACCAGTCACGCGAACAGAGAGAATGTATGTTCGTGTGACTGGTCGTATTATTGAGGTGTCTGAATTTAGACCTTGTTTTGTCGAATAATATATGTATTTTTAGAAACGTAAAACGAAATACAAAATGAATAAATAACTTGAAATATATAAGGCGTACGTTGTACTTCTAACATATTTTAATATGTTTTCTAAATAATGATTTTTGCTGAATTCATACAAGCTGACAAGAAGGATATTTTGTACAAGTTCTAAGGTGTTGATCACTTGCCGAAACGATATATCCCACCACATGCAACCCAAAATTCGAGTTACTCACTCATAATCTCTAGAATCACTTGAAAAACGTGGCCGAATTTCACATTCAAAGAAAATTTGTCTTCTCTTCTACAAGTAGATTGTTTAAACTTTAATTGTTTACGATATTAAATCGAAATTCGAAACTCAAAATGATAATATTTGTTTTCAAGTCACGCGGTTATGATCTGTTCTGACAGACCGCTTTTAAGGGCCTGCAGTGGAGACATTGGAACCCGACTCGTGCGCCGTTCGTATTGTATTTCTATTCGATTCGTTTATAGGTTCTTGACGGCTGGTAAAATGGCGTTGAAGATCTTTATTGCAGCCTTAATGGTTAATTATATCATTGGGGAAACGTTGGGTTCTCAGTCTAATCGTGATCCTTTACCAGAAGAACATATGAATGTGGTAAGGTTTTGAACTTGTTGCTACAAAACATAGCTATAACTGCGGGCAGACGCTTTTTTCCCTCATATCATTAAAGCATTTCGATTTGACTAATTTATATAATAGAATGGTTTTCATATATGGCGAAGCAAAGTGTCTAAATAGTTAAAAACTAGATTGCTTTTCATGGCTCTCGGAAAGAAGCGAGGTTCTTGGAAGGTCAATTGTGTATTGGTTTTCTTGTAGCGCCGTTGTGGCAGACTTCGTATGTGGTTCGCTTCCCTACAACAAAAGACTATATCAGACTACATAAAACGTCTGCATCGAAGGCTAGTTTCCGCTCTTGGTAGTCTTATAATTTAGTGCAATAAATACGGGCCAAATATAATAGTCAGATACTGCTCACAATTGAAAGTGAAAAAGTTTATATAAAACTGCATTTGGTAGTTCTAGCTATAGCCTGAGAAAACAGACGTTGTCTCGCTCCTTTCTATTCCCCGGGTCTTTTCTTTGTGTACTAATCGAAAGTAATGCACATGTTTTCGTATTGATATGTTGTAAAGGCTCAGTTCTTTTGAATTCACCTTTTTATAATGCCGCTGCCAGTTATATACATATACATCGGACTGCGACAGACTAAACAACAAACTTATAATAACAACAGTTATTATAAACAAAAGGAAACCTTTGATTCGAAAATCAAGAATTTGTAGCGCGAGTTATAAATAATTACACAGAGACAAAGAGAAGGATTAGCTATGATAATAATGTATTTTAGGCCGATTAAATTTGGAAGAAGCTATAAGAGTTTGAAAAATCAGAAAAACACCAAAACGAGGCATCAAAGGCCTAAGTAGAAAATTACATACAAATCTCTACATTTTTCATTGAGCATAACTTCTTTGGTATTTTGGCAAGTGTATCAAAACCTTCCAAACATGCCTATTTCAGGTGGCTCTTTCATACGACAGTGCCAAAATATTAGAATATCTGTTTGCTTGAAAAATCATTTTCCGGTACCTATTATGGTATTTATGCATGAAAGTGGTGAATCTCGCTCTATTACATTTTGATACTATGAATGAAATTGCAGAGAATCGTAAAGGCAGCACATACACGTCATCATCATCATCATCATCATTATTATTATTATTTTCCTTTGTTCATTTTATCCGATTTGTTTCTGTTTATTTATTATTACTTTCTCTCTTCTTCTAATTTTCTATACTACAACTTATTTCAATGCATTTACAGCGCGACGCACCTTACCGTGGCCACCAATTAAAGTTTTAGTACAAGTTAACCAATCAGAAAGCGATAATTTGACCTTAATATAAAAGATCAAACGGTAAACACTTTGAAATGTTCAAAGCGAAGACAAGAGTGAAGTTTATAAGTGTCTGAAAAACTTCCCAGGATGTTTAGATTTGAAAAGCAGTAGCAAAAAATTTGAAAAGAGAAATTTTTGAATGCTAAGCTAACTTGTACAAAACTTTAATTGGGTGGCCACGGTAAGGCGCGTTATGCTGTAACTGTTTTTCGCAATATGATAAAATCTAATTTGTTCTAGATATATAATAAAATGATTAATCGTGTTTTTCAGACGCAAATGATTTTATATAATGGGTACCCTGTGGAAGAGCATGACGTCATTACTGATGATGGCTACATCTTATCAGTTCAGCGAATCCCTTATGGTCGTCATGGAAACTGTAAAAACGTCACATCCAAACCGGTCGTGTTTTTGCAACATGGGTTATTGGCTGCAGCGACTAACTGGGTTACTAATTTACCCAATCAGAGCTTCGGGTTCGTTCTGGCTGATAAGTGCTTTGATGTTTGGCTTGGTAACATGAGAGGAAATACGTATTGTCGAAGACATATTAAGTATTCCGTCGACTCGGCTGAATTTTGGGATTTTAGGTGAGTTGCTGGTTTGGCGACGCTTCAAGTCTTTAAATTTAAAGAAAGGTGTGCAAAAAGGCACATGTAGAGGGAGGGTCACGCTCGGATTCAAGAATAGTGCAACAATCTTTGGCAAAAGTGAATGGAACTAACTACTATAGGCTGCGTCGGTGTTTCATATAAACGATAGTACCAGAATTTCAGAAGTACTGCTAAAATGATTTTGTCGGCACAGTTGTACCAACACTTTTGTCAAGGATTGTAGATCCCTACTATCTTGAGCAGTCAAGTCTTCTTTATTTACTAGCACTTGTTATCTGTTTTGTTGAATATACTGAGGTTTTAGCATTTTTCATGGTCACTAAAAATAGATATTGTAAGGCCTTGTTGGATGGAAATGCGGACAAACTTTGTAAAAAGGCTTCGATTACAAGAAAAGGAAAAAACAATATCTGCGCATGATAAATTATAGTTTTGCTATGCGCAGCAACGCGAACCTCGACTTGAAACTATTATATTCGAGGTCACTGAACGGAACTGTGAAAAGGACTTTAAATAATAGGTAATATAATGACATTTCATTCTATTATCAATCGTTTATATCAAACAACGACGCAGCCTATACTAGTTTACTCGCTAGTTTCCAAATAATTAAATAAATAAATACGTTTTTATGTTATCTTGTCATTTATGAATATTCTTTTTGTCAATATAGTTTTGACGAAATGGCCAAGTACGATCTTCCAGCAATGATCAACCTCGCCCTTAACGTCACTGGACATAAAAGTCTATACTACGCTGGCCATTCACAAGGAACAATGATTGGGTTCATCGAGTTCGGCAGAAACCCTGACTTGATCAAGAAGGTGAAGACGTTTTACGCGCTGGCTCCTGTATCGACGGTGACGTACATGGGAGGGGCCATGAAATATATAGCAGAGTTATCACCAGAAATTGAGGTATTTGCATGGAGTAAATTGAATTATGGAATTGAAGCAGTTGGTAATTTTGATTGTGTTCAATAGTTATAATTAACAAACTAAGGGGCTGTTTATATGAAGGCGAGTTGTCCCTGCTAGCCGGGATAACTCTATTGTTTTGAGTCCCCCGGGGAATACAAGACAATAGAGTTATCCCGGCTAGCAGGGACAACTCGCTTTCATATAAACAGCCCCTAAGCCCTGTTTTCCATTCGATATCTCGGAAGACCTTTTAAAAATATCTGTCTATCACTTCCCATGTACACTATGTTAAAGACCCATGATCACTTGCGCACCGTGCGAAAGACTGAATTTCGTTAGACCATGCACATCGCAGATGATATCTTTTACGATGTGAGTGGGTATTTACGCTCTTAAAAAATTGCTTAGCGTTTTCATTTATTTGATTTCTCGTAATACGACTGATTACGAATGAATTATAACACTAAAATCAAAATATATACAACACAAAGCATGCTGGTTAGTAGCAATATAAACATAAGCATACGCAACATGCGCAGACTCAGTAAAGCATTTCTCGAATAGGTGAGAAAAGACAAGTGCGGCTAATGAGCAAAGCCCAACGGAGTCTGCGTATGTTGCTTATGCTTATGTTTCTTATGTCGCTAGTGTGAACCAGACTTTAAAGCCTCTTCTACACGAATCCGATCCAGCAGAAACCGCATAGAAATCCTGTTGATAGTTTCCAATTCAAAAGTATGCGGTTTCGGTGACCGGATTCACTGGATTTGTGTGGACAATAGGCCGATTCGCATCAAAAAGTATGCGGTTTCAAAAGTATCCGGATCCGTGTAGACGGGGTCTAAGATTGTATCTACCAATGTTTTCGCTGATTGAAGAGAACATTCCTTTTGATAATATGTTATAGTTGGACGTACAGTGACGTATTTTGTTATGGTTTGCCAACTGAACCATTGTTATTAAAACAAAGAAAATAATATTATAAAATTAAAGTTTTGTACAAGTTAGCTTAGCATTCAAAAGTCTCTCTTTTCAAATTATTTGCTACAACATTTCAAATATAAACATCCTTGGAGGTTTTTCAGACACTTTTAAACTTCACTTTTGTCTTCGCTTTGAACATTTCAAAGTTTTTACCGTTTGACACTCGGCGTGTCTTTTAGGCCCCGTTTACACGAATCCGGATACTTTTGAAACCGCATACTTTTTGATGCGAATCGGCCTATCGTCCACACGAATCCAGTGAATCCGGTCACCGAAACCGCATACTTTTACTTGAATCCTCCGGATACGCGGATTCGTGTGGACGCAAATATTTCTATGCAGTTTCAGCCGGATCGGATTCGTGTAGACGAGGCCTTATATTAAGGTCAAATTCTCGCTTTCTGATTGGTTAACTTGTGCAAAACTTTAATTAGGTGGCCACAATAAGGTGCGTCGCGCTGTAAATGGTTGACAAATTAGCATCACAATATACTAACACTTGTTAACACTTGGTCTGATTTTTGGACAGGCCTGGGTCCAACGCTATCACTTTCTCTCCGAATTCGAATCAGGCTAGTAATGTAATGTAATGTAATGTAATGTGGTACTTATATACTTAAACACTATATGCTCACCCATTGTTGAATTTTTAGATCTTATTCAAGTTGTTTGGAGTCCATGAGTTTTTACCTTCCAACTTTCTCATCAAATGGTTTGCGCAAAAATTCTGCAAAGGTGCCGAATTGGAAATGTTGTGTTCAGATTTTCTGTTCTTGATTGCTGGAAACGACAAAAAGCAACTAAATGAGGTAGGATATTATCTTAATGAATCTGTACAAAAGCAAACAAGATGTACAAACAAACAAACTTATGATGCATGTGACACACCTCTACCCCACCCCACCATCCCACGGGTAAAAGTATCGGGTATGTTGGTGGGAAATTCTAACGAAAAAAACCGCCCTAAAAGATATTGGTAGTCCTTTTTTATCTATTGATTGATTGATTGTTTGTTTATTTGTTTGTTTATTTATTTGTTTAATTAATTTTATTGATTGATTTACGACTTTTAATACATAAAAACATAAAACAAAAAAGCGCGGAAAGCCATGGGATTATCCTTTTATGATGTCCTTTAATGATACGATAAGGGAAACAGAAATTGTTGTTCAGGAGATGAAAGCGGCGATGGCTGACAGGGCGGTGTTGAGGGTTGTTATGAAGGGAGTTTCGGCTAAGGCCGATGAAAAGATAAAATATGTTGCTATTCTACATTTCATAATTATTATATAATGCCCTTGAAGGTACCAATTCGCTGATTTTGAACCCGAAGAGGTACGGCGAGCACACCCGATGGTACCCACGAGTCCCCCTCTCCCTCTCTCCGCATATACATGCAGACAGCGTATCTTTCCATAATATAGTGTCTTTTTGTGTTTATTTCAAAGACTCGAGTTCCTGTTTATGTATCCCACACACCTGCCGGGACATCAGTTAAGAATATTGTGCACTTTGCTCAACTCCATCAAGCCAAGAAGTTTCAGATGTACGACTATGGTGATGCAGATAAGAATAAGCAGCATTACGGGCAGGTATGGGGAAATATCACTTGAAAAAGTTAATCTATATAGTCTTTAAAACGTTTTATATATAGGTTAGAGTCAAGAAGAATTTTTCGCTCGTTGCTTGCTTGCTTGCTTGCTTGCTTGCTTGCTTGCTTGCTTGCTTGCTTGCTTGCTTGCTTGCTCGCTCCCTCCCTCCCTTCCTTCCTTCCTTCCTTCCTTCCTTCCTTCCCTCTCTAACTCTTTCATTGTCTTTTCTTGTATCTTTATAGGACACGCCACCAGAGTACAACGTGTCAGCGGTCGCTGTCCCAACAGCTCTCTACTGGGCAGGTCACGACGTTCTCGCCGACCCTGATGACGTCAAATCATTGATGTCAAAGCTTCATTCTCAAACATACAACAAGTTCATAGAAGACTGGGAACATTTAGACTTCGTTTGGGGAATGGACGCTACAACTGAAGTCTACAATGACATCATTAAACATATCTTAGCCAAAGAGAGGGGAATGGACACTACCTGAACAAATATAAATTAAAAATCTCTTCATGAACGGAATCATTTTACTATAAATATGAACATTTCCATAGGCTGAATGGAATATTTTTATTTTTTAATTTAAACACTTAAAGCATAAATGTTTTTTAAAACTTATTAAACGTGCAAAGCAGCTAGTTATTGTAAAGAATTAGGACAAATAAAGGCTTCAAACTTTTATTATTATACAGTTCTCCGTATAATATCTCAGTTTCAAAAATTTGATATCTTCACATGTGAAAATATCATCACCATGGTTACACAGCTTTACGGAAACTTATTGTGTCGAAAAACGTTTTATTTCATTTTCATTGATAATTACTCGGGCTCTCCAAAGGAAGCCCGAGTCTTAAAATGGGCTTTCGTTTTCTTATTTTTTTTCTTTCTTATGTTTCCTGATATTCATTCAAAGAAAGTCGTTAAATAAGTTTGAATTTTGACTTCCGGAACAAGCTCCAACAGACTACGTATACGTTCCCAGGGGTATACACCTAATTCAAAAAAGGTTGACGGGGCGAACGGCGATTGGCGATTGAAATTCGTATTGTCCACAGTCGTGGACAATAGGAATTTCAATCGCCAATCGCCGTTCGCCCCGTCAACCTTTTTTGAATTAGGTGTATGTTGTGGAAGCGAGAAACGAGCGACAGAAGAATACCCCTGGCTTTCCCCTGGGTTCCCGAGGATGCAGTGACTATCAATCTTGCTTTTTCTGGCGTTAATTTTGCAAGAACAACTTAATAACACTGTTTCTTAGACACTCTTTGAACTCTTAAATCACGCTTTCCCGCCGACTATTCTTTTTGGATTCTTGACCACGCTGTAGTTAACTTTAATGTTACAAATCCCGATTCCTGCATGTATTTTGGTGGGCATCCCGAATAGTCCCGCATAAAAAAATTGTCGAATCCCGCTGGGCATCCCGCGGGACATCCCGCCGAACCTAATTAATTTTTAAAATACTCAGTTAAAGTTCTCTTCCTTTTTTATTTCTTTTTGTTCTCCTTTTTTCCTGCCTTCTTCATCTATCAGTTCTTCCATTTTCTGCATTTTATTGAATTTCTATTAAAGTCCTTTCTTTCTTTTTCACAACACATGTTTGATCCTGATCGATGGTCCGAAAACGTACCATACCTAACCAACCAATCAAAACACACAAGCAAATCACATGATGATTGCCTGGTCGCTTGCATGCGAGAAACAAAACATCAAAACAAAGAAACAAGAGTCCTTATAGGAAGTAACTATAGAGAAATTTCTCTTTTAGAAGCATCAGATTGTTCTTATATTTTCCTTGGGGTTTGTGATCTTCATCACCATGCTTTTTCTGGCGTTGTTGTGCTGGTATTTTGGTCTTGGGTTGAGTTTTACATTGTTCAGGGACCTTCCAGAAGTAAACATGAATGTGGTGCGTAACTTAAATTATAAACTTTGAAATATAAACTTTAAATATAAATATAAACTTTGAAATGTTGAAATACATCTAGCTAAATATGAACTTTTACCTTGATAGAATGTTAACCTAATCGTAAGATAATGCCTATGTTTAATCTGAAGCCAGCGTTGTTGTACACGATTTAATATAGGAAATTTAATATAAGGTAGTCGTACCTATTATCGAGCACTTCATTATCGTGCTTTTCGAAAATAATATATATCTTCTAAAAAAACTGCTTCAAAATTAATTAAAACAATTATTGCTGCTAATTCTGTTGTAACCGACATTTTGGGTCCAATATTTTCATTAAACGTTTACGCAGAATAGAAGAAATATATAATTTTTTACGAAAAGCAAGATAATAGGATATGTGCGCGATAATAGGTACTACCTTAATATAGCAAAATGTCCGTACACAAAAAACGTCACATTTTTCATGTTAATGCTTGAAACAAGTTAAATTGTAAATGGTGCTATAGTTGAATGATTATGATTTTATTGACAAATGTCTTGATAAATTTGAATCCAGGATTGTTTATAATTTCAAAGTTCAAAGTTGCAGACACACATACCATTTTCATTCAGATCACGTGGTCTTAGAGATTTATTGATTTATTTTCATCCAAAGAGAGCTTACAATAGAATGCATCTAGATGTGTATATAAAAGGAATATTAATTTATAATGACCAAGTAGACTAACAGCAGTAAATATACAATGAATTTGAGAAAAAATTACCATGTTTTTCATTTTCACTGACATATATTTTGACAGTTCGATTGTCACCTTCAGAGTGATCGAAGTTTAACATATCAAGTGGGTTAAATTTAGCCACACTTAATCAACAAGTCAAACACACCTTAATCAATAACATTCTTTTCTTTTTTTCTTTTATATATAAACAACTTTGTATAGTTTTAAATATAACACTGTTTTCTTTGTAACTTCACTCACTACAAGATGACAATCAAACTGTTCAAACATGACAGTGAAAATAATTTTTTTTTTAGTCAAATTCCTTGTCAAATTATAAGTTTTTGATATAATGTATAAACAACTTGGCGTATATAATAGAACAATTTATTTTGTAACTTCACTTTGAAATTGTTGAAACAATTGTCAGTGAAAATAAAAATAATTGTTTTCTCAAATTTAATATTAAGATTATATGATCTTTCAAGGTGCTTTCTAGCAACTTTTCAGCAATTTTAATTTCCCTGCATTGCCTTTGTGACACAAGTTGCTGGATAATTGTACACTGTACACCAGAGGCTGTTACACAATTTTGTTAAACAAAATTATAAAAACAATATATTTCTTGTTGCAATATAAGCATTTCACAAAGTAAAGTATAGTTCTGCTTGTAGCAACAGAGCGTAGCAACTTGCAACACCATTGCACAGTGTACTATCACCTCCACAGCAATTTATGGTGTCTCATTATTCTCAAAATTTGATATTATATTTAAATATCTCTCATTATATTCTCTATGCAATGAAAATAATAATAATAATGATGATGATGATGATGATGATAATAATAATAATAATGATGATGATGATGATGATGATGATGATAATAATGATGATAATAATAATAATAATGATGATGATGATGATGATGATGATAATAATAATGATGATGATGATAATAATAATGATGATGATGATGATGATGATGATGATGATAATAATGATCATGATGATAATAATAATAATGATGATGATGATGATGATGATGATGATGATAATAATGATGATGATGATAATAATAATAATGATGATGATGATGATGATGATGATGATGATGATGATAATAATAATGATGATGATAATAATAATGATGATGATAATAATGATGATGATAATAATAATAATAATGATGATGATGATAATAATGATGATGATGATAATAATAATGATGATGATGATGATAATAATAATAATGATGATGATGATAATAATAATAATAATAATGATGATGATGATAATAATAATAATGATGATAATAATAATAATAATAATGATGATGATAATAATAATAATAATGATGATGATAATAATAATAATAATGATGATAATAATAATAATAATGATGATAATAATAATAATAATAATGATGATAATAATAATAATAATAATGATGATAATAATAATGATGATGATGATAATAATAATGATGATAATAATAATGATGATGATGATAATAATAATAATAATGATGATGATAATAATAATAATGATGATAATAATAATAATAATAATAATGATGATGATAATAATAATAATAATAATGATGATAATAATAATAATAATAATGATGATAATAATAATAATAATAATGATGATAATAATAATGATGATAATAATAATAATGATGATGATGATAATAATAATTTAATTTTAGTGCATTAAAATTCTCAATGCCCTTACAAGTATATACAAGTATAGAATAAAAATAGTTATAATATTATTATAACAATAATAATATTCTAAATATATTACTTTCAATACAGAAAATATAGAAAATATATTTGCTGAGCAACTTCTTTCAGCAACTTGAACATTCTCTTACCCAGACCCTTCCCAGCTTTCTAACAAAAGATCAAAAGGCTCTGGTATCTCAAGCGTCAATATGATTGGTTGAAATAATTTCATGCGCAATGGGTCACTGGTAATTAAACACAACTACTGGGTAACGCTTTCATTTTGATGTTGCTAGAGGCAACTGTCTACTATAAAATTTACCTTTGATTGCATTTACTTGGTTTCAGACTGAGCATGTGCATATCTGACAACCCAGATTCTGGGTCTTCAGGATTGTCTATGAGGGCCTTTGATCTTTCGTTAGAAAACTGAGAAGGGTCTGGGTAAGAGGGTATTGCATTGCTGTTGCGACACAAGTTGCTGGAGTATTGTACACTATAACAGAGGCTGTGATGCTGTTATACTTCTCACAGTCAATCTCAGCAACTTGCAATGCCATTGCATGGTGTATCACTCATCCAGCACCTTGTGTTGCAACAGCATTGAATCTCTCCTGACCATGCATTGATTATTTTCCAGACTCAAATGATTGAATACAATGGCTATCCCTCAGAACAGTATGATGTTAATACATCAGATGGCTACATAATCAACATTCAACGGATTCCGTTTGGGAGAAATGGAAAGTGTAAAGACATAGCTTCAAAACCTGTAGTTTTTGTAATTCATGGTCTGCTTTGTTCTTCTACAAACTGGGTGGCTAATCTACCAAGTCAAAGTCTAGGGTTTCTTTTAGCTGATAATTGTTTTGATGTATGGTTGGGTAATGTCAGAGGGAATACCTATGGACTTAAACATGTCAATGCTACCATAGACCCTGATGCATTCTGGGACTTCAGGTATGTGTAATTTTAATTGACTGGTTTGATGAGTGTGTAACATTGAATATTTAAATTTAGTATAAATAACAGGTGATCATAGAAAACCATGCATGCTGTTGTTGATTTTTCAGTTAACACCTACAGGCTACCTTTCACGCAACTTTAGAAATAAGAAATATAGCTAGTGTATGTATTTTTTAGTTTTTCTGTTGAAGTGGCTGGTTAATTATTTTTATTTTTTGAAACAAAAAATAATTCTCATCAGGCTTGATGGTGATCAATATTGTATTCATTATTATCACTTAATCATACATTAACAAATGCCCATAAACAATTATCATTTATAAAATAACATTGATGCAATAAAATTAAAGTAACCTTATTTAACGCCTGTAACTCGTGACTGTCATAGACTGAAAAACTTGAGGTTGACGGTGCTCATTTTACTCCTCTCTCTCCATCAGTGCTCTGTTTTACCGTTATTTAATGCTACTTAAAGCTATGTACACGGAAGGAGAGAAGTCAAAACAAGGATGTGAGGTCACTGGGAATCGAACTCGGGACCTCTTGCACACTCTCGCAATCACTCTTGTCATCACATCATCATCATATAGTCATTTTATATCATCAAATTTATTGGTCATCAGCAGCTTCTTTAAATCATCACATCCCTATCTTCTTTAACTCACTTCATGACCATCATCATCATCATCAAAATCACAGTTAGCATCACATTATCACCACCAGCATCATCATCATCATCACTTCAATTTATCACCACCACCACCATCATCAAAATCATTGGTAACATCACATTATCAACACTACAACGTTACCATAATCATCACTTTCATCATCTATGTCATCACCCCTACCATCGATCATCATCATCATTGATAACCATCATCAATATCATCATCATTATCATTACCACCACCACCACCAATATCATCATCATCATTAATAACCATCATCAATATCATCATCATTATCATTACCACCACCAACACCAATATCATCATCCCAATTGATCACCATCTTCATTTCCATTATCACCATCACCAGCAGCATCATCATTACCACTGTCCCTACCATAATCTACCACCTTCTTCACCTTCTCATCACTGTTGTCATCATTATCATCATTGATCACCATCGTTATTCCCATCACCATCAACATCATCATTACCACTATCCCTACCATAATCACCGTTGTCATCATTATCATCATTGATCACCATCGTTATTCCCAACACCACTACCATCATAATTACCACTATGTGCAAGAGTACTTTGTTTAACCCTTCGGGTTGTCTCTCTTGCACCCTCCAACTTTTTTTCCCATTCTTCATTGTAAATGTTTATTGTGTGTATGTGGTAAATAAAAACCTTTTGAACCCTACCATAATCTACTACCTTCTTCACCTGCTCATCACCGTTGTCATGCTCATTATCATCATTGATCACCACCATCATTACCATCACCACCACCATCATCATTACCATTATCCCTACCATAATCTACCACCACCTTCTTCACCTTCTCATCACCGTTGTCGTCATTAATCTACCATAATCTACCACCACCTTATTCATCATATAATGTCTATTTGTAAATCTTTCTAGCTGGGATGAAATGGCCGCCTATGATCTTCCAGCAATGATTAACTTTGTTTTAAAGAAAACCAACAAGCCACATTTGTATTATGCTGCTCACTCTCAAGGGACAATGATAGCCTTTGCAGAACTCTCTCATAACAAAGCTCTTGCAAGTAAAGTGAAAGCAGTGTTTGCAATGGGTCCAGTAGCTACTATTGGGTATATTAAAAGCCCAATAAAATACCTATCAGATTTTATTCCCGAATTTAAGGTAAAAAGTTGGAAATATTTGTTTCGGGCATATATTCAAATTAAGAAAGTTATGATGAGAAGCCATTTTTTAAACATTTTTACTAGTAGATACTTCGGTCATCATCTGATAACCATAATCAGAAATACATTGATTATTACGTTCACATGCAAATATATTAGTTGAGCAGTCCTATGGGGATTGACTGACCCTGTTCATTTAAGGAGGGCTTTTGTTGTTTTATAAATAGCACCTCTATGGTCTTATGTAAAGTTTGATTTTATAACAGAAACTCATAAGTGAGTTGAAACGTTCAACCTCTATATACATTGTTTTTGATCTATGCTCCAGAATATTCAAATTGTTTGGTTGAATCTAGGCCTTCTGCAACAACAGGCCATACCCTACCCCTTTTAAATTAGCAGTTGCATGTATGTCAAAATGAACATCAGAAATGAAAAGAGCACCTCCATATTAGTAAGAAGCCAAAGTTTTAGCTCATAATGTTGAGCATAGGAGAAATGGCATTAAATATAAAATTCAATATTTTATAAGGATTTGTATCATTGGGAAATATTATGCTTTTAAAAAAGTGGTTGGTTTGCTATTCTAAATATTATCATTAATAGAAATATTATTTATTCTCATTGTAGGACTTTTTCAAGATATTTGGAATTCATGAATTTCTCCCCAACAATGAAATCATGAAAATCCTTGCAGATTTGTTTTGTGGTCCAATAGGAACAAGAGAAATTTGTGCAGATGTTATTTTTCTGATTGATGGATTTGATGAAAAACAACTCAACAAGGTACTCATTCATTCATTTAAATTCATCCATTCATTTACCCATTCACTAATTAATTGATTGGTTGATTTGTTAATTGATCGATTGATTGATTGATTTCTGATTAATGAATTAATAAATTAACTCATTCATTCCTTCCTTCACGCACCCATCCATCCATCCATTCATTTATTAATTGATTGATTGATTCATTCATTCCTTCACCCATCTATTCATTAATTGATTTGTTAATTGATTGATTGATTCATTAATTACTGATTAATAAATTAACTCATTCATTCATTTATTCTTTCATCCATCCATTAATTAATTGATTGATTGATTTTCCCATTCATTCATTCTTTTACCCATTCATTAATTGATGATTGATTGATTCATTCCTTCACCCGTTAATTAATTAATTAATTGATTCATTAATTAAATTGATTGATTGATTCTCCCATTCATTCATTCCTTCACCCATTCATTAATTGATGATTGATTGATTCATTCCTTCACCCGTTAATCAATTAATTGATTCATTAATTAAATTGATTGATTGATTGATTCATTTATTCCTTCATTAGATTGATTGATTGATTGATTGATTCAGTCATTCATTCAACCATTCATTCTTTTTTATTATTATATCTACAGACATACATATTAATTACATACAACACGAGAAAGATAACTTACAATAATTAATTTTACAATAACGCCATTCTTTTATCGGACTTTTAGGATATTATATCTAGTTAAAGCGATATAAACATATATATTTACATACAACACGAAAAAGATTACTTGCAATATAATTAATTTACAATAACGCTATTCTTTTATCAGGCTTTTTAAATACTAATACTCTGTTTTATATAAATTCATTAGTTTGCTGTATTTTTCCAAATGAGTATGCAACCTGGAATTTTTCTTTGCTATAATATATATTCTAATTTTTCATATTCTGCAAGCTTAGCTTTGTAATATTCTAAAGTTGGTATTTTTTCTTGAACTATACAAGACATATTTATACAACAAGAATAAAACAATTTCTAACATATTGTCATCAGCTCTTAATATGATATTTTTTACACTAAGTTGTGGAATATTAATGTTAACTTTGTTCAGACAGTTTTTAATGCTAATATAAAAGTTATATGAAACTGAGCAATAAAAAAATGTTCAAAAGGAACAGTTACCTAATATAATATCTTTTTAAATTTGTAAAATTGAATGATGGGTTGATTTGTTAATTGATTGATTGATTCATTTATTCCTGATTAATAAATTAACCTATTCATTTATTCTTTTGTCCATCCATTAATTGATTGATTAATTGATTGATTGCTTCATTCATTCCTTCGCTCATTCATGCATTAATTGATTGATTGATTGATTAATTAATTGATTGATTGAATAATTTGTTTGATTCATTGTTTGTTTGATTGATTGATCGATTCATTCATTTATTCCTGATTAATAAATTAATTTCATATATTCTTTCATCCATCCATTAATTGATTGATTGATTGGTTCATACCTTCACCCATTCATTGATTGATTGATTCATTAATTGATTGATTGATTGGTTCATACCTTCACCCATTCATTGATTGATTGATTCATTAATTGATTGATTTATTGGTTCATACCTTCACCCATTCATTGATTGATTGATTCATTAATTGTTTGATTGATTGGTTCATACCTTCACCCATTCATTGATTGATTGATTCATTAATTGATTGATTGATTGGTTCATACCTTCACCCATTCATTGATTGATTGATTAATTAATTGATTGATTGATTGGTTCATACCTTCACCCATTCATTGATTGATTGATTCATTAATTGATTGATTGATTGGTTCATACCTTCACCCATTCATTGATTGATTGATTCATTAATTGATTGATTCATTTATTCCTGATTAATAAATTAACTTATTCATTCATTCTTTCATCCATCCATTAATTAATTGATTGACTGATTCACCCATTCATGCATTAATTGATTGATTAATTGATTGATTCATTTATTAATTGATTGATTGATAATTTGATTGATTAATTGATTGATTGATTGATTCATTAATTTATTGATTGATTGATTTATTCATTTATTGTCACCTCATGCAATAACTGATTGATTGATTCATTAATTGATTTCAAGATTGATTTCAATTTCATTAATTGATTCATTCATTAATTGATTGATTGTTTCATTTATTCATTTATTGTCACCCATCCATGCATTAATATAATTGATTGATTGATTGATTCCTTCATCCATTCATGCGATAATTGATTGATTGATTCATTAATTGATTTCAAGATTGATTTTAATTGATTGATTGATTGATTCATTAATTGATTTCAAGATTGATTTTAATTGATTGATTGATTGATTCATTAATTGATTGATTGTTTCATTTATTCATTTATTGTCACCCATCCATGCATTAATATAATTGATTGATTGATTGATTCCTTCATCCATTCATGCGATAATTGATTGATTGATTGATTAATTGATTTCAAGATTGATTGATTGATTTCAATTTCATTAATTGTTTGATTGATTCATTAATTTCTTGATTGATTCATTAATTGTTTGATTGATTCATTAATTGCTTGATTGATTCATTAATTGATTGATTGATTCATTAATGGATTGATTGATCCATTAATTGATTGATTGATTTATTAATTGATTGATTGATTCATTAATTGATTGATTGATTCATTAATTGTTTGATTGATTCATTAATTGATTGATTGATTCATTCCTTCCTTCACCCATCCATTGATTAATTGATTCATCCATCCATTGATTCATGAAATCATTGATTCATTTATTTATTTATGATTGTATTAATATTAAATTATTTTTGTTTTGTTTGTTAATCCTTTCTGTTTGTTTGCTGTCTTGTAGACAAGGCTTCCTATCTATATAGCCCATACACCAGCAGGGACATCAGTCAAAAACATGCTTCACTATGCTCAGGTAACAGCTACAAATGTATACGTAGTTAATGATGGTGATGATGATGATGATGATGATGATGATCTTTATTTCGCCTTTTTTATGCATGTTATTCCAGTTGTATATATTATCCACTTATTTCAAAACACGTTGTCCCAGCTTAAACAACAAGCATCAAGCCAAGACTGAAATGAATGCTGGTTTTATATTTAAAATGCTAGGAGTTAGATTTGTTTTCTAAAGAATTAATAACAAAATGTAGGTATTTCCATGTGTTTGTTATTGTATTCAGGGTTCGTGCTACTCCTTAAACTCCTTGAAAACTCCTTAGATTTGATTTACGTTTTTAAGGGCACTTGAAAAACCCTTGAATTTTAGAAAACCAGCAAAAACTCCTTAAAAACTCTAGCTAAAGTAGGGTAAAAATTCTAGTATTGCAAATTAAAGTTAAGTAAAAATTCTAGTATTGTACATCATTTTCGTAAATTCGTAAATTTTCGTCAAAGTTGTCGCAAAAAATTACTTTTTGGTCCTTGAAAACTCCTTGAAAACTCCTTAGATTTTGTTTACTGACATCAGCACGAACCCTGTGTATTACAGGGGCCGGTTGTACGAAGGGTGAATAGCGCTATCCACCGGATAAATCCTTATCCTGCCTTATCCAACGGATAAAATCTATAAAAAACCTATGCAGTGGATAACTTTTATCTGCGGATAACTTTATCCACCCTTCATACAACCAGCCCCAGTGACGTATGTTGAAAACAAGATTTCAATAAATTATCAACACAAAACCAGCTTTCATTTCAGCTTGATGCTTGATGCTTAATGCTATGACAACATTTTTTGATGTATTAAAGCATATATGTAAAGCAATATATTCAATAGGTGGCTGTTCTGCGACTCATATAAATACCCATGCAAATTTATACAAAACAGATATTATTATTTCATTATCAGAATCAGTTTTATTATCTTTGTTATAATCATTGTATTAGTCATTATTATTGTTGTTGTCATCATTATTATTATAACAGGTTCCCATTTAAATCTGTACTTTCCCATTTAAATCTGTACTTATGCAAATTTTGTTGATGTGTGCTAAACACACAGATCAACCAATCAGAGAAGTTCACTGCAGAAATAATATATTCTGATTGGTTGATCTGTGTGTTTAGCACACATCAACACAATTTGCATAAGTACAGATTTAAATGGGAAAGCACAGATTTAAATGGGAACCTGTTTTATCAAAATGATTGCCATTTTCGTAATTCCAATATTTATCATATTTAAAATAATAATTTTCGTAGACATTATTATAAGTATTACAAATTATATTCAAAATTTAATTGTTGATGTTATCGTTGCCCAAAATTATTTTCAATTTTTTAATGCTACTTTTAAACTTCTTTTTACATTTACAGAGTTATCGTTCCAAACTGTTTCAAAAGTATGATTATGGCACTGTAGATGGAAATAGACACCATTATGGGCAAGTAAGTACAGACGTTTATTTATCATTTATTAATAATGTTAATTGGACTGATAATTGGACTGATTAACAATAACCGTAAATCTAAAGAAATGCGATTAATTTATTCCTCAGGTACACAGAAACCTTTCGTCATGAATGAACGATTTGCTTTCAATTAATTTTTTCATTGTTCTACTTTAACTCCCCCTACATTTTCTATCGCCTTTAAGGCTTTTGATTGGTTCATCACTTTTCCCGCTTCTTATTTAAACTCAGTGTCTGTCTTAGTCTAACTCTTTTACTCCGACGAAGGGCTAAAGCTCGAAACGTCAGTAAAGTTAAGTCAACATTTTTAAGGTGTTACAAATTTCAATATATTACCTATTAATTGGACTAAGTGGAGCCCTATTCAGTCTGTAGTCATACAAGTGATTACAAAATTGGACAACCGCGTAGTGGGAGTCCGATTTGTTTATCACAAGTATAGTTAACATTGATATAGCTACAAAAGATTTTGAGCTTCTGCTGAGTGGTTGCTCTACTCCAAGTGTGAGTCTGATGTTGGCTTGCGCATTGGATTATACATGTACATGTATGTGAGTTGGGTTTGCATAAGGGTTAAATGGTATTTCCTCTGTTTTTCTCACTGAGTAAAGAGAGTAAAACTCAAAATACATATATACACTTAATTGCAAGAACAATGTCCTGACTCTTGTAATTGAGTGGTAAAGGAGACAAAAGAACACTCAAGCTGAACTCTTTCTTTTGTTATTCCTTTGTTATTAGATTACTAATGTTCTGTTTTCATGTGACAACATTCTTGCAATAAGGTGTACCACCCTATGCAAAAAGGGGTGGCAATAATGATACCTTAATTGATCAGTTTTAGAAGACATGGTTTTGATGAGAAAGAGCACATCGATTTTAACATTTCTGTTCGAAATATTGAGGTACAGTGGAACCCCGTTCATCTGGCCACCGAAGGGACAGCCCAAAGTGGCCGTATTAGCGCGGTGGCTGTATTAAACGGGTAAATTTTACAGAAAATGTATCCATCCTAACCTAAAAAACTGGCTGCAATAACGGGGTGGCCGTATTAAGCGGGTTCCACTGTAAAATGTTGTTTGTTTGTCTCATGAATGTCGAACATTTGGACCACAACATTTCTACTGCTACTGCTAGTCTTCATCAGGCGATATCTAGTGATTATATTACCTCTATATACAATAATTATATTTTTCTTTATTTCAGGACACTGCTCCATTATACAACCTATCGACATATAACGTCCCTACAGCTCTTTACTCTGGAGGTGATGACTGGCTTGCCGATCCCAAAGATGTTAGCCTATTACACAATGCAACCAGTAAAGTTGTTTTCCAATCCAAGGCAATACCTGCGTGGCAGCATTTGGACTTTATTTGGGGACTTGATGCTGCTGCTTTAGTTTATAATGACATTATCAAGCATATTAAGAAAATGGAGGGGATTTTTTGAATAGTAAAGATATAGAAACTGTGCATGCGTACTGTGTGCAGTTATGAAGCATGTGGGGATTGACAGAACGAGAGAAGTGTTAAGACAGTGTTAACAGAAACACAATGTAAAGCAGAGTGCTTCTTAAACACTTCTCAAGTATTCTGACAATCCTCAAGTGCTTTATAACTGCATACAGCACAGAAAGCAAGTTTTCTATTTTTAAATAAAATACAAATTGATCAAAATGCAAAAGTGCATGCTGTCTGCTCTAAAGCAAATCCATCTGGTTGGAAATTCACTTAAAAATCATTTGTTGTAAAAATATTTTAAAATATTTTATATTTTATATATTTTATATAAGATACATCTAATTACAAGAATGTTGTCACATGAAAAAAGAACATTAGTAATTTAGTAAGAGAGGAATAACAAAAGAAAGAGTTCAGCTTGAGTGATCTTCTTTTGTCTTTTCATTTATTCTTTTCCCACTAAATTACAAAAGTCAGGACAACGTTCTTGTAATTAGGTGTATACAAATCACAGGTAGCCCAAGCTATGCATTTGTATGGTTTTTAGCAATATAACGAAATATTTAAAATAAACAAGTCTACCTGTGTGTTGTGTTTTTCTTTACATTCCTGTGAAGTTTCAGGCCATTTAATTGCTTCAATATTGAGTGAATTATGGCTAAAGCAAATGGCCTGAAACTTCACAGAAATATAATGTAAAGAAAAACACAACACACAGGTAGAGATGTTTATTTTTATTGCATTTTAAATATTTCGTTATATTGCTAAAAACCATACAAAAGCATAGCTTAATTGATTTAAAAATTGATTTAAAAATATTTTAAAATGTTGTACACGTTAATTCACAAAGGTTGTTGCAAATGATAATTGTACATTTGAATGGAACTGTGGCTTTGTAATGGTGTTTTTAATGAAGTTGAAAGCTTGTTCTCTAAGGGGTGGACCATTAGAAGTTGGGGGGGGGGGGGGAAGGGGGGGCAATATTTTTGTGAAGGATTTTTTTTTTCGCCGCACGGGTTGTGCAATATTTTTTTTTCGACCAGAGGTCTTGCACGTTTTTTTTTTTACATAATTTTGTTCTCTGAAATCCATAGCGAAAACAACTGTGTTTTGGTTAAATTTTTGAAAAGTCTGTTTTTCCATTTTATTTATTAGTCTGGTACAACGCGCAGTTACTTCACGACTTTGTACAGATAACTTTCGGGCGATTTGCTCACTTTTTGTCGGGAAAACACACCGAGGTCGACTTGGGGCAAGTCTATGTTTTGTTATATATTGTATACTGATACAAAGTGCGTAAGTCTCGGATTTTCGTGTTTTTCATGCCTCCAAGTCTCGGATTTTCGTATTTTTGATGCCTCAAAGTCTTAGATTTTTGTGTTTTTGATGCCTCAAAGTCTCGGATTTTTGTGTTTTTGATGTCTTGGAGTCTTGGAGAATTTTTAAATGCAGTAAATATATGAGCTGATGTATTTCTAGAATCCCAGGCTCGGATTTTAAAATTTTACCATTTGCTACCCCTCGAGGTTCTGCAAGTTTTTTTTTTAGCTTGACTCTGTGCAGGATTTTTTTTTTTCGGGCGCATTGGCCTTGCACGTTTTTTATTTTGGGAATTGCCCCACCCCCCCACCCCCCCACCCCTCCCCCAACTTCTAATGGTCCACCCCTAAATTAATTAAGTATTGATCCAAATTAAATGTATTTGTTTTTAAAAATGATAATTAATTAGTAAAAAGAATTAAGTACAGTACAAAATATATACACATAATCATTCATTAAACATATAAATGTCTTAAAGTTCACAAAACAAATTTGAATACAAAAATGAGTATTATAATACTTAAATAAGTAACAGATAAATTTGATTGTATTTAGACAATTAGTTTCACAACGAAAACTTTCTGTTGTGCATTTTCTTGTTTGTTCACCATGACAACGTCTTATAAACAAGCGCATACAAAATCATGGATATTACATGATTATTATTTTTAAATATGAAAAACAACCAAATATCTTGTAAAATATAACAATTCAATACATAATACATGCTGAAATTTACTATTACATTTACTTTAGAGCGTTCACACTATATCCATGAAATAGAATTCAATTGCTATATACTGTGTAATATAGTTCTTATTTAGTAACTAACAAAGACAGCTAAATTAAGTTGTAAATTATGAAGTATTGCTTCCTTTTGTATTTGATGTTTCTGGTTGAGTGATAGTGTCTAACTAAATAGAAACTATTAGTTAGTAACTATTTTGGTTTTATTTCATGGTTTTAGTGTTTTCACTCTATGCTACTTTATATTCACTTAATTATTACTGGAATATAAAGCAAACGAGTAAACTAGAAGTCCCCTTCACAGTTCCCTGCGCCATCTTCAAAGACAGTCAGGCCTTACATCGAAGCAAGACGAACAGTAATACCTTGCCGGGCATTTATTCAGTTCGTCCATGTAAAGAAGGTAAATTTTATTGACATCCTTCTGTTGAAATTACATACTTTTACTCACTCTAGGTTTGGGCTACCTGTGGTCACACCGTCGTGCTTTGCGGGACGTGTCTAACAGCGCCTATTTCATTTTCGTCTTTACTTTACTTCCTGCTTCCTTTTGTCATGGTTAATCGACAAAATCAGTCAATAATGCGTGTAATTTGGATCATAATAGCACTTCATTGGCCTTAAATTTGCAGAGAAAAATCAACAAGTAAGAAAAACTTTTTATTGTAAAGTGTGTTTTCGTGGTGTTGAAAGATGTATTGTGTTCTGGTTTAGAGTTCTTTGTATTGTAAAGTGTTGTTTCTTGGTGTTGGAAGATGTATTAACTGTTTGCTGGTGTAGCCGCTGCTATCGATCATTGCACAAAAAAAAAACCAATATTTGTTAGAAACCCATTACCAGAAATCGAAGACATGTGACGTCACCGCATGCTAAAGTTAGATTTGTGGCATTTAAAAATGGCCGCTCAGAATTACTGATAAATGTATGGGCTCAGAAAGAAAATGTCTAATATATTTGCTAAATATCATTGTACTATTGATGCCGCCTCCTAACTTTTAACTCGAGTATAAGTTCTATTCATTTATGTTACGTTTGATTTAGTTTTCTCAATATGCAGCACGAAGGAATAACATTTTCGAGAAATAATTGCTTTACTTTAGTCTGTATTTCAGCGAAAAATGTGTAATTTACCTTGTGTTCAGCATCGCTTGCAATCGATAGTTTACATGGATTCATCTTTGCCGCCTTTTTAAAATGCTCCTGAGATTACGGGCTTTTCAATGATGTTTTAGAAGTCTTTTTAAGTAATACACCAATGACGCAGATTAACGGTAAAAAGTGATGATTTTTTAGTTTTAAAAATTTCAATTTTACACCAAAATATCATAAAAAATGACCGATAAATCCTGCAAAGAAGCTTGTTTCGATCGTCGAGTCGATTGCAATGTTTACAGCTTAGTAGCCTGGTGATTTTACGTGTTATACCGCTGTTTAAAGAATCCGAAGGCTTCTTAAGCGGGAAATTCAAAATTCAAAGTTCATAGCATGGGCTTCCTGTGTCCTTTTGAAATTTTCTAAGTGACCTAATTCGTTCGAATTATTCTATGCCGAGCGTAAGCGAGCGCTTCAATTTTAAATATCTCAACTGCACCAGAAGCACTGAAGCAAAGGCATATGGAAATCTTTCACGGTGCAAGGTCGCTTCAGGTCAGTGGTATTTTAACAAACTTATCGGCTGACACCAACTGAAATTTAATATATGTAAACTCTTTACCAGTTTCTGCATTTGATGAAATATATACATTTGAGAATTTGTTTTTACCCTGCTGATTTTATACGATAAATACACTCCGGTCGTTGGTATTTTCATGAATCTTCAGTGACGTCAAAACTGTCGAGAATTCAAACTGCGTATGTATACACTTTAGACACATTACTTTGTTGGCTTTCAAACAAAATTCCTCCCTTCAAATCAGTGGTGGCTTGAAATCGAAGCTCTATAGTGTGAAAACATATATTGTAGCGGATATATTAAAGGCCGATTTACACGGCACGATTGTCGTGTGCGACTTGTAGTATACGACTCAAATGACCGTGTAGATGCCCCTACGACTTGCCTACGAATGACGCACGCGACCTACAACTTGTAGTAGGATGTTGAGCCAAGGATCAAAACCCTACGACTTGTCGCAGGAAAATGACGTGTTTTGTTCCATATTAGGACTGGAACTAGTATTTATTCCAATCACTCACGATTTTAGCAATGGCGTATACGAATGGTATACGACTAGTCGTGCGCGTGTGAATGGTACCTACTACATGTTGTAGGCAAATCGCATACTACAGTCGTAGGTCAAAATCGTATCGTGTAAATCGTCCTTAAGAGTGTCTCAAAAGGAAAGCTGATAAAATAAGGACGATGTTGTATCCAAACTACAATAAACGTTCAGACAGTTTTATCTCCGTAGATCGAAGACACTCTGTATGCAAAAATTCAAATAGTACGTTCAGTTGTTAATAAAAAAATCACAAAGCTGATATAAAAAGAATTTCAAAAAATGTTCCAGCTTTTTACAAAAAAAAATATACTTTCGTAACCTGGTCTCAAATTTCCGATATTGAATGCGTTAAGTAATATTTAAAGGCCGACAATGAGGACTTCACGGGATTTCAAAGTCAGCGCAATTCGTTCCAGTCCGAGGCGTAGGCGTAGCCGTAGCCGTAGCCATACACATTTTTATTAATAGCTGGCCTTCAATTAGTCAGTATATGTTAGTCTAACAGTGATTGAAAACTGGGAAAGATTTTGAAATCAGCAGGGCAATAGTTTACAAACAAAAGTAAAAAAAAAACGTAGGCCCAAACAAGCCCAAACAGTAGGCATAAATACTTACATGGACTGGGACGTTATTCATAATAGACTGATACAGAACTCCAATTGATACATATTCGCGTCTTTTTTTCAGTACAAAATTTTAAGGCAGGTTTTTTCTTTCCTTTCTTCCATTTTTGTGCCTTTCTCTTTGTTAAGTGTGTACGCGTCTGTGTGTGTGCTTGGCTTACTTTCTTCCTTAATTAAAAAATAATTTTTTTTATTATATAAAAAAATAAATATAAAGGATGATAAGTAAAATATAGAATTTGGAAAATGTGTGTTTATTTGTTATATACCAACTGTCAAAGCTAATTTTTCTCGTACTTTGATTGGGCGAGAGGATATCACGTGAACGTGAACAAATTTGGATGTTTCCGTGGCAACGACTCTTAGTGGGCAACAATATGTTATTTACCGGGAAATAACAAAACCGGAAGTCGATTAATTAAAAATCTTTGGTCAAAGCTACGTTTTTGTTGTTCTTTGACATTTGGTATATACAGCCGATCTCGAAAAGGTTGTCCACCTGAAAAGACATATATACTAAAAGAAATACCACGTGACTTATTATTATATTCACTTTCCGCGCGTGTAGAAAGTCAGATACTTCTAGCGAGGGAAAATACTGCTTATTTGAAGTCACCGCCATATTACTTTTAAACGTACCTGGCTTTCTACACGCGCGGAAAGTGAATTTATAAGTGAGTCACGTGATATTTCTTTTAGTATATATGTCTTTTCAGGTGGACAACCTTTTTGGAGATCGGCTGTATATAACAAAACACTTATAGACTGAAACCTTGGTAAAACAGTAATATGTTTTGTGATCCCTCGACCGCCGATGTCTCGGGACCACAAAAAAATACTGTTTCCCCCGGTCCCAGTCTTTAAGTGATAAGTACAATTTAGACTGGGTTCCTTTAATTGTAAATAAGAGTTGCAACAATTTGTATCTTGTAAGCCAGATATTAAATATAGAACATTAAAAGAAATATCTTTCAACCATATAATTCATTTGTGTGTTTCTCATGAATCATAAGTGCATATAATAATTTGATTTTACATTTTAGGTCAGTATGATAAGGCACGGGAGTTGGTGGAAAAACAAATTTGTCTGTCAGAGGCAATGGGTTTCCAGAACACGTTGGGTTCGGGCTACAGTACCAAAGGTGTCCTTTACGATATAACCAACGACTACCAACAAGCAGTTTCTTGCTATGAAAAGGCGCTAAGAATTTTTCAAGAGGGGCGAGGGAGAATTACTGTCAAACCTCGGAAACACGTTCTTCTTCAAGGCTAACTTTCACAAAAAGAGAGGAGAAGAACAGGAATATCAAATTGCTATTGAGGAGGCAATTGATTTAAAAAAACAAGGGTTGCTGTGCATGGAGGAGGTTTTTGAAAACATCCAAGATCAAGATAATTTCAAGATTTCTATTTTGGAAACTTTCATCCACAATTATAACATGTTGACTGTGTTATTTTTGAGTAAGTTTGACTTCCAAGAGGCGCTGGAGGTTTCCGAGCGTGGAAGAGCACGAGCCTTAGATGACCTTTTGACTTCAAAGTATGACATACCCAAAACCAGCCTATCACAACATGAGCGCAAGCCTTTATCATACGAAGAAATAGAAAACATGGCGTCTGGATTTTCTATTCTTTTTTATGGCACATTCCAGAAGATTTTGTTTTTCTGGGTGATAAATGATGAGGATTCAGAGGTACATGGCCATTTATTTTCTCAAAAGACGTCCTTCTCCGATACTGTCACAAGTGCTTATTCAACATTAAGAGTCAGAGAAGTGAAGTGTGAGGACAGATTGATAGAAATAGAAGAAATCGAACAAACTATAATGCCGCTAAAAGACCGTTCGATAAAGATGCCCGAGGATCTGCTGACAAATGCATTTAAACGGTGTGTACCCGATGAAGATCTCTGCCCAGATGACGTCGCAAACCCACTTGAAGTACTATACAAAGTGTTAATATCTCCAGTATTGGATAAACCCACTAAAGATGAGATTGTCATTATTCCAGATGGCTCTGTATCTATGGTACCTTTTGCTGCCCTTCAAGATCACACTGGTGCATTCCTCTCTGAAACAAAACGCATTCGCCTCGCACCGTCCTTGACGTCGTTGAAAAGGCTACAAGATAGTCCAGCAGACTTCCACAGTAAGTCAGGCGCTTTGATTATTGGGAATCCTCATGTCGGTGAAGTCATCTTCAGAAGTAAGAAGATGTCAATTAGTAAAAGTTAGTCAAACCAATTCTGGGAGAACAAGCGACTAAAGAAGCTATTAAACGCAATATGCTAGAGAACGTGGCTGTGATTCACTTCGCGGCACACGGGACCCTTGATGGAGAAATATTTCTAGCACCGCCTCCCACTGTCAACATCAAAAAAGCTGGAGACATACTCCCAACACCATCCCCCACAATTAGCTTACCTAGTGAAACAGATTACCTCCTGACAATGAAAGAAGTTCAGGAGAGTGGTGTTCGTCCACAGCTAGTCGTCCTCAGTTGCTGCCACAGCGGTCGCGGTGAGATCAAAGCTGAAGGTGTTGTAGGAATGAGTCGAGCCTTCCTGGCTGCTGGTGCTCGTGCTGTGTTGGCTTCTCTCTGGGCCATTGCCGACGAGGCGACGATGGTGTTCATGGAAAAGTTTTACAATCATTTGAAAGCAGGAGAGAGTGCAAGCAAAAGCCTGCAGCAGGCTATGAAAGAGATGAGAGAGATACCGACATACAGTGAGCCAATGTTCTGGGCTCCATTCTTTCTTATCGGAGATGATGTTACTGTTAAGATATGACATTTTAAAAAGTTAACAAAATGTTAACTAACATGACGCTCAATGAGAGTTTACTCGGGTTACCTTGCGCTAAGTGCTAGAGTGTAGAACATTTTAGAATACTTTCAAAACTCTTTAATAATTCGAATGAATAAAGCATTGTCGCCCGAGTAATAATGATGCATTCATCAATAAGATTCACTAGACACGATATAATTTTTAATAGTTTCTTAAAGTATAATCATTTACTTCAAATACATCGACAATATAGGAAACTATAATTATGAATTAATTCTATAAAATTGTTAAAAACGTAACAAAATTCCATATAAAAGCCATGAGTTTGTAGTCATTGACTTCACACAATGCCTTTTGCACCGAGCTTTACGCTGTGCACAAGGAATTGTGGGTGTGGTTCGCATTTCAGTTTGGTACTTTATGTAAGACCGATGTAATGTCCTGTCGAAGATTTTGAAATACCATTAATAACAGAGGCAGAACGGAGTTAGCACGAGGCCATTTCATAAGTTCTGACATAAGGCACTAACCTTGCAAATTATCAAAAATATGGATCCGTTTTAACTTATCCAAATATGGAAAATGCACTGATATAAATTTGTTGTTTAAATGGTTATAGTTAAAATATACAGCAAACTTTTCATGGTATTTGAATTTAGAAATTTCGTAAGTTAAGAATATATGGATTATATCTTGATAAGTCTAATTATCGTTTCGTATAGCGAACACAATAGAAGATACAAAGTATGTAATGTAAAAGGAACTTATTGTATTCTTTTTAGACTATTGTTTTATTGTATATTTGTATTTGAGGCTTTTTCTGTCACTTTAAAAATTATATAGACTGACGACAGAGGTCATATTGTACATAATTCAATAGAAAGCTATTGTATTATTTGCTAGCTTTGTTCTATTATATACTAAACTTAGAGTCCTTTAGTGCAACAATTAAATTACGTAAACAGTGCCTTCTTTCTGAAGAGCCAACAATCCCTCTCAAAATGGAACTGCTTATAGATGTTATGTAAATGTATATATATGTGAATACAGTAAAAATATTTGTCAGTTAAAAATTGTCTAAAAATAGACATACAAGTTTGAATTTCAATTCGTTATTAATCATTTGATAGAAAACAGTTCTAAATCATGAAAATAACAAAAGCTATTAAAGTTTATATAATCTAAGGCGTCTTCTAATAGTCGCCATTTTGTAAATTAACCACCTCTTGATGTGAAAACGAGGCAGTTTTATATTTGATGGTACTACATTACATTAGAGGGTGGACCATTTAATGGAGTAAAGTAAATACCCCTCTGTGGTAAAACTAGACCATTCCATATTTGGTATTAAAGTATATTACATTAGAGGGTATTCTATTTAATTGTGTAAATGACTACCCCACAATTAAAGTGAATACGGTGGTGTGGTTATTAGATCGCCGTAATAGTCCTAGAGGGTGGATGATGCAATACTTTCATCTTCAGACCCTACAGATGCAGTTTCCAAATCAACAGTCGACCACAACTCCAGACTTCCAGCTTTACTGGGAGATTGAACGAGACTGTTTCACAGCTGTGAATAAAATAATAACCCCATTTATGTTGATGCCCAAGTGAGGACTTATACGACGTAAAAACAAGAGTGCTTTACGCAAGGGTTGTTCGGATATTTAAGTTTTAAATATCAAAATATTGATAATATAGCGATCATCATCAACATCATCATCATTAAGAAATAATATATGATCATTATTGTTGTTATAAACATTATCACTATCATCTCACTCGTCAACACCAATTTATCATCATTGTCATCACCACCACCACTACTACAGGAACCATCATGATGATCACCACCACCATCATTATCATTATCATCGTCATTATCACCATTATCATCCTCATCACCACCATCATCATCGTATATCATAGTTAAGTGTTGTAAACAACCGTTATCGTCGTCATGAGCCCAATCATCGTTATACAGTTAATTCAAAAAACATTGTCGTCAATAGGCTTCAAGTCTACGCGACTAGACCGAAAGGTAGCATGGGTAGAAATCACCGAAGCGGATAAATGCAACCAGTATCTAATGCAATATCACGCTCACTCAATCTACTAATCATTATTTAATTGAGGGACATCGATATTATATCTATTGCATTAGATAATGTGTGCATTTATCCGCTTAGGTGATTTCTACCAATGCTACCTTTAGGTCTAGTCGAGTAGACTTGAAGCCTATTGACGACAATGTTTTTTTAATTGACTGTATATCATCATGATCATCAACATTAAAAAAACACACCTTAACAACTGCACACAGCAGAGAAAGCAAGTTTTATATTTCTTTTATAAAATACAAATTGATCTAAATGCAAACTGTGTGGTGCTGTCTGCTCTCATAAAGCACGCCTCTACCAATCACATTGCACGATTTTCATAAAGGTTTAATGGTGAATACTGGGGTGCTTACCACTAAAGCAAATCAATCTGGTTGGAAATTCACTTACAAATCATTTGTTATAAAAATATTTACAAATTCCAAGCCAAGTACGTGCAATAGACCTCTCTACCTTCCTTGTTTGTTGTCCCATTTCAGATCACGTGATCATGATGCTACCTTTGGGAATTGTTTCTTTCACATGTAAATGATATAACACGTTCAGCATAAAAGAACAATTCTCAATGGAATGACACATAGTCTGGAATGGGCAATTTGCAGACGGAGGTAAAGAGGTCTATTATTACCACTAAACAATAAAAAAAATAATTTGAATTCACACCGAATCGAGATTATCACCTGTCAATGATACAGCGGTGCTATATAACATGAAACTGGTCTATTTTGCTTTGAACAATTAAATAAGATACACCTAATTGCAAGAATGTTGTCACATGTAATTTAGTAGTTTAGTAAGAGAGGAATAACAAAAGAAAGAGTTCAGCTTGAGTGATCTTCTTTTGTCTTTTCATTTATTCTTTTCCTGCTAAATTACAAAAGTCAGGACAACGTTCTTGCAATTAGGTGTATACAAATCAATGAGGTAGCCCAAGCTATGCATTTGTATGGTTTTTAGCAATATAACGAAATATATATAATGCAATAAAAATAAACATATCTACCTGTGTGTTGTGTTTTTCTTTACATTCCTGTGAAGTTTCAGGCCATTTGCTTCAATATTGAGTGATTTATTTATTTATTTATTCATTTATTTATTTATAATTAGGAACCTGTTCCTTCTCTAAAAATATAGACTTAAGGGTTACGCAATCATTACACATAATTCACGCTCAACATACCTTAGTCACGCACTGTGTCTGCCATCCGTGAAGTTTTCCGGTTTGTGTCCTACTTTCAATAATAATGGCAAAAAACACTCCATAATATGTACTATAGCTGATAATAGCAAGGGAAAAGTTTCATACAAGTAAGAAAAACGTTACAAGTATAACGAAAGTGAGCTTTAAATACTCACAAATCTCACAAAAAGGTTATCGTACCTAATATTAAGGTCTATGCTTACTGAAGTGGACTTTTCTATCAATAGATCTGTTATGCTGAAATATATGAGCAGAAAGTTCATTTGCAAATGCCTGTGGAACGGCAGCTTGTACAAAAACTTTAAGACCGTCGACGGAATAAGAAGGTATACACATATTTATAAAAGATTGGCTGAGTTTTCATTCAGTTGTTGTATTGTGGTTAGAGTTCTTTGTATTGCAAGGTATTGTTTCTTGATGTTACAAGATGTATTATATTCTGGTTTAGAGTACTATGTATTGTAAAGTGTGTTTTCGTGGTGTTGAAAGATGTATTGTATGCTGGTTTAAAGTACTATGTATTGTAAAGTGTGTTTTCGTGGTGTTGAAAGATGTATTGTGTTCTGGTTTAGAGTTCTTTGTATTGTAAAGTGTTGTTTCTTGGTGTTGGAAGATGTATTAACTGTTTGCTGGTGTAGCCGCTGCTATTCATTGCACAAAAAAACAATATTTGTTAGAAACCTCTAGACACTACTCTATTATGTTAAAATTAACCCTAGGAATTATTACCTTCAATTGGTTACGATACGTTTGGCAGCAAAACATGCAAGTAAAAACTAAATTAATATATGAAAGAAAATGTTAAACTGAGTAAAAGAATTGAAATTGAGTTCAAAATACATTATGTCATTTACGTCTATTTTAATCATACTGGTTAGCGCGTACACGAAATGTTGCTATTACTAACACTTATAAGCAGCATAAGGAAACGTCCCTACAGCTTACAACTATATAGTTTTAATCGTTTTAAGTCTTTCTTCGTATTCGGTTAAAGATATAATATGTTTGATTTGTCAATACGACAGTAAACGAACTAATTCTCGACAAATATCGCTACGTCAGTCATCACATACTTCTGATCAGTTCTATAGTGTTATCTTTTTGATATATTATAATCGATTAATTACAGAATTGAAAATAATAATATAGCATATACTGCGAAGGAATGTTAAATAAGAGAAGGAATGTCATGCATGGCTCATCATATGCACCTTTGATTGGCTATTTTGATAACACGTACCGCGATATTTTAGCTCGTTATCATTCCCGCTCGGTAATTTATCATGCCTCCCTTTCAGGTTTTATTTGTCAATCCGTTTTGTAATTTAATATTTTTTTTCAAATAATAATTAAGTAATGGAAAAAATCACAAATGAATGAATAAAAGCACGGAAAATATACACATTATTACAAAATTATTTACTTGAGTATAAATTGGCCATCTAAAACTAAAACTGATGCCGTGAGCTAACTTGAATCGAAGCGAACTACAGCACTCTCGAGTTTTGAGTGTTTTTTTTAATAAGTTCACAAAACAAATTATTTGAACACAAAAATAAGTATAGAGCGATTTTCACGGGACTGTTAAATAATAACTAAGCTAATAGACACTGGTAGACCCTAATCCCATTGTTTTCTTTTGTTGATATATGACTAATATTAAACACTATTAAATTAAACACTGAATATTGATAATAAGTTTCACTGTCCGATGAAAACCACTCTAATACTTAGGTAAGGAACAGAGACAAATTTGATTGTATTTAGACTGAGTTTCACAACTAAAACTTCCTGTTGTGCATTTTCTTGTTTGTTCACCATGACAACGTCTTATAAACAAACGTATACAAAATCATGGATATTACATGCTTATGATCCGTGAAGTTTCCGGTTTGTGTCCTACTTTCAATAATAATGGCAAAAAAACACTCCATAATATGTACTATCGCTGATAATAGCAAGGGAAAAGTTTAATACAAGTAAGAAAAATGTTACAAGTATAACGAAAGTGAGCTCTAAATACTGTTGAAAATCTCACAAAAAGTTATCGTACCTAATATTAACGTCTATAGCTATGCTTATTGAAGTGAACTTTTCTATCAATAGATCTGTTATACTGAAATATATGAGCAGGAAGTTCATTTGCAAATGCCTGTGGAACGGCAGCTTGTACAAAAACTTTAAGACCGTTGACGGAATATTAAGAAGGTATCATCACATATTTATAAAAGATTGGCTGAGTTTTCAATCAGTTATTGTATTGTGGTTAGAGTTCTTTGTTTTGGAAGGTATTGTTTCTTGGTGTTGCAAGATATATTGCATTCTGGTTTAAAGTACTGTGTATTGTAAAGTGTGTTTTCGTGGTGTTGAAAGATGTATTGCATTCTGGTTTAGAGTTCTTTGTATTGTAAAGTGTGTTTTCGTGGTGTTGAAAGATGTATTGTGTTCTGGTTTAGAGTTCTTTGTATTGTAAAGTGTTGTTTCTTGGTGTTGGAAGATGTATTAACTGTTTGCTGGTACGTGTAGCCGCTGTTATTCATTGCACAAAAAAACAATATTTGTAAGAAACCTCAAGACAAAACTCTATTATGTTAAAATTAACCCTAGTAATTATTACCTATATATATGGTTAGGATACGTTTGGCAGAAAAACGTACATGCAAGTTAAAGTAAATACAATGAAAATAAGTTCAAAAAACATTGCGAAGTATGTCATTTATGTCTATTTTAATCATACTAGTCAGCGAAATGTTGCTATTACTGACACTAATAAGCAGCATAAGGAAACGTTCCTACATCTTAGAACTATAGTTGTAATCGTTTTAAGTCATTCTTAGTATTCGGTTAAAGCTATAATATGTATGATTTGTCAATACGACAGTAAAGACAATGACATTAAAAGTGCACTTGAGAGGCAACGAAATAATTATCGACAAATATCGCTACGCCATCACATACTTCTGATCAGTTCTACAGTGTTATCTTTTTGATATATTATAATCGATTAATTACAGAATTGAAAATAATAATATAGCATATACTGCGAAGGAATGTTAAATAAGAGAAGGAATGTCATGCATGGCTCATCATATGTTGATGCTATTTTGAGAACACGAGCTCGTTATCATAATTAATCTATCATGCCTCCCTTTCAGATTTTATTTGTCAATCCATTTTGTAAACTCTTTCTTCAAATAACAATTAAGAAATAGCAAAAATCACAAATGAATGAATAAAAGCACGGAAAATAAAAACGTTATTACAAAAGTATTTAAATAGTTTGAGTATAAATCTGCCGGCTAAAACAAAACTGATGCCGTGAGCTAGCGCTAACTTGAATTGAAGCGAAGTACAGCGCTCTTGAGTTTTGAGTGTTTTTTCCTTTTTCCTTAACGAAGAAAGGTCAGTAGTGCAACGCTCCGATTCACTTTTTATGCTTGCGTGCATTAATGATTCATATATTCATTAACATTGTTAATAATTCTCAAATAACATTTCTTTTCTTCATTCTTCTTACCTTTTTATTATTTAATTCATTCTATATTTCGTTTTCCCTTTTTCATCCATCCATCCGTTCTTTATTCATTTATTCAACTTTTCATTTATTTATTCGAATATTCATCCACCCATCCATCTTCATTCATTTTTTCATTCATTCGTACATGTGAACAGCCTATCAATCTCTAAACAACTCTAATGAAGCCTGCTTAAGGTATCTTGGTTTGGCTTTAGAAACCGCCAGGAAAATCGAAGATAGAAATATGGAAAGAAAGTCTTACAGAAGTCTTGGAATATTCCATTTATCCCAGGGAGATCTCCAGAAAGCTATGGATTATTTTAGAAAATATTTGGACCTTGCGATAAGCTTGGAAGATCAAGCAAGCCAAGCGGATGCTTTTGCGAATTTGGTCTTGGTCTATGGAAAAATGGGTGAGTTGTCAAAGTTTATAAGGCTATTGAGTACAGTCACAAGGCTCTTGAAATGTCTTTGAAACTGAATGATAGGCTAAGCGAAGCATCCACTGTTTATGAAAACCTTGGTAATTTCTACCACACAAAAGGGGATTATCAGTGTCATTTACGTTTATTTTCATCGTACTAGTTAGCTCGTAGAAGAAATTTTGCTATTACTAACACTAATAAGCAGTAGTAGGGAAGCCAATCCTGCACTCTCCAAGGCGGCGGTTCCGCCGGTTCCACCGAGGAACAAAAGAAAGTCTTCATATTTGAAATTCCTAAGCGACCATCGAACAAAAGAAACTACGAACTCGTCCAGTTAGGATATGTATATAATAGGATAGTTTATATAATGATAATCATGTTTCTTTGTTGGAATAGGATTAAAATCTTGGGTGAAAACATTATCAATTGTGAAATAAAACAGTTACACACCTGAATGTTCGGCTTTCGGGATATATATATATGGGGTATAGCCTCCATTCTCGGTATGTAACTCTTACATTCTACATCTTATGTTTCTTTATATACGATCAAACACTTTGACGTCCAAATTTGAATTGTTGATGAGTTGGTGCAGTCTGTTTTGGTAAATGAATTCTACGTTTTTGCTTATGTTTTTCTGTTCTGAATGGCCTGTTCGTATTTGTTAAAAGTTATAACATGTTTGATTTGCCAATATGACAGTAAAAACAATGACGTTAAAGGTGCACTGGAGAGGCAACGACTGACTAATTCTCGACCAATATCTCTAAGTCATCACATACTTTTCTGATTCGATTCTATAGTGTTATCATTTTTTATATATTATAGCCGATTAATTACATAGTTTTAAATAATAATATAGCATACACTGCGAAGAGAATATTAAATAAGAGAAAGAATGTCATGCATGGCTCATCATATGCACCTACACAGATGCTATTTTGAGATCATCGCGATATTTTAGCTCGTTATCATTCCCGCTCGGTAATTTATCATGCCTCCCTTTCAGGTTTTCTCTGTCAATCCATTGCATAATAATTTGAGACGAATATTTATGTAACTATGCCAAGTTTAACAATTCTGGTTAGTTAGGTTAGTGCATGCCCATCATCAGAGATTACAATTTGAAATTTCGTCATCAGAGTTATTACTATGCGCGCACCCAATATTTAGTAAATAAACCCCTTCTGGCGGCTGGGATATCGGCGGATAATGTCCGAGGATGAGAAATGGTCCGAAAAATAAACATTTGGCCGAGAAGCGAAGCTTCGAGGGCAAATGTGATATTTTGAGGAACATTTCTCATCCGAGGACATTATAAGCCGATATTCCAGTAAGCCAGAAGGGGTTTATTTATTTTATATCCCAACGACTTTATCTTGTTTGGTTGGCGAAGGAAAGCCATTAAAGTGCGAAATTTTCTTACCGTAAAATACGTTCACAGCGTACTTAGTCGACTTTTTTGTATTGCCAGGTGTCGCTTCTTGGACTAGTCTTTTAATCTCATTATCAGAGGTCTTGATAAAACGGTTTTGGTTATTTTCCATGGCTCTTTTTTGTCAAAAACAAAATTAAGCGGACAAATATCAACTTTGGACGGGGGATATCGACTGATACCCGTCCGCCGAGAATGTACCACGTGATCCCTTTTGACCAATGACTGCGCGAGAAAATATATTGTTGGGATATAAGTGGCAATAAACCTTTTCACAGTTCTCTTCAAACAACCTCAACCTCGACAGCGTGTAATAAAAAATGACTACAGCTCACGGTAATTTAAAGAATGCACACATTATTAAACAATCGAAACACTTAAAAATTCAACGGGCTGTAGTCTACATGTATAGTTCCAAATAAACAGTAACGCGCTGAGATTGATTGACGAGAAAGGGTCTACCAGTTTGATAGTAAAGTTTTACAACTGTCTCTTTTAATCAAAAAATAATAATTAATAAAAAATAATAAATTCAACCTCCTACTCATTTGTTTGGCATTTTTACCGACAGCTAATGATCGAGAAATGGATGATTACTGGTCTGAAGCAAGGACGTCTTTCCGTGATTGTATGCAGTTGGCAATACATGGCAAACTCGATCTGCCAGATTACTTCAATGATAAAGAAACAATGATGAAGGGATGCATTAAACTGGGTATGTGGTTCAGACAACAGAAACGTTTTGAAGAAGCTATTGAGTATCATCAACTGCATCTAAGGTGAGAAATTGTTTCAAATATCACTTTATTCAACATATCAAATAAATTCAACCAACCACAAGCTACCAAGTACAAGAGAAGAAATGTTAACTGATCCTTTGCAGGCTTCAGAGTGTGCAGAGGACCGTGATTGCGACAAAGATTTTTTAAATAGATGTATATAGTCTCCCGAGCACTGCTATAATAAAATGTTATTTTTATTTGTGTTATAATTATTATTAATATCACACAGAATAGCCTTTTTGGTTCATGTAACTTCCGTCCATTTTATTTCACAAAAAAGAAAAATTGATTATATTGTGAAAATTACAATTTCATTTTTTTTTTACTGTGAAAAGGTGTATTTTTCAAAACAATTAAAAAATTGAAGTCGTTTTTCAACTTAAAATAAAACAGGTCTGCATAACTGAGCTGTACTTAATTTGATACAAACCCAGATTTCACTAGAACTGTTTTTTAGATTCCGGCATACAATGATCCTGGTGTATTACAGCAGTTCTCAGTCTCACGTGCAGCGCACGCATAAAAAGCACCTCTATAAAACGTGAAGTTGGTGGACGTCAGTCAAACTGTGTTTACGAGACACATGGTGAATTTACTTCAGTAGGGTTGCGAAACATGTCTGAATCTGTCGAAAATCCTCTTCGTCGGATTCAGACATGTTTCGCAACCCGACTAAAGTAAAATCCACAAACTTCACGTTTTATAGCGGTACTTTTTATGTGAGCGGTGCACGTGTGACTGACTACTGCTGTAAGGGTGTACAAAAGTGTATCGTTGTCTAAAATTATAATAAATAAAGTTATGTGAAGTTATCTCTGATATAATATATCCAGAAGCTAAGGTTTTAGTGTATAGTATTCTCGCTCGCATACAGATAATTTGCGTCATTACTTGCCTTTTGGTCACATAGTCCTCTTTGATATAATAGATATAATGTTAGGTCTTTCGTTTCTAATTCCTTTTTCTGAACCGGCTCGTTGGTGTTTTCTATTAATCAAACCTTTCTGCAATTTCGCGGTAATCCTAAGTTTGAGAAGCCAAAGAGAAAAAGTAAAATTGCGCGCAATCTAGATACAATCTCAATACACTGTTTAATGCCGTTAAACTATTCATATATATATGTTAAAATATCAAATTGAAATAATTAAAAAAATGTATGTTAGAATTAAAAAGATCGTGCAACCATTTCCAATTAAATTAAATAAAAAATTAAAAGTTTTACTCTTTTTTTTTTTAATTCATATCTTTTTTCTTCTTTTTTTTTAGAACTTATTACACTTATACGACAAAAACATTTTTTTTACAACAATAACAACAACAAAAAGAATATATAGGAAGGACAACACAAACAAGACCTTGTGCTGTATTACTATAAATATTTATGTAAAATTACTTAATTTCTTCCACTTTTTATTATGTATATTTATTTTATTTTTGTTCAGAACTGGTTTTTGTTTCACTCTTATATCAAACCGTAAAAGTTTGGTTAAAAGATAGTTGCATTGTGGAGTGCGATTTAGAATATTCCTATTATTCATACCAAAAACATTGAACGCTTGTTTTCTTTATTATATGCTTCATTTCTTTGTGAATTAGAAATCTCAAGCTTTAAGCTTTATAACACCCGTTTTCCCTTTCTAGGGATGATAAAAAAAACTAACCCTGTCAGCGCCCATTACGTATCTATCGGCAGGTACGGTTGATCGGAATGTTTCGCTCTGGTTTTTGTTTTTGGGCCGGGCTGATCTGAACGTTTTTTAGTGTCAAGGAAACCCGGTAGTGCATCATTAAATCACTATTTATCCAAAACCTGTTCGAAAGAAACAAGCAAAAATCGCCCTTAAATCAGGCAATATCCTTTATTCTATAAATGTTTTCTTGCTCTATTCTACATGCACCTCCCCATGTTGATGAAATTTATCTACAATCGCGACTGAGAATTCTTTACGTTCAGTTTTCCCCGTTGGTGGAAGAGCATCCACTGACCTAGGAAGGCTTAAAGCCATGCAGAGTCGTTAGACGGATAATTGCTGACCCGGCCCAACAGGAACTTTCCGTTGCCGGAACAAAAGGGTAATCGCCGTCCATTGTGAAATCCACTTTTTAGTCTAGTCGCGAACCCGCGTTATTACTTTTCTCTATTCCATGGCTTAAGGATCCGTTATACTATCGGTTTTTTGTTCTGCAAGTACTTCCTCTAAAAGGGGTATGAGAGACGAACAATTTTTGCATCACGCAGTCTAGGCTAGGTTTCATGCCTACCAGCTTATAGCTTTGAAATTGTACGCATTTGTTTTAGAGCATCTCTATGGCTCGCCATACTGACTGGAAGTCCACACAAATGGTGCATTATATGCATTATACACTCAGCAGAGAAAGTCTTGAGATGGTCCAGCAAACAACCAGGAAATCTCTGTGGCAATAACCTAGACACTGAAATAGCTCAGTATATAATAAAACGTGTTAACGTATTTCTCTCTTAAGGTGACTCCGCATTTCCAAATGACTGATTCGCGTATTTCAATTGTCGACTCGTAACTTTCGTGCCAGGGCACAATTCCCATGAAACTTGTACACGTTATCGGGCAATCATTCAGCTACAATACTGTAAAATCTGATTGCATGTAAAATATATAATTTGCAAGATATATGAGATTATGTGAATGCATTATTTTCACAAAAACTCGGTTTTACAGAAAATCTGTCCGTTTTATTTCGATAAAAATTTTTGAATCCTCTTTTTTAAACATCATGAACAACCTGACAAAGTTTTAAAAAAATACTTGGAGCCGAAGTCCCGGATCACATAAAACAGTACGTGTATCATTACGTAGTAAGTGATGATAGTTAATTGTAAATTCATATCGTATTTCTAGCAAATATTCTGAGTCAGGTTATTTGACCTCAGTCGTAATCTCCTCATGACATAGAGAACAACATCTCGGTTGATTAATATAACCACGCTCTTTTCTGCTCTTACTATTTCAACCAACATGGCTCAAGCGCTCCGACGTTCCTCCAGGAATCCAAAACCAAAGTCCGACCCGGACTACATATTCGCAGATATAGAACGGCAGCTAAAAGAAGAAATGTCTTTATCGCCACCATCGGCGCCAGCCACAACCATGAGGTCGACGCCTCAGCACACTAATATACAACATTAAAGGGCGAGCACTCCTACTACAGCAGCCAATACCTTCAGTCCTGTTTCTGAACGAACAAGGCTGGCAGAAGCAGAAAGAGATAAGTTGGCCCTCGAGCTAGAACTTCTAAAACTAAAAACGTCATTAACGCGACGAGATCTGCTATTATTTTGTAGCGGAACTTCGGCTCCGAAGATTTTTTTAAAACTTTGTCAGGTTGTGCATAATGTTTAAAGAAGAGGATTCGAAAATGTTCATCGAAATAAAACGGACAGATTTTCTGTAAAATCGAGTTTTTGTGAAAATAATGCATTCACATAATCTCATATATCTTACAAATTATTTTACATGCAATCAGATTTTACAGTATTGTAGCTGAATGATTGCTCGATAACTTGTATAAGTTTCATGGGAATTGTGCCAGGGGCACGAAAGTTACGAGTCGACAATTGAATTACGCGAATCAGTCATTTGGAAATGCGGAGTCACCTTAAAACTCTATATAGAGTTTTAAGAGAGAAATACGTTAACACGTTTTATTATACTCCGGCATTGACGACTCTCAACTCTGTGTATAAGTTATGAGGTATAAGAAAGGGGTTTTAGTATAATAAGTTACGGGAATAAAAACACAGCAGTCGTCGGTCGAGTGGTGAAAACTCAGGGAGACGGGGATAAACACATCCATTGACGGTTATCAGTATTGGAAATTATAGTTTGTATTGGGGATGGCTCAACAAAAGCCCGGCAAGCATTGTTTCATGTTGCCCTCCTCGCCCGCCCTCATGATTATGCGCTTCATGCTTCATATCCTGCGGACCCATACCCTTCACATATCTCCTTTGTCCGTAAGCCTTTGTGAAGCATTGTTGCACATTGAATAAATTACTATAATAAGTATAACTGATAAAAAAATATAATTTTTTTCAAAAAAACGGTGTTCTCTCAGTTTTGATAATTTTTTTGTTGGCAATTCACAAAATAAGTTAAATTTCTTTTTGTTTTGATCAAAAGGTTGGCTGAATCGGACCAGAATAGAAAACACCAGATAGTCGCATATGGCAATCTTGGGGGTGTTTATCTTCGTACCAACAACATTCCTCAAGCTCTTTCATGCTTTGAAAAGATGAAAGTCATTGCATTAGATGTTGGTGACAAGGAAGGAGAAGCTGGATGTTATTGCAGTCTTGGAAGGCTTTATCAGCAAATAGGTATATATTAAACAAATTCGTTGACATGTTACTATCGAATATATTAGTATATTTTCTACATTGATGTAACTAGCAAGTGACAGATATACCACTATAAATTTCAGTGTAACGTTGTTTTACATTGTTTCATTATAGGTCAACAAGACAAGGCTTTAGAGTATGGTAAGAAGCTTCTTGAATTAGTTATCGAGACCAAGAATGTGCACTACCAGAAGATTGCATATATTAACATGGCGAGTGCCCATGAAGCTTTGAAAGCTATCCCTAAGGCCATTGTTTGCTATTTAGAATACTTGAAGATTTCTCAACAAGATGATTCAGAGAAATCCAGTTTGTTTCAAAATATGGACAAATTTGCTTACAATAGTCTTGGAATATTACATTTATCCCTGGGAGAGCTCTGGAAAGCTTTGGACTATTTTAGAAAAGATTTGGAACTTGCGATTAGCGTGGAAGATCAAGCGAATGCTTTTGTGAAATTGGGCGAGGTCTATATGAAAATGGGTGAGTTTTCCAAGGCTTTTGAGAACAGTTTCAAGGCTCTTGAAATGTTTTCAAAGCTGAACAATAGGGAAGGCGAAGCATCAGCTTCTGGAATCCTTGGTAATGTCTACGCAAGAAAAGGGGATTATCACAGTGCAATAGAATATAATAAGCGTCAATTAGAAATTTATACCCATATTGCGTCGAAGGATGGCCAAGGCAGTGCCTGTCTGAGCTTAGGCCATGATTATGAAGAGCTAGGAAAATACTATGAGACAATCAAATGGTACAAAAAGGGTTTGCATATCTGGACTGAGATCGGGGACGAAAAAGGCGTGGCAAAAACACAAGGAGATTTGGGTAAAGCATACTCTAAGCTTGGACAGTACAGCGAGGCTATTGAGCACTTCAAAAAGAGTTTGGAAATGGCACGGAAAGTCAATGATCGTCACTGGGAAGGCGGAGTCTTAATGAATCTTGGAGATACCAACTTCTACTTGAATGAATTAGAAGAAGCAGAAAAATACTTCACAGACTGTCTGGCAATTGCTTTGGAAATTAGTGACAGAGACACCGAAGCAAAGGCATATGGAAATCTTTCACGGTGCAAGGTCGCTTCAGGTCAGTGGTATTTTAACAAACTTATCGGCTGACACCAACTGAAATTTAATATATGTAAACTCTTTACCAGTTTCTGCATTTGATGAAATATATACATTTGACAATTTTTTTTTTACCCTGCTGATTTTATACGATAAATACACTCCGGTCGTTGGTATTTTCATGAATCTTCAGTGACGTCAAAACTGTCGAGAATTCAAACTGCGTATGTATACACTTTAGACACATTACTTTGTTGGCTTTCAAACAAAATTCCTCCCTCCAAATCAGTGGTGGCTTGAAATCGAAGCTCTATAGTGTGAAAACACATATTGTAGCGGATATATTAAAGGCCGATTTACACGGCACGATTGTCGTGTGCGACTTGTAGTATACGACTCAAATGACCGTGTAGATGCCCCTACGACTTGCCTACGACTGACGCACGCGACCTGCAACTTGTAGTAGGATGTTGAGCCAAGGATCAAAACCCTACGACTTGTCGCAGGAAAATGACGTGTTTTGTTCCATATTAGGACTGGAACTAGTATTTCGTCCAATCACTCACGATTTTAGCAATGGCGTATACGAATCGTATACGACTAGTCGTGCGCGTGTGAATGGTACCTACTACATGTTGTAGGCAAATCGCATACTACAGTCGTAGGTCAAAATCGTATCGTGTAAATCGTCCTTGAGAGTGTCTCAAAAGGAAAGCTGATAAAATAAGGACGATGTTGTATCCAAACTACAATAAACGTTCAGACAGTTTTATCTCCGTAGATCGAAGACACTCTGTATGCAAAAATTCAAATAGTACGTTCTTTTCGATATTAAAATGTATGTATGTCTGCTCTGTACTTCATGTTCCAGAAGATTTCATTAAAATTGTCGAGAGCACAATTCAGAACCTTATTTTGAATAACAAAAAGCCACAAATCAAGAACACAGTACTCTAATCGGCGAATATGAGTGAGGGGGTTTAAAACTCCCTGATTTCCAGTCCTATCTAAAAGCAAATAGGGCCAAAGGGTCGATCAATCAGATTACTGCAGCCCAACAATAATGAATGTAATAATCGGTCCTTTACAATATCAACATATCTTTTAAACAGAGCAGTTGTTAATCAAAAAATCACAAAGTTGATATAAAAAGAATTTCAAAAAATGTTCCAACTTTTTCCAAAAAAAAAAAAAATACTTTCGTAACCTGGTCTCAAATTTCCGATATTGAATGCGTTAAGTAATATTTAAAGGCCGACAATGAGGACTTCACGGGATTTCAAAGTCAGCGCAATTCGTTCCAGTCAGAGGCGTAGGCGTAGCCGTAGCCGTAGTCGTAGCCATACACATTTTTATTAATAGCTGGCCTTCAATTAGTCAGTATATGTTAGTCTAACAGTGATTGAAAACTGGGAAAGATTTTGAAATCAGCAGGGCAATAGTTTACAAATAAAAGTAAAAAAAAACGTAGGCCCAAACAAGCCCAAACAGTAGGCATAAATATTTAGTACATGGACTGGGACGTTATTCATAATAGAATATACAGAACTCCAATTGATACATATTCGCGTCTTTTTTTCAGTACAAAATTTTAAGGCAGGTTTTTTCTTTCCTTTCTTCCATTTTTGTGCCTTTCTCTTTGTTAAGTGTGTACGCGTCTGTGTGTGTGCTTGGCTTACTTTCTTCCTTAATTAAAAAATATTTTTTTTTTATTATATAAAAAAATAAATATAAAGGATGATAAGTAAAATATAGAATTTGGAAAATGTGTGTTTATTTGTTATATACCAACTGTCAAAGCTAATTTTTCTCGTACTTTGATTGGGCGAGAGGATATCACGTGAACGTGAACAAATTTGGATGTTTCCGTGGCAACGACTCTTAGTTTGCAACAATATGTTATTTACCGGGAAATAACAAAACCGGAAGTCGATTAATTAAAAATATTTGGTCAAAGCTACGTTTTTGTTGTTCTTTGACATTTGGTATATACAGCCGATCTCGAAAAGGTTGTCCACCTGAAAAGACATATATACTAAAAGAAATACCACGTGACTCATTATTATATTCACTTTCCGCGCGTGTAGAAAGTCAGATACTTCTAGCGAGGGAAAATACTGCTTGTTTGAAGTCACCGCCATATTACTTTTAAACGTACCTGGCTTTCTACACGCGCGGAAAGTGAATTTATAAGTGAGTCACGTGATATTTCTTTTAGTATATATGTCTTTTCAGGTGGACAACCTTTTTGGAGATCGGCTGTATATAACAAAACACTTATAGACTGAAACCTTGGTAAAACAGTAATATGTTTTGTGATCCCTCGACCGCCGATGTCTCGGGACCACAAAACATACTGTTTCCCCCGGTCCCAGTCTTTAAGTGATAAGTAAAATTTAGACTGGGTTCCTTTAATTGTAAATAAGAATTGCAACAATTTGTATCTTGTAAACTAAGCCAGATATTAAATATAGAACATTAAAAGAGATATCCTTCAACCATATAACTCATTTGTGTGTTTCTCATGAATCATAAGTGCATATAATAATTTGATTTTACATTTTAGGTCAGTATGATAAGGCACTGGAGTTGGTGGAAAAACAAATTTGTCTGTCAGAGGCAAAGGGTTTCCAGAACACGTTGGGTTCGGGCTACAGTACCAAAGGTGACCTTTACGATATAACCAACGACTACCAACAAGCAGTTTCTTGCTATGAAAAGGCGCTAAGAATTTTTCGGGATTTAGGCGACAAGAGGGGCGAGGGAGAATTACTGTCAAACCTCGGAAACACGTTCTTCTTCAAGGCTAACTTTCACAAAAAGAGAGGAGAAGAACAGGAATATCAAATTGCTATTGAGGAGGCAATTGGTTTAAAAAAACAAGGGTTGCTGTGCATGGAGGAGGTTTTTGAAAACATCCAAGATCAAGATCATTTCAAGATTTCTATTTTGGAAACTTTCATCCACAATTATAACATGTTGACTGTGTTACTTTTGAGTAAGTTTGACTTCCAAGAGGCGCTGGAGGTTTCCGAGCGTGGAAGAGCACGAGCCTTAGATGACCTTTTGACTTCAAAGTATGACATACACAAAACCAGCCTATCACAACAGGACCACAAGACTTTATCATACGGAGAAATAGAAAACATGGCGTCTGAATTTTCTATTCTTTTTTATGGCATATTCCAGCAGTTGTTGTTTTCTTGGGTGATAAATGAAGAGGATTTAGAGGTACATGACCATTTATTTTCTCAAAAGACTTCCTTCTCCGATACTGTCACAAGTGCTTATTCAACATTAAGAGTCAGAGAAGTGAAGTGTGAGGACAGATTGATAGAAACAGAAGAAATCGAACAAACTATAATGCCGCTAAAAGACAGTTCGATAAAGATGCCCGAGGATCTGCTGACAAATGCATTTAAACGGTGTGTACCCAATGAAGATCTCTACCCAGATGACGTCGCAAAGCCACTTGAAGTACTATACAAAGTGTTAATATCTCCAGTATTGGATAAACTCACTAAAGATGAGATTGTCATTATACCAGATGGCTCGATATCTATGGTACCTTTTGCTGCCCTTCAAGATCCAAACACTGGAGCATTCCTTTCTGAAACAAAACGCATTCGCCTCGCACCGTCCTTGACGTCGTTGAAAACGCTAAAAGATAGTCCAGCAGACTTCCACAGTAAGTCAGGCGCTTTGATTATTGGGAATCCTCATGTCGGTGAAGTCATCTTCAGAAGTAAGAAGATGTCAATTGGTAAACTCCCTGGTGCGCAACGCGAAGCGGAAATGATCGGTAAACTACTTGGAGTCCAACCAATTCTGGGAGAACAAGCGACTAAAGAAGCTATTAAACGCAATCTGCGAGAGGGCGTGGCTGTGATTCACTTCGCGGCACACGGGACCCGTGATGGAGAAATATTTCTAGCACCGCCCCCCACTGTCAACCAATCAAACAGCACAAAAGCTGGAGACATACTCCCAACACCACTCCTCACAAATAGCTTACCTAGTGAACCAGATTACCTTCTGACAATGAAAGAAGTTCAGAAGAGTGGTGTTCGTCCACAGCTAGTCGTCCTCAGTTGCTGCCACAGCGGTCGCGGTGAGATCAAAGCTGAAGGTGTTGTAGGAATGAGTCGAGCCTTCCTGGCTGCTGGTGCTCGTGCTGTGTTGGCTTCCCTCTGGGCCATTGCTGACGAGGCGACGATGGTATTCATGGAAAAGTTTTACAATCATTTGAAAGCAGGAGAGAGTGCAAGCAAAAGCCTGCAGCAGGCTATGAAAGAGATGAGAGAGATACCGACATACAGTGAGCCAATGTTCTGGGCTCCATTCTTTCTTATCGGAGATGATGTTACTGTTAAGATATGACAATTTTATAAGTTAACAAACTAGACGCTCAATGAGAGTTTACTCGGGTTACCTTGCACTGAGTGCTAGTGTGTAGAACATTTTAGAATACCTTCCAAACTAATTAATAATTCGTATGAATAAAGCATTGCCGCCCGAGTAATAATGATGCATTCATCAATAAGATTCACTAGACATGATATAATTTTTAATAGTTTCTTAAAATACAATCATTTACTTCAAATACATCGACAATATAGGAAACTATAATTATGAATTAATTCTATAAAATTGTTAAAAACGTAACAAAATTCCACATAAAAGCCATGAGTTTGTAGTCATTGACTTCCCACAATGCCTTTTGCACCGAGCTTTACGCTGTGCACAAGGAACTGTGTGTGTGGTTCGCATTTCAGTTTGGTACTTTATGTAAGACCGATGTAATGTCCTGACGAAAATTTCGAAATACCATTAAAAACAGAGGCAGAACGGAGTTAGCACGAGGACATTTTATAAGGTCCGACATTAGGCACTGACCTTGCAAATTATCAAAAATATGGATCCGTTTTAACTTTATCCAAATATGGAAAATGCACTGATATAAATTTGTTGTTTAAATGGTATATTCTTAACTTACGAAATTTCTAAATACAAATACCATGAAAAGTTTGCTGTATATTTTAACTATAATATAGTTAAAATATACAGCAAACTTTTCATGGTATTTGTATTTAGAAATTTCGTAAGTTAAGAATATATGGATTATATCTTGATAAGTCTAATTATTGTTTCGTATAGCGAACACAATAGAAGATACAAAGTATGTAATGTAACAGGAACATATTGTATTCTTTTTAGACTATTGTTTTATTGTATATTTGTATTTGAGGCTTTTTCTGTCACTATAAAAATTATATAGACTGACGACAGAGTAGAGCGTATTCGTATAACCCACTTTTATAATGCAAATGAGAATGTGTGTGTAAAATAATATGGCAATTAGGTGTGCGTGTTATAAAATGCTTCAGTGAGTTGCGCTCTCGGTTTCAAATAATCAAAATAAAACATGATTGACAACGAAAACGTTTATAGATTTCCTCGAAACCACTTTTTCAATGTTTTCCACAGTGGCTTGTGGCTCAAAGAAAAAAAAATGAAAGCAAATAGCTACACGCACACCTCATTAACATGTTATTTCACACATATTCTTATTTGCATTATAATAGTGGGTTATACGAATACGCTCTAGTGTACCACGCCGGGCATAAACGACCCCGAAATCGGCATGGATAGAGTAATTTGAAACTTACAAGTTAGACTTCCATCAAACTTGGCATAAATATAAGGATTGATCAAACAAATTCAACAAGATAATTTTTAGTGTTATGGCTATGGCTATGACGTCATTATGACGTCATAACATCGTTTTCTAATGCTTTTTAAATAATTTCAAAATGATTCGATCTACGCAAACGATGTGTTTTTTGAAACGTCTTGAGATAGCCAACACAAATTCGAAAACCGTTTCTCATTTGGACAAGGCAGTCCAAAGTTATAAAATTCTTAATTTTCACAATTTTCCCGCCATTTATTGGCGGGAAAAAAATATTTAAAAACATTCACAAAACTATCGCTTCATTCATCTTTTTGAGTTCTTATCAACGTGGCACTAAAATTCGTACATGGACTACACTAGTCATGATCTAAAATCGTATGTTTTTAGTTTTTTGAATTTTCAAACCCAAAGGTAGATATTTAAGGCGAGAAAAACGCATACGTCATTATGACGTCACATGAATTTGAAAATGCTAAAATAATTATACCCAATAACAATTTCCCAACTTTTTTTAAGTAATATCACTAGTTAAGTGCTTTTCTAAAATTTCAATGTAATAAATGCTTCTTTCTACCACTTTTACAGTTAAGCTATGATTCAGAATGACGTCAAATATGATGACGTCACAAACACTTAAATCCTTTATAACTTTATCTATATACGTCATTGCAAGTTCCGGTTAACGTCTAAATTATTTGCATAGTATTTCTCGTCTAATGAAGTAAAATTATAAATGCATGAAACAAGGATAAGAAATAACCATAAAAGGAAATGCCATCTGTGACGTCACAGAAACGTCAAAACACCATTAAAATATAATATTTTATAAAATGCCACATTTGTAACATTCTGTACAATTTTCAGCTTATTTGGACTTCTTATAATAAAATAAATAGGATTTCTTTATTTTTTGGCACACTTACTGATGCCGATTTCGGGGTCGTTTATGCCCGGCGTGTACATGTGTCATAGTGTACATAATTCAATAGAAAGCTAGTGTATTCTTTGCTAGCTTTGTTCTATTATATACTGAACTTAGAGTCCATTAGTGCAACTATTAAATTACGTAAACAGTGCCTTCTATCTTAAGAGCCAACAATCCCTTTCTAAATGGAACTGCTTATAGATGTTATGTAAATGCATATATGTGAATATGTTAAAAATATTTGTCAGTTAGAAATTGTCTAAAAATAGACAAACAAGTTTGAATTTCAATCCGTTATTAATCATTTGATAGAAAACAGTTATAAATCATGAAAATAACAAAAGCTATTAAAGTTTATATAATCTAAGGCGTCTTATAATAGTCGCCATTTTGTAAATTAACCACTTCTTGATGTGAAAACGAGGCAGTTTTATATTTGATTGTACTACATTACATTAGAGGGTGGACCATTTAATGGATTAAAGTAAATACCCCTCTATGTGAAAACAAGACCATTTGTCCTAGAGGGTGGATGATGATATACTTTCATCTTCAGACCCAATGGATGCAGTTTAATTCCCAATCAACAGTTGAGCACGACTCCAGACCTCTAGCTTTACTGGGAGATTGAACGAGGCTGTTTCGCAGCTGTGAATGAAACAATATCCCCATTTATATTGATGTAAAAGTGAGGGACTTATACGACGTAAGCGCACGAGTGCTTTACGCAAGCGTTGCTCGGATATTTAAGTTTTATATATCAAAGTTTTGATAATATAGCGATAAATCATCAACATCATCATCATTAAGAAATAATATATGATCATTATTGTTGTTGTTATAGACATAATCACTATCATCTCGTCAACACCAATTTGTCATCATTGTCATCACCACCACCACTACTACAGGAACCATCATGATGATCACCACCACCATCATTATCATTATCATCGTCATTATCACCATTATCATCTTCATCACCACCATCATCATCGTATATCATAGTTCATTGTTGTAAACAACCGTTATCGTCGTCATGAGCCCAATCATCGTTATACAGTTAATTCAAAAAACATTGTCGTCAATAGGCTTCAAGTCTACGCGACTAGACCGAAAGGTAGCATGGGTAGAAATCACCGAAGCGGATAAATGCAACCAGTATCTAATGCAATATCACGCTCACTCAATCTACTAATCATTATTTAATTGAGGGACATCGATATTATATCTATTGCATTAGATAATGTGTGCATTTATCCGCTTAGGTGATTTCTTTCCATGCTACCTTTAGGTCTAGTCGAGTAGACTTGAAGCCTATTGACGACAATGTTTTTTTAATTGACTGTATATCATCATGATCATCAACATTAAAAAAACGCACCTTAACAACTGCACACAGCAGAGAAAGCAAGTTTTATATTTCTTTTATAAAATACAAATTGATCTAAATGCAAACTGTGTGGTGCTGTCTGCTCTCATAAAGCACGCCTCTACCAATCACATTGCACGATTTTCATAAAGGTTTAATGGTGAATACTGGGGTGCTTACCACTAAAGCAAATCAATCTGGTTGGAAATTCACTTAAAAATCATTTGTTATAAAAATATTTACAAATTCCAAGCCAAGTACGTGCAATAGACCTCTCTACCTTCCCTGTTTGTTGTCCCATTTCAGATCACGTGATCATGATGCTACCTTTGGGAATTGTTTCTTTCACATGTAAATGATATAACACGTTCAGCATAAAAGAACAATTCTCAATGGAATGACACATATTCTGGAATGGGCAATTTGCAGACGGAGGTAAAGAGGTCTATTATTACCACTAAACAATAAAAAATAATAATTTGAATTCACACCGAATCGAGATTATCACCTGTCAATGATACAGCGGTGCTATATAACATGAAACTGGTCTATTTTGCTTTGAACAATTAAATAAGATTACCCTGCGAGCAGAGGTTCCTTTCTCTTACCTAGAACGACGAGAAAAGAAACCTCTGCCGGCAACCGTTTGTTATTCCTGTTGAGCATGCGCGTTTTCCAAAGGTCAACTGATTAGGTTTTTGCGTGACAAGGTAAAATATCGTATTTCGTACAATGAGCAAAGATGGCGAAATGCTCTCCGTTTAATGTCGTCAAAAACTCCAGTTAAGAAATATAAGAACGACACGACATTGTTTAGTGAGTAGATTATATCTAATGTTGCGTAGAGCTAAAGCGATTGTTAATGTTAAATCTTGTTGGTCCTGGCCTCGACTGATTGAAATCAAAAGTAAACATCAACGTTAATTAACGCTTGGGAAAGTGATGTTTTCTGTCATCGCATGGTTGAAAACCCAGTTTAAAACCAGTTTATAATTAGATAGCCCATAATGTTTTACATCCAGAAACTTGGAGGTAATTATCGGGTACCGGCAGAGGTTTCTTTTCTCGTCGTTCTAGGTAAGAGAAAGGAACTTCTGCTCGCAGGGTAAAATAAGATACACCTAATTGCAAGAATGTTGTCACATGTAATTTAGTAGTTTAGTAAGAGAGGAATAACAAAAGAAAGAGTTCAGCTTGAGTGATCTTCTTTTGTCTTTTCATTTATTCTTTTCCTACTAAATTACAAAAGTCAGGACAACGTTCTTGCAATTAGGTGTATACAAATCAATGAGGTAGCCCAAGCTATGCATTTGTACGTTTTTTTAGCAATATGACGAAATATTTAAAATGCAATAAAAATAAACATGTCTACCTGTGTGTTGTGTTTTTCTTTACATTCCTGTGAAGTTTCAGGCCATTTCCTTCAATATTGAGTGATTTATTCATTTATTTATTTATAATTAGGAACCTGTTCCTTCTCTAAAAATATAGACTTAAGGGTCACGCAATCATTACACATAATTCACGCTCCACATACCTTAGTCACGCACTGTGTCTGCCATCCGTGAAGTTTTCCGGTTTGTGTCCTACTTTCAATAATAATGGCAAAAAACACTCCATAATATGTACTATAGCTGATAATAGCAAGGGAAAAGTTTCATACAAGTAAGAAAAACGTTACAAGTATAACGAAAGTGAGCTTTAAATACTCACAAATCTCACAAAAAGGTTATCGTACCTAATATTAAGGTCTATGCTTACTGAAGTGGACTTTTCTATCAATAGATCTGTTATGCTGAAATATATGAGCAGAAAGTTCATTTGCAAATGCCTGTGGAACGGCAGCTTGTACAAAAACTTTAAGACCGTCGACGGAATAAGAAGGTATACACATATTTATAAAAGATTGGCTGAGTTTTCATTCAGTTGTTGTATTGTGGTTAGAGTTCTTTGTATTGCAAGATATAGTTTCTTGGTGTTACAAGATCTAGATGTATTGCATTCTGGTTTAAAGTACTATGTATTGTAAAGTGTGTTTTCGTGGTGTTGAAAGATCATATTGTGTTCTGGTTTAAAGTACTATGTATTGTAAAGTGTGTTTTCGTGGTGTTGAAAGATGTATTTTGTTCTGGTTTGAAGTTCTTTGTATTGTAAAGTGTTGTTTCTTGGTGTTGGAAGATGTATTAACTGTTTGCTGGTGTAGCCGCTGCTATTCATTGCACAAAAAAACAATATTTGTTAGAAACCTCTAGACAAAACTCTATTATGTTAAAATTAACCCTAGGAATTATTACCTTCATTTGGTTACGATACGTTTGGCAGCAAAACATGCAAGTAAAAACTAAATTAATATATGAAAGAAAATGTTAAACTGAGTAAAAGAATTGAAATTGAGTTCAAAATACATTATGTCATTTACGTCTATTTTAATCATACTGGTTAGCGCGTACACGAAATGTTGCTATTACTAACACTTATAAGCAGCATAAGGAAACGTTCCTACAGCTTACAACTATAGTTTTAATCGTTTTAGTTCTTTCTTTGTATTCGGTTAAAGATATAATATGTTTGATTTGTCAATACGACAGTAAAAACAATTTATCATGCCTCCCTTTCAGGTTTTATTTGTCAATTAAGGAGATTCCGTAGTAATAGATTTTGACATAACTTTTTATTGAAACTTTGTACAGTTATACTTTAAGACATGGGCATTTCAAAAATAAAATAAAAAAGGGGGGTCACCGTGTTGGTTTTGGCACTAGATCACGTCAAAGTTACTCATTTCGACGGCGCGCGAGAGTAATATTTCGATGTATAAAATGAGAATAAAAGGCGATTAAATGGTACTCTTTTTTGATATTAGGATTGAAATATCAGGTTTTATTTCATCTTAGCACCCCAAATCTTCATTCACACACAAAACTTGGATAGAAAAGTGAACCTGTTAAAAGATAATAGCGATAAAGCAATACTCGAAGTTACTTGAGCGTATCGTTCGCGAACACCTGGGTAGCACAATATTACCACAATTCTTGAAATATCTCGAAATCTGGACATAGATTTTTATTCAAACTCAGATATGTATTTGAAAACGTGGATATCTTTAATTCAATTAAATAAAAAAGATAGGGCACCGTATTCGTTTTGGCGCTATGGCACTTTGAATGTACGAATTGTGATCTTTTAGTAATACCGACATAGCGCGCGCAAGGTGCGCGAGCTGTAGCGCGCGCTCTCGCTGGTCAAAATTGTGCGCAGTAGAGCGTGCGCAATGCAAAACTACGGAATCTCCTTAAGCTATGCCAAAAAACACAAATGAATGAATAAAAGCACGGAAAATAAAAACTTTATTACAAAATTATTCACTTAACGAATCGAAATTAGTGCATCGCTCCGGTTAACTTTTAAGTGTTTTTTCCTTTTGGCTCAATGAAGCAAAGCACAGCACACCATATGTGAACAATGGCTCTTTTGCATATTTCTCATCTTCCTTTTAGTCTGTCCTGGGTTCATTTACTGAAGAAATAGTATAGAAACCGCGCACGCGTGCTGTGTGCAGTTATAAAGCACGTGGGATTGTCAGAACACGAGAGAAGTGTTAAGAGAAGCACGACGGTCGACGACAAGGGGAGTGCTTCTCAACACTTCTGACAATAATAATAATAATAATAATAATAATAATAATACTACTACTACTACTACTACTACTACTACTACTACTACTACTACTACTACTACTACTAATAATAATAATAATAATAATAATAATAATAATAATAATAATAATAATAATAATAATAATAATAATAATTTATTTCTTCAGCGCATTCCATACTATCTCAATGCTCTTACAAATATCAATAGGTTTTTTAGCATCTTCTTGAAAAGTGCTTTATAACTGCATACAGCACAGAAAGCAAGTTTCTATTGCTTTTATAATAAAATACAAATTGCTTAACATGCAAACGCGCGTGTTGTGTGCTCTCATAAAGCACGCGCCTCAACCAATCAAAAATACATGACTTGAAATGATTATTTTGTAAAGGCCTATATAGTATTATATTCTCTCTCCCGTATTGGTATGATAATTAGATATGGGGTCAACACTAGTACTCGAGCCCGGTTCGTAAGATGAAACGACGCGGAGTGTCGTTAGGGCCGGGAGTGAGCGATTTCTTCCGAACACAGATTAACTGAGAGGGTGGGACGGGAGGGTAACAAACTCCACGTTGTTCTGTTAGTGGATTTCTTTGATAGATTGATGAGAAGAGTGATAGATAATTTATGCAAGAGTACCCTAGTCACCAGAGGCTTGACTAACTCTCTGCCTGCTATGTATTTTGAGCCGCTCAAAATACGTAACAGGGAGAGAGTTGCGGCTCAAAATACGTAGCAGGGAGAGAATTAGTCAAGCTTCTGCAGGTGACAGGGTAATACAAGAGGGTTATTTGCATCTTTGCACGTGGATCAGAGGACTGTAAATTATCATTACAATTGTAGTATTGTTATTATATAATATACAATATATTTAAATGACTTTAAAAAGTAGGTTCGCTCGTGGGCCTATATAATGGGATTATTTTCGGGCCTGCAGAAGAAATCAGAATATCAGATTATCGGCAATGTTAATGGTCGACGAAGTAGCGTCCGTCATGGTCAATCGGTAGGAATTAAAAGCATGTGTACAGCCTAAAAACAAAAATTAAGACGGATTGCTTTTCTTAGAACAAGCACAACGAAATTAGTAATATTCCAAAATTTCAATGTACTAACATAAAAAGATAAAAAGCTACAGCTTTTTAATGAAGATTGGCCTTGCGAGCCTCGCTTTCACGTTTTTGTTACACTTCCGGAATGCTGATAGCTCTGAAGTTATTTAGTATATACCAACATAACCAATTTACTAATTCAGATTTAATCTTTAATGATCTTTCTTGTAATGGAAGAATATCATTGGATAACATAGCCATGTATTACACATCAAAATGTCCGTAAAAGAATGGTGTTTTCAAATCCATAGCTACTTTCAATTGTTTAAATAGTTTGTTTAATTTTGAATATAGCCCATATTGTAACTTGACATGAGAATAGTCGCACAATCTCTCTTGTAAAAGTGATCAAACCGTTCGCTTTCAACATCAACTTTCAACTATGATATCGGAGAGAATAGTGAAATGTGTTTGAATTAAGATTACACACTTAGAGTGCTTACACATGAAATAAAATCTAAATAGTTACTAACTAATAGTTTTTATTTAGTGACTAATAGTCACTATCACTCAACTGGAACAGCTTAATTTAGTAAAAATACACAAGGGAAATCAAGTACTCAAAACCATAGACAGTTAATACTTTATTCATTGTGTATTGTTACTAAAGCTGTTTCAGTTGAGTGATAGTGACAGCTTTATGTGTAAATCACCGTAAAGTTATTATTTAAAATGTTATCATTATAGGTCAACCAGACCAGGGTAAAGAGTATTGTAAGAAGCTGCTTAAACAAGGTTTCGAGACAAAAAGTGTACACTACCAGAAGATTGGATATCTTAACATGGCACGTGTTCATAATAATTCGAAAGCAATCCCCGAGGCTATTGATTGCTATTTAGAATATCTGAAGATTTCTCCACAAGATGATCCAGAGAAATACAGTGTGTATGGAAGTCTTGCAACAGCGTATCAATCTATGAACAACCCCACTGAAGCCTTAAAGTATCTTGAAATGGCTTTAGAAACCGCCAGGAAAATCGAAGACAGAAACATGGAAAGAAATTCTTACAGCAGTCTTGGAAAATTCCATTTTTTCCATGGAAATGTACAGAAAGCTTTGGATTATTGTAAAAAGGATTTGGAGTTTTCGATTAGCTTGGAACTTCAAGAAGTGCAAGCGGGTATTTACGGCTCGGTCCATGGAAACATGGGTGAGTTTTCCAAGGCTATTGATTACAGAAACAACAAGGCTCTTGAAAAGTTTTTGAAGCTGACTAAAAGGCAAGGCGAGGCATTAGCTTATGGAAATCTTGGTATTGTCTACGAAAGAATAGGAGATTATCACAATGCAATAAACTGCCATAAGTGCCAATTAGAAATTTGTACAGATATTGAATTCAAGGAGGGCCAACGACGGGCCTGTGGATGCTTAAGCACTGATTATAAAGGACTAGGTAAATACTATGAGGCAATCAAATGGCAGAAAAAGGCTTTGGATATCTGTGCCGATATCGGCGACGAAGAGGGCGCGGCAGAAACACGAGTAAGTTTAGGTATAGCATACATGCTTCTTGGGCAGCACATCGAAGCTATTGAGTACCTCAAAAAGAGTTTGGAAATGGCACGGAAAGTCAATGATCGTTACTTGGAATGCAGAAACTTGGCGAATCTTGGGGCTATTTACCAGCAGTTACATAAATTGGAAGAAGCAGAAAAATGCTCTAAACGTGGTTTAGCAATTGCTTTGGAAATTGGTGACAGATATAGCGAAGCTTCCTTTTATGGAAATCTTGGAAATTGCAAGATCACTTTAGGTCAGTGGTAGAAACTTTCTTACTTTTAATGGTTTTCAAAAACGCCTAGGATACACTAATTAGCTTGAAATCAAATGAGTGTGAAAAACACATAAAAATGGACAACATAGACCCGGATGGTGGTAGATATAGAAGGGCCAATCCTACAACAATGGGCACCGCGGTGTCACCGAGAAATTCGTGACGCGTCCTCTTTTTGTTTTGGAGAAAAAACAATTCTTGACGCGTCATTCTCGAAATTAATACTAGATTTCTTGTTATCAAAGACTTTATTGAGGCACGTGAACAACTGTGGTTTGCTGAACGTTTTTTGTTTCATTATTGTAGCTTTGGTTCTCTGTATCTACTGATGGGGAGGAAAGCAAAGACTAGAAATGTTATTTGGTATATCTTTTTATATTACAGTATATTTAGAGTTCCGCAAAGTTAACGCTTATGCAAATGGAAGATGTCGACGATGTACGTTGTATCCAAAATACAAAATCCCTAACGGTTTTAATTCATTTGTGTGTTTCTCATGAATTATAAGTGCATTTAATAATTTGATTTTATAATTTAGGTCAGTACGATGAGGCACTTGAGTTCCTGGAAAAGCAGATTCTTCTCTCAGAGGAAATGGATTACCAGGACTTGGTGGGTATTGGCTATAGTAACAAAGGTGCAGTTTATAATTCGCGTAACGACTACCAACAAGCAGTTTCTTGCTATGAAAAGGCGCTTAAAAGTTCAAGGGATTCACGCGAAAAGAGGCGCGAGGCAGAAGAGTTGACAAATCTGGGAAAAATGTACACCCGCAAGGCTCACTTTCACGACAAGAGAGGAGAAGAACAGGAATATCAAAATGCCATTTCGAAAGCCAATGATTTCCTAAGAGAAGGGTTGCTGTGTTGGGAGTGGGTTTTTGAAAACATCCAAGATCAAGATCATTTCAAGATTTCAATTTTGGACATTTTTATCGAAAATTATAACTTCTTGACAACAGTGCTTTTATTGAAGAATGACATGCAAGAGGCGCTGGTGGTTAATGAACGTGGAAGAGCACGAGCCTTGAACGACATTTTGACTTCAAAGTATGGCATACACAAAACCAGCCTATCACAACAGGACCACAGGCCTTTATCATACGGAGAAATAGAAAACATGGCATGGCGTCAGATTTTTCTATTCTTTTTTATTGCATGTGGCTGCAGTCGTTGTTTTCTTGGGTGATCAATCAAGATGATTTGGACATACAAAATCTCCTTTCTCAAAAAACGTCCTTCTCTGATATTGTCACAAGTGCTTATTCAACATTGGGAGTCAGAGAAGTGAAGTGTGAGGACAGATTGATAGAAACAGAAGAAAACGAACAATCTACAATGCCGCTAAAAGCCAGTTCTATAAAGATGCCCGAGGATCTGCTGTCAAATAGATTTCAACGGTGTGTACCCGATGAAGATCTCTACCCAGATGACGTCGAAAAGCCACTTGAAGTACTATACAAAGTGTTAATATCTCCAGTATTGGATAAACTCACTAAGGATGAGATTGTCATTATTCCAGATGGCTCTATATCTATGGTACCTTTTGCTGCCCTTCAAGATCCAATCACTGGAGCATTCCTCTCTGAAACCAAACGCATTCGCCTGGCACCGTCCTTGACGTCGTTGAAAAAGGTACAAGATAGTCCAGCAGACTTCCACAGTAAGTCAGGCGCTTTGATTATTGGGAATCCTCATGTCGGTGAAGTCATTTTCAGATGTAAGAAGATATCAATTAGTAAACTCCCTGGTGCGCAAAGCGAAGCGGAAATGATCGGTAAATTACTTGGAGTCCAACCAATTCTGGGAGAACAAGCGACTAAAGAAGCTATTAAACGCAATCTGCGAGAGGGGGTGGCTGTGATTCACTTCGCGGCACACGGGACCCGTGATGGAGAAATATTCCTAGCACCACCCCCCACAGTCAACCAATCACACAGCACAAAAGCTGGAGACATACTCCCAACACCACCCCTCACAAATAGCTTACCTAGTGAGCCAGATTACCTCCTGACAATGAAAGAAGTTCAGGAGAGTGGTGTTCGTCCACAGCTAGTCGTTCTCAGTTGCTGCCACAGCGGTCGCGGTGAGATCAAAGCTGAAGGTGTTGTAGGAATGAGTCGAGCCTTCCTGGCTGCTGGTGCTCGTGCTGTGTTGGCTTCTCTCTGGGCCATTGCTGACGAGGCGACGATGGTGTTCATGGAAAAGTTTTACAATCATTTGAAAGCAGAAGACAGTGCAAGCAAAAGCCTGCAGCAGGCTATGAAAGAGATGAGAGAAATACCGAAATACAGTGAGCCAATGTTCTGGGCTCCATTCTTTCTTATCGGAGATGATGTTACTATTAAGATATGACATTTTAAATAAGTTAACAAAATGCTTAATAAGAGTTTACTCGGGCTACCTTGCACTGAGTGCTAGTGTGTAGAACATTTTAGAATACTTTCAAAACTCTTTAATAATTCGTATGAATAAAGCATTGTCGCCCGAGTAATAATGATGCATTCGTCAATAAGACACAAACAGTATCCTTAAATATGTTTTAATAGTTTCTTAAAATACAATCATTTATTTCTAATACATCGACAATATAGGAAACTATAATTATGAATTAATTCTATAAAATTGTTAAAAACGTAACAAAATTCCATTCCACATGAAAGCCATGAGTTTGTACTTATTGACTTCCCACAATGCCTTTTGCACAGAGCTCTACGCTGTGCGCAAAGAAGTGTGGGTGTGGTTCGTATGTTGGGTTGGTACTTTATGTAAGATCCGTTTAATGTCCTGACGAATATTTTGAAATACCTTTGAGAACAAAGGGAAGTTAACATGAGGACATTTTATAAGGCCCGACATAAGGCACTCAACTTGCAAATTATCAAAAATATGGATCCGTTTTAACTTTATCCAAATATGGAAAATGCACTGATATAAATTTGTTGTTTAAATGGTTATAGCTAAAATATACAGCTAACTTTTCATGGTATTTGTATTTAGAAATTTCGTAAGTTAAGAATATATGGATTATATATTGATAAGTCTAATTATTGTTTCGTATAGCGAACACAATAGAAGATACAAAGTATGTAATGTAATGGGAACTTATTGTATTCTTTTTAGACTATTGTTTTATTGTATATTTGTATTTGAGGCTTTTTCTGTCACTATAAAAATGCTTATAGATGTTATGTAAATGCATATATGTGAATACATTAAAAATATTTGTCAGTTTATAATTGTCTAAAAATAGACATACAAGTTTTAATTTCAATTCGTTATTAATCATTTGATAAAAAAACCAGTTATAAATCATGAAAATAACAAAAGCTATTAAAGTTTATATAATCCAAGGCGTCTTATAATAGTCGCCATTTTGAAAAGTATCCACCTCTTGATGTGAAAACGAGGCAATTTTATATTTGATTGTACTACATTACATTAGAGGGTGGACCATTTAATGGAGTAAAGTAAATACCCCTCTGTGGGAAAACTAGACCGTTCCATATTTGGTATTAAAGTATATTACATTAGAGGGTATTCTATTCAATTGTGTAAATGACTACCCCTCGATGTGAATACGATGGTGTGGTTAGATTAGATCGCCGTAATAGTCCTAGAGTGTGGATGATGCAATACTTTCATCTTCAGACCCTACAGATGCAGTTTCCCAATCAACAGTTGACCACGACTCCAGACTTCCAGCTTTACTGGGAGATTGAACGAGGTTGCTTCGCAGCTGTGAATAAAATAATATCCCCATTTATATTGATGTAAGTATCACGAGGATTATCGCCATCTTTAAGGTGTTTCCCAGTAGTTTTCTAATGATCACACTTCCCAATTTCATTTAGCGAATTGATCAACTTTCCCTAGTCTGAACAAGATGTTTTTTGCACCAGATACAAAAACATAGATGGAAGTTTTGACTGATGTGAACATTATGGCAACATAAAACAAAGATGGCGGAAATAGGTTTTTCTAAAATATCTCGTATTTTTGATGAGCTTCAGAGGAATTACTATATATAAGTGTTACACGTCAAATTTATGCACTGATAATCATCTTTTTTTGTATATAGTGCAAAAAAACCTTGTTCAGACCTGGGAAAGTTGATTAATACGCTAAATGAAAATGGGAAGTGTGGTCATTAACAAAATACTGGGAAATACCTTAATTACAAAATTTGTGTAATTACTATTACTATCATCCCGATCGTCAACACTAATCTTCATCATCGTTATCATCATTATTATTTTCATCACCATCGCCACAATCACTGCATAGCCAAGTTGATGTAAAGGACAGACAATTAGATATAAGAGGAGGGGGAGGGGGTGGTGGTTAATTTTTTGGTAAAGACTATTTATTGTTGCCCTCGAGGCTGTGCGAGATTGTTTCTCCGTTTTACGATTACAATTACGATTGTTTTCAGGTGTTTTTGTTGTGCTCAATATGTTTATGGGGAATCCCGCAATAACCCTTCCTCTCCCCTCCCCCCTCAATTATCGAGTGGTCCTTCCCTAAACATCATTATCATCGTACCAGCCCAATCATCATCATTATCATCAACATTTCGGTTGAAATAAAACGAACCTTGCGTAATTTGGAGCGCGATTCTTTCTTACTTTCTGGAAATAGAATAAAAGCACAAATTATTTGGCGATGTTTGGCTGGAAGATCGTAAGACCGAGACGTTACAAAAGTGATGTATCTTATCTTATTTGTATACAGTGGTACCTCTATTAAGCGGTCAACCTCGGGACTTTCCAAACTGACCGCTTAATAGAGGTTGGCCGCTAAATAGAGGTATAGAATAGGTATAGGAATAGATTTGGGACTTTTTATTGCGGCCGCCTAATAGAGGGTGACCGCTGAATAGAGGTATAGAATAGGTATAGGAATAGATTTGAGACTTTTTATTGTGGCCGCCTAATAGAGGGTGACCGCTTAATGGGTGACCGGTATTTATTTATTCGTGAATTTTCAATAAGCAGAGGGAGATTGGTTTTGGGAACTTTCGTTAATAATTTTGGTTCCTTTATTAAGGACCTACTGGTCCTAAATAACAATTTTCCAGAAAAATAAAATACTCCAATAAAGACTGTGCATCTTATAGCGGTTTGAATATGTCCAAAAAGTGTTGTTTTGGCTTCCTGTGTAAAAAAACGGAGATTATTGATATGAGCTAGTGACAATATCGATGGCGTAGTGTCCGGGATAGAAACTATTGAAACTTGCAAGACGCTATCCCGGACACTACGTCATCGATACTGTCACCAGCTCATATCAATAAACTCCGATTTTTTTACACAGGAAGCCCAAATAACACATATTCAAACCGCTATAAAATGCACAGTTTTTATCGCAGTGTTTTAGTCTTCTGGAAAATTGTTATTTAGGACCAGTACTTTTAATAGAAATAGCAAACAGCCAGGGTTTATAGGCACTTTAAACCTTACCTTTAGTCGAGTCCATGTTGTTTCTGTTTAGGACGATATCAACCTGTCTTAGCTTCTTCAATGTTGGTAAAACTTTACTTCTCTCTCGGCTCCAGGGCCAGCGCATTATAACCCACTTGGTAGGGTCTTCCCAGGGTACATCGCGCTCGTATATCTGTCGAATCGAATGATGTAATTTAAAAATAAAAATACTAGTAAAACATTTGATACATTTCACACCATCGATAGTTATTAAAAAAATATTAAAAAGTAGTTATTTTTTGTCATAATTTTTTCATGTATTAACTATATCGCCAGGAAAGTATTATTTTGAAAATTAAATTTCGTATATGTGAATGTCAGACAAAAAGACACTCTTCGCCGCAGCCCTGAGCAAAAATAAATTGATGCAAGACATGAGCGATATTTGACTTTGGCTGGTCGCTAAAGCAAAATACATATGTACAGGATCTAATGCGGAGATAGTACTTAGAGCGATTTCACGTACGCATTTTAGTATGCTAATGAGTAAAATAAGATAATAATGAGTTTTGCACGGTTAACCATACAAAATTATCACAAATTGCTTGCATAAATATGACAAAAATTAAGAGACAAAGTATCAGAACTGGCTGTTGTATTATAATGAGTATTTATTAGATAGAACGATAAACGAGATTGCAATATTCATTCCCGTTTTATGTGAATGCCCCAACGCGAGGCTATTGGGCCATTCACTAATTCATTAATTCATTAATTTTACTGATTAGCATACTAAAATGCGTTATGTGAGATCGCCCTAGCAATAGCTTATAGATGACTATAAGTATTTGTTTACCTTTCTCGAGTTTCTGATATTCTGATGTAGATATGGAATGATAGTGTAGTTCCAGACATTAGCAAACCATCCTTCGGCAGAGTGAATATCCATAGGACATGTGTAGAACACAGATGGACCTGGAATGATGATGGTAATTACAATGATGATGGTGATTACAATAATGATGGTAATTACAATGATGATGGCAATTAGAGTGGTTTTCAATAACCCGTGAAACGTTTTTAGTGTATCACTCTGGAATACTCCTTAATTCCATTGTGTTCTTTAGCTGTTATTTGACTATCAAACTTTAACACTAATACACATTTTTTCACGGGTTAGAGTGGTTTTCATTAACGCTGAAACACGCTTTAGTGTATCACTCTTTGATACACTCTAATTCCATTGTGTTCTTTAGTTGTTATTTGACTATTATACTTTAACTAATACACTTTGTTTGACATGTTTATGAAAACCACTTAATAGAGGTTGGCCGCTGAATAGAGATATAGAATAGGTATAGTAATAGATTTGCGAATTTTATTGTGGCCGCCTAATAGCGGGTGACCGCTTAATTAATGGGTGACTGCTTAATAGAGGTACCATTGTAGTATATCATTATCATCTTACCTATAGTTACTTCAACATCGACATAGGAATAAAGAATTTGATTTATTCGATGCCAAACTTGAGTCAGCCAGATAAAGAGATCCAGCAAATCCTCCTCTTCCTCTCTGAAAAAAAACAACATTAAAATGCTTGATGACAGTTCTAAAATCGTCTTCATCGCCATCAATACCGTTATAAGCATGATTATCTTCACCAGCACCACCACGACAAACATCATGTCTATCACCATCATCATTATGCCCATTATTATGGTAATCATCATCTCTATCATCACTACCATCATCATAATCATCATTATTGAAAAATGTCTGAGAATGACTACAATCATAAACGTTATCATTATCTTCACCAACATCACCATGACAAACATCATGTCTGTCACTATCATCATCATCCACATCATCATCATCATCTCTATCATCACTACCATCATCATAATCATCATTATTGAAAAATGTCTGAGAATGACTACAATCATAAACGTTATCATTATCTTCACCAACATCACCATGACAAACATCATGTCTGTCACTATCATCATCATCCACATCATCATCATCATCTCTTTCATCACTACTATCATCATAATCATCATTATGGAAAAATGTCTGAGAATGACCACAATCATAAACGTTATCATTATCTTCACCAACATCACCATGACAAACATCATGTCTGTCATTATCATCATCATCCACATCATCATCTCTTTCATCACTACTATCATCATAATCATCATTATGGAAAAATGTCTGAGAATGACCACAATCATAAACGTTATCATTATCTTCACCAACATCACCATGACAAACATCATGTCTGTCATTATCATCATCATCCACATCATCATCTCTTTCATCACTACCATCATCATAATCATCATTATGGAAAAATGTCTGAGTAATAATCATAATCATTAACATTATCAGCATCATTATCTTCACCATCATCACCACAACAAACTTCATGTCTATCACCATCATCACCATCCCCATTATCATCATCATCATGGTCATCATCAACTCTATCATCACTGCCATCATCCTAATCATTATTATGGAAAAATGTCTGAGAATGACCACAATCATAAACGTTATCAGCATCATTATCTTTACTATCATCACGACGACAGACATAATGTCTATCACCATCATCATCATCATCCACATCATCATCTCTTTCATCACTACTATCATCATAATCATCTTCACCATCACCACCACGACAAACATGTCTATCACCATCATCACCATCCCCATTATCATCATCATCATGGTCATCATCATCTCTATCATCACTGCCATCATCATAATCATCATTATGGGAAAATGTCTGAGTAAGAATCACAATCATAAACGTTATCAGCATCATCATCTTCACCATCATCACCACGACAAACATGTCTATCACCATCATCATCATGCCCATTAACATCGTCATCATGGTCATCATCATCTCTATCATCACTACCATCATCAAAATCATCATAATGGAAAAATGTCTAAGTAATATCACAATCATTAAGTACCGTTATCACCATCACCACCACGACAAACATCATGTCTATCACCATCATCATTCCCATTATCATCATCATCATCATCTCTTTCATTACTACCATCACCATAATGATCATCATCATCGAAAAATGTCTAAGTAGTAATTGACAATTGTCCCTTTCACTGTACCGTTCACTGACCACGAATAATTGTTCCAAGTCGAAGTTGGAGTTGCTGCGCATGATAAATTATAGTTTTGTTTTGTGTGGACTTGGAACTATTATTCGTGGTCAATGAACGGAACTGTGGAAAGATCTATTTAATACTTACATGTTATCAGACCAGCTTAGTTTTCTTCTTAAGAATCTTTCAAGCAGACCCAACATATAGCGATCATACACGGACATCTGTATCCATCTGAATATAAGCACAATAAGCACAATCAGTGAAATTTATATTATATTTACCATAGCAAGAGCAGTCCCTCTCTTCGAGGCTTATATGCTCTTGTTTAAGATCTGACTGCTGTGCCGGGAGACAATCCCCTGCTCTTTTCAAAGAGCACAACATGATCTTTTACGTCCACCTTATATAGGAAGTTAGAGTGAAGGCAGACGGGACCTCCGGCTTTACGTCCTTAAGGCCGATTTAGACTATACGATTTTCGCCTAAGTCTATCGCATGCACCTTAACTTGCTGCTGATTTATACATGCACAACTTGTCGCACAACACACGGAAAAGTCTCGTACGATTTCGAGTGAAGCCAGCCTTGCATCTTTCTTAAAATAATCTTTATATGAGCATTGGAAAAGTACTGGTTACTTGCTCCACTAGGTAATAATTAAGTCTTTCTGTTCGTCGAAATATCAGCAGAGCCGGCAGCTTTTTCTTTAACCGCCATTTAATGCAAAACCACTCCACGGTACCCCTCAAAGAAGTTTTGTTACATGATACGCGCCATTTTTTTTACCATATTTGGCTACGACGGCTACGATTGTCGTAGCATTTTAAAACATGTTTCAAACTTTTTTCGTGTTGTATGCGTCTGTCGTAGACGAGTTGTGGGCTTGATTTACACTGTACGATTGAGTTGTATGTATGGCGTGAGCAGGTTGCATGCGATAGACTTAGGCGAAAATCGTACAGTCTAAATCGGCCTTTAGCCGAGAAGACGATGTACATAGAGAGTAAAGTGTGTTGCCCAAGGACACAACGTAACCGCCCGGGCCAGGAACCGAACCCGGACCATTAGGCCCGAAATTCGATACCCTGACCATTACCATTACATATATATATGTTTAATTACTTTCACAGCCACCATAACCATTACCTAATCATGACTAGCTACAATATTTGATAACAAATTCACAGTTACCTGAAGTATTTATGGATCGCGAGATCTTTTGAAGAAAAAGGCCCTTTCTTGCTCTTGTTCCGTACACCAATTATGAAAGGGCTAAAAAAGAATATTGACATTTTCATTACTAAAGAAACAGTTTTGCCTTGATCAACGATAATTCAGATTTAGTATAAGCCTCAAATATATGTCTATTAATAGAATGATTACACATAGCGTATTTAGTATGCTAATGAGTAAAATAAAAGGAAAAGTACTATTATTTAGCGTTGGTAGTTCCTTCAGCTAGAAGTAAGTTGGTCTCCCAGGAAGCCAACGGTGCGCTCTTAATATCTGTCTATTTTTGTTTTTATGTGTGCCTGTGTGTATATTTGCATGTTTATTTTTTGTCTGTCTGTCTGTGTTCTTACCTATTACGATTCCCCTCCAGTTGTTTGGGTTCAAATATATCAGCCAATGACGCTAAACAATCCAGCTGGTCAAGAATAACTACCACAGGGACCCCATCAGCAGGCCTGGTAGAAAAAGCTTTCTGTTAGACTTAATTTATATGACAGGTATATAGGTGGACAACCAACCAACCATTGTTATCAGAACAAAGAAAATTAAACAATCTATTGTGAAAATGGTTGGCCAATTAGCATCACAATACCAACACTTGTAAACACTACGCTTACCTATAGATGATGGAGCCGAAAAGATTTTACATTGTGAAAAATAGGACTGAACAATAGTAAAATAAGCAACAACAACTCAATTTTCACCAATTAAACAACAGTAAAAAAGCAGTAAAAAGTGGCAGAAAACAACAACATACAACGAAAGTGTAACACTAAAAAGAAATCATCAAAAGTCACAGAAATAATTGCTCTTTGCATGTCAATATTGTACGATTGAAAACTTACGAAGATATATCACATTTCATGAGATTGGCAAGGGTTTTCTTCAGCTCCTTAAACAAAAGAATAGAAAATTATAATTAGAACTACAACTGTATATTATCACCTAATAAGATAAGCTGTAGCAAACGTTTGTGAAAACCGGTTCCAATGATATTGATAATGGCGAAAACTGACGATAAAACGCATGAAATGCCAATTGCAATAGCTAGGGGTCGAATAATAAACTTCATTGATTACAAAAAATACACATTGATGCATAACAATCCCAACTCTGACTTAAAAAGTCCGAGGAAACGAGGTTAAGATTTGGCTGAGAGAGGATGAGTGGCTCTATCGGCCAAAACTTGTTTCTCGTTTCCTCAGAGTTTTCGCATAACATTTGGGACTGTACGTTTTGTAGTCTAGTTGCGGCTGTCCAGTGCGGATTAAATACAGGGTAAGTATAGATTCATTCACTCCAGCCTCAATTTGAATCTATTGTTTCGAGGTAAGTCATTTGAGAAAAGGTGCATACTCCTTATTACAAGAACGTTGTCCTGACTTTGGTAATTTAGTGGGAAAGGAATTCATTAGAACACAAAAGAAGATCACTTACAGCAGTTCTCAGTCACACGTGCACCACTCGCATAAAAAGCACCGCTATAAAACGTGAAGTTGGTGGACGTCAATCACTGTGTTTACGAGACGCATGGTGAATTTACTTCAATCGGGCTGCGAAACATGTCTGAATCCGACGAAGAAGTTATTGTGGGAATTCAGCTTCCAGATTCAGACATGTTTTGCAACCCGACTGAAGTAAAAACACCATTCGTCTTGTAAACACAGTTTGATTGACGTCCACCAACTTCACGTTTTATAGAGGTGCTTTTTATGCGAGCGGTGCACGTGTGACTGAGAACTGCTGTAAGCTCAAGGACTAACAAATTAAAGAGTTCACCTTGAGTGATTTTCTTTTGTCTTTTAATATATTCCTTTCCCTCTAAATAAACAAATACACCTATTTCAAAAATCGTTGTTGCAGCCGGAGCTACAGTCCACACTCTAAAGCCTGCAAAGGATGTCGGTTACATGCATGGACTTAATTTGTGATATGATTTCTATTTATATCTACCACAACAACAACTTGGTATGGTCATATAAAACAAACATGAACAACCAAAATATGCTATGAATAAATCGATAACAAGAGAAGAAACACCGACATCTCTTGCCGGCTTCAGAGTGTGGACTGTGGCTTTGTTTGCGACAACGATTTTTGAAATAGGTGTATTTCGTACCAAGAGATCTCATACGCAACTCAAGTGAAAATACAAAAGAAAGCTCAAGAAGAAATCATGATTTTTACCTTTCTAGATTTCTCACCAACTGAAAGAGTCAACACAGCGTTCTGCGATTTTGATCCAAATCTATAAAATAGACAAATACAATATTCTAGCTTGTCACTTGGTGTTGTGCATTCTTTTGGTAATAGACCATATATATAAGTACTACCAAATTAAATGAATGTCAGTACCTAGTGGTAACAAAGCACTGATGACTGACTGACTAACTAAATAGAAAATAGCCGAATGTGAACTTGTGAGGCCGAAAGCTGCATGTCATGGGATTTAACCGTATTTTGTGTGTACTTCTTGTGAGAGGTGTTTTATTTTTGTTTGTTTGCTTTCGTTTTATTTATGCGTCTGTTTGTTTGTTTGTTTGTTTGTGTGTTCGTTCGTTCGTTTGCTTGCTTGTTTGTCTGTTTGTTTATTTGTTTGTATGTGTTCATTCGTTTGTATGTTTGTTCGTTTGTGTGTTTGTTAGTTTGTATGCTTTTTTGCTTGGTTTTTTTTATTTGCTTATGTGCTTGCTTGTTTATCTGTTTGTTTGTGTGTTCGTTCGTTCGATCGTATGTTTGTTTGTTTGTCTGTTTGTTTATTTGTTTGTATGTGTTCATTCGTTTGTATGTATGTTTGTTCGTTTGTGTGTTTGTTTGTTAGTTTGTATGCTTGTTTGCTTCTGTTTATTTGCTTGCTTATGTGCTTGCTTGTTTATCTGTTTGTGTGTTCGTTCGTATGTTTGTTTGTTTGCTTGCTTATGTGCTTGCTTGTTGGTCTGTCTGTTTGGTTTTGTTGTTGAACTCACCTTTGCGCTAAGTGTTCAGCAAGTTTAGTTGCTAGATGCGTTTTCCCGATGCCAAGTGAACCACATAACACAACAAAACGATGTTCAAGGATTTGATGGATGTAGCTCTGTTGGAGAGAGAGTAATTGGTGTTAACATAATAATAATAATAATAATAATAATGATAAAGCACGATGACACGATGAAGAAGATAATATTGATGATAGTGATGATGATGATAACAATGACGATGGTGATGTAATGGTGATGTTGATAACGATAAAGATAATGACTGATGATGATAATGGTGATGATAGTGATGATGATGATATCAATGATGATGGTGATGTAATGGTGATGTTGATAACGGTAAAGATAATGACTGATGATGATAATGTTGATGATAGTGATGATGATGATAACAATGATGATGGTGATGTTGATAACGATAAAGATACTGACTGATGATGATAATGGTGATGATAGTGATGATGATGATAACAATGATGATGGTGAGGTAATGATGATAACGATGATTATAATGACTGATGATGATGGTGATGTAATAGTGATAATAATGATAATATTAACTGATGATACCAATAATGATTGTTATGATAACGGTGATAGTAATGACCAGAGTTAACTCTGTAATGACTGATGAAAATGCTGATGATTACCGTAACGCTGTTAATGATAATGATAAAGACATTTCAAAGAGAATGATCATCATGATAATAAAAGTACTGATAAAAATGGTAACCATAGTGATCATGATAAAATAATGACGTGGATCGTGATAATATGATGATAATGATAATGATAATGATAGCGATAGTAACACTGATAATGATAATCAGGTATATTGCTACAAGTTTTACCTCAACAACTTGTTTTGGAATTAGTGTATCGTAGATGAGCGAGTCGAAACTGTCAGTCATTCCATCTAAGAAATCAAATCAAACCTTATTCAAACGATGCTAACATATTACCATCATTTATTGAAGAAATAGAAAACGCGCGCGCGTGCTGTATGCAGTTTTAAAGCACGCGGGGTTGTCAGAACACGAGAGAAGTGTTAAGAGAAGCACGACGCGAAGTGGAGTGCTTCTCAACACTTCTCGAGTGTTCTGACAATCCCCAAGTGCTTTATAGCTACACAGCACGGAAAGCAAGTTTTCTATTTCTTTTATAAAATACAAATGGACATATTTGATCAACATGCAAACGCGCGTGCTTTGTGCTCTCATAAAGCACGCGCCACAACCAATCAAACTACGAGATTTCAAATAGTTATTTTATAAAACGTTTTAGTATAAATACACCATTGATTATATATAGAAAATCTCGCGCGGTGATTGGTCGATAAATTCACACTATTTCTCGATAATCACCAACAGCGTTTTGCGCGCTTTTAGAAATATGAAATGAACCGTTTCTCTTCGAAAACGGCTCGTTATTTTTACTTTTTTAATTCTTTCGGGCTTTTCTTATGGAGTTGCTCTATTGTTGTCGTATAGTTGTTGTCGTAGTTGTTGTCGTCATAGTTGTTGTTGTCATAGTTGTTGTTTGTTTGTTTTATACAATATTTGATAAACTTAGTTACCTTTCAATTGAATAACGCAAGAATTAAATTTACGCGAGATCTCAACACGTGGATTCTTCTTTCTCAAGGTCTCTGCAAACAAAATTTGAACAAATATTAACATCAAAAATGTAAACTACACTTCAGAAAGAACAAATGTAAACACATGTTGTCACAAGAAATACGGCATACTCTTATTGTTCTTGACTGTCTAGCCTCGTGTTCACGTTGGAAAACAATAGAGTTTTCACATGTATTTGTGAGGCTGGGCAGTCAAGAAGAATAGACCGAATCGAAGTATGGTGACCTGCTATTGTTCTTGACTGACTAGCCTCGTGTTAATGATGGAATACAATGGAGTTTTCACATGAATGAGAGGCTAGTGAGTCAATAACAATTGTTATTCAAATTGGTTGTCATATTTCGATTCGGTGTATGACGTCACATTACCTGGAGTCAACATGGTAGCTCCTATTTGTGCACCATACATACTGGTAGGACCCAGTCCCAAACATGTAGATGTGTCAATACGCTTGATGTGTTCCTGGGTAGGAATAAAGCAAATGGCTCAATTTTGTTGTTCAGTGTTGTTGTTGCTAATAGGGTTTGGTTGGTTGGTTAGTTAGGAAGTTTCTATATAATGGTAGATAGGTTGTTTGGTAGCTATAGTACAGTATTTCAAGTTGTAAGGTAAATAAATAAGAATTGTACACCTAATTGCAAGAATGTTGTCACATAAAAAAGAACATAATATAGTAATACATTAAGGAATAATAAAAGAAAGAGTTCAGCTTGAGTGATCTTCTTTTGTCTTTAAATAGAGTACAAACATTAAAAGCGTGCAACATAATTAGGACTAAATAGTGGTATTTTATGCTAATTCTATTGTTTTCTATTGTTTAATTAGCACTATTTAGTACTAATTAGCACAATTTGTTTCATGGTTATATTGTTTGCACTCTATAATGCACTCTCTCTAAATTACAAAAGTCAGGACAATTAATGTTCTTAAAATATGGTATATCATTTTATCGATGATAAAATGACTAGCTTACCAAGAAGCACGTTTTTGCTGCATCATATACTCCTGTCCAGTCTGCACCTCCTTTAACAGTCACTTCACCAAGTTTAACATCTGTTTTCTGAAGACCAAGACATAAAAAATGTGTAAGTAATTGACAGATAATGTTGCTAAATATATGATATATAGAAGTTGATACATATAGCCGCCCGGGATATGAAATTTATCTTCAAGTGTTCAAGAATGAACACAAGAAGATCTATCTTATCTCCAAGCACCTATGTATAAATCTGTTTATTATATTACATACATGCAGTGTTTAAAATCAAGATATCAATTCAAAATGTTGAAAACACAGGCACATATAAGTGATAAGTAAGCATATATATGTGATATTTTTATCTAATTATTGTTCTTTACAATGCTCATGTGATTTTAGAAGCACATATGATAACAATGGTGGTAGTGATGATGATGATGATAATGATGATAATTATATTGACATGATCATAACTATATGGATATAAAAATTATGAAAAATTATAAATAAGTTGTTTTGCCTGGATTGTGCCCATACATACTTTAATTCTATTCCCATTTTTCAACTAATTTAAAAATAAAAATTAATTAATGAAGTACCTTGTGTGACTTTAAGCCTACAGCTTCTCCAAATCCTCTGAGAAAAACGTCTATATTTATCAGATCATCTTCTTCCTCTATCTTGTCAGCTATTAATAAAACAATTATTATAATATTATAAACAAAACTTTACTATCATATCATCAAATTAAAATAATATAAAATAATAATCAATAATTAACCAATAGTAAAGAAATAAATAATCAATAGTAACTTCCACTGGATAGTAATATTGCGGGCTCTTAGAGCAAAAGTGTCGCGCGCGCGCGCGTTCACAAGTAGTCGAATGGCGGGAAAATTCATCGCAAAACAAAATGGCCGACAACCTAAAGTCGTTTTACATAACGAGCGCTAATTTTCTGGAAAAAGGCTGGCAATAAACGGAAAATATGACGGCATTAAGATAGCGTATTACCATGGTTTATTTATGGCTGACTAACTGCAACGAAATCAGGTATTTTGACTAGAAAACATGGCCGAAAGTTTGACTTTTAATAGCGAAAAAAGCAAAGTTGGATTTGCTGATGGATTGAGTTACATCGAACGAGTAAGCAAATTTGTTGGAAGCATTCTTAAACAAAACTATCTTTTTATAAATATTTGTGATCAAATTACGAGACTAGTGATGTTTTTGGAATCTGAATTCAAATAAGTTTTGATTAATTCACGAACGACCATCATAAACATTCACAATATTTAAATTTACATCATCAACACCACAACCAACGTCATTAGCAATAACAATCACCATAATTATCACTATAATCATCCTCTTTATCATACCTTGTTTATTAATTACAACCGCGGCTATTTGTTTACGTATTGATTCAATTCTTTCTGCAGATTCTGTAAGACTGGCCTCTGTGATTTCGCTCGTGCTTCGTGAGTCTCCGTGCTGTAACGACACAACCGTCTCTTTGAGTATGCTGTTTTCTTCTTGAAGAATCTGTAGCTCACCCTGCAGTAAAACAAGGAGCTGTTTTAAAAGCGTTTAGTACTGTTCTTGATATTGAGAAAGGTGAGGTTAGTTGAGATTACAGCACTTTTATGAACAGTGTTAAAATAGATATATTTTAATTCATAAGGTAGTCGTACCTATTATCGCGCACATCCTAGTATCGTGCTTTAAAAAATAGCATATATCCTCTAAAAAACTGTTTCAAAATTAATTAAAACAATTATGACTGCTTATTCTGTTGTAACCAACTTTTTTGGTCCACTTTTTTCATTAAACGTTTACGCAGAATAGAAGATATATATTTTTTACGAATAGCACGATAATAGGATGTGCGCGATAATACCTTACTGCGACTACCTTACTGCTGTTGCTAAAATAATAACAAAGATTTATACAACTATTTTAAAAAGCTTGTCAAAGGTGGAAGGTTATGACGGATGACGGAGTTATGGGTATACCTTTTAAAGTATTTAAAAAACAACACTAATACTAGGAACCACTATTAATTAAATACTAGATATAATGATGATGAGGTTGATAATAATGTAGGTGATGATGACGACGATGATGATTGTGATGTTTTGTTGATTGTGGTAAATGATCAATGACTAACATGGTGATAATAATGTAGGTGATTATGATGACGATGATGACGATGATTGTGATGGTGATGGTGATGATGATGATGATTGTGATGATGATGATGATTGTGATGATGATGAAGATTGTGATGGTGATGATGACAGTGATGATAATGATAATGATGATGACTACGATAAATATGATGATAATTATGACGCTACTAGTGACTAATATCACAATGGCGTGGATGATGATGATGGTGATAATGATAATAATAATAATGATAACTCCAAGGATAGTAAAATGTTGATGATTTTAACCAATATGATGTCGATGTCGATAATAGATTTCCTATTAATACTATATGTTAGATATTTATTACTTCTCTTAGTAAATCGTATAGTGTTACAGCCTTATAGCCGTGAAACATTTCAGGCTTCTCTTTCGCATTTACTTGAAAAGCACACATTTCCGAGTCAATCACTTCATCAAATAGTCATTTATGACCGGAGCGGTATAAATTATTTTATAACTAGATTTATCATTATTTATTAATAAATAAGGTACGAAGTTGATGGATTTCTTAAGAGAACAACAATGCGAACGTTTTCATTCCAATAAAGTAAATGAATTCACGAGAACAAACAAACAGATGCATGAATTAATATTACAAAATGCATTAAAGATTTCTCGTGGCGTGACGTAAAGTATCGTGACAATATCAGTTACCTTGATTTCGTTAATAATTGCCTGTAGCTCGTCAGCTTGATGTAACGCAACATACGCCTCCATCGTTATTCCACCAAAAGCCTGAAAATGAGCAAAAAGAATAGATAAAAAAATAATTAAAGACATTTAAGTGGATGGATGGATGAATAAGTGGGAAATAGATATATGTTTATAAGTATAGCAACATGGGATAGATAAAGGGATAAATGAGTGAATGAATGAACGAAAGAATCATCATCATCAATATTGCCCATTTGGCACATGAACAGCCTTGAGGTTCAATTGCTTGGGGAGGGAGCATCTTTGCTCCAACATTTGTAAACAGTCCTTTTTGTCAAGCAGAACTTTTAGGGGAGCTGACGAGCAAGCCTTTTTCAGTCAAACAGCGGTGCATGATATTTTATTTTCTTAATTCTTTTTTTTAACACATTCCGTTTGCATGATATTTTCCCCCAGAACTTGTACTGTACAATTTTTTTTCCTTGCTCAGAGGGCTACAGGATATTTTTTTCAAAATCTTCCATCCCCCCCAAAGTCAAATGGTCCGCCCCTTAGGGCCTGTTGCTTGTCCATTTCAAATAGTTCCTCTACTTTCTCAATAAATAAATGAATGAATGGATGAATAAACATGTTTCCAAAAGTATGACAACGAAAAAATTATATGAAATTCATAAAAATGATGCTTACAACTCCGCGACTGACAAGAATACTAGTATCAATTATCGACTATATAATTAGGTACTTAACTCGATGGAATCGGTAGAACTGATAAACAAAATGTAGATTTCGTTCTGTTAATCGATTTTTGTTGTTTATGTCGATTGTTTTTAGTTGATAGCTCGTAGTGTGGTCTTAACGGAATTCACAACATCGTACGTCATCTGCAGTGTAGGCTTTTTAGATCATCAGTTTAAGGAGATCATAAAATATCAAAGTCAAAGGTCCACTAATAAGGATGGCCATATCGTATTTCCTACTTCATATGTGAAGTAACCGTTAAAACGTAAACAACTCGAACACGGTTTTCGTCCTAGCAATTATGTAACCATAAAATGTCAATTTCCATGCAAAAAAAAAAGCAAACAAACAGACAAATAAACAAACAACTAAAACAAACAAACAGACAGATAACTAAAACAAACAATCAGACAACCAACCAAACAAACAGACAACTAAACAAACAAACAAACAGACAACCAAACAAACAGACAGACAGACAACCAAACAAACAAACAGACAATAAAACAAACAAACAGACAAACAGACAAATACAACAAACAAACAAGCATTATTAATTTGTTTTCCTCTTCATTACTTCATATGTTGCGTCTACTACACTACTACATAGAGTTTATCAACCATCCAATTATATCATAATGAAGACTTGCAGAAACATGCCGATATACATGAACATAATCAGTAAAAAACGAGCTTTACGTAGTGTTTTGTTACGATTCATAACCCAAAATGAACACTTAATTCCTTAGTTATAACTGTAAAGTACTTGTACACAAAAACTATGACGAAACGAGTTAATTACAGTCCCTTCAGAGAATGGTCGAAAAGAATAACAGACGAAAAAGATGCGTCGATCTTTACTTTTGCGCAAAACTCAGAAGAAACGTTGGTCGATAGAGCGAAATGTTTGTCGAAAAAAAACAACAAGAGAGAGATAAATGCGCTGGAGTTTTTGTGCAAAACTAGGGCCTCTTTTGCCGTTTGTAGTTTATGATTCTAAACATGACGCAACTGGTTGACATATAGATACAGCTCTAACGTAATTATATTGTAAGGGGTCAAGTCAACCTTACCACAAACACGTACAAACACATCACAATAACAAATCAACAGTTAAGAAAATTAACAGTTAATAACATTGAGGGCCAACATATATAAACATTGATATGCGGGTAAAATAGAAGCGCGTTAGAACCTCATGCAGACTTTCAGAAGACTTACGATATAGTAGACTAATTGACAACTGATGTTGTTATAAGCCAAGAATATAATACTAAGGAGCTATCATAAAGAAAATTAGATAAATGGAATACATGATTTTAGAAGTGTCCCACCAAAACAATTTGTTCATAAACAAACTTAAAGTGCGGATTCCGTATCTAAGATGCTCACATACTCTGAAAAGTTACCTTATTTTTCAACGAATTGATTTCATTGAAGCCAATCTGCGAGGCTTTAGAAGCTTTTTTAGGCTTTTGTGTAAAACTGTACGAATTCTGTCTTTAAGGGCACCTTGACATGTCCTGATCTTAAATCATTCTATGCTATTTATAAACGTCAAGCGAGCCCTTGAGCCAATGAGGGACGGACCATTTGATTTTTGATAGGTGTGGGGGTCCCAATGTTTCAGTGTACTCGATATGTTTCAGCTGTATAGTTAAAAGATGTGTTTTTTAATAGATCGCTCAATATTTTTTTTTTCGCTGGAAAAGATGGGGGGAGGGGACTTTGTATCGCATCAGTTTCATCTTCCTGCTCGACGATCTATAATCTATATCTACATTGTGAACATGACAGTGTTAGGTGTTAATATACAAACCTCAAAGGTTATCTCGACAAGATATAAAAACAAATGACAGTGTACTATGTATAGCTTTATATCATATAGTGAGAATAGTCTAGTGTACTATATTCTAATGATTTTTATATCATTATTCCTCAATTTAAACATGGAAAACTCAGTTGATGTATATATAATAACCATAGAGGTTATCTCGACATGATAATTAACAATTTACTATTCTATGACATAAACATGCTAAACTCAGTTGAAAAAATAGAAAACGAGGCAGCGTGCTCTATCGAGTTATAGAGAAGCACGACGATTAGCGCTTCTCGAGTCTTAAAATTCCCAAGTGCTCTTTAACTCGATAGAGCACTGCTGCTGAGTTTTCTATTTCTTTTATAAAATATTCAGTAGTAAAAATTAAACAAATCGACGCTCCGTGCATTGTTGAGTTATAGAGAACGCTTCTCAGCCAATCAGATGGTGTACATAGTAACCTTAGAGGCTATCTCTTCAAGATAGAAATAATTGCCAGTGTACTATGTATAGCTTTTTCTAGAGCTTTAGCTAAGTACATTGTAGAATAGTCTGAGAATCTACTTATAGCCGCGGGGCCCTACGTGTGTCTTCATACTACCGTCTTATATGAACTTATCAACGCGATTTTGAATGTACTTATCGCTGCATGAGAAAAATTCTTGGGGCAAAAGTCTTATGGATGTCAGATTTAGCAGATCAGTCTGAACTGGGTTTAATATCCAGATTGTGGATACTAATACCGAAACATACACAATAATATTAGCCCAAACGTAGATGATGATGATGACGACGACCGTAACCATGATATTAATGGCCATAATCATGATAGTAATGGTAGTAAAAGTGATTATCATGAAAAAGATAATGATACGATAGTGATGATAGTGATGAAATTATGATGACGATGATTATTATAATCATCATGATAATTATCATTATAGCAGTACTGATGTTGATGACGATGACAATGAAAAATAATACAATGCTGGTGATGAAGATAATAATGATGATCATGGCAATGTTGATAACGATTCTGAAGATGATGATGATAAATAATACAATGGTGGTGATGAAGACAATAATGAATATCATGGCAATATTGATAATGATTTTAAAGATGATGACGATGATGATGATAAATAATACAATGCTGGTGATGAAGATAATAATGATGATCATGGCAATGTTGATAACGATTCTGAAGATGATGACGACGATGACAATTATAAAAAATGATAACAATGTAAAATATCACAATGGTGCGGATGTTGATGATGATAGGTTATCGAGTAAAAAGGTTCACAGTTTACCTGGTCTGAAGATCGTGGTGAGCGTGGTGACAGCTTGTCTTTCACACGTTCCATTGCTTGATCCAGCAATTCCGATCCAATGGAGTCGACATCAAGAGATGACCTTACTTCACGAAGCAGAGAATCCACACGAGCGCTGTACGCATTGATTGCCTCCTCATCTTGGTTGCTATGGTGCCCGTTACTTGAGCAAGCTTCTTGGTCATTCGTCACAGTGACATCCACAGTTGGCTTATCACTCTGACTCTCTGACGTTTTATCAACGAAGACCACAGTATCACAGCTTCCGAAGAATTTCTCGTCATCAGATGAATACACTGACGAAGATCGCTCGCTGGACGAGCCACTGTCGTACCTGGGAGGAAACTCTTCCTGGCCAATTGCACTTTTTGGTGATCGCTTTTTCTCTTCAGTAGGACTTCCAGCGACGGGGCTTAGGCTATTTGGGGAATCAGTTATGAGTTTTCCATGATGAATCTTTGGCGTACTTGTAGTTACTTTCATCACGTTCTTTTTATAGTCAATGAACACATTGACACTATTGGGACTTGGAATGTTATCATGGGGGAAGTGAACAACTTGATCTGCGTTTGAAGCGCCACTAGCTTCTTTTATAGGAACAGGGCTATTAGATAGATTCAGATCAATCTTTGGAATATCTTTCTTTCTCAGTATAACTTTGTCTGGACTTTCACTCTCAACACTATTTGATTCCACTAACTTGCTTGGTGTAGGATCTTTTAGAGGCAGTTCGACCTCTAATTTCAAATTTCGATTATTATCGTTGTTTACTCCTGAAGGAATGTCCTGATCGGAAAGAAAGCCAACTTTTTCTTTGCGTCTTTTCCTCTGTGATGACAACTTTACTCTAGGCAAGGTTTCAATTGCTTTAGTTTCTTCACAACCAATATAAGCCACACTTACACCTGGACTAGTGTCCTTCTCCACAATACTATCAATAGATGAACCTGATGAAACTTCACCGGAACTGAAATCCCCAAAGCTCTTTGTTCTCATACAGTCTACTTCCTCCTCAAAGACACGTTCTGCAGGGATGGAGCGACTTTTGACGTTTTCAGAAGAGCTAACAAGCTTTGCTTTTAGCACAGAAGCGCTGCTAGGCCGACCTCTTCTCAGGCATTCTTGGCTTTTGTGGTACGTTGGCGGTGGGGTCTGGTGCCGTCGCCGATTTAGATTACTTTGATCGCCGTTGATGTCTGCGTTGCCGTACAGTTGACTCACGTGTCCAGGAAAGGTTTTCTCAGAGTGAATGTTTCCAGTACTAGCTGCTTTGGTTTGTGGTGCGGGAAACAAAAGATTTTGAACCACTGATTGGGGATTTTGTTGGACTTGTACTTGAGCTGGCTTGCTTTGATTCAAGTTTGCTTGACTAGAAGAAAGAATTAATTTAAGCAATTCTTCGGTAGAAATAGACTTTTCGGCTGGCGGTTGACCGAGACCGGTTTGGGGCTCTGAATCTCTTCTTTCTCGATTTGTTGTATTTGTACTGACGTAAGGGACAGTTGTGGGCTTCATATTTGAACTGTACTCAGAGTTGTCTGATTCTGATGGGTATGAGCCATCTGTATCATATGGGCTTAAATAATTTGGTGACTCTGTTCCTAGCTTCACTTTCATGTCTTTTTTTACTTCGTGGTACGGAGGTGGACGCTCAGTTGTCAAGTATTTATCCGTTTGACTACTTTGCTTCACATGTGCGGGAAGAGTTTGAACGTTTGGATTAGTCACCACGCTAACAAGTGTTTCTAATTCAGGATCCTGTTTAGTGTCACAGCCGAGGACTTTTTTCAGCCTTAGAGCTTCACCAACTATCATATTATTGTCGTCAAAGTAATCACCATAGTCAAACTCCAAATCATCTCCGAAGTCTGACTCCGTTTTAGTGTTGAATCCGCCATCTACTATATCATCGTCCTCATCATCGGATGGTAGATTAAGCTGTTCTGCTAGCTCGTCAAAGTTTATTCGCTGTGGAACCTCCGAGAATCTTTCAGAAAGAGTTTTGCGCTGAACAACGTTTGCAGCAGCCGCAGCAGCCGCATGTTGTTTCGTCGGTGGAGGATTTGGTGGACTTGCAAAACGTTCTACGTATGAATCGGAATCACTGTCACTAGTTACTTGAGAAGCCCGCCGAAGAGCTTGAATACGAAGGCTTTCCGAAGAATTCCGTCGAAACGTCGTACGTCCGTTTAGATTTCTTTGCTGTGAGCTATTTAATTGAGGTTGTTGGGCAGGTACTTGATCGCTGTGTTGGACCTCATGTGTTGTCTCAGGTGACAACAGCCTTGCAAGTTCTTCAGCACCGATGTACTGTTGAACGGGAGATCTCCTTGTTTCTCTGGAACCATTATTTGTTCTAGAGAAGTGTTCGTGATATTGTTCATTATCTGACTGACTGTAGTTGGAGGAGCTATCGGATGTGCTTCGAATTAGCCGACCTCGTTGCGATGCAGGTTGACCCGAGGACGGCGTCCTGTCTGAAGAATAGTAATCATCAAGTGAGTTGGAACGGCGTTGTGTCGGCAGTCCTCTAAATGAGTGTGCACGCCCTGCTCTATTACTCGTTTCATTCACACCGTTGGTATAATAATTATCCAACGAATGTGCCCTGCGTTGTAGTGGTGCTGCAAAGAAAGAACGCGACCTCCTTCCTCTATCATTCTCCTCGTGTGTAACGTTACGTTGATAATCCTCCAACGAGTTTGATCTCCGTTGTAACGGTGCTTCACAGAATGAACGTGGTCTCCTCCCTCTATCCACTTCCTCTCGTACAACATTACGTCGATAGTTATCTAATGAGTTAGTCCTTTGCTGTAGAGACGATCCACAAAATGACTGCGATCGACCGATATGACCTTTTCTTTGCTCGTTTACATCAGGCAAATTTGAATCGCTATAAAAATCGTGTTGACGTATGGACTTCTGCTGAACGACAGTCCTCACATAGGGTGACTTCTTTGGTTCTTTTAACGGTGCGCCTCTTTGAGGGAAATCTCTCACGAGAGGATCAATGACGGAATGCTGCTGTTGGCTAGCGCTGTAGCCTGACCAGGACTGCCTTTGAAATAGATCTTGTTCGTTTTGAAGCCTTGATGTTAATGCTTGGGCACCGCAAAAAGAACTTGATCTTGGAGTCGATGGCTTTGCTCCTTGGAATATCAATCGTTTTATATCTTGTACTGTCATAAAACCACTCGGATCAGGACTGTTGTCTTCTTTACTGTTCCTTGGTCTTTGCTCTATATTATGTTGCTGTTCTTGTAGGTAGGGCTGATCATCTTCGGGATATCTATCTAATCCTGAGTTACAAAAAGCCATCGTTTCAGGTACAACTTGTTGATTTCTGGAGACATCCGAGTCAACCACAATAAGATTATCGTAATATGTTACTTCGCCTTCATTTTCGTAATACTCTGGCTCATATTGTTCATCTTCTTCCATTGGGTATTCTCCACTTTGTACTTCATAACTGGGAATTTGTTCCTCTGGTTGTCTACCCTGAGCAAGTTGATAAAGTGTTGAAGAGGAAATCCTCTTATCAACAACAGTACCTTTCCTCTGCGAGCGCTGCCCCTTATCAACAATGTCACTTCTTTGTATTTGTTGAGGTGTTTGATGCATGTAAGTATACCGATCTCCCTCCTCATTGTCAATAACGGTACCGAACGTCATGTCAGCGATTTCTTCAGGATCTTCATAAGTTTCAAAGTCTTCACTAGTTTCAAGTTGTTGTCTTTCAATCTCGTCATCAGCATCATTAGCGGATGAATACCCAGCTGTTGACTCTGAAGTCCATCCGTCTGAACTCAAAGATGAGTACTGACTTCGAGTAGTAGGATATCGTTGAAGTGACGGCTTTACATGAGAGTCTTCTATCCTCTCAATCTCCTGCGAGTTGTTTCGTGAGGTGGAGAATTGATTTGATGTGCTTGTACTGGAACTTGATACACGGGTTTCTGTGCTTCTTGTAACAGAAACAGTTGCCTTTTTTGAAGCTAAGGATATTTCAGTAGAAGTAGGAGGAGGTGGGAAATCCATCTCTTCGTAAGAGGGCTCGGGCGTGATAACAATAGGATCTTCCTCATACTTGTCAAGGTCATCCTCATCGGATGATAGATCATCTTCACCTCTGGCTAACGGTATTGCGTTGTTGTCCAAGTCATCGATCCTTACTCCAATGACAGCATCTTCAGGTATCGAGGAAAGATCCCCATTCAGTCTTCTCCTGGACGAACGGAATTCTAATCTCTCTTTTCTTTTGGCGGATCCACTGTTTTTTCCTTTTACTCCTTTTGTAGACGTTTCCTCTTTCTTGCTAATCTGGGCTGGGCTTGCCTTTTTCTCCTTATTGGTATTTTCTTTATTTGAATCGATTCTTGCTGCTAGCCTTTTTGTTGCTTCTGTCTTGGCACTTTTGTAGGAATCAGTGCGTATGGGAAGTGGCTTTACATTATCGTTCATATGGCTTCGCTTGTGATGAGAATCATGTTTCATGGATTGTAAGGATTCTTTTTCTGTCCATGAAATCTTCTTAACTTCGAATTTCTTTTTAGCGGGCTTCGGAGGATCAGTGCGCGTATTATCTTTTTGTGGAGGTAGATTTCTTTCTTTATTCGAGCCATCCGACAATTTCCGCTTCTTGTCCGCTCCAGGGAAACTTTTCCTTCTCGACTCTTCATTGATACTTTTATTCTGTTTTCTTTCTAATGTATCGGGCATGTTCTCAAGTAAAGCATTTTGTATCTCATCGAAACGATTAAGGCACTCTTCAGGAGTTTCAGCAACTTGTAAGTCTTTAACGGCTTTAGAAAAAGATTGTGGGTCGTTTTCTTTTACATTGCTGAAATCACGTCCGACGGATGCTCCAAGTTTCTCTAACTCGTCAAGTATTGGATCTTTAGTTGATTTGTCATCTGTCTTAGATGTTTTCCTAGGCTTGGGCGCTACGGGAGGTGGCTCGCGCTTGGATGTTTGATCCACTTTGCTAGGATCACGATCCTGTGATTGTGCTTGCAAAGCCTCTGATTTGACTTTCTGAAGTAGTTCCTCTGCTCTAGCACCAATATCATCGTGATCATAACGAGATAACGAATTGCCCTTTTGATCTTTATTCCTAGTTAAACTACCTTCTGGCGAATCACTGTAGTACAAACAGTAAAAATCATCCTTTGGTTTATCATCTGTGGATCTATCTCTGCTACTTTGGGAGTCATCGAACACTTCTTCATTGTTTAAGCAGTCGTCTAAGTGGTTCATCTCTCCAGCGTGGACCACTGCATTTTGTGAGTTACCTTTAACAAATAATCCTTTAGTCGTATTTGTCGTATTCTGTTCGGGTAAACTCACATTGAAAAATTGGTTGGACTTAGAATTTGGTTCAGTTTTGCTCCTTGGTGGGGATTTCTCGATATTGCTTTGCTTGTCTACATCGTCGTCTACAAAGCAGCCAGAATCAGTTTTTGTTTTTACATCGGTGCCTGTTCTACCACGGTTTGATCGGCGAATAACACTTGACTGATCTTTACTGGCCATTATAGTCAACTTTACCCCGAGACCCCATGGCTAGTGAGACAACACAGCAACTTGAACATCTAATAAATCTGGTAACGTTCTGAAAGAGAGAATCAAAAACAAACTTTAGGTTAAAATCACAAGTAATATGACACAAAGATTGTAAAAGAGTTAGTTATTACAAAGATGAAGCTTGGCATTAGAGATGAGTTAAGTTTCGTTTGTAACTTGATGAAATCAGTGTAACTAACTTCTTTATGTTGAAATCATGATGGTAAACCTACAATCCTGGCAATAACTAGTGAGACACTTTTACATTTTATGTACATATTTGCAAAAATCTACATTCAAACACAGTTTCCCCCCCCCTCCCCTCCCCCTTTTCAATGTTGTTTTGGACTGAAACGAAAGGGGAACTCAACATTGATATGGGGGAGGGGAGAGGGGCGCATGAAGAATGTTTTTTAGCGGAAAAAAACAAAATATTGAACGTGAAATTACGTGTGTGACATCAGTTGTCTCACTTAGTTTTTGCCAAGGTTATAGTTACTAATCTTTCTTTTTTTATTGTTAAAGCAGGCTGATTATATTGGCAACTATACAGCTGATGTGGGCCTGCTATCACTCACACACACTCCACACTACATTCTGTATTTACAAGCGCACTACATTTAAACTCACATGTTGATGGGGAAATTTTACTTATTGAGGCGTTAGCCATTCCTTATAGTAAAAAGGCCTTTGGTATATGGCTTCTACTAATGATTAACGTCGGCAACGTCCGTAAATAGAACTCACTTTACGTTGACTAGGTTTCGGATCCGATGTAACCGCGGTGTTTCCAAGGAAACATTTCAAGTAAAAATATTAATTAAAATATTTGTACTTTAAATAATCTCTTGGAAACACCGTGACATCCAATCAGCGATATGATATGATAATGAAAAAGTCGAGGACGTGACTAGTCTCCTTCGCAGCCGTGATTAGTGTCATCACGAAACGCTGGGGAGGGACACAGGAAGCCCGACACTAAAAACGGCTTCGAAGGAGACTAGGACGTGACAGTCGATAATGAAATAACAATAGCGTGACATAGTATAAACTGTCTGGGGAAAATTAATTACGATATTATTAGCATTTTTAAGCCCATCGAGTATAATCAATAAAAAGTCAATGACAGACGTGACAGTAAACATAGCGTGATATCCACCCTACGTTTGCCTATAGGTAAATTAATGAGCATATTTCACTTGAGATCTTTGTAGCACTTAAGCATAAGTAAAAATTGCCAAAATAGCGAACAAAACCCACTGAGTCTAATTCCTGATAAACAAAATTAAATATCTATGATTTTAAATCAAGTTCTAGGTAACTGAAGTATATATCCAATTGAAAGAAAATTGAATCTTCATAAATCATAAGTTTAGCAATTTTCTATGTAGATATTAATATCTCATTGTATGAATTAGTTCTTCATAATACATGTATAATGTATACGTATTTTCAGACAGCTTATTGTAAATTTTTACTTTTTTTTTAACATTGATGGAATATCAGATTGAGCATAATAAAGTTCATTCATTCATTCATTCAAAGTAAAGAGAAAGAGAGAAAACATGGTCAATTTGACTTTAAAAAGAAATCGTTGGAACTGACAGAGAAAAGGTCCTAAAAGAAATGAGATTGTGTTCGAGTTAGTAGATTTCGATTTGTATTTAAACTATTTTCTTTGTGTGCAAAATAAAATAAAATTGAAATTGAAATTGAAATTGAAATAGTAACGATAGCATTACTGAAGTTTCATTTGGTTTGCATTCAAAATAGCGAGCGTTTTGCATGAGATAGCGATAGCTATTGGACAGAAAATGATTCCAGAAAAAAAAACAAGTTTGTTTCGAATTACGCTTATTTGTAAAAAAGCCTATTACGGAATAAAGGTTCCTCTAAAAATACGCTTATAATAACCGTGAAAATACCACTTGCAGAAAATCATTAGAAATATCTATACATATAATTTGGCGTTTATGGCCCTTCATATATAGGCCCTGTTATTCGGGTGAATTTATTTGCGCATTGCATAAATAGCTTATCGACAACCTTGCGGAGTATTTTGACTACATTCAGTCAATGCACAAATCCAAAACATACATAGTTAACATAAACTATGGACCTAACAATGTTCAAAGTTAGCTTTGTTAAATAATTGATTTTTCATATATACAGTGTAGGCCCTGATATTCGGCTGAATTTATCTTAATAGCTTATCCAAATTAAACCTTGTAGAGTATTTTGACTACATTGTCAATCCACAAATCCAAAACATAGTTAACAGAGGGGGCTACTAACTATGTTCAAAGCTTTGTTAACTATGCGATTGTTTTCATACAGGGATGTTTATACGATTCTGCTACATCTAAATACTGAATAATAAATATGCGTAACGAGACTCTATAATGTATATAAGGAATGCATAGCATACGACTCACAGTGTTAACTTAGCTGAAATTACACCATTCAAGCTGAGCTTCCTTTTTGAAAAGAAAAAAAAAACCTATGTAGCTAAAAACGTTCCAAATGCTAAAGAAGAAATTCGCTTAGACTTATAAGTATAGCATGAAGAAGCTGTAACTAGAGGTTGGGATTCTTGTATTAAATCGTAAATAATGCTGTGTTGGAATTACCCAAAAAGCTAAACAAACATTATTTTAAAATCTCCCAAGACATTCGTCAAGTATATTAAAACATGCAGTGACAAGAATTCATGTTTTTTTAGGCTTGTTGAACATGGCGATAGCGATAATTCAGTTCCATTGAAAGTTAGTTGCTCGAAAACTAACCAAACGGAAATGCAAGATCTTTCTAGATATTTATGGGCTTTGAACTTTACTCAGTTTTATTTCTTAATCTGTTACACTTTTTTGTAAGTAAATTTCGCATAATTGTGATAAGCTCGCAGATTCTCAATTCTATTTCTTGTCAGTGGAAAATCATGATAAATTTGAGCACATTAAACTTAAAAGACGTACTAGACGGTAACGCAAGATATTCTTACTGAAGAAATTGAACATATAACCAAGACCTCGAACTCTTAATAATTATATAAAATAATAAAATCATCGCCTTACAAAATGGTAAGAGCTTGACTTTCCAACACTTGATGAAAGTTATTCATATTTGTAGAAATATTGAACGACTTACCAAACGTAAAATATGATCTTCCAATGACAATATCTTGACTTTCTAGATCTTTTTGAAAGAGCTTTCAGTACAACGCTTTACATCAAACTATGGAAATTATCCTTCAACATCATGGCGTTATTTACGACATGCTAGCCTTGGGCAATATTGGACCTTTGGTAGGTTATGTTAATGTTAGAATAGTCTAGATGTATTGTTATTTATTCAGGCGTTCAATGAAGTCACTCTTGATGTCAACAGATAACAATGCGTTCGCCATTACACTGTAATTACTGAATAACTCTTGCTTATCTATCATTCGCAACTCAGGGTTAAAAAAACTGCACATATATGTGAAGCTTCTGGCCGAAAAGCGTTAGAAAAGTAAAGCAGTAACCAACAAATTTAAAAAAATAAGATTTTTTTTTTTTTTGACTCAAAACATGGAATATCGATGTCACGTGATCCTCAATGCAAAACTCTTCCGTTGATAGTCACGTGATCAAGAAAGTTGGTCTTGGTCATGTCAACGAGTGTTTTATATCTGGCTAGTCTGACAGTCGCTGTAATTTTGTTATTCAATACCGAATTCAATTTGTTCATTAATTCTGTTCATTTCCTGTTCATTTCCGTTACATATATAGGAACTAAAATTTATGTTGTTATTTTCAATTTATTATTGTTATTATAATCATTATTTCCGATGCCTATAGTTAGTGTTACTGACTTTTTGTTGTATATACATATAACTTAGTATAAAGAAAATAATGAAGAGGAATGGAAAACAACTAGATAGTAATTCAACAGAATGAAAATAAAATACAAAATTGCACGAAAAAAAAATCAATACTATTTTAGCTGTAAAATTAAAAATAATAATTAGGAGCCTTGCCGGAAAAAAGACAGGACCTGAGTCCCACTTGATAGTTTGTTCTTTAAAATGGCAACATTTAAACATACAACTGATATCAACCACTGCAGCTAACTAAGACACTTGCGATATATAAAAGCGATTCCATAAAAGGATGACTTGTCAATACTATAAAATAGATTGTTGATAGACGTAAGTATACGGTAACATACCAATACAGGTGACACTGGTGCCGAAAAAACGCAGTGCGCACAAACTCGCACACTCGGAAGACGGTCGTGTTGTTTGGTAAATCTTAAAAGTTAAGAAAGTTCGTGGAAAGTTAGTGCTCATATTTCCCTAACAAATTACATTAGTTGTTTTCTTTCCCTAATTGTCAAATAATAAAAGAGAAATTCGCATAATACATAACCACACGAAAACACGACACCTTTCGTAAAATCTTCTGTTAGTCTTTTGTTTTGCTTACGCATGCGCCGGAAAATTATAATTACCGATAAATTAACGGAAATATATCGACACACTTACGACTATATATCGAAACAGATAGGAAAATCTAGCAAAGAACCGGCTGACGGAAAAATTCCGATATATTTCCGAAAATATATCGACACACTTACGACAATACGCCGATACGTATCAGTACAGATAGGAAAATCTTAAAGAGAACCGGCTGACGGAAAATTACCGATAAATTTACGAAAATATTTCGACACACGACAAGACACCGACCTACAACAGTTAACAAAAGTGACTTTTCAGCACCTTATTACGATTTCCCGACCCCTCCCCTTGAAAGCAGCATTTTGTTAAGGCATAGCATATTGTTATGTAATGTTCGACACATCTGACAATCGTAAACAACACAAAAACCGCAGAGATTATCTAGGGTTAAAAATCATTTGATTTATCAGTTTGTGTCCAAACAATTATTAACCCACATGTGATGTCTATTGTTTTGACTGCTGGATCAAACAATACCCGACCCAGGGTGGGGTAAGTCTCATGCTGGAGTAAGCCAACCTAATGTCACGCAATTATACAAAACGGTTCTTAAAATATTAAATTTGTAATCTTAATTCATTAAATTATACAAATAATATTTCCTAATGAAAACTTTAACCTATTATTTAATAGGCCAAATACCCCCCACTTTGAATAAATATGTCAAACAATATGTAACCTTGATTGTCTTCAGTAACTAGCCTCACATACACGTACACTGAATCGACATATAGCACCGAGTTGATTATATAACTGTTATTCTGGACTGACTGGCTTCCCATACATGTACACTCAGTGAGTCAAAATATGGTGAATGACATGTTCTGGACTTACTAGCCTCTCATACAAGTACGCCGAATTGATATATTGCACCATTTTATTCTATCTTGTTCTGGACTGAAAACTGGCTAGCCTCTCATACATATGAGAATTCTATAAATTTTATTGTGAACACGAGGCAAGTCTGTCAGGAACGTTAGCTGGTCGATATATATCGAATTGATCTATATTATATTTTGGAATTTCGTGCACATCATTGGAGAACTACCCCTAACAATTCCATTCTGGATAGCTTTGTTCTGGACTTACAAGCCTCTCATATACAATGACAATAACTATAGTAGACTATGTCGGGGTTTCTAAGGAAAAAAACTTAACAAAGGACCCTATATACTACATAAAAAGGTGCAACAAGTTCTTTAATTAAAAGATTAAATATGTAATTCTTATTCAGGAAATGTATACAATACAACACATCCTGGTAGGAGATTTAAACTATATATAAATTATATAGTTCAATTTATAATATTTTTTCTAACAATACATGAACTTATTTTAAGGTTCTTAGGGATTAAATATCTAATTCTAATTCAGGATGATGGGGAATCTATTATTAAAGTTCAATTTCTTATGTTATTTCCCTACATGAACTTTTAAATCAAAGGAAGGAAGGAATATCAAACGTCATCAGTTGTATTAGGAAGTATATCACGTCTTAATAAATGTATTATGCTAAGAAAATTAATGGATTATTTTAAATTCCTCAATTCTTTATAGCTCGAATTTAAAAAGGGAAAGGGTTATCCAAAGTCCCTGTTGACTTCAAAACGGAAAGGAATTGTGGATGTCTTGGGGAATAACCAAGATGTTTTTAAAATTTACGTTAGATTTTTTCAAGTTAGCGTTGCGCGTTTTTGTTTGATGTCGGGGAAATCGTCAAACCGCACTAAGTAAGAATCGGCTGTGATTTCCAATGAAAGAAGTTGAATACTTTGTGATATATTGCGCTCTTTTGCGTGAAGAGACATTCTCAAAATCTACGTAAAATATTTGCGCGTTTTTGTGTGAAGTCGGGGGAAATCATTAACAAATTCCCAACCGAACTAAATGTAAATCTGCTGTAGTAGCTAAAACCCTAGGTTTTCAAAAATGACGTTGGGTACTTAGTAAGGTCGCTCCCTTTAGGCAAATAAGATATGGCAGAAAAAATGTATATTAAATTAAATAGAGATACATGTATACTGCAGTCTACGTACGAGAACAGGTTATTCCAAATTGAGTTCCGTTATAAGAATCATCAGCGATCCTTCATCAGCGACCACCCCCATATAGTAAATATATGGGAATACCCCCCTCCCCCACCCCCCCCCCCCCCCCTGCCCCGGGATTTTAACATATTTAATTTATTTTTAAACGTATTTGTAAGAGTTTCGAGACTTTGTATGAAACACTTAATAAAGTTATTATATTAAAAAAAAAAAAGTTATTATATTATATATTATATATGTGTTACGTCGCGCCTTTTTGCGTGAACAAGGGTAAATAACGAAAGACAATATCTACCGAACTAAATATAGATCTATGTTGCGTTTTTTTCGTTATCTTGCGTACTTTGACGAGCTAGCAAGAACGTGAAAATCAAAAAGTTGCAACTGCTAAACGTACAAGAACACGTTTTGAAAAATTACGTTATGCGACATGCGTTTTTTACCCGCAAGAAAACGAACGCGTATTTTTCACGCATATTTTTCGCGGGACACTTTAAACTAGCTAGGACAATTTTGGAGGTTATTGTTGAGATAGCATGGAAGTTATTGTTGAGATACTGTTGAGCTAATATCCAATTAAATTATTAATTATTATTATTATCACAGCGGAGCATGGAGGAAGTAATTAGTCGACAACATCACTCGAACACCTTGACTACACACGCTAGAAGTATACCCATAATTCCTTTCGGTCGTGGACAGTGTTTTCAAGCAACTTCATTGCAAACCCTGTCCCTTCCATCTTGAAATTGAAAGTGTTTTCATTAGTGTCTTACATATGGCAATGATGAAAGCTAGTTTACAAAAGCTTACACTTGATTGACAGAAATTATTTTTCTTAGAATTTAGCTCAGATTTAAGTTTGAATCACTGCTGTTTGAAATAACACACAAACAAAACAAAGTTAATACTCACAGCTAACAGAAGCCCAACACATAACATAAGAAAATATACTGCTATATATAGCAAAGCTCTTGAAATGGACAGTGTTTTCAATATGGTCTTACATATAGCAATGATGCAAGCTAGTTTACAAAAGCTTACACTTGATTGACAAACATTATTTTTCTTACAATTTAGCTCAGATTTAAGTTTGAATCACTGCTGTTTGAAATAACACACAAACAAAACAAAGTTAATACTCACAGCAAACAGAACTCCTACATATAACATAAGAAAATATACAGCTATATATATCAAAGCTAATGCAGTAGAGTGACAGAATATAACCCCTGGGTTCCCGAGGATGATATGGAAGCGACTTTTCGGAACAAGTTCAAAGAGGGTGACTGTTACCCGAAAGGCAACACATCATTTTTTTAAAGTTCTTATCTTATCCATTATTCTAATTATTTTTTAACTCAAAAGGGAGGATTATAAGTACACCCAATACCCCCTCCTCCCCCCCCCCCCTGGATCCATCTTTGACACAAAGAGTTTAAAGAAGATTATACTGTTTCTATATTAGATTATTCTAAGACTTTGTTTGTGCTGCTATAAAAACAGAAATTTTATAATACATTACTTTGCAAAATACAAACTGACTGAATAACATTATTCTATTGGATTACATTTGTTATTTTGCAGGATTAAATAAGATATCTTAAGCTACACAAAACTTTGAATCTTCTCCTATTGCATGACAACACAAAGGAACGGCTGCATAGGAGGCTAACCTACCCAAAGCCTTCTAGAATAATAAGTATTAAAAAGCCCTGAGTGTTTAAATAAAATATCTTAAAAATAAACTCATATAATATCATATGCATCTTTTGCATTACTGAAATTACGCATGAAACGGACAAGGATTGAACATTGATATGTTAAAGATATGCCCACCTACACAAAGCCTTCTAGAAAAATAAGTATTAAAATAGTGTCTTAAAAATAAACTCTAAAGTAAGCAGAAATCCTATACATCACTTAAAAAAATGAAAACCAAATCTCTAATTAATCTCTAATTTGGAATAGGATTAAACATGGATACGTTAGCCTACGCTAAGGTTCCATTTAGAAAAATAAGTATAAGACAGTGTCTTAAAAATAAACTCTAAAGTAAGCAGAAATCCTATACATCACTTAGAAAATGAAAACCAAATTTTTAATTAATCTTCTGGGATAGTACAAGAATTGGTTTCGTTAGTTTTAAGGATTAGCATTTCTTGTTCTAAAAAAGTAAACAGTAATGTTATACATTACCGATGAAGACACTAAGCTAGCATTAATCAGTTTGAAGACTAAGAATTACATACATTGTAGCCTGATTTTCAGATGGTCCTGGGTCCTACACTATCGCTTTAGATAGCTTTCTTAAGCAATAGCTTAGGACCCAGGCTCGTCTAAAAATCAGGCTAATAATTACATTACTCTAACTACTATTACTTTTTATTACTATGACTTAAGCATTTTTTCTTGTGGAAGTTTTGGCTTTTTCTATTTACAACAAATTGTGTGGAAATAAATGATTACATAATAAGAATTCCTGACTTAAAAGAGACAAAACATTCCTATATTAAGTATATGAGATGGTATGGAGGGTGTAAGCACAGAGCAGGGTTGCAGTGTACAAAAATATCTAATGTAGGGGTATTGAGTGTGAGTAGGCATTTTGTGACTGGCTTGAAGATTGAGACTATATTTGATAGAAACCCATTTCATATGCACTTTAAAAAGTGATTTATTTAATCATTGTACATTAGGTAAATATAAAATGTGCATTGCATGCAAGTACATGAATTTATAAGAACTAATACATATAGTAATTGATAGCTAGTATATACTCAGTTCATTCATGGTTTTATGTTACATTACTGCAGGGCATCTATCAGTGCCAAAGCTATTTTCAAGATTTTCCCAGGCTAGTTCATGAAGTGCTAATTTAAACAGATTATCCATATTTTTTATAAACATTTTTCTTGAGAATAATATGGTATCTATTTGTGCCTTATAAGTTTGAACACTTTGTAGTATTACAAAAGCTAGATCTTGAATTTTGAATCTATAGTAATAGTAGAGCATGTTAAGCACATTGTGGTAATTAATTTGGTTAAACTTAGGCCAATAAAATTAGCTTAGTCTGGGTCGTGGCTGTCATTATGGTGATCTCAGGAAATAAATTACATGTGACAGAAGTGTACTTAGAAACCATATGTTACTACATGTTGTGCGAGTCTATGTGAATTCATATGGATTCAGACAACATGTAGTGTAGTCACTATTATAATATGACTCTTGGGATTGACCCTCAGAAATGAATATGAACTAGAATTACAGATGAATCATTAAAAAATGAGTTAATTTTCTGAACTAGATTCTTAATGACATCTCAATATCGAGAAAACACAATTTTTGTTCTTATATCGATCGCTAATATTTTATTATTGAGATGTGACTAATATCACTAATATTTTTATTGATGTGACTTTCAAAAAAAGAAAAACTTTTTGGACTCACTAATCTTAATGACATCTGAATGATGTGAAAACTCCACAAATTTATTTCTAATAATCAGAACTCACTGACATCATTTGGAAGTCAGGACATTGTGAAGTTTTTTCTAATATTACACTAATATTATTCTTTTTAAAATGTAATATGTCCTATACAAAAAAAAAGTGGAAAAATATTGGTAGCTAAGTTAAAACACTAAAGAAAAACAACCTATATATAGCATGGGATTTACATGAATATGCTCAAAAATCAGAAACTAAGCTTGCAAAATACCATATAATCAGCTTACTAATCCTCAGTTCAGGCCAGAAGTCTTATCAATAGTCAGGAAACACTTTGCAAATGATGATGTGGTCGTAAATAACCCCAAGTGACAGATACAATAATATTATGTACCTTTGGCCTGATGCCTGTCATGATTGTTTATAACAAACCCTTGAAAAATAACTGTTTGTTTATGCGAATTGTGGTTACACTTCAACTCAATGTGCTATAGCTTTGTTAAAAATGATGATAACGAAGAAGATGATAACAATCTTGTTGTTGATGATGATGATGATGATGATGATAGTGGTGGTGTTGATGATGATGATAGTGGTGGTATACAGATGTATGTTTGTTTGGTGATGATGATGATGATAGTGGCAGTGATGATGATGATAGTGGTGGTGTTGATGATGATGATAGTGGTGGTGATGATGATGATGATAGTGGTGGTGATGATGATGATAGTGGTGGTGTTGATGATGATGATAGTGGTGGTGATGATGATGATAGTGGTGGTGATGATGATGATGATAGTGGTGGTGTTGATGATGATGATAGTGGTGGTATACAGATGTATGTTTGTTTGGTGATGATGATGATGATAGTGGCAGTGATGATGATGATAGTGGTGGTGTTGATGATGATGATAGTGGTGGTGATGATGATGATGATAGTGGTGGTGTTGATGATGATAGTGGTGGTGTTGATGATGTTGATAGTGGTGGTGCACATTTCTTTTAGTAATGATGATGATGATGATGATGATGCTGATAATGATGATAATAAAGGTGCTCGAAGAATAATAAATCATATTCACATGTTAAAACAAGAATGTAACATTGCAGCAACAACCCTTAAAAACTATAAAACTATTTGCTTTAATAGTATTGAGGTTAACACCGTACATTTTTCTTATCAACAATGCTTCTGCTAACATTTCTAGTATGCCACAATAATTTATACTCTGCAGTGAAATGTGTCTGTTTAAGGTTCACTCCCAGATAACAATTATTAAACAACACTTAAAACATGAATGTTTACTTACTTAATGTTTAAGCTAATATATCAAAGAATTTTGTTTGCATTGAGTTGACCAACAACTTTTTAATGAGAGTTTCATATATAGCTTGGATCTTAGCTTTTTGTGTAAGATTTTCACTTTAAATAAATCTGAAATTCCTATGTTGTAGTCAATAAATCTTATTTGTCCTAGGTTGAACATACAACACTTTAGTGAAATTTTAATAGTTTGAACTTCAAAATAAAGTTGCAGTTTTATCTTTAAAGCAAGCATAAAAGTAACTTTCGGAGCAAAAGAACGATATTTACTTTGTTAAACGTTGAAGTTAATAAATCAAAGAATGTTATTTGTCCTAGGTTGACCACACACCTTCCCTATTAGAATTTCTAATTTTTAATGTTAAGTAGTCAAGAATGTGATGTCTACATCGCTAGATTTCCGGAGGGTATTTCAATAAGTAACATCATTGCTCCAGCAGATCAGAAGTACTTTTCTTCGAAGTTGCATTCCAGTTTAATTCAAACACAAAAGGGCCCCTTTACTGCTAATTATCACAGAACTTTTCTTTGTTCAGAAAACAACGAAAGAATTTAGCGTCTTTGACAGATTCCCATGCATTTGAACCCAGCAAAATGTCAAGAAAGCCAATACAGTGCTATGCACTCAAATGGCTTTCTTTGTAGATTGCTTCGAGAACGTTATTGACATGCAAAAGATGGACAAAGGCGCTCAAAGATAACTTTTTCTATAGACTCCTGTGGTAATTAGGCCATTATTATAATCCATTGCTACGTAGCGTCAACTAATTCCACTCGAGCGACACGGTTTCTAACTCCACTGACTTTGTGTTAACAGATCCATTAGAAAAACAACCATGTTGTTTGTAAAAATCTGATCATTTTTCACAGTAAGACGATCTATAAATAATATATATGTAGGAGGAGTAAACCAGTGTAATAAGTAAAATCAAATATAAAACATCTATTTCGATGTGTTTTGATTCAAGCCTTAAATATAAACTAAAATCGTTTGGCTAAAATTCATTACATGTTACAGTAGTATTTTAAGAACACCGTCACCTGCTCTCAGCAATCTACCCGCACAAGAAACGCGTCAAAATTGTACTGAACTTAATAAAAAGGCGATAATTCATTTAGCAAAAGGTTTTACCTCAGTAATTCTAGACCCTGGGGAAAATTTGAGAGCGTTTATCTAAAGGTTAACATTACAATATAACAAGTTCGGATTTGATATCCTCGGGATAGGATTATTGATAAGTTCAGCTAGTTATTGACCTTGTTTTAGCACGGTGGATATATTTGTATGGGATCCTATGGACGCTTGCGGTGTTATAATAAGGGTATCATATAACGTGAGATTAAAGATGATGGACTACCACACTCGCACGTTGTTTGAATCTCGAACAACCTATGGCAATTATTACCGGCTCGACGAACTATTGTAAATATACCTCAATTAAAACAAACACACTTTTTTGAGAAATGTAAAGAAACCAAAGCAAGGGAGTTTTGTGTAACACTTGTGTGAATAGATGTGGATTAAATATTCGGTTAATCGCACATCATTTACATTTACAAGAATTGGAATATCTTGTCGTGATCAAGACTTCTAGAAGCGACGTTCGTTGATTAAACATTCGATTGTCAAGTGAAATGTACATGACATTGCTTGCGTTCCATTAAGGAAAAACTCTTCATAGTAATTATAAATGAAGGAAATAGACTTACAAAAACTATTCGCTTGTGAATAGAAGATTTAGAAACTATGTGGACCAAATCTGAACCACAAAAACCACTATTTAACAGCAGAAAGTAAACATCCTAAAGCGCCTGAAATAAATCATTATATCTAATGATCATTTATTCTATTAGAGTTCTTAACTTCGAGAAGAAAGTTCGATTAACTGTTCGAATCATTTGCGATGGTTAGTCTTTAATGGTGGCCTAAATATCGATAAAACGGTAGGTCGAGAAAACAACCCAATTCACGCGGTAAACAATTAATAAAACTTCGATATGTCGTGGTATTGAGGTTTTTGTAAAAGACTCTAGAACACTTGATCACGAATTCTTTGATACAATATTCTAATGAACATCACTTTCGTGATCACGGTTCCTTGGTTTCACAAAGCACGAGAAGAAATTTACAAACTGATCAAGTTTTCGAGAACTCACTCACCGTTTGAATCTTGGCCGATTAATCGTTCTTACATTGTTGATACCACGTTGGTATATTCTAGACAGACAGACACTCCGCCAGTGAATGGGATGTCCCTTGTACGCCTTCTATTATCAACTTGTCGAGCTTCTCACAACCACTGCAGGTCAGTTTGTTTTGAACGCCTTGTTCTTTAGACTTCACGAACAAGTAAACGGAAGAGTGTGGTGACGTCACTCATGCAAACAAAAATTGCCTGTAGGGGTGAGGGGTGGGGAGGCGGTTGGCAAAGTAAAAGAAAAAATACATCACAAGGAACTCAACACAGAAAACTGCTTTTAATAAAGATAATAGTTGAATTATTGGAAACTTTAAATATTCGCGAATTTTTTAGTTTTTGTTCATGAATGGCAGTAAAAAATGTTTATCTGAAAAAGAAGGAGAGGGGATTTCGTGATTCCGTAGAAAGTTGAATTTAGTAAGATTGAAAATAATAAAACAAGTTATTAAAATTCATCATAATGAAGAACGTTGGAAATAGCATATGAGAAATAAAGCAGAGGAGAGAAAATTAAACTATAATAAAATTTTGAAAGATAAATGTGTATAAGATTGTTTTATATATACGTACGGTATACGTAATTGAAACTTTAGTTCAATTTGGATTGTATACATACACTAATATCTTCGTAGTAGCAACACAAAACTGTAATAACAATAATAATTAAAATATATATCTAAAAGTAGGCATTCAGTAGATATTAATGTAAAATCCTTTTAAAATTATTTTGTGTATGACCGAGTTAACAACATTTCACTAGAGCTACTACGTGCATGGCAGTTTTTTTAAAAAAAAAAGCATAATTCTGATATAGTATATTTAGTTTAGAGTTCGGTTCCCTGTGGTGCATTAAAGAGCTCTGTCTAGCCGCATGTCTTTGGCTCATATTTGAATGGTGGCTTATTGACTTATTTTGGGCCTCAAAGAGAAAAAAATGCACGAGGGAGAGAGAAGGGAGGAGGCGGAACGGAGAAGCTACGAAAAGCCATGGAAATAAACTGTTCCAAGCCACTTATATTTGAATGGTGGCTTATTGACTTATTTTGGGTCTCAAAGAGAAAAAAATGCACGAGGGAGAGAGAAGGGAGGAAGGGGAACGGAGAAGCTACGAAAAGGCATGAAAATAAACTGTTCCAAGCCACTGATATTTGAGTGGTGACTTACTGACATATTTTGTGCCTGAAAGGGAACAAGCACGAGGACGGAGAGATAAGAGGAGGCGGAACAGCAAAAGCCGATAATTAACTACAAAAATGAAAATAAACTGTTCCGAGTGTGCATATATATCAACGAACATTTTGCTCTAAATTCGTAACATTTTCATTTTTTATATTTACTGGTTACATTAGTGTATTATTCTACGCACTTTCCGGAAATGTTTTGTACTTTCATAATTTTAAAAAGCGTCTGCAATTGATACTGTCATCCTTTTTAGCCTTTCCCTCGACGAATTTCTCTCTTATACTTATCCCCCCTCCCTTAGACTTTTTATTAGACTCTGATCTGAGGACCCCTCTCCTCTATATGAGTCGCTAAGTCTAGATTCGTCTGGAATAGAGGAAGCTGAGAAGATAAGAGTACCAAACAGTATTATATTAATTAAATAATCGTTGTGATCATAGTCGTATCACTCTTAGACAAAACATACAAGTTCTAATTAAGAAATGCATGCCTTATTTCTGCATTAATCTGATCTTTGTAAAGATACTGAAATTAAACAATGTTAAATTGGATGACTTTATTAAATGTGGGTGACATCACATTTTAAAAACACGACTGCAGACTCGTGGTTCCAAAATCTTAGTACATTGTAAACACTGTAAATAAAGATGTATGCATTTTTTTTCTTCAAAAGACGTTGTCCCAGCTTAAGCAACAAGCATGAATCCAAGACCAAAATGAATGCTGGTTTTGTACTGCTAATGTATTGAAATCAGACTGTTTTCTAAGGAATTCGAAAATAACAAAATGTGAGCATAATTTCACTTGCTTTTAATTGTATTATAATCAATTTTGTTGATAACAAGTGTAATTTCAATATTACCAGCACAAAACCAGCCGGGATTCATTTCGGTCTTGGTTTGATGATATGCTTGTTGCTTTAGCGGCGACAACGATTTTTGTAATAAGTGTATATATATGTCATTTATCCGCTTGTGGTATATATAGTTAAGGACAACTAAGAATCGCGTCGCTGCAGAGTTTCCTAACATAAAATGACAAGCAGGTGAGCGTCTTGTCTTTTCTGAAGACCGCGTGGATGGATGTGTTAATGGTTTTCAAAAGTTATTTCCTACCGTACGAGTGGCCATTAGCAAAGCATTTGATTGAATTATATAACGCTTTAGTATTTCAATAAAGTTTTAATTAGTATATACGTAGTGATCACCTTAAAGCTGTACAACTCAGACCGACAAGGATTATGGGTATATACATTTCAAGTTTTTATCAGGCTTCAAACTGATATCCTATAAAATTATTATCAAATTATTAAACTATTGATTTTTCCAAATTTCTATTTATATGTTTGCCGTAACAAATTCATCTCATGTAAGTATTTGAAATCTTTCTGACTTTATGAAAAAAGCTTGACTAGGTCTGCATGATATAAAGATTTTGTAAAAGTCATGACCCGGCAGGACTCTGCGAACCCATTTTTTGCAGATTTTTGATTGAGATAAGTATACTTTGTTGGACATCGATTGGACAGAAGATGTGATATAAAGCTGTCCCTCAGCAATTACAATTGCTTTTATAAGGTAATCCAGGGTGACAGAGCTACATAAGAACATAAGTCTTTTGATAATCGCATTAAGGGTGAAAATCTAGTCACTGCATGCGAGCTAGGACAGTTAATAAGATAAGTTTTGCTAAAATTAGCTTTGTTTGACTGTGTTTCCGTTATATAAAAATACGACAAGTGCTTTATACAAAATGGGAACTCACAGTGCACGTGAAGACAGTCTAAACTTGAAATCACAAAACCTAGTCTATGTGAGTAGTGAGAATTTGACAGGTGTTTGGACAGTCGATCTTCATGATCAAATAATGACAAGTGGGGCTTTATATCTTATAAGCAACGCACGATGCAGACTCTCTTAATATTATTGAATATGACAGAGTTAATGAGCGTCTGTATGCATGATTTGAAGTGTTCCTGACATTCAAGCACGTGTCGGGTGATCATTCTATGATCATTCAAGCAATCTATCGTCATGATGGCTATCAGTAAAACATACCAACGCTAGTTTAATATGAACGCTTTCCACGTGGATCAAGCGTCTAAGCATAATTAAAAGACAGAAAATAATTGCATAATCTATAATCGGTGGCAAAGGTAGTGTCGAGAGGGGGGATTTTAATAGAGGGGATTCGATGGCTATGAGAAAAATTAACATACCAACGCTAGTTATGAACGCTTTCCACGTGGATCAAGCGTCTAAGCATAATTAAAAGACAGAAGATAATTGCATAATCTATAATCAGTGGCAAAGGTAGTGTCTTCTTTCTCTATTATCATATATTTCGATATTTCTTGGTGTTTTTTATTATTTTTTTTTTTTATTGAAAATGCTTGTACACTTAGCATCGCCTTTTTCGTTTTATGTTGTTATGTGGTATTACTTGAAACCATCGATGACACGCCATTTTAACACGATTGTAGGTATCTTTTAGAGGTTGTTTAGTATAGAACCCCAGATAATGAGCCCCTCCGGGGGAGGGGGGGGGGGAGGGGTGGGGGATGCATGCACTCATGATCCTTAATTTGATCTTTTTGCATTTTCTCCCTTGTTCCCCATAGGTAAAATAACTGTCTCCCTAAAATGTTTTACCTTATGTTCCCATGATCCCAAAAAACTATTGTTTTATTATATTTTGCTCCCTTGTTTTATGAAAATAATTTGGCAGTATCCCTTGTTCCCTAAAAATAAGTGACCGTGCTCCCTTGACTATCCCTAAAACCCCTGGGAGGGGCTCGATAATGTTACCCATGAGTACCCCTCCCCCCTCACACACACACACACCTCATCTTAGCACAAGAGATTGACTTTATACCGATAAAAAGGTAATAATTTATAAATCTTTCAAGTGTGAAGAAGAGCGTCTTACCTTACTCGAAGTCCCTGAGGCAAAACAAGAATAGTTAGAGACTGATGGATATGGAAGCCTAATATCTCAGCACTCGCTATTAAGACCGGTTCCAAATACATTCTTATTCATGTAACACAGACTGTATAATATAGGACTGAATTAATATTCAAAAATATATACATACCTCTCCCGTATTAACACCTCAGGAACGCCGTCATCTTTGACACAGGAAGCCCAATTTGCAGCTGCTTTAGATTAAAAGTGAAAATGTTTTAGGTCTTGCCTTGCACTGTATATAGCTTATTTTAATTGAGCTTTCATTAACATACAATCATTAATATTGACAAAGATTTGACCATGTCGCTCGAAAGAAGCGAAAGGAAAACGGTCCTTGAAACGAGGCTGGTTGATTCTCCTTAAAAAATGTAAGCAAAAAGCGTTATTTTAAGTGACTTAACATAGCGCTTTTTTCTGGCATGCTTTGGTGATATAAGCCCTCCTCCCTCGATCCTTGGTCAATGTTAATTTTTATCGGGTATAGTGGTCATCTAGCTTCATTTCAACATCTAAATTAGGGCGAGGGTGGAATAGTAGTTAAGTTGTATATAAATGCTAATGCAACAAATGAAAAATGTTGTCAACATTTGTGTACGGGATTATTGCATTTCGTTTTTAGTTATTTATCTCATTCATTATTTTTAATTTTTGTTTCGATTCAAGCAACGGGCTACTGACTATCAGACTCCGCGAAGCCGACTCGCTCCTTTCTCTCTGTGGAAGTCGGCTTTTGGGACTCATAGAAACTTAGCCAGAGAAAACAGACGTTCTTTCGCTCCACTTCCCCCCGCGAAACTAGTTTCGCGGGGGAAGAGGAGCAGCGAAAGAACGTCTGCTTTCTCATGCAGGCTAATAGAAACTAGGTCGTTAAAGACGCTGTGTTCGGTATATAGGGGTTCAAGTTGTGGAAACATTTCATGCTTGATCAATTTAACTGAAAGCACGACCGGTGTCTTATTATTTTAAGGTCAATCTTGTAAAATATTCATGAAAACAAAGTCAAAACAGGGTCACGTGACTTGACAAGTTTGAACGTCGCTACACTAAGAACAAACGTAAAATTCTTAACTTACAAAATCTTCTAAAAATGGAATGATAAATGAAAGGAAATGGACAGTTTAGTGGGAAAGACTTTTAGATGATGTAAATGTAAGTAAACTACTAAAATAGATTGATAGTAGAAGACATGTTTGTGAAAAATGGTGGTATATTAAGCGTTTACGTTGTTCACATATTTTTCATGATTTACACTTCAAACCGCCGCATAAAACAGAAAAGCTGCTTAACTCTCTACATTTTCAGTTGACGTTACAAAGTTTCACAATGTTCTTGATAATGTTTTTTTCTATTTTGAGAATTATAAATTTAAATTTGGTGTAGTTTGGACGTTTTTCGTTTTGAACGACGCTTTGAACGACGCTTGAAAGATTCCACTGTCAGCTTTGTAAAAATATTGATACAAAACAGTTATTCTACCTGTCTCTGCTTTGAACAACATAAAGTGTTTAAGTTAAATCAAATACTGTAGGAATATTTAAACAAAACAAAACCATAGATTTGTATCACTATTATAATTGTTATTAGATTACGATTATTATTTTTATTAGAATATTAGCTGGAGTTTAGAACGATGACCCAATTTCCTATCGAAGATTTTTTCCAGAGGATAGGTCAATATAGTTATTCCAGCGATAGATTTATCATTAAGATATAAGGTTAATCATTTGGAATGTGCTTTACGTCAAAACTACAAGTTTAGTTGTAAAATGAAAATAAAGCGTTATTCATGAAATAAAAACAGACTTTTTCCAGAGCTATAGGATAAGTGGATATCATAGGTTTATCAACAAGATGTAAGATTTATCAGTAGGAATGTGCTTTCCATTAAAACTTCAAGCTTAGTTGTAAAATAAAAATAAAGCGTTATTCATTAAAAAAAAGACTTTTTCTAGAGGATAGATCGATAAATATATCTCATAGGTTTATTATACTTTACTATAACCAAAGGGCTCCTGGTTATAATCACTCGATTAGAAAATATAACATTTTCTCGTGTAAATGCAACTTTACTACAATTAAAAAGAAAATTAGAAAATTTGTCATACATAAGTGCTCGTGTAATTGTAACCTTAGTAGAATTACAGTGCCTTTGGTAAATAATCACTCGATTGGAAAATAACAAATTTGCTCGTGTAAATGTAACTTTACTACAATTAAAGGGCCCGGTTATTGATCAGTCGATAAGAAATAAACCGGGATTAACCCTGTTTTCGTGGAAGTCAGTGCCAGTATTAATGGGATCATCTCCATGGTAACTGTTCATTGACCTACCAGTTGTCCACCTGTTGTTTCTTAAAAATCGTTAAAAACAATTATGAAACAATTAGGGACCAGTTATATTTGGGCTTTTAAAACGATTATGATTATTATTATGACTTTTGTTTTAAAATACAAACAAAATTTTACAAATTATTTCCTAACTTACACACTACAAATTTATACTAGTTTTCTTTCTTATACAAAAATTTTTATCACACAGATATTTAACATCCATACAAAAATATAACAGAAAACTAAATATGATAAGGGTTTTGAAACTTATATGTGATAATAAATAAATAAATACATTTGTATGGGTGTAATAGAAAAGCCATGGGTTTTCTTCAATATCAATATCAAAAATAGAAGCTTGAAGATTTCGTAAAACTTTACTCAGTTATTAGATTCATATTTGTTTTAATTATCATTATCAACTTTATCATCATTATTTATCATCTGATTGATATATTTATTTATCATCATTATCGTTATCAATTTTGTTATCATTATCGTTATATTTGATAATGGAGCGTGATGGCTCCAAAAGGCCAGAACAAGAATATTATATCCTTATTCATGATCAGTCTCTTTTTTACTACTTTATGAGTTTCAAAATCGTTATTCATAAGATTATCGTTATCATTATTATTATCATTATTGATATCATTATCGTATTATTATTTATCGTTACCATTATAATCATCATCATCATCATTACCACATCATAGTGATTTTGAATTGTATTATTAAGTGTTGTTTTTTTTTACTTATTTTACATATTTTTAGGTTGCAGTGGCTGTTTCCATGTAAGCAAATATTATGAAGGGAATAGCAGTAAAATACTTGATTCTGATTTGCTGCCTTGCTGCCATAGCAACAGGTACGTATTATTTAAATCTTTCTTTCACATTGTGGGGTTATTTCATATATCATATTTTCAAGTTGCATTTACACCTACTTGCAGTAAGGTTGTCATATAAAATAGAACATTTGTCACAAAGAAAATAGAACATTTGTGATATAGTGCGAAAGGAATTAATTAAAAGACAAAAGAGAGAGTTCAGCTTGAGTGATCTTCTTTTGTCTTTTAATCAATTCCTATCGTACTAAATCCTAATGTTCTATTTTCTTTATAACAAATGTATATTTTTGTATGACAACCTTACTGCAAGTAGGTGTATACTATTAACATTTAAATAAGTTCATAGTCACTTGTTTGTTTTAGGGAAAAAGAAACGACGCTCCCAAGAGACAGCGGATTTCAACAAAGATTTCAAAATCTTATCCAAAGCCGCACGTATTTTAGTTGCTAATGCGCATTTGCAGGATTCCGATGAAGATAGCTCTTCGGAAATTCATATCAAACAAAGAGAAGCTTTGAAAAAAACACAAGAAGCTAATAAAAAAGTCCCTTACACAAGACAAAATAACCTTAAGGGGGACGTCAACCAAAGAACCATTGAAAAAAAGCTTGAGCTTTTAAGACTGAAAGCCATTGAAAACTCAAAGATACACAAACCGAAGCTGCATAATAGCGTCGTGGCTCTGAAGAAGCCACAATTAAATTATGTGCGGTCCTCTATTCAGTACCCACCGAAGGTGCATAATAGCATCGTGGCTCTGAAGAAGCCACAATTGAATTATGTGCGGTCCTCTATTCAGTACCCACCAGCAGGGCCAAAGGAAATCCCAAAGGTGAATCGACCACAGTCTCCTTCGCGTTACACTGGAAATGTTAGAAATAATATATATGGGTTAACTAGTCATCGTATAGGGAATACCCAACGTAAAAATCAGCCATTGAACAGGAATTATTATGGCAATGCACGATATTACACAGGAAACCCACAAAGGACATTCGCATCTCCATACATCAACCCTTATGCAAAATATCGAAATAGCTACATTGGAGCAATAGCAGGGACGAAAAGAGGTCTTCGTTACCAGTGGCAAAAACCAGTATCTAATAGCTTCGTAACTGCACCTGGATTACCGAAGGGATGGTATTTACCCGCACAGCCACAGTTGAATTATGGGTATCCTACTTATCATTATAGAGACTGGTCCCACAAAGGTAACCTGGCCAAAAATAACGTAGCTGATGCGTCGAGAAGGAGGATAGAAACTGCTCAACAAACGTTCCTTAAAAATACAAGGTTTGCAAAACCGTTGCCCGGAAACAATCTCCATGGCAACTTTGGCCTCATTCGTAGAAAGATGATAAAACGGCCTCCTTCGGTAAATATGCACTTATATTCGAGAAATTATATAAACAAGGCGCCGTTTCTGGGGGGTGTAACACCTCATTATCCCAATCAAATAGCACGTACTAAACTAACGCCCGTAGGCAAAAATCAGAATCTTTATTTACCAAATAGAAAATTACCAAATGCTGCAAGTTTTGCCAATAAAAATGGGAAGTTGGGACCTACATACATGCCTACAAAACAGAACAAACAAACTACATTATCGAAGAGTGAAGAAATGGTACAATCTTTGAAAAAAGGTGGGCTTTACATTATTGGTGGGAACGAGGCGGGACGAAATGTCCAGAAATTACTTATTGGAGACAAAGTGCAACAAAACGACGGCCAAACCTCTAGAACAACGACCAGGAAAAACTTGGCACCGACGGAAAAAATTAAAAACTTTAACAAGGCAATGTCTGTTGAAGAACAAAAGCGACAAAACATATTTACGGCGAGGAAGGGCAATGTCAAAGTAAGGCTACAGAAACTCCAAGATGAGCTGAGTATATTAGATCAAAAGAGGTCAGTGACGCCTACGGTAGCTACTGATAGCGCTCCTTTTATGAAGAATGATTCAGCCTTCTCGTTGTTTGGCGTTGCTGGGATGCTGTTTCCACCATATGCCAGGTCGAATATTCCAAACCCAAAAGTTTCTGATAGTCGAAATGTGCAAACTCCACGAGTCACTGATGGTACTTCAAAATCAAGTGTTAGTTTACAAGTTCGAGATGTCACAAGCTTTCAACAACAGTCAGAGGTTAACCAACTAAACACTCCAACAGTGAACACCTCACCTACTGTAGCTGCGCAGCAAGATTCAGTGAATCCCAGCAGTTCTACGAACGCTATGAACAAAGTGCCACCTTACAGTGACCAGATTTCTAGTGGTTCTAGCGCACCAAGTCCAACTGTTGCGTCACACGAGCGCCAAACGACCGTGAAGCGATCTCCAAGATATCAATGGTACAACCACGACCCAGAACCAGGATTATCCGGAAATAAATATCATTGGAATTATCTAAGACAAGTAAGCTTTACTAGTCCTAATGAGGATCGACAGGAAGCAAAGGCTGGGATTCCTGAAGTGGGAACTACGTCAAAGGTACCTACGCAATCTGCTACTTTGTTGCCACAGCAACAGAATCAACAAACAACTCAGTTGCCACAACAACGAAATGGAGTTACGCAGTATCCCGTGCAGCGGTCAACAACTGAATCGTCACAGCAGCAGCAACAACAACAACAGCAACAGCAGCAAGTGGTAACAACAAGTCAACAGCCAACGTACTCGACACCTCAACAGCAAACTACAACTACAACAACTGCTACTTCAACTCCTGCTGTGCAACCTACTGCTTACACGCAATCCACACAACAACAACAACAGCAAACTATACCCGTTTCACAGCATCCAACAACAACTACCATTACTACTTTACCACAACAAACGACTCCTTATACCCAACACCAAGCAACTTCAAGCTATCAGCAAACCTCACAACAACAACAACAGCAACAACAAACAACATTATCAACAACAACATCGACAACACCTCTACCAAAACAAACAACTTCTACATCACAAATGGACGATAGCAACGGTGTTATAAACCTAACAAACGATCCGCCTCCTACATCGATAATTCATAAACAATCACATGTACAGCAGCTTAATAATTATACAGACCAGGGTTACCAAGCACCGGCTTATAATTACAGTACTTATGTGAAACTTTATCGACAGTCTTATGATACTGCGTATGCACAAGACCAACAACCTCAACATGATTCACAGCAGCTGGAACCAACTCAACAACAGCAACCTACACAACAACAACAACAACAACCACAACCACAACAACCACAACAGCAATCACAGCAACAATCACAACAACTATCACAACAACAACAACCACAACAACAACCACAACAACAACAACCAACACAACAGCAGCAAATGCAATCGACACAGCAACCACAACCACAACAACAACAACAACAACAACCAACTCAACAGCAGCAACTGCAATCGATACAGCAACCACAACAACAACCACAACAACAACAGCCAACTCAACAACTTCAACAGCAGCAGCAAATTCAACCAACACAACAGCAAGAGCAGCAACAACAACTTACACTACCACAGCCACCACTACCACAACCACAAGTATATCAACAATCACAGCAACAAACACAACCACAACCAATTCAACAACAACAAACATCACAACAGCAACAACAAACACCACCACCACCACCACCACCGCCACCACCGCCACCGCCACCGCCACCGCCACCGCCACCGCCACCGCCACCGCCACCGCCACCGCCACCGCCACCGCCACCGCCACCGCCACCGCCACCGCCACCGCCACCGCCACCGCCACCGCCACCGCCACCGCCACCGCCACCGCCACCGCCACCGCCACCGCCACCGCCACCGCCACCGCCACCGCCACCGCCACCGCCACCGCCACCGCCACCGCCACCGCCACCGCCACCGCCACCGCCACCGCCACCGCCACCGCCACCGCCACCGCCACCGCCACCGCCACCGCCACCGCCACCGCCACCGCCACCGCCACCGCCACCGCCACCGCCACCGCCACCGCCACCGCCACCGCCACCACAGCAACAACAACAACAGTCCGGGCAACCCACATCTAAACCATCTATCAATATCCCTCGAATTTCATATGATTTATCCAAGATACACTTTAATGCGAGCGATGATCCACTGCTAAAGAAATTCCTAGACTCACCAGATAGCCCCGCTACTGTATCAACAGTCGGCCTTAACGCTCATCAAACAGCTTCGTATCTACAACCTATAGGAAGTAAAGTGGGTTCAGACGGTGATCCTTTGCTCAATTCATTCCTTGATTCTCCTTCAGACGGGAACCCTGTGTTTGGTAACGATGTCGTTACTACTCCTAAGCCGATTTATTATCAACCAACTGCTGTCGCATATAACAACCCTGTTGCTACAACTATTGCATCTTCGTATCTTACAAGTCAGAATTCCGGCTACGTACAGCCTTACAACGATGCAGTTAGTAACTACGCACAACCGACTCAGGCAATTACCGTACAAGGACATACTTCGTATAATCTTCAAAACCTACCAGTTGCTACTGCAGTACCGGAGAGTATGGCTGTACCGGTGGGTACAAATCCCGTAGAGGGTACTGCCGCGCATCAGTTTTCTGATGGGACTGCAATGCTTGCTTTTATTAGTACCCAAAATAACGCTGCTAATTATCACCGTGCTCCAACATCTCCCTTGCTTTCTAAGAAACCCATATATGACAAAGAAATACAGACTAATTATGTGCCTAGAGGGAAACGGTTTTCATACCCTATTGTACTGCATAAACGCTTCCCGTATTTATCACATGGATCGAATTATGTTCCTTGGATGAAGAAATCCAACGTTATGGCGAAGAAAAGAAGAAGAGTGTTAGAATTGAAAGGTTAGTGTATGTAAACTCTCTAAAGATACTACAGTTACAGTGATAGTAATATTAACGTATTTGATTGTATAATATATGTGGTCTGATTTAATGTGATGTGAACATTATTGTCATATATTGTGATGTGATGTAATATGATGTGAGTGATTTGATTTGATGCGATGCTATGTGAGTGTGAAGTAATGTGATGCAATGTGATGTGATGTAATATGATGTGAGTGATTTGATGCGATGAGATGCTATGTGAGTGCGAAGTGAATATGATGCGATGTGATGTGATGTAATATGATGTGAGTGATTTGATGCGATGTGACGTGATGTGATGTGATGCGATGTGATGTGAACATTATTGTCACTTATTGTGATGTGATGTAATATGATGTGAGTGATTTGATATGTGAGTGATTTGATGCGATGCGACGTGATGTGATGTGATGCGATGTGATGTGAACATTATTGTCATTTATTGTGATGTGATGTAATATGATGTGAGTGATTTGATATGTGAGTGATTTGATGCGATGTGACGTGATGTGATGCGATGTGATGTGCACATTATTGTCACTTATTGTGATGTGATGTAATATGATGTGAGTGATTTGATGCGATGTGATGTGATGCGATGTGATGTGAACATTATTGTCACTTATTGTGATGTGATGTAATATGATGTGAGTGATTTGATGCGATGTGATGTGATGCGATGTGATGTGAACATTATTGTCACTTATTGTGATGTGATGTAATATGATGTGAGTGATTTGATGTGATGTGACGTGATGTGATGCGATGTGACGTGATGTGATGCGATGTGATGTTAACATTATTGTCATTTATTGTGATGTGATGTAATATGATGTGAGTGATTTGATATGATGTGACGTGATGTGATGTGATGCGATGCTATGCTATGTGAGTGCGAAGTAAAGTGATGTGATGGAACGCGTTGTGGTGTGATGTGGTATCACGTGACTTGACATAATGTGATGTGATGTGATAGGATGTCATGTGATGTGATGTGGTATCACGTGACTTGACATAATGTGATGTGATGTGATGGAATGTGATGTGATGTGATAGGATGTGATGTGATGGATGTGATGTGATGTGATGTGATGTGGTATCACGTGACTTAACATAATGTGATGTGATGGAATGTGATGTGATGTGATGGATGTGGTGTGATGTGATAGGATGTGATGTGATGTGATGTGGTATCACGTGACTTAACATAATGTGATGTGATGGAATGTGATGTGATAGGATGTGATGTGATGTGATGGATGTGGTGTGATGTAATGTGGTATCACGTGACTTGACATAATATGATATGACGTCATGTGGTGTGGTTTTCCTTGATGTGAATATGTGTGTATGATAGGTAGTATAGTATAATGTAATGTAATGTAATGTAGTATAATTTCTAGTATATAACTTAGTGGTGCAGTTTTGTATAATTTGATGTGATTCCTCTAATATGCTGTCTTTCGTTCTAGGTTTGAAACGAAAAAAACGAAATAATTCCACTCCAAAGAGAAAGAGACGTCATGCTCATTTAAAGAAAATACTGCTCCAACTTATACAATAACAAATATTGTATGCACCAATATTTTTATATTTATAAGGGACGAACTAGCAATTGAAATACACAATATGAACCCTGAAAAGAAACTCGTAAATAGATGCTATAGTTTGCATCGGATTTTAACGGGAATCGTGGACCATGTATAAAATTATTTTATCATACGGGAATATCTAGCAATGTTTAAAAAACGCTTCGTGGATTGATGTATGATGCTTTATGGATTTGGAAGATTGCGCATTGGATGGATTGAGATAAAACTCGTGTGACGCCATAGAACAAGTTTTTAAATATCATGCAGACGAATGCCCTTAGCTCCAAGCACGAGATACAAGCTCTTGGATCATGCGTTGATCAATTAAGTTTGAAATATTTTATCTAAGAATATATTATCAATGCCAAAATAATGCAGACGAATGGCAGTCAAAGCCGGCAATACAAAAAACGCTTGGAGCAAGTTTTGAGAACATTTTATCATGTGGGAGTAACTAGCAATGCTAACGAACTAAGTGACACATCTTGAGTGAAAGGAGAACAACAACGACGACGCAAGAATCTAGTGAGATATACGGAAAAGTGCAAGAAAAAAACCATTATTACTTGAAAAACAGCAAAAGTCGTCAGCAAATCTCTAAGGAATGCGTTGATAACCTTTATTTTGTATCAAAAATATACCAAAGAAAAAAGATACTATATTATATTTATTAAATATATAAAGAAGTTGAATAACATTAAGTAATATATACTAGCAATGAAAATGTAAATAGAATATCATAATTATATTTTAGTATAAACATGAGAATTCAATCAAATTAAAGTTTAAAAATGACTAATTACTATATATACTTTATAGCTAAATATAGCATATCAAGGTTTCTGACACCGTGAAACTTAACTTAAAATAGATATTCTTAAATATTGACGTCTTTGAACCATCTTAAATTTTGATTTTGAGTTTCATAAAAGGCGCGCAACGCTGTCCAAATTTTCGCGGGCTTTTTTAAAAATGACGAGGTTACAAAGCATTGTTCGGTAAATGTTAGCCGCTGTTTTACTATTCAAATTAGTCTTTGTTTACTGGGAATTCTTCCTCAAAATAACGAGTAAAACAGCTTATTCGATTAATGAATTCAAGTTTTACTATTCAAGGTAAGTTCTAAGCCATTTTTGTCTAATTTTTGATATTTTTAGGGACATTTTGCCGAGTTTAAAGCTCATCGTTCTCAACCGCCCAGTTCAACACTTTCTCGCCGGACATTTTCGTCATCTTCGCTTTATAATGCTAATACGGTTTCTTCATAACTTTATTTAAAGATTTTTTGTTCATTATATTCAAGTATTAACTCCAGAAAATATACGTTTCTTCCTCTGTTCTTGTAGTTTGAATTTGACACAAGCTGTAGTCAATAAAACCAAATGCAAAGCGACACTCAAAATATTTTACACTTCACCGAAGAAAAATGATATCATTTTTGAACGGGATTATAATTTTACGCTTTTCATAGAGCGTAAAGAACATATTACGTCAAACAATATTACTATTTCCAACTTTTGGTGAACATTCAAGTACTTGTTGTTTTTGACATATCGCTGACCTTTGTCACGCTTAGTTGTGTTACTCTTAACGGGTCACTCAAAGTCAATCTTCAATCGCGATATTTTCTTGCGTAGTCAGAGCCTGGTTAACATGCTGTTGCATTCAGTATAGCTTGTGTTATACAGTAAAACCCTGCGTATAAGAATCTAAAATTTAAGAACCTGTCATGCTGAAATTGTCATGTTTTTTTTTTATAAAAAAAGAGCCATGTGCAAAAGCATTGACCTGTATGTAAATAAAATAGGAAGAAAGGTGTTGTAATGATGAAGTGAGTGATGCTAATAGAACCTAGATAGCCAGATTTCAAGTTAAGCACCATTTATATAAGAACCTGTTCAGGCTGACTTTGAAAAGTCTAGGTTCTTATACCCAGGGTTTTACTGTATAGCCTATGTAGGTGGCTCTGGGGGACTGGGAGGTGACCCTCCCTTTCCTTCACCCATCTCCTTCTTCTTCACAGGCTACTTGTGTTAAGGCATGGGCGGCATTTATCAACAAACAAAAATACCACAGTTTTTGTCTCTATCGTTTGACTGTCTTTCAAAACAATAAAAATATCAATAGTTTGATGTTTTTGGATGTTTTTGTGGCTACTGCCATATATGGCTAGTAGCCACTACGCTATTGGGTTGAGTGAGTGAGTGAGCCAGTGAGTGTAACAATAGAAACACAGGAAGCCCAATACAATTAAGGCAAGGTTTTGATTTCTTAATAGTTTAATGTTCCAAATCTGAGTCGTTGACTTTGAGTATATGGTTTGCTCAAGGTATATAGTTGCCGTTCAGTTTTCGTCAATGTTTGTTTTCTAGACCTTAGTTGTCACTATTTACAGTAGACACATATAGTCATAGACTTTCATTTTTTAGTATATAGCTAGTATTGATATAGCCTGATTTTCAGAGCGGGCCTGGGTCCTACGCTATGAAAATCAGGCTAGTATTGATATAAAGACAGCATACCATAGGAACTGCAGGCTCAATAAGAAAATTGTCTAATTATTACTAGCCACTATAATGTATTGCATTGCCGTATTTTGTTCCATATCTCAGTAAACGTTTCAATGAGTTTCAGATCAACAATCTGAATTAAAGTGGCTCTGTGCCGAATACTTTCGGTAGTCTTAGCAACTGCATTGTTTTCACGTAAAATGCAGTGGAATGCGCTCAGAATGTTTTCGGCCATAAATTTAATGTAGTCGAAAACCTTCTTTAACTTAGCTCTAAATGAAAACCGTTTTCTGGTCTCCCTCGCAGTCGTTTCTAGTGTATGGCTTCTTGTGTCCTTCCCACAGGAAGCCCGACACTAAAAACGACTGCGAGAGAAACAAATCTTTTTGAAGGAAGTGGGAAATAGTTTTTTCGTCATTTGACACCACAGATGCTTAAAGATAAAAGACAGATCAAGATTGAATCTAGAAAATCTAGAAACAAAGATACAACAATAAAAAGGATAAAAGGAAAAGATTAATGAAGAAGAGAAAGGAAAAAGGAAAAAAAAAACACAAGAGGAAGGAGAAAAAAAAAACAAAAAAACACAGAAGTAACGAACCAAAGGAATACCCAATGTCAGAAAGACAGTGATGAACACATGAAGATAGTCAGAAAAAATAGTATGAGGAAAGAGAAATAAAAACAGAAATAAAAGAACGAAAGACAACCGAAGGCAAATTGAAAATGTATCGAGATAACCTGGAACGCAAATATTATTGATTTTAACTGCTAAGCTGTCTTCGAGTCTGATTGAAAGGGAAATAAAAAAGCGGAAAGAGAAATAAAAAAACGGAACAAAAAAGAACGACAACCCCTTAGAGTGAAAACCAAATACTTATCGCGATAACCTGGCCCGGAAGAATTATTAGTTTCAACTACCAAGCTGTCTTGGAGTCAGACTGAGCTGAGGATTGCTTCAAAACCAGTTCAAAACTAAAACCCGTAGAGGAAAATCACTCTTAAACAGTGTGTCACAGTTGTTGACTGATCAAAATAGCAGTTGTGTTTTGTTATTAGTTTTTCACTTAGTACCAAAACACCGTATAATGATCTCTGCATCTGATTGGCTAATATCGACAGACCTCCGATAGTTTGCTTGTGGTATATTGTTGTGAAATTTTACCTTGTTTAGGTAAGTGAATTAAAGATTCAAGAGGTCAAAATCGATGTATTTTTTGCGTTAGTATAGCTGTAGATATTCCTATTTTGGAAACCTTTAAGTCGATCTTTAGTAAGAAAGAATAACGAATAAAACTTTTAAAGGTTGCTTGTCATTCTTCTTTGATTTCCGAAACATTTTCTTGTTTTCAAAACGGTTTATTTACAAATCCTCGACATGTTTGTTTGTGATCACAAGCGCAAATAATCAAATTTAATTCCTTTGATTTACTTCTTCTTTTTACAGCATTTTGCTGCTTGAAATCCTCCTCAGGATTGTCTCGATGATTTTGAAGATTTCCGTTACACGAAAAAGATAATGGCGCCTGGACCGAGCTCACTGAACCTTGCCCAAGAAGATGATCCGGTGTCATGCATGATTAATTGTACCAGCAATCCAAGGCGAAACCATGATCTCATCAGATGCATGCCCGATGGTGTAATGAAAACTATAGCAAGAGAATTCCATCGCAAACCGACCAAGGCAAAGCGGTGGGAAAAAAATACCAAAGGAACTGGGAGATTTCCTCCCTAAGTTGAAACAAACGAACAAAATCACATGAGTTTTATGTTATACGAATAACTGGGTGTATTGGAATAAGAGTACCCGTGTAACTATCCGCTGCAGATCGCCCCCGAATTTACGGGTAAGTGTTGATTCGACTAGTTTGTCCCGGGAATGGAACACTTGATCGGTAACTCTATTCTATTCGTTTCTTTAGCACGGAAAGCCTCCCAGGCTCCGATCAAGTGTTCTTTCCCAAGATAAACGCACAAGGCTTAATTTTTGTTCACGAAATAACATCTTTTTTGAAGCGTCTATGAGTCACTGTCAGTGATGGACAGATATGTTATTTTAGAGTGGAGTACCTGACATGGCTCCAAACATAAATACTTCTTCAATAACGCCAATAGAAAACCTTTAAGTAAGAAAGAAATATACGTTTAAAGTTCCCAGAGTTGAAAACGTTTCGATGAATCGTTCCTTAGTCCAGGAAAAGGGGATTTCCTCTGCAGATTTTTGTCGTTTTGGTTCAATGAATCTCTTCGTCCTCTATAAGTCATAATACCGCCATAGCCCTTATGGAGATTTCCACCAAAATATCCTTAATTCCCATATTAAAAAAAAAACATTTAGGCAAATACATTATTATTTCTATAACATCATTACAGTAGTTAAAATTTATATAAATTTTACACTTTGAAAGTGAGACAATTTTCAGTAAATTTATTCGTAATGAATTCCTGTAATTTTTGCTTATAACCAATGCAACTATAACCCTTTCAAAAGGGTATTTTACTAGTTTAGAGTTCATACAAGCTTTGTGCAATAATATTTCATTTTATTTTTTCGCGCGTAGAATGCATCATCCTCGTATATATCGGCCAGATATTCTATTTATAAAGGAGTCCCATAACATGTGTTTTAAACTGTCAATACCATAAATTGCGTTTAGTTATAATCAATAAATTCAAGTCAATTTAAAATTTCATGTTTTTTCCGCATCCTTTCAAATTATTGAATCTTGAAAAATAAAATTGAATCATTTGTAAGCACATTGTCTCCCTGCCCATCCTCTGATCATTTAATGATAACGATCATTTTCAACAAAAAAATATAGAGTTTATTATCACTTTCAAGTACTTGTAATCAATATTGTCGCCAGTCAAGAACATGCAGGATTTTGATTAGATATTATTACTTGCTTATAGTCGACAAAACCATCCAATGCACATCAAATATTGTCATAAATTTGCCCATAATTCCTTTCGTTCTTGGAAAACCCTACAACTTTCATGAAAATTGGTGTATCACCCAACGGTCACTATAGGGTGTACACATTTTTCCGTTGTTTGCACTTTTAAGTAAGAGTAGCATGTTTGTGAAAGACTGCGCGAAGAATTAACGTCCATAACGTCAGTAAGTCAATTCCAACTGTTTCTGTGCCGAGTACGTACCGATGCAGTCTGCTCGTTGATCTTCGATCGTTTTATGAAAGAGCTACAACGTCCGTTTCTATGCTTAGAACTGTACTTCTACAAGAGAGCTCAAATTTATTCAGAGATATACCAGAACGCTTTGGATATAATTATATACTGAAGAGTTTTACGTTTTTTACCAAGTGTTGTGTTTTCCGCGCTTGACGTCAAATTTATTCTTTTCAATTCCTTTCATATTATACAAATTTCAAAAGAATAAATTTGACGTCAAGTGCGGAAAATACCACACTACGGGTATTATTACATACGTTGCTACACCTCTGCTCGTTGATCTTCGATCGTTTTACGAAAGAGCTACAAACTTATTCAGCGAAATACCAGAACACTTTGGATATAATTACTGAAGCGTTGATGGTAAATTTCATTCTTTGTAGCCTCTAAGTATTGTTGTTATCTCGCTCTTTGATAAATTAAAGGGACGCACCAGTGTTCCCGAAAGCCAGATTTTGTATATGGTTGCATTAGTAAGTAGGATAATTTTAGATGTACATGTAAGTGAAATGTGTTTTATTTTGCAGGTTTTTGTTTTTACATAAAATGGGTGTCGGATTTTTAGTGCTGCTCATAGCGCTTGTGCCCTTTGCAAGCTCTAGAGGTTAGTAATATTAACGTTAGATATAGCAGTGATATAAACTGATGTAAATATGTATATAAAACAATATCAGTGCGAGTCGACGTTTCAAAGCATCAAGCGTCATTTTCAAGACAGAAAAAATGTTTACAGTGATAATTTTTTCTGTCTTAAAAATGACGCTTGCTGTGTCGAAACGTCAACTCACGCTGATATTACTATTTCTTGTCAAAACCTTAACGAAAACTAGAGATAAATAGCTAGTTGCATCGTAAGCGTTAACAGTGCATACGTTATTATATAATTTACCTTATTTTCTATTAGAGCGCTAATACTATATCCATGAAATAGATTCAATAGATTTATACTGTGTAATAGTTCTTATTTAGTGACTATTAGTCACTATCAAAGGCAAGTTAAGTTGCAATGAGGTATTGTTTCCTTTGTCATTTGAGGTTTCTGGCTGAGTGATAGTGACTAAATGGAAACTATTTTGTTTTTATTTCATGGTTTTAGTGCTTTCGCTCTAGCTCAACTGTGATATAGATTTAATTGCGCACTGAAGAATTACGTTTTTATTTTATAAATTACTATTGTTTTACTATTATTGGATCGTTCTCAGATAGCCCTCCCCACTCTCCTCTCCCTCTACGCAAATATTGACTATTAGTGATCTGATTTTTGAAGTGTTTCTAGGAAAATCAAAATAACTTTTAAAAATGATCGATCAACAATTCTTTCAAATAATGCAAAAATAATCTTCGTACAATTTGTATTTACTTCCGGGTCCAGTTACTTCCGGGTAAGTTTACTTCCGCTTTACAATTTTTAAAAAGGAAAAGTTAAATGTAGAAAATCTTTCATTTGATTTTGAGAGCAAATTTGACTGTTTGATCTTGTATTGGTTCAAATTGGGGTCAATAAGCGTGGTATTTCCCTCAATGTTTAGATTATTTTTAGCACCTGTTCTTATTATTGACCCGTTGGAGTAATCACATCACTAGACATCATCGATTGCACAGCAGGGAATTTGATGAAAAAATTATTTTAAGTAAAACTCTGCTTCACTGATAGTCAGTGATTCAATGATTTTCATCAAACAATTAAATGTTCGAAATAAGAAAGAGTATTGAATCGATCGTTTTATCGTTGCCATAAAGTGTGGTAAAAATACACTGTATGTAAACACGTTTTTGTGATGAAAATAAATTGCTGTTCAAAGTTATCAATAATAACAAAGCAAGAATACAATTCAACTATGTCAGTTATGTTATGTTATGGCCAGAAGGCAAATATTTTGTTCTTTCCAAAATGGAATGGATTTTTGAATGTGTGAAAATTCGAACTATTTAGAAATACTTTTTAAGTCATCGCCAACAAACGGCAGTAATATGTAAATGATTTTTAATTCTAGATTCAGTGAATGTTTAGTGTAGTATTGGCGTAGTATTGGCGGAGAGGAGGGAGGGTGGCTGATTCTATTATACTTTGTCACCATATTTCCCCCTCGCGTTAACGCAAGATAAAAGTTTATATTGCAGCTTGTGAGTACATTTTAACGAAAGCTTAAACGTTAAGGACGCACCTAAAGGACGTACGTAGAGGACGTACTTAAATGCAAGCCCATCAGTGAATGTAGCTTGTCTCTTGCGTTAAGCAAGCTTAACTACAATAACCAATTGAAACGTTAACGCGCACGCAGCATCTACTTAACGCTATTCTTGCTCACGCAGGCTTATCCAACGCCAACCTAAGCGTTTTGTTTTCGTAAATAAAGCATAATTATACGTAGAAACTAGCGAGTAAACTAGTATAGGCTGCGTCGGTGTTTGATATAAACGATAGGTAATATAATGAAATTTGTAACACCGTAAAAAGTGTTGACTTAACTTTACTGACGTTTCGAGCTTTAGCCCTTCGTCGGAGTACTCCAAATTTCATTATATTACCTATCATAATTATACGTTTTAAGTTGCAGCAAGCTAAGTTGCAATAGCAAACGTAAATGCAATGCTAGCGCAAAATAACGTAACTCATATTTTTATATACAATAGATACACATGTTGTTATAATTATTTGATTGCATGGTTGTTGTCGATTCAGCGATTTCGTTCACAGATATTTTACGTAGAAAAACGCTACCGTACGTAACGAGCTAACGTCAACGTGACAAACAATGACAACTACATGTACTTTACTTAAGTAACGAATACTACGTCTTAACTGTTGCGTTATTTTTAACACCTGCTGAATAACCTGTTTCGCTTTTGCTCAGTAACGCTGATTGCATGACAGTCTTTGAAAATATAACCTATTGCGTGACACAAAGCCCTGTATAAATTTAACCAATTGCGTGACACAAAGCCCCATGTAAAATTAACCATTGTGTCACAAACCCTGTGTAAATTTAACCAATTGCGTGACACAAAGCTATGTGTAAATATAACCTGTTGCGTGACAAAAAGGCCCGTGTAAAATTAACCAATTCTGTGACACAAAGCTAAGTGAAATATTTATTGCGTTATAAATATCGATATCGAGATTGCGTTATAAAGAATCGGTTGCGTTATCAAGCAGAACCGAACTTCTTCCGAGAGGCTGCCGATAGCTTGCTGATGTTGATCAATTTGGAAGTTCGGCGAAGTTCGACTATTCTACAGATTTTCCGAGGAGGCTTTTGAAAAATCTTAATACTAACCCAATTAACACGATACTGAAAACTATATTCGTTAATCATCATCATATGGTCCTAATATAATATATAGGCATAGGGGTATAATTAATATCTGGTTCTTATTGGTTGCGTCTAACCTACATTTAATATATTTTATTAATAAATTAATATAAAGTAACATTTATTCTATATTTTATGGTGTGGGATAATTATACATAATAGTATATATGGGTTTATGTATAATGAATATTAAAATTGCGGGCTATATTGTTGTTACACTATAACATGCTAATTACACTATAACATGCTAATGAGGGGCACTCAATAGCTGTTATTACAGTTATATGCAAATGATTTCAAACAATGGATTCAAATCGAGGCTTTCGGGCAAACCTATTGTTTTCGCCCGAAAGCCTCGACTTCAACCCATTGTTCAAAATCATTTGCATATAACTGTAATAACAGCTATTTACTATATATGAGCTTATAGTTTGGAAACAGGGTTTAAAAGCAAACAATCAAACAATCAAAAATACAAAAGTCTTAAAGTTTAGAATAAAATTGGAAAGAGAATATGAGAATCGCATTATACATATATGCAATGGATAGTCAGTTTTTATACATGTGGGGCCAGTTGTACGAAGCCTGGATAAAGTTATTCAGAGTTATCCAGTGTATAGAATTTTTATAGATTTTATCCGGTGGATAGGGATTTATCCGATGGATAGCGCTATTCAGGCTTCGTACTGTTGTACAGTTTTTGGAATTGCTTTTACGAAAACCTTGTTTCCAAATTGCATCAATTTAACCTATTATGCTAATTATTCCAAGCTAATTATTACACTAGGCTAATTAATATTATTCAAATTATGCTAATGTTACTAATTATGCTAATATTATTTAATTTTGCTAATGCCATGTTACTAATTATGCTAATGTACTTTTGACTGAACCAACAACTTTTCAGACTTAAGAACGGCTTCCAATGTAAACCGCAGAACGGCGCCTGATCCACTCTTAGTACAGCTCTTTAACGATCCAACGGCGACTAGCCAACTAACAAAACAACTACTCGACGGCTCCGACGATGAGTCGGCCTCCGGTTCGGGCCTTTGGGCTGCTTCCGGAGATGAGCCGAAGTCGGTCGACAACACGAACACTGAGACCGTTACCGTGACAAAACCAGACCCAGTCAAACTAGCAAACGACAAGACTGTCTGGGACAACTCGGGTTCGGGCTCGGGCGCCGAAGTTGCTCCGAAGACTGAAGACGGGACTGTCGAGACCAAAGATGACAGCGTCACGAACGTTGACGAGAACGCGAAGAAATCCTCGTTTATTCCCTCGCAAACACAAACCGTAACCGACCAAGTCGAGGAAGGTAACAGTGTTCGTGATTCAACAGCAGCACCAAAGGCAGACGCTAAAGATATGTATGACGCGACTATTGTCAAGAAGGATGATGTCCCTAGACCAGACGACGTTTCAGGTGAGGTTGACGCTGTTTCCCTGCGTGACGCTCTTCTTCCTCTTAATGGGTGACGTGACATTCATCGTGTTTGCGGATCACGTAACTCTCTTCTTGTGTGGATCTCGTGATTCTCTTCGTGTGTGGATCGCGTGATTCTCTTCGTGTGTAGATCACGTGATTCTCTTCGTGTTTGTAGTTGGCGTGACACTATTTTGCATGTTTGTGGATCACGTGACGTACTTCTATCACGTGGTTCTTTTCGTGTTTGCTGATCACGTGGAATTTGGTTCAATGTTCGTCGTGTCAATTGCGCATAAACCCTTTGTAAACTTTGCTTTGTATCTAGATCTCATGTAAAATATAATTTTCACACTATTATTATTAGGTAATTGTTGTGTATATATAGTTTCTACCATCATGTTTTCTCTTGGCTTATGCAAGGATGTTTTGTTGCGCATCCTCCCTTTGTATGAAAGTTTTCTTTAATTATATATAAATATGGATTCAATTTTGTGTGTTTTTGTATCAGTCACGTAAAATATAATTTTCACACCATTAATAGTCATTGTTGTGTATATAGAGTTTAACCATCATTTGTTCTCAATGTTTATGTATGTACGGATGTTATGTTGCGCATCCTCCCTTTGTATGAAGATTTTATTTAAGCATATGTAAAAATGGACTCAATTTAGTGTGTTTTTGTATCTCATGTAAAATATAATTTTCATATTGTTCTGTATATATAGCTTCAACCATCATTTGTTCTCATTGTTTATGCACGGATGTTTTGTCGCGCATGCTCCCTTTGTATGAAGAGTTTCGTTAATCATTTTTTTCTTTATTGCATTGGCGTTTGTTTGGCGTTTGATATGCATGCTTTGTTTATGTAAAGATTGTCTGTTCCCTTTTTATTTGTATACTTCTTTATATGTGTATTAACTTATTCATTCTCGTTATCACTGTAAATAAATTGTAAATAACTAATATGATGACAGTGATCATTTGGGTTGTAAAAGTTGTGTTAAACTTTCTGTTTAGTTTGTAATCGCTTTAGTACTTTATTCTACGTATTCGCTTTGTTTGATACTTCATATATAATTTTGTATATTTTGTAGACTGAGCTATACACTTTTATAATGTAAAGGATTTGTTTTGTTTCCGTTGTTGACTTTTCTACCTTATACGAAACAAGTGATTTTGGCGTTTCAAGTCTTTCAATGATTGTTGTATCGGTACAACAATTATTGAAAGACTTGAAATACAAAAATCACTTGTTTCGTATAAGGCTTCTTATCTCACTGAATTTGAATTATTCTTTATATTTTACCTTTGGCGCATTTTATTATTCTATACTTCTCTGTTGTGTTTACCTGATTGTTATATCCTATAACAAGAATATTAATGGTAACACATATATCCTATAACAAGGATATTAAAGGTAACACGTTTATTAAATTTCCTTTTCAGCGACGGGAAAATCAGTTATTGTACAAACCCCAGCAGGTGGACTATCACCTCTGACATCAGATCCAGTTGCTCAGCAACAGCCACAGGACTTGTCCCAGATGGCTATGCAGCCCCAGCAGGATATGCCCCAAGCTGCCATGCAACAGCCTCAACAAGACATGCCCCAGGCTACTTTGCAACCACAGCCAGACATGGCCCAGTATGCAATGCAACAGCAACAAGATATGGCCCAGGCCCAGGCTCCTGAGCAACAAGATGTGGCTCCTCCACAGATGATGGCCCCTAATATGGCAAATAATACCATGTACCAAGGAGCTCCTCTTCAATCTGGTGCCCAGGACTACAGTCAGTACCAGGACCCCTCACAAGCTGGTGCGTATGGTCAAGCCCCTGCAATGGACCAAGCCTCTATGCAAGGCCAGGCTGCAGTCAACCCTTATGCTGGTATGGTCAAATTATCAGTTATTTTTATATAGTTATTTTGATATTTTTAACAGTTTTGTCCATTTTTCTTTCTCTTTCTTGTTGTTGCAATAATACCGTGCCAAACAAAAAACATGAACTAGAATTCAATACATCCTCTAAAACCAAGAATAGACTTAGAACGAAACAAAGAACTCTCTAAAACACAATACACCTTGCAACACCATGAGAGACGCAAACTTGGAATGAAACAAAACTCTGTAATACAAAGAACTCTACAAAACACAATACACCTTGCAACACCATGAGAGACGCAAATTTGGCCATGAACAAAACCCTGCAATACTAAGAACTCTCTAAAACACAATACACCTTGCAACACCATTAGAGACGCAAACTTGGAATGAAACAAAACTCTGCAATACAAAGAACTCTACAAAACACAATTAGAAAACAGTAGAAAACATTAGTAAATTGTATTGTGTGTGTGTTTTTTTTTTAGATCAGTCCTATCAAGACCAGCAGCAACTAGACCCCCAGACAGGGTTACCCTACAACGGCGTACAACAAGTACCAATCTTCAAAGGTCTTAAAGCCAAGAAGGTCGACATTAAAGAAGGTAACAATAATACATAATGTCATAATAATGAATAGATACATGGAAACTAGCGAGTAAACTAGTATAGGCTGAGTCGGTGTTTGATATAAACGATAGGTAATATAATGAAATTTGTAACACCGTAAAAAAATAGAAACTAGCGAGCAAACTAGTATAGGCCGTGTCAGTGTTTGATATAAACGATAGTTAATATAATGAAATTTGTAACACCGTGAAAAATAGAAACTAGCGAGTAAACTAGTATAGGCCGTGTCGGTGTTTGATATAAAAGATAGGTAATAGAATGAAATTTGAAAAACTTTACTGACATTTCGAGCTTTAACCCTTTGTCGGAGTAAAAAGAGATGGACTTGGAGAGATATCTAGTATAAATATGAAGCGACTTGATAAATGAATAAATGATTATATGGAAAGTGCACAAGATAAATACTAAGTATTTTTATTATTATAATTTTTTTTTTTAGATGAATGTGAAGATATGTATGACTCCTGTCCAGACATGGCCAAGAACAAATACTGTACAAACTATGCAGAACTTATGCACACACAGTGTAAGAAATCTTGCGGTTTCTGCAGTAAGTACTGTTGTCATTTTGTAATGTAATATACAGCTTTTTCAAAAAACGTTGAATAATGAATTGTACATTCCAAGACCAAAAGGCATTGTGGGTCTCATTGATTCGTAATAAATAATACATATACAGTGATAATTACTATACCCTCATAACTTGCTCGTATATTGTTTTGAATGGAATGCACTAAGAATAAAATAACTTATTATTATATATTTTATTTTAAACATATTACATAACCCAAAATGCATTACGGTCTTTCAATGCACTATTCAGTATTCTACGTTTTATGAAATAGCTGTAATGTAATTATATAGCATGTATTAGTATGAGCCAGTTACTAAGGTTGCCCACGGCCAGGGTTTGTTACGTCCAGGGTAGTTCTTTAACGTCCCTTTGATGCAGTCTATTCATTGTGTAATTTGGAGAGACGGGACCTCTGATTTAGTGATTTCGCCTGAGAACACTTCATCAATTGTCAGACAAAACGTAATATAATTCATGAATATTTTTCTATTTAGAAGCAAAAGATGAAGCTTCAGGTGAACTTGGTTCATCATCTGGCTCAGCCATGTGGGATGGTCCAGAAGAAGGTAAGAGTCTTATCAAATTCCTTGAATACTGATCATAATTTTTTAAAAACAGATAGTAGAACAAAACACCATATCCATGAAATAAAACCAAATTGCAATAGCGAAATAGTATTTTTAAAGACTGTTAGTCACTATGAAAGACAATCTGTAAAACAACTACTAAGTATTTGGGACGTAATAGAGTACAAACACTATATTCATGAAATAAAATAAAATTGCTACGGCGAAATAGTTTTTTTTCAGTGTTGCAGTGATATATTTTTTCCTAGTTTTCTTATATGGTTTGTTTCCAAAAAGATTACAAATGTAGCCTCCTCATTAAAGAGGTGTCCAGATAATAGACCATCTGCACGATGACGTCATTTTACTACCAGTACCAGAATGCTTTACGGACCTCTTTCCTATTCAAATGTTTAATCCATCTTCAATACTAAAACAATAGTCCCCTTCACAGTTCCCTGCTCCATCTTGAAAAGTAGCCTGGCCTTTGCATCGAAGTGAGTCGAACGTTGAGCTTGGAATGATGAATAATTGTTCCGCGAGGTGTTAAAAGGTCTCTATCATGGCAATAAGCATTTACAAATGGCTTATTGTCCAGAGATTCTTTTGGTTTTCTCATAGAAAACAGTGAGAATGTTTTTATCAGCTGACTTAAAGCTTTATATAAATTATGCTGTGCTTGATGATCCTTATCAGCGGATTATTTAAAACCAGCAATTATTTATTATAAGATTTCCAGATATTTTAATCATTTTCAGACCTTGTTTTAGCTAACCCAAATGTTTTCCTATTAATGAAAGATAATAAAAATATTTCCTATTCTCCAGTAAAGTGTTTTCCAATCAGGTATACGTCATTTCTGCAATGAGGCATTCTGTAAATTCACAGCAATTCATAATAATTCGAAACTTGAAAGTTATATAAATTATTTATTTTACGGCTTTTTAGAAACAGAACTTTCAGTTAAGGAAATGCAAACTATTTTAATCAAACGACAGTTTTTTGATGTACAAGAAAAATATTATTGGTAACGATAGAAATTATAGGTTGAAATAAATATGCCAACATATGAAACATTTTAATAGGAAAACTGTGGTAACTAGAAAACTTTAATATGTCCTCCTTCGGATTTAAAGAGTAACCAGCAAGTCGTTGTCTTTCTTCGTTAAAGATAAAATTAAAGAAACAACAACAAAATAAAACAAAACAAATATTTAAAAAAATAATGAAAAAAAAAAACCCAAGAAACTAGTAATTTCTGACGTAAATGATCGGAAAATGAAAAGGGGAAAACATTTGGCTAAGCTAAACTAAAAGAGTCTACTTTAATCATGCTGATAAAATAAGTCTTACACTGTATTCTCCGTGAATATTGCATGCTTGCCCCCGTAAGATAACGAATTGCCGATCTGGAGAAAGTCTGGGATTCCTTCAATAGGTGACAAAGTGGCAGTTGGAGAGTCAGGCTCTGGGTCAGGTGTTGCTGCTGACGTGTGGTCCAACTCTGCATCTGGTGAAAACATGATCAAGGGCGAGACCGAGACCGAGACTGAGACTGAACCTGAGGCTGAGCCTGAGGCTGATTCTGTCGCTGATGACGAGCCTGCAGCTCCTGCCGAGAAGAAGGAATCTACTATAGAGGCTATGGAGTCTGGTTCTGGTCAGCCATCTGATGAATTTGGATCTGGTGTCAACCTTGCTGAAGGTAAAATTGCGGGATATTTTATAGGGCAAGGCAGACTTAAAGTGATGGTGATGATGATGTTTATAAAGATGATAATAATGATGATGATGATGATGTCATGATAATAGTGGTGAGGCAGTGATGTTGATGATGATGATGATGATGATTGTAATGAGGATAGTCATGCTGCTGCTGCTGTTCATGATGATGATGATGATAATAATGATGAAGCTGATAATAATGATGATCCTGATTTAATTTGTTATGATAATTCCGATAAATATTAAGAAAATTTATTCACTAATGAAAACAATAGCGTGTAGGTTTCTTTATATGTTATATCGAACAAATCATTATGAGGTAATTGTCGACATTTTATGGTTTTTTTTAGCATTAGATTATATACAATTCATGAATAATTATGAACAAAAGAAATCACGTCCGTGACGAAGGTTGTACTTTAGATACAAAATCGTCCCGATTTGCATAAGTTCACTTGAATTTTCTCGACTAGAATTACTTTTATATTGACAATTTTAGTAAATATGAAAGAACTAACGTTGGACTTTTATAATTACTATACAATATTCGCGTCTGATCTGTATGAGATATATATCCCATACAGATCAGACATGAATATTGTTTATATTACATAGATATATATGTGCTCTATCTAAGCAATAAAGATTGTTATTATTGTTATTTTTAAGATTTGGCCACTGGTACAGTCAGCAAATCAGAACATGAAGAGAAAGAAGTAGCTGAACCTAAAGCTAAATACAGCGAGATTCCTGCAGCACCAAAGGTGATCGTCCAGCAACAGCCAGCTGCTGAAGTGTACCCACATATCGATCTTAAAGTCATTGCCAAGGCTGTTCAGGCATACAAGGTGAGCCAGTTCACTTAATTTATGTACACCTCGCGTATAGAATATATACTTTATTCACACCATAATATTAAATACAATTGAATATTTGAATGAAAAGAAAAAGGTGCTAGGTTACCTGAGGTAGTTTAAACTAATGGGCAGTTTAAACCCAAATGGGCAGTTGAAAAAATATACAAATCAAAGTGGCATTGATTAAACCAAAATACAATAGAGCCATATTAATAGGTCTTGTACATACTACATTTGTAGTGGCTTTGAATGAAAACATACTGCTCTACATTTAAACAAGACGATTACGCAGACGTAACAACCACAAACAATATACTGAAGATTATCTGTGGTAACATCGAAACGTTTGTAAATTGTGTATTTTTTTTAAAAAACGGTCAGAGACAACAAGTTACAGTTTCTTTCTTATCTATTTTTTTGTATTGTATCTTGTTATATTCTTTATGTACTTTGTCTGTTCGTTAGCTTGAAATATATTTCATGTAAATTAAACCCCCTAGATAAGCTTTAATTAAAGCTTATCTAGGGGGTTACAGCTTTTGGGCCCACATCGAGTTAAATATGTTGAAATAATAAAAGATAGAGTTATATAATTATATATGAAACTTGACTTTAAGTATAGTATATAAATAACCTCTGTTTCTCTCTAGTCCACTGCATTGAGAATGCTTGGTGAAGCCATCAGAGATTCTGCCCAGGAAGCAGAGGATAAAGCAGCTAAGAGAACAAACATCCCAATGCCCCCTGCTAGTGACCTATTGCAGAAGATGGGCTTCCCTATGGACGTACCAAGAAATGAGATTCCAGGTTTTGGATATCCATATGGACCATACTATCAGGTATATCATCATCATCATTATCTTCATCATCATCATCATCATCTTCATCGTCATCATCATCATAGTTATTACCATATCATGCTCACATTATCTTCTTCATCAGCTCCATCGTCATCATCATTACATTATCTTTTTCATCATCATTCTCATCTTCATCATTGTCGTGGTCATTGACATACTGCTATATTTGGACTTCATGGCAGCTATTGTTTTGGGCAAGTACACAAATAATTGTTCAATGCCAAAGGATTTCAGTTTCTTTGAGAGAAAAGCTCCTTTGGTTTAACCACAAACATGGCTTCCATGGAATCCCACTATTGATCCCACTGTTTAATAAAGACTATTATTATTATTATTATTATTATTATTATTATTATTATTATTATTATTATTATTATTATGGCAAGTTTTATTTTCTTTGGTGCATGTGTCATAGTTACATTAACAAGCGGACAATTACGTCTGGGCTAATTAAGTACATTTTTCTTAAGTTTACAAACGTTATTAATTATTATTATTATTATTATTATTATTATTATTATTATTATTATTATTATTATTATTATTATTATTATTATTATTATTATTATTATTATTATCATTAATTATTAATTCAATTTATTCCGAAACTGTTATAACTCAATCAATCTATTAATAGACCGCTTATGCTGAACAACAAGAAGCTGCTACCAGAGCCAAGATTGCTAAGGCCAAAAAGGAAGCAGATAAGAAAGCAGCAAAGGCGAAAGCCAAGGCAGAGGCAGAGGCCAAGAAAAAGGCAAAAGATGCAGAGTCCTCAGGAGACGGCGATGTCAATGATCCTTACGAGTATATCCGAAATATGCCTAAAGGTGCATCGATGACGCCAATTGAGTCACATCCTGGTGCAGCTCAGGCTCCTCATGGTCACTCAGACCCTCTCATTCTGTTCAAGAACTCTCAAATATCCAATAGTGTTGCAGCAAAGAAGAATGCTATCCCCAAGCCTGCAGGTAAGCAAAGGGATCCTTTCTGGATATCAACTTTCTTATTTGCTCATTTCTAGGTATTTAGCTTGCTTGCTTGCTTACTTGCTTGCTTGCTTGCTTGCTTGCTTGCTTGCTTGCTTGCTTGCTTGCTTGCTTGCTTGCTTGCTTGCTTGCTTGCTTGCTTGCTTGCTTGCTTGCTTGCTTGCTTGCTTGCTTGCTTGCTTGCTTGCTTGCTTGCTTGCTTGCTTGCTTGCTTGCTTGCTTGCTTGCTTGCTTGCTTGCTTGCTTGCTTGCTTGCTTGCTTGCTTTTGTGCCTCCTTGCTTGCTTGCTTCCTTGCTTGCTTTTGTGCTTCCTTGCTTCCCTGTTCCTTGCCCCTTGCTTCCTTGCTTGCTTACCTGCTTATTTGTATTTATTTGTTCTTCAAACGTTTCCTATTTGTCATAAATATACAACGTAAGACTTCTACTTTCAGACTATGTCATGCTGCCATTTTAACCCAGACCTTTCACCTCAACTTTCAAACTTTCTTTCCACAGTATCTAAGTTCTTAATGCAGCAGATGCCACAAGCTGCCCCTGCTGCTCCTGCTGCCCGATCAGGTGTTATGGAGCCTGAATTTAACCCAATGGGCGGATCACAGTCAAGTGATTTCATCCAGGATTCAAGCCTTGAAATGCCTGCTAACAGCGAGGGATACACCCAACAAACCCCAGACAGTGATAACCAGATGATGAACACCTTGGATGCAGCATCACAAGCACCACTTGTACAGCCACAAGGTAAGCCTAACTTAATCTAATATTCAACTTAGCATGTCCACAGCTATTTCAAGAAAACGTTGTCGAGGGCGATATGAGGATTTGACATCGAGTGTATTGCCTTACTATCATGAACTATTCCGTCTGAATATATAGTTCGTGAATTTAAAAAATCCAAGATGGCGACATAGCAGTCAGTTATTAATAATACCGACAAAACCATTAAAACATTGATCGTTTGTGTTTGGATGTCATGTATTCCTCATATCTGTCTTGAAGTAAACTATTGCTTTAAACAACGTTTAATTGAAATAAGCTTATACATTATATCCAATGTTAGCTGCTTTAATGGTTTTAAAAGCTGTTAAATTGATAAAGAATGATTGAAAATATTATATTATTAAAGCTAAAAGTAAAAATGTAAACATGTAAAATTAAAAGCAAAGAAAAAGTCTCTAAACTTCGCTTAATTTATCATTGATAAATTCATACGTCATTGGTTAAAACTCAAACATATGTCACTTGTTGGATATGCCATCACGTGATCAATTATCACTTACTTATTACGCTACCACTGTACTAACACCACCAACTTAACTAACACCACAACTCTGACAGAGCTAGAAGTTAAACTCATCCTATAATCAACATATAATATATAAGAAACACAAGTCTACACTGCAATTAAACACAAGTCTACACTGCAATTAAACACAAGTCTACACTACAATTAAACATAAGTCTACACTACAATTAACATACATTGTCATAACTCACCCATTGTCTGCATTTTCAAACATTTTTTAACAATCAAACATTATCATACATTGTCATAATTATCAAACATTATCATACATATGATAATTATCTCATATTATCTTACATGTCACAAATTATCATAAATATCTATCATTATCATACATGACATACGCAATTGTAATTATCTCATACTATTATCATTACCATACTAATCATAATTATCGTATATTATCATCATTCACACACACTTTCACAATGATTGTACGCTTTCATAATATATAAATATTATGATACATTATCATGCATATTATTCTAATTGTCACTCATCGTCATTGCGTGACATATTCACTTCCACACATGCATGTATTATCATAATTATCATAAATTACCAATCAATTAGCATGATTAGCATGAAATACTACCAAGACATGTTGATAAGTAGGGTGATCATGACTTCTTCGACTCGACGACCAAACTACAGGAAACATCGCATGGGTATCAAAACAGACACTAGCAGTCGAACTTGCAGAGTGTTAATTTTTTTTTATTTGGATAGCCCTCTTTGCAAATAGCGTATAAAAGTTTACTCGGGCTTCTTCTTGTAGGGCCAGTGCAGATTTGAATACAATTCTGAATAAAATACACCTTAAAAACTCCTTTTTTAATAACTAGATTGGATTCCCTTTTTTTCTTTTTCGTTGAAGTTTTAAATCATTAAGTGCCAAGTTGCAATTTGAAATTCTCATTTTTTCATCGATTTTAAGTCATTTGATCCCATTGTCCTCATCATTTTTATTACTTCAACTTTGAATTAAATAAATGTATTAAAATCAAAAGATAAAACTGAATAACCGTAAAAAGATTTAAAAATTAAAAATAAAGTTTAAAAAACAATTGATACAAATTATTGTCCTTTGATAATAAAGTCTTTGACTGAAAGAGAAGGTTCCAATACTTAATCCAAAGTTAGATCAAAGAAGATCAATAAGTATTTTATTCAAGCATTGAGGGCTATAATCGAGGTAAAATTACAACAATTCCCGGTTATTTCTGCAATCAACACTCACTTACTATCGTTAATATCTACACAATTTCGTATACTGTTGAGCTCGAACAAAAGGCACTCTGGGAATCTTTGAAGAGAGCATGCGCATTGACTTATCGATATGAAAGCTTCGCAAAATAAAGGCTTTTTGGAAGATTTAAAATTATTAGAAATTTGTCAAAATTATAGCTGATGTAAATGCTTTGCTGATTAAAAAAATACTGAAAAAGATTAGAAGATTAGTGATGCAAACTGGATGGAAAAAATGGTCACAATTTATAGATAATTTGCTGATAAAAAGTTGCAAAATAGTTATTAACGCAAATCGAGCAAAATTTTATCAAAAACGTTGATATACTTATGATTTAAAACTTCAGCCCAAAACTAGCGAGAATATATCAAAAGAAATTTATTCAACATGCTGCAAATTTGGCAAAAGATGTTACATTTTTATCGATATAAAAGCTGCTATGCTGATTCACATTGCGGAACATCAACCCAAATTTTCTAGGACGTTCTAGAATCTTTCATCGCGTGTTTTCTGTTTAGTCTCGGAGAAGTTGAGATGATCCTTCTTATCAACACTCTTGTTAACGCATGCGCATGGCTGTGCACTAAATGGGCTTCCAATTTTGTTTTCTGCAAATCAACAGGCTCAGAGGATGTCGAGTTAAGAAGTTATTTTCCTGGTAGGAAGAAGAAACGCTCCGTAAAGTCAAAGGGCCATTAGATAAACGCTCTGGAATTCGTACCGCGATTCGTCGAAATACAAAGATAAACAATCACATTTGTAAATGTTTTTTTTGGGAAGTGTGTGTTTTTTTAAAGCTCTTTTGTTTGAGCGTTACAGTATACGAAGTAACATGTAGATATTAAAATAATGACAAAGGACAAACAAGACATTGCATGAATGACTTTGTACAAACGCGTTTCCCATGTTCCAGTGGAACTAATGGCAACGCTGTGGTATGGCAGCCATCTTGAAAAGTAACAAGGCCTGTGGGATGGAAGTGAGGGCTTGGGGCGTATCGTTATGATCGTAAGAATATACCCAAGTAAAGAATCTAGTTCGGAAAGAAATCAGTCATCAAAACAATCTGTCGAGCGTTAGCGATCGGAATTACTTGTTTAAAGCCCGGTTAACTGGTAAATCCCGGGTTAGGGGTAATCCTGGTTTAACTGGTACTGACATCCTGTGTTACTGGTAATTCTGGTTTACCTGGTAAATCCTGGGTTTCTGGTAATCCTGGTTTACATGGTAAATCCTGGGTTAGTTATAATCCTGTTTTACCTGGTAAATCCTGGGTCACTGGTAATCCTGTTTTACCTGGTTAATCCTGTGTTACTGGTAGTTCTGGTTTACCTGGTAAATCCTGGGTCACCGGTAATCCTGGTTTACATGGTAAATCCTGGGTTAGTTATAATCCTGTTTTACCTGGTAAATCCTGGGTTACTGGTAATTCTGGTTTACTTGGTAAATCCTGAGTTACCGTTAATCCTGGTTTAATCTTGTTAATCTGGGGCTAGCAGTAGGGACAATTACAAACCTACTGGATAACAACGCAAAACAATGGAAGATAGCATTATGAAGATCAAGAACATTTACTTTATATTTGTTAAGAAATACCAGAAATAGAACAATGCGACTTGCCCCACGTGACCTATTATATAGAGCCTCACTTCCATTCTAATCTGTGTTCGCTCTTCAAAATGGTTGCCATAGCAAACTGCCCGGGGATTTGTCAAAATCCCCTGCCTTACGGCTGATATATATTTATGTACGAAAATATAATATAACGACGGATAACAAGCACGGCGGTAGACTCTCTGGCCTTTGGGTTCTAGTAACTAACGTTGTAAATATAAAATACATCACGTGATTTAATAATCAATATTCCAGCCAATGAGAGAATAGTGTGAATATGTCGATTTGTTTCCAGAATTGTTTGTAAATTTCATGAACGGTCTGGTATTACGTAACGTTTTTATTATCCTAATTTATTACTGTTAATAAATGAAGGTTCACAAGGAATCGTAGTGCTTGTATGTCAGTAGTCCTTTACATTCTCAACGTAGAGCTGTAAACCCTTAAAACTTTCCTTTAACTTTCTCTTAAAAACTATAGACATTAAACAAACAACCCCCTTCAATTTAAAAAAACTTCAACCTAAATACTTTTTAATTAAAATTTTACTCAACCATTTAGCCTGATCATTTAGGACATACGCTTTTTAAATAAATACCATTTGGGCTCTCTCATCGACATTCATATATAAATTCACATTAGATAAAATCACTTCTCCCTTCGGGGGTCAGTATTGCTCCGCACCCGCAGTCACTACCACTACACTGAGTATTGACATCAACAACCACTTGCCATAAGGGGCTTTTTGTGAGGCTTGCTCCACACACTCTATCTCTTCATCACTCCTCTATGGGGTCTTCCTTTAGGATTGCCCCCCACACACTACCATGCCACTACACTCAGTATTTACAACCACTCCCTATTAGTGAGTTTCGCTCCGCACACACTACTGCACTCAGTATTTACAACCATCACTCCCCACTAAGGCTCTTCTGCGAGGTTAGCTGCACACACATGTACACTACTACACACAGACATAATGTACAACCATCACTCCTAATTAGGACTTTCCCGTAATGTTCGCTACACAAACTACCACTACACATAATTAATAATTACCACTCGCCATTCGGGCTCTTTCATTAAGTTTGATCTTCACACAATTCCACTACACAGAGAATTTATAACCATCACTCCCCATCAGGGGCCGGTTGTTCAAAGCTAGATTAACGCTAATCCTGGGTTAACTCTAAAGAAAACCTATAGAGTTAACCCAGGATTAACACTAAACTGGCTTTGAACAACTGGGCCCAGGGCTCTTTTGTGAGGTTTGCTTCACATACTACCACTACACAGAGAATTTATAACCACCACGGCTCTTTCATTAAGCTCGATCTTCACACACTACCACTACACTCAGTATTTACAACCACCACTCCCCACAAGGCTCTTTCATTAAGCTCAATCTTCACACACTACCACTACATTCAGTATTTACAACCATCACTCCCCATCAGGGCTCTTTCATTAAGCTCGATCTTCACACACTATCACTACATTTAGTATTTACAACCATCACTCCCCATCAGGGCTCTTTCATTAAGCTCGATCTTCACACATTACCACTACACTCAGTATTTACAAACATCACTCCCCATCAGAGCTCTAACCAGGCTCTTCCGTTACCCTCGGTCAACACTCATGCACTTCCACTTCCCTCAATACGTACAACCATCACTCCACCAGGGCTCTTCCGTGAGGTTCGCTTCACACACACTACCACTTCACTCAGTATTTACAACCATCACTAACCAGGCTCTTCTGTTAGTCTCGGTCCACATTCATTTCCACTATTCTCAATACTTGCAACCATCACTCCGCTCATGTGCTCTTCCGTAAGGTTCTCTCCACACTCACTGCCACTACACCCAGTATTGACACCCATCACTAACCAGTCTCTGCTGATAGCCTCGGTCCACACTCACTACCACTACTCTTAATACTTACAACCATCACTCCAAATATTGGCTCTTCCGTGAGGTTCTTCGCTCCACACTCACTGCCACTACACAGTATTTGTAACTATCATTCACAGCTAGAGCTCCTCCGTGAGAATTCGTTACTCCGTTCATTGTTTACAACAATCCTCACTCCCAACCTTGACACTCCCGTAGGCTTGCTCTACGCACAATTCCACGACCCTCATCCGTGAGGTTCTCTCCACACACACACTACTACTTCACTCAGTATTTTATAACCATCACTAACCAGGCTCTTCTGTTAGTCTCGGTTCACACTCACTACCACTACTTTCAATACTTACAAGCATCATTCCGCTCAGGTGCTAAGGTTCGCTTTACACAAACTGTGACCACACTAAGTTTTGATAACGAGCATTCACCATTAGGGCTCTTCCATGAGATTTCGTTCCTCTTACTCCGTTCAGTGTTTACAACAATCCTCACTCCCAACCGTGACACTCCCGTAGGCTTGCTCCACACACACTTCCACTATCCTCAATATTGGCAGCATATAACATTGGACTCTCGTTTTTTTATTAGTAAAGTTACAAATATTATGTTGTCTGAAGGGGGAGGTGGAGGGATGGGAGGGGAGCGATAGAACTTAAGGATAAGAAGGGGTGAGTACAAGATTATGTACTTAGTACACTCCTACTTACTTACTCTCTACTTCCTTGGTTTGATTGAAATGAACGCCAATCTTGTAGACTACAAACACTTCCTACTTTAACTTGATAATCTGTAACAAGATTAGGATTAGATTTCAGTCAGACGCACGGGAATGAGGCGAACAGGAAGAGTGTGTCAACTCCCCTCCTCGCATCATTCCCGCCCAAAATTTAGTTGATTGTACTTCAACTCTAGTCGTTTCGTGTTTAAGCGCGTTTTTATATAGATACTTTTATCGAGAAGTGTTTTTCGCGTCAAAGTGGAGACATGTTTTGCATGCAATGTATCACCATTGTAAACCAAAGGGCTACTTCTGCAAAAACTACATTGCAAAAACGGCTGAGTAGATACAACTCAGTATATTGAGTTTATCATGCATTCAGGATGACATTTTATAGTGAGTCAACCCAACTCGTTATTAAGAGTGAACATAAATGTAGATGTACCATTGAGTACAATGTACTCAATATATTTATTTGAACCTCACTTTTACTCACGATAGAGTTGGTTTAACTCACTATGAAGTGTCATCCTGAATGCATGATTAACTCAATATACTGAGTTTTGTCTACTCAGCCGTTTTTGAAGTGTAGTGAGATCCCGAGTGCTTAGTGGCTACTTTCTCCCGTCTCTAAAGCCCTCTCGGCCCCACTCATTAGTCTGTAAGTTTCCAAGTATTGGAGTGTATCAATCTTGGCGAATATAAATTGAGTTTCGCCCAGTATTAATCAAAAGACTTTATCAAAGCAATACTCATGCTCATTGTGTTAGTTAAAAAGGTATAATTGATGTGTGTTTGTCTTTTTTTTATACATAGCTGGAATTAACATGGCTGCCAACTTTTTCGGCCAACAACCTGCCTCAAGTGCGCAGTCTAAATCAGCCGTTAATGTTCTACCTGAAAGCAATTCTTACTTCTCCAATCAGCCTAGTGAAGCCATGGCAACAGCCCAAGTAGGAGGCAAAGAAACCGAAAAATCATCTTATACAGACGATACGATTTCGGGCCACAAGCCCGAGTTCTCTGACGAACACACCGACGATTCCCTCTATCACTCCCTGGCTGACGAACTCTCAGGTTCCAATTATAAAAAGACGTTGGAAACTACCGATGGTCCCCATGCTGAGATCTCTGGTAAACTTCCAAAGAAAGATGACATTGCTCAATCCAATGTCTTCAGTGATAATGACCAAAGAGATGACATCAGCTCTGAATCAGCACAACAGCGTGGAGGTAGATTGAACACTTACGTTTAGGCTTTTTTATTGTCTTTATTTCATTAAGCAAATATACAACAGATTACATATAAATTGAACAAATCGTTCAGCCGGAAGTTCTATCTACTTCTAACTTTAACCTTATAGAACATGGAAATACGATCATTTTGTGTTGTTATGAAGATTGGGGGATTCCAACAGAATTCTTTCATACACTCCCATAGAACACACCATAAAAGTTGTGCTTTATAAAGCACTTAACATTACATTATAACAAACTGAACAGTGTGATGATTTTTCTGTTTTTAGCTCTGCCACCACTGAATCACGGGTCTCTACCCCCATTGAATCATGGGATGGAGACAGCAAGTAACCTTCCCCCACTCAACCACGGAATGGGAAGCTCCCTACCACCACTGAACTATGGAACCGAGAACGCAAAGAACCTACCCCCACTGAACCATGGGATGGAACTTCCCCCATTGAATCATGGGAATGAATTTGCTGCAAATCTCCCTCCATTGAACCATGGCACCAATGCAGAAGCATTGCCCCCATTGAATCATGGGAATGAATTTGCTGCTAATCTCCCTCCATTGAACCATGGCACCAATGCAGAAGCATTGCCCCCATTGAATCATGGGAATGAATTTGCTGCTAATCTCCCTCCATTGAACCATGGCACCAATGCAGAAGCCTTGCCCCCATTGAATCATGGTCTAGAAGCTGCCTCCAATCTCCCTCCATTAATGCATGGGGTTGAGCAGGAGAAAATGGTTCAGCCATTTGGTAAAAATGGTAAGGAATTTGATCCTGATAGTGAAGAAGCCGCGAATATTCCAATGCAAAATACCGAGAGTTATAAGACCTATAATCAGCCAATAGGAACAGACTTATCGAATTCAAATGCTGATTCGCTTGTCAATAACGACAACATAATTTCATATAATTTAAAATCAGAAATTTCTAGGATTTTAGACGAGGCTCGAAAAAATCACTCGAGCCTAAATATTAACGAAGACCAGTCGTTGCCTAGCAATGGCATTAATACAAATAATCAAGAAACTCCCAGTTCCAATTTTTTCCCATCGCTTACAGACGTAGACCTTACCGGTTTAAAAAAATCCCACATCGATGTTTCAAATTCCTCGACAAATGAATCTGTTCTTACCGATCAGTATGGGAATTTTGTTAAGCTTGTAAACAAGCCAAAACCATTACAACAAGACTGGGATGATTTTGCAAACATAGACGATTCCAAGATATTTAAAAAGACTACTAGTAGTTCAGTATACGACGGACAGACATCGTTGCCTAGTCAACAGATGAATCACCCAGAAATCCCAAATGAGAAGTCAAACTTTCCACAATGGTTTCGCCCCTTTGAAAATAATCTGAACCCCGCATGGACCTCGAATACTATGTCACGTGATAATCTAGCGGGAAATACGAGGACATATTCAATGGTTGACGAGAACGCAGCCAAGAAGGACTCGTGGTTCACACCTCCGAAAGTTTCCCAAGAAAATGCGGCAGAAAAATCGACAATGGGGCAGCCATTAGACGATAGTTCTATTAATGGCGGAGTACAATCTACTAAATTGGACTCTTTAGGTAATGAAGGTTCTTATCTAGCGGCTTACTATAAAGGGAGAGATTCACTAAGACGTCTTTCTTATGATGACAACGTGAAGAGCTCTAAAGGAGCCATGGAATCAGCACTGGCATCGCCTGCGAGAAAAAAGGGAGACTTGGAACCAACACCCGACGACGATACCGAACGGGTATCTTCATTTGCCGAAGGAGGACTATTTAATCAAATAGAGCCAATACCACTTAAGAAACTGAATAGCTCCTCAAGTGCTTATCCCCTTAATTCGTTTGTCGGTAGCAATCAGGACGAGCTTAACTCTAAACCGAAAAAACTTGAAGTCCTTTCAGTAAAAGGGAATAACATGTCATCAGCTTCGTTTATCGAAGGTGCGCTTTTTAATCAAATTGACATAAATCCATTAAGCTTGAAGGCTTCGAAGCAACAAGAAATGACAGGAAACAAACAACAGCAACAAGATACCCCGCCAAAGACCGTCTCCTTCAATGAAGAATGGAATCAAGGAATTGACAAATCCCAGAAATCTTTGCAGACAAATTTACTTGGAGAAAAACAAGTCAACGCCAAAGGAACATCACGTGATAGTATCCTCGGATATCCTACGTCATTAAACCCTAGTGCGTTGCCTGGGCAACCAACTTTGCAACCGTGGCAACAATTGCAAGGTTCTACTGTATTATATGGAGATTCTCATTCTCCTGTGACTTCATATCAGGCAGGCAGCATGCCGGCTACGACTGTTCAAGACGCAGGTAATCAACCCTCAGTTTTAAACGATGCAACTCTATCGCAGAATCAAAACGATACGTCATTCATATCGCAAAATAACCAGTTCCCACAACAGACCACTGTACAAACTGACAGCAGTCAATTTAACACCGCTGTCCAAAGTGACAGCAGTCAACAGCAACCTATCAATTCACAAAGTTTTTATAACCCAACGGCGTCGTATGGTGTCGCACCGACAAGTTACGCTCAACCTTCGATAACGTCGAATGAACCTAAAATTGGATTCAACAGTCCTTTATCATCTTTTCATAACGATGCACCATTGAAAGAACTTCCTAAAGATAAGTATCTTGATTACACAAAGCCCGGTAAAGATGTCGTGGTAACCAATCAGAGAACGTATTCTAAGTATGTTTTCGCCAAGAAGGAGAGGGATCATGGTTTAAGATCATCGATAAACTATCCAAGAACTAATAGAGGTGGCGCAAGGACTGGTACAAGTAGCTCGCCAGGAAGTCCAGGTTTGAGACGTATTCACGTTAAGATTGCATGACACAATGTCACACAACGATGAAGGAATGGTTTGTCACAACGAAATGCATGACACAATGTTAATGACAAGTGGAACTGAACAATTTAACACAACAACATGCTAATTGGTGTCACGCAAAAATACTGAACGAACAGACAGGGGTACCCAGGTTTGAGAAGTTTTCACGTTTAGATTGCATGACACAATGTCACACAACGATGAAGGAATGGTTTGTCATGACGAAAAGCATGATACGATGTTAATGACATGTCACGGTGGAACTGAACAATGTAACACAGCACAATGCTAATTGGTGTCACGCAAAAATACATTGAACTGCTACTGAACGAACAGACAGGGATTCCCAGGTTTGAGAAGTTTTCACGTTTAGATTGCATGGCACAATGTCACACAACGATGAAGGAATGGTTTGTCATGACGAAAAGCATGATACGATGTTATGTAACATGTCACGGTGAAACTGAACATTGTAACACAATACAATGCTGAAAAAGTATACTGAACGCCAGAACAGACGGGCATGTGACTTGGATGTAAGAATGGTGCTTTGTCACGCAAATATACATGGATGTCATTACTACGAAACACACAGACAAGCATGTCACGTTTTAGATAACTTCACGCAAAAGCATGATGATAAGGCGTCACGATGTGACGAAAAAGCACAGATAGTTCCAACAATACGAGCATGTCACGATCAGGTCACGGTAGAAACACTCATGAATGCATGTTGACATATGTACTACCTCTCTGTCCGCACAAAATAGTATTGCGTGACATACTGTCACAAACTCCACGAAGAGAGAACCTTGCTGAAACCATGGCGAGTATTTCTGCATGGATGGATTGAAACTGTACTTACTGATTATGAACAACGACTGGTGCATCGACCAAATACGGCATGAATGCATTGCATGAATGAAGACATAAGAGACGTCTCTATACATTTTACCTTTTATGTTTCTTTTTATCTCGTTGTATTCTGCATGACTTGTCTTATTGGCAAATTCTTTACTTGTTTTTATAATTCAATTCAACAAGATAGAAGATTGCTAGCAGCTAGCTTTAGTGATGGCAGAAATATTCTGATTTAATTTTAGAATGGAATGAGTTTATTGCATTTTACAAAGCATTTTATTTCCTATGCTTGCTTTTGTTATGGGAATGCACATTTTTTTTGCAATTTATGACTTTTCATATACAATTCTCTAGATGGTTACCCTGGGTTCCAGAGGCCCGAGAGGAAATTTGGGAGAGGAAGAGAATAGGTCCTCCCCTTTTCCTCTTCCTCTACTCAATCCCCTCTCGGGCTTCTGGAATCTAGGTTACTAGATGATCTTCCATAGGCATGTATAGCTAATGCATTGACTATTTTTGTTTTATAATATATACCGATCTTTGACTTTTTATTTCATGATTCTTTTCTTAGACGAAAGCGTCAAAAGTTACCGTCCACCAATGATGCCCCCATTGGAGCATGCGCAAAATAACCCTGAGATGAACTTCTTTTACTCAAACCCTGCTGACACTGAAGGCTCAAGATATATGATCACCGCTGACCAGGGCAAAAGTGCTTACCAGTCTACCTCTGGCCTTGAGAACTTGTTGCCACCATTGAATCGTAACGAGCTTCCTCCCTTGAAGTATGCACCAGGTCCCGCTCCTCCACCAATTTATCCTTACTCCATCCCCCCTGAGGGAGCAGTTCAAAGTCAAGGCTACGCCGGTAACGACATCCCACAAGTAAGTGACATGATCACTGAATATCTTATAGAGTGCAGACACTATGTCCGTGAAATATCACCAAAGTTATTTATTGCTAACTAGAGTACAAACACTAAAAGTGTGCAACTATTTACCACTAAATAGTGTTGATTAAACAATAGAGAACAAAAGAATTTGCATAATTTAGCAGTATTTAGTGGTATTTATGTTGCACACTTTTAGTGTTTGTACTCTAGTTGTTAGTTATTAACTATTTGTCACTATCACTCAACAAAACATTGTTATAGAAATACACAGGAGACACTAAATACACAAGAGACTTGGACCATGGACAACAACTTTAATGATTTCATTTCTTGAAAATACGTTGTATTGTTGTATTCTTAATATCTATTGTTTGTACAATGTTCTTCTCATTTGAAAATACTAATTACATTGTATTTAGTGTCTCAAGTGTATTTCTATTAACAATGTTCTATTGAGTGACAACTAGTTATCAACAAATAACTTTGGTGATATTTCACGGACATAGTGTCTGCACTCTACCATATAATATGTATTAATCATTATTATTATTTTTCCCATTGTTATGATTAATATCATCATCATACCTTCACTGTCATCATCGATCGCTCATCCGTATCCTCATTATTATTAAGTTATTCATAATAAATACAATATTTTTTTCTACAGGGTGGCCCCATCCTTTTCCCTGAAGGTGGCAATCCATATCCTATCCCCCTCCCCCCAGAGGGTGATCAGGCCGATCAGCTACCTACAAAGGAGGGTGTTATTGGAAAGAAAAATCTCATCCGACCCAAACCAGGTACAAAAATAAATCACTTTCTTAACGTCTCAATCTTCTAGCCAGACACAAGTGTCCTACACATTGGAGAAACTCAGACTCACTGCTACTACGTTAAATATTTTACTACACAACTCAGCTCACATGTTCATTTTTACGGAGGGAGGAAAACCGGATAACACGGAGAAAAGCTCTCGTAACATAGCGCGCGGGAGAGAAGAATACACCAAACACACTCAGCTCACATATCATCCATGCCCAAGCCGGGACTCGAACCTTAACCACAGCGGCGAGAGGCGTACGGTGAATCACAACGCCAACCATGCCATCCATGCCACCCATATATAATTTTTTTATATCTTCTGCAGATCTTGAATGCGGCAACGGCTGGACTGGTGCCTTCGGCGACTTTGGAACATTCTGCTATAAATTGTCATTTGACAAAAGTTCCTGGGATGCCTCCAGAAAGAGTTGTAAGTCAGCGGGAGGTGACCTGTTCAGTGTGACCAACGCGTATGAACAGCGTTTCCTTGACAACTTCACCAACAGTGAAGCATGGATTGGATACCGAGACAAATCCCTTGCTGGTACATGGAGCTGGAGTGATGGCAGCAAGTATGGAGTTTTTACAAATACACAATTATTTATACACCAAATCGAAATATAGTGTCTACTTTTGATAACTATTGTTCTTTATCTTGTCCCTACCTTTAATATCACTTCTCCAAATCGAAATATAGTGTCTAATTTTGATAACTATTGTTCTTTATCTTGTCCCTACCTTTAATATCACTTCTCCAAATCGAAATATAGTGTCTAATTTTGATAACTATTGTTCTTTATCTTGTCCCTACCCCTCCCCTGCTAGGTCTGTTTACATTGACTGGGACATTGATCTGATTTCTAATTATTATTATTTTTATCCCTACCCCTCCCCTGTTATGTGTGTAAACTGTGACTGGAACATTGCTCTGATTTCTAATTAAATTTCTCTTTTCCCTCCCCTGCTAGGTCTGTATACAGTGACTGGGATAGCAGTGCTAAGGATGATCATAGTAAAGGACGTGACTGCGTAGTCCTGGACTCTAATGAGGGTAAATGGAGAGACGCGTCTTGTTCTCAGAAAAATTCCTTCCTATGCAAGAAAAACGCAAACGGTAAGATCTCCACATTGTAACGCAATTTTATTTACAGAATGTTATAATAAAAAAGTGTTACATCAAACATTATGTCACGCAATATCTCCACGTTGTAACGTATTCTTATTTAGTTGACAGATGGTATAAGCACACACTAAACATTGTCACGCCATATTTTATGTCACATAATTATCTCTAAACATTGTCACACAATATCTCTAAAAAGTCACACCAAATTTTGACTTTGTAACGCATTTATTTCTTTCCGACTGTAGTGAAGGGTAGAAAAGAAAGTCACACAATATCTTAGTTTGTCTCACAATATCATATCTTTGTAACGCAATGTTTTCTTTCAGATTGTAATGGAGGATGGAAAAAACTAACCCTCAACAGTGTTCGAGGATGCTATAAGTTCAACGAGGATAAGAAATCATGGGATGACGCACACCAAGCTTGTCTCAATGACCAAGGCACTTTAGCCAGTATTTTAACAGATGACGAACAGACCATGGTTTCTCAGGTATTGTAATGGCTGTATAGCACCCAGGGGAAGGAAGGAAGGGGGAGAGGGGAGGGGGAAGGGGGAGAGGGGAGGGGGAAGGGGGAGAGGGGAGGGGGAAGGGGGAGAGGGGAGGGGGAAGGGGGAGAGGGGAGGGGGAAGGGGGAGAGGGGAGGGGGAAGGGGGAGAGGGGAGGGATCTCAGGGGTAAAAATATTGGGTATGACATTGGCTGTATCTCTTCTTTTAAAATAATTCAAAATTCAATTGCAGGAAACAAATAAACATAGAATCACGTGGTACTTGTTATAGTGTTAATCTCTACTTTACGTGGACAACGTTTATGACATTAGCTGTATCTCAACAGGTTTATTCCAAACACGATATGTGGATTGGCTACAATGACAAAGATAACGAGGGAGACTGGGTCTGGACCGATAGAACTTCGTCATCATACACGAACTGGGACGAGAAGTCTCCTAACAATGGTGGAATAACTTGCGCAATAATCACGCGTACAGGACGATGGCATGACGAGCCATGTCAGTCAAAATATAACTACATTTGTAAAAAGCCTAGTAAGTAATTATACTATATTTGGAGTTACATTGTAAGTTACCTTATATGGAATAAATATACCATATGTGGAGTTATATTGTAAGTTACCTTATATGGAATAAATATACCATATTTGGAGTTAAATTGTAAGCTGCCTTATATGGAATAAATATACCATATTTGGAGTTACATTGTAAGCTGCCTTAAACGGAGAATAATATACCATATTTGGAGTTACATTGTAAGTTACCTTATATGGAATAAATATACCATATTTGGAGTTACATTGTAAGCTGCCTTATACAGAGAAAGTATACCATATTTGGACTTACATTGTTAGCTACCTTAAACGGAGAAAATATACCATATTTGGAATTATATTGTAAGTTACCTTATATGGAATAAATATACCATATTTGGAGTTACATTGTAAGCTGCCTTATACGGAGAAAGCATACCATATTTGGACTCACGTTATCAGCTGCCTTAAACGGACAAAATATACCATATTTGATTTTACATTGTAAACTGTCTTAAACGGAGAAAATATACCATATTTGAAGTTACATTGTAAGCTGCCTTATACGGAGAAAATATACCATATTTGGACTTACATTGTAAGCTGCCTTAAACGGAGAAAATATACCATATTTGGACTTACATTGTAAGCTGCCTTAAACGGAGAAAATATACCATATTTGTAGTTACATTGTAAGCTGCCTTATACGGCAAAAATATACCATATTTGGAGTTAAATTGTAGGCTGCCTTAAACGGAGAAAGTATACCATATTTGAAGTTATATTGTAAATTTCCCTATATGTAAGTCAGCATACCATATTTTCAGTATTAAAGAAATGCATTGCCGTCATGACCATCATTGTTACCACTATTATCATTATTACCACCATCACCATCACCATCATCATCACTATTACCACTGACATTTTATTTTCATTCTCACTGTCATTACAACCATTACCATCACCACCACCACCACCATCATCATCAACATCATCATCACCATCATCATCATCATCATCATCATAAGAAGCAGCGACTGCATGAGGACCATTATCATTATTTTCATTATCGTCATCATCATGACAATCATCGTTATGATTATTATATTTCATGACAATCGTCATCATCATTATCATATTTTTTGAATCTTTAGCATTATATCTGTTAGTTATCTGATTGTAATTCGCTCCCGTTTAGGTCCTAAGACAATTAAAGATTTACAAAATGGTGAGTATCTACACTATTAATTATTCTTTATTGATTGATTAAGATTCATAGTTTTGACCAATAAATGTATATTTTATTTCTATTGTATTTTTTCATAATATGTTTTTTTGTATTACGTTTAGATGGAGTCCTTACTCAAGAAGTCCAAGACTTTATTACTAACAATACTTTAGTTCCTGACATTGATACAAGTGTCTCAATATTCGGCAGACAAGCAGGTAAGGTTGGGCGTTAATCCAAAGAAACTATTTCTGTAATTCTTAACTCTACTCATATAAAAAAATACATTACATATATAGCCTGGCTCACACTAGCGACATAGGCTTAAGCATCATGCGCAGAATCAGTTGGGCTTTGATCATTAGCTGCACTTGTCTTCTTTCGCCTATTCGAGAAATGCTTCACTAAGTTTGCATATGTCTTTAGTATGAATCAGGCTTAAGCGATGTAACGCTTTCCCAGGTATCATTGCGGTCTAAGCTTATCTGTTTTACCCGGCAATATTCCTTTAGTTGAGTGTATTACTTTGGCCTTTTCAATTATAATTTTTTTTTCGTGGTTGGAATGATAAAATAAATAAATGATAAATAAGTCACTTTTTAACGTCTCAATCTTTTAGCCAGACACAAGTGTCCTACTAATAAGCGTTTTTACAATTTCATTCAGTGACCACGAATAATAGTTCCAAGTCGAGGTTGGAGTTGCCACACATAACAAAACTACAATTTATCATGCGCAGCAACTCCAACCTCGACTTGGAACTATCATTCATGGTCACACGATGCAACTGTAAAAAGGTTTATCGCTAATTGGGGAGACTCACACTCACTAACCCTACCTTAAATAATTTTGCACACAACTCTACTTACATTATATATTATTTTTTGCTTGGGGAGGAATTTGATAATTTAATGATTTTTTATAAATTTTCCTCAGTTTCTCCACGATTTTTCTGGACTGCACAAAAAATATACAACAACAAAATTCAGGGTTCCAGCCCTATCTCTATACACGGACACATCAAGTCTGTTGACGGTGGACTACAGCTGAACGGAGTCGACTCCTGGTTAGATGCTGGGGATTTCTATGGACAGTGCCTTGGTGATCCTGACCTTTGTATCAAAGGATTCTCTTTTGCTATGCAGGTATTGTTATCACTATTCACTGCAAAAACGGCTGAGTAGATACACCTCACTATATTGAGTAAATCATGCATTCAGGTTGACACTTTATAGTGAGTAAACCCAATTCATTATTAAGAGTGAACATAAATGTAGATGTGCCATTGAGTACAATGTACTAAATATATTGAGTTTAACTTCACTTTTACTCACTATAGAGTTGGGTTAACTCACTATAGAGTTCGATTTACTCACTATAAAGTGTCATCCTGAATGCATGATTAACTCAATATAGTGAGGTGTATCTACTCAGCCGTTTTTGCAGTGTTATCACTGATCATCAATTTAGAAATCGTCATCATTGACATGACTATTAAATCATTACCATTATCATCATCAATTTAGTCTGTCCTATTATCACTGGTCGTCAATTTAGTACTCATCATAATCATATCAATTTAGTAGAAACCATCATTATCATCGTCATCAGTATCATCATTACTATTATCATCATGAATTTAGCCATCATCATTATAATCATCACTATTATCATCATCAATTCAGTAATCATCATCATTATCATCATCATCTGTTTTATCAATATCAATTTCGTAATTATGCATAATTACATTACTATTTGTATCATCATCATAATCATCATAAGTATTATTATCATCAGTATTATCATCATCATCACTATCATCGTCATCAGTCTCATACTGAACGTCTTCACAATCATCATTATCGTCATCTTTATTACTATTATCATCATCACTTCAGTGATCACGATTATCATCATTATCATATTTACTGTTATCACTATCAATTTAGTAATCATCATTATTATCATCATTGCTATTATCATCATCACAATCACCATCATCATCATTATTACCATGGTTACCATTATTTTTATCATTATCTTCATCATCATCATTACCTTCATCTTGCCATCGTCAATATCGATAGTATAATTATCGTTATTGTAATCATAATCATAATCGCTGTAATTAATAATTGATACTGTATGTATTGTATTTATCTTTGTACTTGTCTATATTCTATTATAGCTGAACTTTGACGAGGATGCCAAGAGCTACAAAGACAAACGATTTGTTCTTGACTCTGCTGGTGACTCAAGAGGAATCTCGATTTACTTAAAAAACAACACCGTGCACTACAAAGTAAGCTATGTACCGTCAAATAAAGAATTGCTTTTTAACAAAGAAAATAGAAAACGCGCGCTTGCTGTGTGCAGTTATAAAGCACGCAGGGACTGTCGGGATGCGAGAGAAGTTCAGGTGATCTCGCTTTGAAGGGAGCAAAGGATTGTTTGCCAAAACAAACATTTCCAAAATAGCGTCTTGAACATCAAAGATTTCGGTTACTTTTAGACATTTGCGTTTTGTTTCTACTACTTTTTATTGCTTATAGAGCAGCGGAGAGCTTTATTTGTCCAAGTTACATAGAATTTTGGATTTAAAGTTAATATGTTAATGATATATTTATAGAGGGTTAACAAAGGAAACAACTCTCCCAAGCGACGCCATTTTTGAACTGTTGGCGGTGGGACAATGAAAATATGATTCTGATTGGCTTATACTAGCCGGTAGTACGCGCGCGAAATCACCTGGAGTGCTTCTTGATATTTTTCGAGTGTTCTGACATCCCCCAAGTTTAAAACGCGCGCAGTGTTAAGTAACGGGAAGTTGTTTTTGTTAATATAAATCTGAAGGCCAGCTTTCAGATGTGCAGCTTCTGTAATGCGTTTGACAAAGCTTTAACTTATGTAATGTTGGTGATAGCTTGCGTAATGTGAAATGCATGCAGCCTGAGTCTTAGTCAATACTTGTCAATACAAAAAAACACTAATAAATGAAAGCCCGCAAAGATATCTATAATTTCATATAACCAATAGCAGTATTTTGTATGCTTTGGACCTTTGCGTTAAGGCCCGGGCAAACGGCTTCAACATTTGCTTCAACATTTGTTCGATTTTGTTGATTGGCAATGTTGACGCCGTTTGCCCACCTTTTCAACATTGTTGAAGCGTGTTACGTATTTGAAAGACAACTAAATGTGCATGGGTATAGTCAACAGGGCAAGCAACTTCAACTCCGATTCAACATTCACAGAACAAAAGAAATGTTGAATGGATGTTGAGGCAAAGTTTAAACTCTTTCAACATCAATTCAACATCGATTCAACACGTTTCAACAATGTTGAAAAGGTGGGCAAACGGCGTCAACATTGCCATTAAACAAAATCGAACGAATGTTGAAGCAAATGTTGAAACCGTTTGCCCGGGCCCTTAGGGAGTGTTGGTCGCTAAAAAGGAGGATGTTAGAATGATACTGAGGAAGGTAACATACATGTGGTGACCATTTCCAGGTAGTGACGTCATCCAAGACCTGGGACTTGTCCACTGATCTAGTAACCAATAACTGGCAAGACGTGGTGTTGACCTGGAAGAAAGAAGAAGGATTAATGTTGTATGTAAATGGTGCGTTTAGAGATTCACAGAAGGAAGGTACATCAAACACACCAGTACCAAACAAACAAGCAAGACTTACTGTTGGACGAAAGAGTGGTAACCCACCTTATAGATATACCAGGTGAGGGGTGTTTGGGTTCCCTGTGTTATGAATTAGTCCGTCCATCCTTACGTAATTACATATTTCAATCAGACATCCATAAATCGATGGTTCAAGCAAATCATTAATAAAGGAATTATTCATTCATTTGTTCATTCATCCATTCATTCATTCAACCATTCATTCGTCCATCATTTTGATCAATGAATCAATCATTCATTCAATCAATCAATCAATCACTGAATTATTCAATCAATCAATCAATCACTGAATTATTCAATCAATCAATCAATCACTGAATTATTCAATCAATCAATCAATCACTGAGTTTTTCAATCAATCAATCAATCAGCCAATCAATCAATCAATCAACCAATTAGATCAATTATTTACTCAGTCACTCAGTCAATCGATTAATCAATCATTTATTCCATCAGTCAATCGATCGATCGATCAATCAATAAACCAATCAATCATTTATTCAGTCAGTCAGTCATTCAGTCAATCGATCAATCAATCAATCAATCAAGCAATCATTTATTCAGTCAGTCATTCAGTCAATCGATCAAGCAATCAAGCAATCAATCAATCAAGCAATCATTTATTCAGTCAGTCATTCAGTCAATCGATCAATCAATCAAGCAATCATTTATTCAGTCAGTCATTCAGTCAATCGATCAATCAATCAAGCAAGCGATCAATCAAGCAATCATATAATAAATCAATCATTTATTCAGTCAGTCAGCCGGTCTGTTAGTCAGTAAGTAAGTCATTTCTAATGCATCTATCGTTACTTTGTTTGTGTAGAATGTACCTCAGTTCTTTGTATGCCTTCACGAGGTTCTTGTCACCTGAAGATATTCCTTATGTATTTACTTACGATAATACAGGTTGGTGAAATACATTAGATGATGATAGTATTGATGGTGGTGATGATGACGATCATGATGGTGGTGATGGTACTGGGAAGGGTGGCATTATGATAGTCATGATGATAATGATTATGATGATGATGATGATGGTAGTGATGATGATACGAAGAGTGATTATTATAATGATGATTGTGATGGTGACGGTGACGGTGATGAAGATTGTGCTGCTTCTGATGATAATGATGAAAATTGTGCTGCTGGAAAGATGGTGCTTATGATAATGATGATGTCGATAATAATAGTGATGGTTATGATGATGGTTTTAATGACAATGATAATAATTGTGATGATGGTGATAATGATGATATGATGATTTTCATGATGATTCTATTTTCCTTTCTTTCTACCAAGTGGAATATTTATATTCCCTTTTTTTATTTCTAACAGTAACTGCTCGTTACACATGGCTTCTACCAGAACTGCGCGAGGGTAAAGTTGACGGTAGTCCAGAGATACAAGTCAACGGACCAGTAAAAGCTGTAGATGGTGGTGTCTTTATCGACGGAGCCAAGTCATACCTTAAAGTAGGAGACTTTAATGGCCGATGTATAAGCGATCCAACGAAATGTCCTCAGGGTATTACTCTAAGTTATAAACTTAAAATGAATAGGGTAAGAAATAAATATGTTAAAAGCCTGGTTCACACTAGCCCAACTGAGTCTGCGTATATATTGCTTATGTTTGTGTTGCTAGTGGGAACAAGGCTATAAGCATAAGCAACATACGCAGATTCAGTGAAGCATTTCTCGACTGCGTGTGAGAAAAGGCAAGTGTGGCTAATGAGCAAAGTCCAACTGAGTCTGTGTGATGTTTCTTATGCTTTGTCGCTAGTGTGAACCAGGCTGGAACTGATATCTTTAATAAGTCGGTTTTGGTCCTATGTGTTCTTTATCTTTTTGTGAAGCGCTTCCATTATGTGTGTTGTTTGATTGTTACGTTATGGTTACGTTATTTGATTCTTTCGTTACGGTTACGTTATAGGATTATTACGTTATAGGATTGTTTCGTTATATGATTGTTATATTATATGATAACGTTATATGATTATTACATAAATGATTGTTACGTTATGGTTATGTTATTTAATTCTTTCGTTACGGTTATGTTATATAATTGTTACGTTATGGTTATGTTATTTGATTCTTTCGTTACGGTTACGTTATATGATTGTTACGTTATGGTTATGTTTTTGATTCTTTCGTTACGGTTACGTTATATAGTTGTTACGTTTTCCCTTCAGATTGTACGTTCATACAAGGAGCGTCGCTACATTATGGATTCTGGTGGTCACGTGAGCGGTAACAAGGGTATTGCTGCCTATATCAATAACAATAACTTGTACTTCACACTGGCTATGAGTACTCCTGAAGATACCCTCAGGTGGACAGTACGAACATCCATATTCACTGTCAGGTAAAGATAAGAATACTCCAGTTTCACGTCAGGGGGCTTTCATTTATTAGTGTATGGGGGGTAATCTTTTTTTACCAACCAGGAAGGGTCTACTACCGCTGTTCTATTTCAAAAAAGGTGCATTCAGTGCACAAGCTAAGCTTAGAAGACACATCATTAACTTTATCAGTATCCTCATCCAAATCGTTTTAATTTTCATCATTACCATCATCATCATCATTATTATCATCATCATCATTATCATCATTATCATCATCATCATCATTATCATCATCATTATCATCATTATCATCATTATCATCATCATCATTATCATCATTACCATCATCATCATCATCATCATTTATCGTAATAATAAATCACTTTTTTAACGTCTCAATCTTCTAGCCAGGCACTAGTGTCCTACTAATTTGGGAGACTCAGATGCACACTCACTACCTCTACATTAAATATTTTAGCACACAACACAGATCGCATGTTTATCATTACCATCATCATCATCATTACCATCATCATCATTATCATTACTACCATCATCATCATTACCATTACCATAGTTACCACCATCATCATCATTACCATAGTTACCACCATCATCATCATTACCATAGTTACCACCATCATCATCATTGCCATAGTTACCACCATCTTCATCATTACTACCATCATTATCATAATCTTATTACCATCCTCATCATCATTACCATCCTCATCAACATATTTTTTATTCTAGATGGCAACGTGTTGTCCTCACGTGGAGTGTCAAGAAAGGTCTATGGTTGTATATCGACGGCCAATTCAAAGGACTCACCAGTACACCCAAGACTATACCACGTGACGAAGTCGAACAAAGTTCCGAGTTTATCATCGGCCGTCGTAACATTGGTGACGACTTTAAACCTGCTGAATTCTCCATCGGCTCGCTGTCGATCTTTAAACGATTCTTGGACAAAAAAGACGTATCTAAAGTCTTTGGCGAAAAGAGTAAGTGTAATATAACTATAATTATATTCATGTTTAAAGATATATGCCAAACCCAGCAATGTAAGGGGGGGGGAGTTTATATGTTTATATGTTTAGATAGTTTAGATTGGTGTCCCCAATTAGCCTTACCACTGTAAGCTAGATATCATTGACGCATTCTCGGATAAGGACGTAAAGCCGTCGGGAGGTCCCGTCTGCCCTCACTCTAATTCCTATATAAGGTGGACGTAAAAGATCCTGTTGTGCTCTTCGAAAAGAGTAGGGGATTGTCTCCCGGCACAACAGTCAGGTCTCTGCATACAACAGGGCCCACAGTAATTGGCGTAAGCTGTTGTGGTGTCCCTGCCTTCAAATGAAGGAAAAAAACTAAATAAATAAATAGATAAAATACAATTTACTATTATTATAATGTAATGTGATGGTGTTTATACAACGCATTTCACATACTTATCAATACTCAAGTTTCACGTTATATATCACCGCTGTACCATTTGACAAAGGGCGCATTTTCACAGGCTAAGCCTCGATTTGTCGTTCACAAATTCCAAGCAAAGCATGAAAAATTGTTATCGCTTAACAATAGAAAACACATTTAACTTTACTCTGAATTGAGGCTATCCCTGTTGACAAATGCACCTTTTGTCAAATGGTACAGCGGTGCTTGATCAATAACATGAAGCTGGTCTATGCGCTTTACAATTAAGGTACGGACTGCTTGCGGCTTACAGTCGTTAACAATCGCATACAATCTTTAAAGTAATAATATTTTTGTATATTAAACCTGCTGATATTTTTGCTCTGTTACGTTTTAAAATTTCCGTAAAAATTCCCAGCACTTTAATCTTTGAAATGTTTATGTTTTTCAATTACACTTGGCTGATTATTTGCTCCGTTTACTTTCCAGAAATGCCATACCCAGGTCTCATCCGTGAAGTGTGGAAGGAATTACCTGGTAAAGACATCAGTAAACTTAAGGATGATCCTTACTATCCTAACGACCCATCTCTTGTGGAAATCATTGAGAACTTCGATGCACCTTTCGATACTGACAAAGACTTCGGCAGCCGTGTCAGGGGTTACTTTGTGGCGCCAGAGACTGGTAACTACACCTTCTATCTATCTGGCTCCAAGTCAACTGAATTATGGCTAAGCAAGGGAGAGTCTCAACTGAATATGTCATCGATGATTGCGTTACATGATGCTACAGGTCATAATCAATGGAACAAGTACGTATTGTATTATGCATTTTGTAACTAACTCCCTTCCTCCCTTCTTTCCCTTCCCCTTTCACTCGTTCGTTTCCTTCTTCCTTCGTTCCCTTCTTCCTTCGTTCCTTTTTTCCTTCCTTCCTTCCTTGATTTCTCTCTCACTCTCTCTCGTTCGTTTATTCGTTTCTTTCTTTCTTTCTCTCTTTCTTGCATATATTGTACTTTATACCTTCCGCTACTTTTAACCCCTACAACAACAACAACAACAACAACAACAACAACAACAACAACAACAACAACAACAACAACAACAACAACAACAACATTTTTTTATTTTACTAATTATAGTCTTTACATAATTCACTGCCGCAGTTAGCTAAAGGCTATTCTAGGCAGGCAGTGAAAAGATTCTAATTTTTAACTAAAGAAAAAAGAAAAGAAAAAACAAAACAAAAAAAAACAATTACAACTACAACTACAATTACAATTACAATTACAACTACAACTACAACTACAACTACAACTCTACAACTACAACTATAACTACAACTACAACTATAAATATAAGTATAAATATAAATATAAATACAGGTGACAGTGAACTGTACATAATCATAGTACAAATATAATCGAGAAAGTGTGATGAGGAAAGGAAATTTATATATATATAAAACATACACATATACAAAGATTCTATAATTGAAGGCTACTTTTTGAAAACACTTACTAATTTTGTTACTTCAATATATTCATCCTCCTCTGAAAGAATCTGCAACAGCTCTGAATGAATTTTTTTCTTAAAAAGGTGTTTTGATAAATCACGCATATACAAAGGAATGCTATTCCATATTCTTACTCCAGTTCGTGAAAATGAGTTTTTTTGTTTGTTCAAGCGTGAGTATTGAACAAAATAGTCTCCTTTAACTGAAGATCGTGTATGGTATTTATGTATTTGATTTGTTGTAGTAAAAAGGTCACAAATATCAGGCGGGGTCAAGTGATTTGATATATCGTGCATTAGAGTTGCAACTGTCTTAAAGTAAAGCAGGTTCAGTGGTAAAATATTGGCATTAACAAAAAAAGGAATCGCATGGGATGTATAGTTTCCAAAATAAATTAACCGCAAGACTCGTTTTTGAAGGATAGCAATTTTACTCATATGGCTTTTAGAAGCTTGGCCCCACACCGTTATACCGTAAGACAAATATGGAAGGATGAGAGAATTATAAATTTGTATCAAAGTTTGCCTGGGTAGAATGTGTCTTAATCGTGCTATAACACCGATTGATTTACTTATTTTTGAAGCGATATGGCTAATATGATATTTCCATGTTAAATTATTGTCAATTAGTACTCCTAGATATTTTACATACTCTTTTTGTTCAAGGGAGATGTAGGTGTTTTTATTATTATCAAAGATTTTAAGATTTATCTTGTGGTTTATACGTTTTTGGTGGGGGTGAAAAATCACAAAATTGGATTTATCTACATTTAGGGATAGCTTATTTACAGCTAGCCAATCATTAACATGTGAAAGTTCGTTATTGTCGACAGTCTTTTCAAGTGATTTTAAGTTTTTATCTGCAAAAAGTAAATTAGTGTCATCTGCAAACAAATAAAATTTCAATTTCCTAGATGAAGTATAAATGTCGTTAATGTAAAGAATAAAGAGCAAAGGTCCTAGCACGGATCCCTGGGGAATACCTGTTAGTACGTCATATTTATCCGATATATTCTCTCCAATTTGTACTGTCTGCGTGCGATTACTAAGGTAAGATGAAAACCAATCATTAACTACTCCTCGTATCCCATAATAGTGCAATTTCTTCACTAATATTCCATGATTAACCGTGTCGAAAGCTTTTTGTAAATCAATGAATATACCACATGAAAACAAATTATTGTCCATATTGGTTTGTATTTGATTAACAATATCTAAAATAGCATGCTGAGTGTTATGTTTTTCCCGAAAACCGTACTGCGAGCGAAACAATATATTAAATTTATCAAGAAAATTCTTGATTCTAACATACATTAGTTTTTCAAATATCCTATTGAAAATCGATAACAGTGAGATGGGTCTATAGTTGGAAGGGTTCGTTTCATCATTCCCTTTATGTATTGGTATGACTTTGGCAAATTTTAATTTAGATGGGTAAGTTCCATTTTGGATTGACTTGTTGAAAATCTCTGATAAAGCTTTAGACAGAGTACCTCTTGCACATCTAAGGATGCGAATTGGGCACGAAAATAGACCATGTGCTTTATTTAGTGGAAGTGCCATGATTTCCTTTTCAATTTCATCAGGACTAACCAATTCAAAAGCAAAAGAATTAGGAAGAGATTCTTTAGGTAGATATTTTGTGAAAGAATTGGACGATTCAGGTATTTTCGATGCTAGATTATGACCTATGGAGGAAAAATGTTTATTAAGTATGTTTGATATTTCAGAACGATCATTTGTAATTCTTTGACTATCTGGACATTTGAGTGACACAATGGGCTTGCTATTCCTCTTTTTACGATTGATTAACTTGTTAATTCCTTCCCATGTTTTTTTATGATTGGCAAAATTTGTTGTAAAATATTCCTGATAGTAACTTCTTTTACTGAGTCTGGTCAACTCTAACAGTTTATTTCGGTACAATTTGTATGTTTCTCTATTTCCGTTATAAAACAGTAAATTTTTAATTTTGATAGAGCAACGAATTCCCTTTGTAATCCACGGCTTTGATTGCTGCTTTACTTTACGTCTAGAAATAGGTTTCAATGGTGCATGTTTGTTTGTTATTTTGTTCAGCTTATTAAAAAAATAGGAAAAAGATTTGTCAATGTCATTATTAATGGTATTCTCAAAATCTAATTGCGTTAGTTCGTTTTTAAATTTATCTTCGGAAAAGGAGGAATAATCACGAATGAGTGTTTTTGACTTTGGTGATTTTGTTAATAAATCATTACGTTTTATAATACAGAACTGAGAGTAGTGATCACTAAGATCGGAGACAATGTTTCCACTGTAAATTATTTTATCAACTTTATTTATAAAAAATATTATCGATTAGCGTTGCTGATCTGTTATGTACTCGAGTTGGTTTGTCAATAGTTGGCATAAGGTTTAAGCTTTGTAAAGATAAAAGAAAATTCTGAGCAAAGTTGCAGGTTTCAGAGTGAAGAAGATTTATATTGAAATCTCCCATTAAGTAAATAGTTTTGTTGGAGCTGCTTAGTCTCTCTATAGTTTCATCAAAATATGATTGAAATCGGTCAGGCGAATTGTGCTGTCTATACATAATCCCGCATATTATATTTGCACAATTTTCATTATGTATTTCTATCCATAAAGCTTGAAAAGCCTCATTGGAACATTTTTCGAGTATAGTGTATTTGTGTCTCTTATCAATGTACATACCAACACCCCCTGCCGTGAGTGGGGTTGGTACGTATTCAAACACATAACCAGAAAGAGCGCAATCAAAATTCAATGAATCTACATTAGTAATCCTAGTTTCTGTTAATCCAATTATGCTAAATTGAAAATCAAGCTCATTAAGGAGATGTGTTTCAAGGTTATCAAAATCCCCTTTATTATCTTCATACCCCTTGTCTTTCCTTTATTCCTTTCTTTCTTTTTTTCTCTCTTTCTTTATTTGATTCTTTATGTCCTTCTTTCTTTCTTTCTTTCTTTCTTTCCTTCCTTTCTTCTTTCTCTTTCCTCTTTCCTTCCTTTGTTAGTGTATTCCTTCCCGCTCACCGCCCCTCCTTCACTCTCCCCCCTTCTTCTTTATAATAATATTTGCTTTCTTACACATTTCTATATTTCCAGGTTCACTGCCCAAATCTCAAAGTCGTTACGACTAGAAGCAGGCAAATACTATTACATCATTGCTCTGGAGAAAGGAACCGAGTCCACTGACTCACTATCTGCCGGTGTAAGACTGCCCAGCGGTCGCTTCATGAGACCAATCTCCAAGGAAACACTACAATGGAGACTTCCAGGTAGGCATATCCGCGAATAGGTATCGATTTCCTATCGAGCTATTATTGATTGCTAATTTCTTTAATACATAATGGACACGGGTGAAAAAGGAACTGCGCATGTTCGGATTTTCTTTTTAACTAAAGACTAACTGAAGATTTTACGAATGATTTCATGTTATGTATTATGCGAATTTCTCTTGTATTATTTGACCAGGGAATGAAAACAACTAATGTAATGTGTAAGGAAAAAATAAGCACTAACTTTCCACGAACGGCCTTAACTTTAACGATTTACCAAACGCCGGTAAACCCCCAATGGTTTTATTGTAAACACGACCGTCTTCCGAGCGTGCGCAGTGCGTTTTTCGCCCGTGTCTACATAATGTATTTCTTTGTATTGCGTAATAATTTTTTCTATGTTAATTAACGAGTTTCGTCGACGAATTTTCATAGATAATACACATGGTTGTCGTAATTTCTTAATTGCCGCTTTATGATTTATAAATTCTTCTACGTGTTGAACTATCCGAGTTTTTATCGATCGTTTCATCCCTTTATTTCTTGTACGTTAATCATTCTAACCGAGTTTTTATCGATCGTTTTATCACCTTCATTGTCTATTAATCATTCTAACCGGGTTATTATCGATCGTTTTATCCCCTTCATTGTCTATTAATCATTCTAACCGAGTTATTATCGATTAGGTGATCCATTTGCTGGTGTAATTCGTGAAGTCTGGCAGGATATATCAGGTTACAAGATCAATGACTTGACTTCCAATAAAAACTTCCCTAACAACCCATCCAGTATAGAAGTACTGGACAAGTTTGATGCTCCACACAACATTGCTGATAACTATGGTGCTAGAGTAAGAGGATACTTCAAGGCACCTGAGGATGGAAAATACAGGTATTTCTACACATTTCAATAATTAATATATAAAGGGCCAGATTTCTTGGCAGCCATTTTTGTGGTTAAAACAATGGAGTTTTTCTCTCAAAGGAACAGAAATATTTTGTCATTCAAAAACCTTTTTTTTTGTACTTGCCCACAAACATTGCTGCCATGAAATCCCTCTGTATATAGGCGATGTGAACCTGACCGTGCCATTTTCTAGAACAAATCATGGTGGGAAACTGAGCCCTAACCCTTGGTGATACTGATAATGATAATGATAATAATATTGATAATGAAGCATCAATGATAATGATGATGATAATGATGATAATAATGAGTAATGGTTATAATGGTGATACTGATAATGATAATAATAATAATAACATTGATGATGATGATGAGTAATGTTTATAATGGTGATACTGATACTGATAATAATAATAACATTGATGATGATGATGATGATGAGTAATGGTTATAATGGTGATACTGATAATGATAATAATAATAACATTGATGATGATGATGAGTAATGGTTATAATGGTGATACTGATACTGATAATAATCATAACATTGATGATGATGATGAGTAATGGTTATAATGGTGATACTGATACTGATAATAATAATAACATTGATGATGATGATGAGTAATGGTTATAATGGTGATACTGATAATGATAATAATAATAACATTGATGATGATGATGATGAGTAATGGTTATAATGGTGATACTGATACTGATAATAATAATAACATTGATGATGATGATGAGTAATGGTTATAATGGTGATACTGATAATGATAATAATCATAACATTGATGATGATGATGAGTAATGTTTATAATGGTGATACTGATACTAATAATAATCATAACATTGATGATGATGATGAGTAATGGTTATAATGGTGATACTGATAAAAATAATAATAATAACATTGATGATGATGATGATGAGTAATGGTTATAATGGTGATACTGATACTGATAATAATCATAACATTGATGATGATGATGAGTAATGGTTATAATGGTGATACTGATAATGATAATAATAATAACATTGATGATGAGTAATGGTTATAATGGTGATACTGATACTGATAATAATCATAACATTGATGATGATGATGAGTAATGGTTATAATGGTGATACTGATAATGATAATAATAATAACATTGATGATGAGTAATGGTTATAATGGTGATACTGATACTGATAATAATAATAATAATAACATTGATGATAATAATAATATTGTTAAGTATGATAATAATAATAATGATGATGATGATGATGATTAATGATTAATGGTGATACTGATACTGATAGTGATAATAATAATAATAATAATAATAATAATAATAATACTAATAATAATAATAATAATAATAATACTAATAATAATACTAATAATAATAATACTACTAATAATAATAATAATAATAATACTAATACTAATAATAATAATAATAATAATAATAATAATAATAATAATAATAATAATAATAATAATAATAATAATAATACTAATAATAATAATAATAATAATAATACTAATAATAATAATAATAATAATAATAATAATAATAATAATAATAATAATAATAATAATAATGATAATGATAATGATAATGATAATGATAATGATAATAATAATAATAATAATAATAATAATAATAATAATAATAATAATAATAATAATAATAATAATAATAATAATGATAACAATGATAATGGTTATTCTGTTCTTCATAGGTTCTACTTGGCCGCTGATACTACAGGAGAATTATGGTTCAGTACCGACGAGAGTGCGAGTAATGTCAGGAAAATAGTAACATTGAATGGATGGACAGACCATAACCAGTGGCTCAAGTAAGTACAAAAATAGTCCAAGAAATAGTCCCCTTCACAGTTCCCTAAGCCATCTTGATTGTTAGCCGGTCCTTTGCATCGAAGCGAGACGAACGTTGAGCTTTACTCATCGATGATAAGGTTGCGCAATGTACTCCTGGGAAATCAATTTTAGGAGCAACAACATGGCGCTGGTAAACATTTAGTGGGTGCGCAGTGCACTCTTGGGAAATCAATTTTAACAGCAACAAAATGGTGCTAGTAAAAATTTAGTGGGTGCGCAGTGCACTCTTGGGAAATCAATTTTGACAGCAACAAAATGGCGCTGGTAAAAATTTAGTGGGTGTACAATGTACTCCAGGGAAATCAATTTTAGGAGCAACAACATGGCGCTGGTAAACATTTAGTTGGTGCGCAGTGCACTCTTGGGAAATCAATTTTGACAGCAACAAAATGGCGCTGGTAAAAATTTAGTGGGTGCGCAGTGCACTCTTGGGAAATCAATTTTAGGAGCAACAACATGGCGCTGGTAAACATTTAGTGGGTGCGCAATGCACTCCTTTGAAATCAATGTTAGCAAAAAGAATATGGCGCTGGTAAAAAAAATGAGAGGGTGCGCAGTGCACTCTTGAATTGGGAAATCAATTTCAGCAGCAACAAAATGGCGCCGGTAAAAATTAAATTGAAGGAAATTTAGATGGAATTGCTTTGACTTTATTAGACATGTTTCGTTGATTTAGTAAACAAAGAATGGAGATTTAATAAGGAAACAAAGGCTTAGTATACACCACGTAGTTCTCAATAATACAAAGATCCTATCTTAATGTTTATAATACTATAAGACAGTATGGTCGCCGTACACCGGATTATTAATAGACATGAAAGACATTCGCTCTTATTACTTTTTTGTATTCTCGAGAGTCGGCGTCAATAATACAATCCTTTATCGTTTAAAATAATAAAAACTATTTATTCTGAAGAAATAGAAATAAAGATGAATAGACACAAGCAGTTTTCCTTCCAAAAAATTATTTTTTATTTTTTTCTTGTGAAAACTATCGATCAGCAATTTTTCTTTGTTAGATTCTCCTTGACAAGTCATCGCTCGTGAAGAAGCTCATTAATTTTTCTTTGACAATTTTTCCTTGGTATTTTCATTGCTTGTTAAGACAATTAATAATATGTTGTTAACAAAAAATTTTTAACCTAGTTTCAAGAATATTCTGGATACACTTTGGCTCTCATTTTATGTATATTTACTACATTAAAAAATCCATCGCTCGATCGCAAGGAAGATCTTTTTAAAGATCAAAAACAAGTTTTCCTTGGCACTTTTATTGTTCATTAATAAAATTAATACATTTTTCTTAACAATTTTTTTACCAAGTTTCAAGAAATTCTGGATACACTTTGGTTGTCTTTTTATGCATGTATATACTGTCTACATTGACAAATCCATCGCTCGTTCGCAAGGAAGATCATCAACTTTTCTGCAGCAAGTTTGCTTTGTCATTTTTATTGCTCATTAATAAAATTAAGAATTTTTTTCTTTACAATTATTTTGTACCAAGTTTTAAGAAATTCGGAAACACTTTGGCTGTCCTTTAATGTAAAAAAATCCATCGCTCGATCGCATCAACTTTTCTTCAGCAAGTTTGCCTTGTCATTTTTATTGCTCATTAATCAAATTTATATATTTTTCTTAACAATTATTTTACCTAGTTTCAAGAATATTCTGTATACACTTTGTATTGGCTCTCATTTTATATATATATACTACGTTAAAAAATCCATCGCTTGATCGCAAGGAAGATCATCAATTTTTACTTTGGCAAGTTTGCCTTGACACATTCAGTATTTCTTGTTAAGGCAATTAATATTTTTTCAGTCTTGAACAAGTCTCAGGAATATTCTGGATACACTTTGTTTCCTTCTTCTACGTTGTACCTACTTGATTCAAGTACATTGACAAATAATTCGCTCGATTGCGAGGAAGACTCTCAATTTTTCTTTGTCAAATTTAAGGTTTTTTTTTACAAGTTTTTTTCTTACCAAGTTTCAAGAATATTCTTCATACACTTGGTTCAGTCTTTTACGTAGTAGCTACTCAGCGTAACTCATTAGCTACTACATAGCGCAACACAAAATAATAATGATAATAAGAATTATAATATCACGTAATGCATTTATATAAAAGTATATTTAAAAACACCAACTTTTTTTGAGACCCGCTATTTAAACGCCCCAAAAATGTTTTTCTAGCCAAATGTAATATGTTTAGTCCATTAATTTTTTTAGATATTTTCGATTAAAAAATATCTACTTAATAGTAAAAATAGATCACAAAGTGCTTTTTCCATTTTTCCAAATGAAATAAGAAGGTTTGATTGTTCTTTAGCATATTTTCTTTCTCAAATTTCGTATTATTTCAAAGAATTGAAGAACAGGAATACTGTTGGAAGTTTTCCCTTATCTCTAATTTGTAGATTAACACACACACATGTATATATATTTTTATTCTGACACAAATATTATCCAGTGAATATTTTCTCAATGTTTAGCCCATATTAACAGTCTTTCTCAGCTTTGCGTGCAGTGAGATATGCTTTACCAAAGCAATTATATTGCATGGTTTTACCTACTTACCCCACTACCGAGGTAATGAAATGATCCCTTTTTTCTCTCTCTCTTCGTTTACCTAAAGGGCATTTAGTCCCTGTGGATATAATTAGTCAGACAGTTAGTCAATTGCTATAGTCTATTTAATTGGTATTGCGGCCGCCCTTAACTAATCATCATTTGCGCGGAAGTATTAGGTTAAAAACAATTATCTAAATTGCGTAACGTGTAGGAGAAACTAGAGATGGCGAAAATGAAATGATTAGCTGTAGAAAAGACAGCAAATAAATACCAAAAATAAAAACGAAAATATATAAAAAGTAAAAAAAGTTAATAACAGAGTAAGCATCGAAGTTTGTTTGTTTGTTCGTTCGTTCGTTCGTTCGTTCGTTCGTTCGTTCGTTCGTTCGTTCGTTCGTTCGTTCGTTCGTTCGTTCGTTCGTTCGTTCGTTCGTTCGTTCGTTCGTTCGCTCGCTTGTTTGTTTGTTTGTTTGTTTGTTCTTTTCTTAGATAAAATACAGTGTATGCACCTATTTCAATAATCGTTGTCACAATCAGTCTACGGCCACACTATGAAGCATGCAAAGGATGACGGTATTTCATCTCTTGTTATAGATTAATTCATAACATATTTTGGTTGAACGTGTTTATGTTATATGACCATAACAAAGCTGTGGCAGTGGTAGATGGTAAAGTTTAAAACAAGTGTAATGAATAGAAATTATGTTCATATTACCGACATCCTTTGCAGGCTTCAGAGTGTGGACTGTAGCTTCGGCTGCGACAACGATTTATGAAATAGGTGTGTATATTAGATCCATCCAACCTAGCCTCGACTTGAACCTGTTGTTTCGTGATCTGTCATTCGAATAAAGGAACATATCTGGAAGAGTATTTTATTGATCTAGTTTAATGGTTAATTAATAAAGACGTGCAAAATAATGATATAAATGACAATATTAATTATTTAAGTAGTGAAAAAGGAAAGATAACGAATTAGATTGGAAAGTTCCGTTTTGTTCGCGGGCATAATAATGTACAATAAAGCGCAATCACTAATGAGTTAGACACTCAAGATATTAAACAAAATGGACATCTTTTTTCCTTGTTTTGCTGACAACAAAACAACTACGTATTCATGCTAAAATAATCCTTAAAAAAATATGCTGGACTCCTCCGTGCGCCGGATCTATCCAACATTGTCCCTTTTTTACTTGTCATTAGCCATTTGAGAGCTTTCTGAAGAAATGTAATTTACATCGAAGTAAAGGGCGCCTGAGTTTTTGTTATTTAAATTCACCCACTTGTTTATTTAAAGGACCTTAGCGAACACAACAGAATCCGTCATTTAGTCACTTGGATGCTTGGATAGTCGATGATATATTGAATTCTATCTGTCAAGATCATCTTTCATGTAGCTAAACTTCTAGAATAACGAAAAAGATACCGTGGATTGTAGAGAGCTACTTGGATTGGTGATTTTCAGTTTCGATATCGCCACGCTTGGGGATTTTCAAGGAAACTTTTGAAAAGCGAGGCACATTTCAGTGACTTTTTCTCTCATTTTGTTGGCTTTTTAGTGGCTTTTCGGACAACTATTTCACTGGAAATTCCATCCTGGGAGACCTTTTAAAAGCAAGTAACATCTAAGTGGCTTTTTATGCACTGCTTTGGCTGTCTGGGAAAAAAATATTCGACTAAATACTGTGTAAGTGTGACGGTAAATTTACTGAACGCTCAGCCCTCTCCGAACATTCTCCTCAGTTTCTGTGAAAAATATCACAGAAAACAGTGGGATATTTTTATATATTTGAGCTGCCTTTGTAAAAGAAAACATTGCACGGAAACCTTTTAAATGTTCTGAGCACTTAAATAGATTTTCACGCATTGAAATGGCTTTCTGGATGAAGACTTCTAACCGGTGTTTCTAATACAGATAGTGGTTTGTGCATGTAATGATTACAATATTTAGCAATCAAGCAAAGAATAACAATAGCGGGGATGTTTTAGCATAATGAATTCCGGTGATTTGAAAACCACAACACGTAGTAAGATCCCATTTCGAGCGGAAAGTTTCCACGACAAAAATAAAAGTACGAAGAAAAACATGAAGAAACAATCTTCGATGACAACTCGGTTGCCTACCGTAAAAACCAACGCATCGAACGCGAAAATCAGCAGAAGGACAACTGGCAATTTATCGACCAATATCGCAGCGAAACAAAAAGCAATGACCGACCATTGGAGATATAAAGCCACTGGAATCAACTCGAAAAACCGATTTTCAGAAAAACCACGAGCGAATAACCCCATGATGAGTACAATCGATCGACGAATGTTGGGCCACTCTTTCCCAAGTTATAGGCACCAGGCAAACTCTAAAAGAAAATACATATTCTCGAACACAGCTCTTGAAATAAAACCTATTAAACTGAAGCCAAGGACGGAAAGACTTCGGGAATACACGTATAAGACGTATAAAGCTAACACTGAATCGAAAAAAGACGATGAGGATCGTATGAATAGTCCTTTATTCCCGAGTTTATCGTCAGGGTTTCAAGTGGAGCCTCTGTATATGTATTCGCCACCTTTATTCTCACCTTCTGATGAAGTTAATTCATTGGCTTTTTTGCTAGATGGGATATCACTATCGCCACCACCACCATCCGAACTATCGTTTTCTTCTTCTCAATCTCCGATTTTCTTTTCGCCGAGTGACGGTTTTCTAGATTGAAAATTGAACAATAATTTGCTTACAAAGAATCTAGAAAAACGGTTTTGCTTTTCGCTAAACCGGTTACAAGACTTTTACTAAATAAAGGAACATTTATTTGATAAAGATGATCTCGATATTCTAGATTGAAAATCAACAATAATTTGCTTACAAAGAATCTAGAAAAACTGTTTTGCTTTTCGCTAAACCGGTTACAAGACTTTTACTAAATAAAGGAACATTTATTTGATAAAGATGATCTCGATATTCTAGATTGAAAATCAACAATAATTTGCTTACAAAGAATCTAGAAAAACTGTTTTGCTTTTCGCTAAACCGGTTACAAGACTTTTACACGTAAAATGAACATTTATTTCAAAGATGATCTCTAGAAAACTGTATTGTTTTTCGTTTGTTATATAAATATTTTATAGATTGAATAATCAACATTCACTAAATATAGACTTTCTTGACGACAAATGAACAATTCGCTTATAATGATTTAGAAAAACTGTATTGCTTTTAGCTAAATAAAGATTTTCTAGATTGGATATTGAACATTCTGAACATTCACTAAATATAGATTTTCTAGATAGAAAATTAATAGAATAGTCATTTGCTTAAAATGATATAGAAAAACTTGATATTTAGAAAAACTGTTTTTCGCTAAAAACTGATTTTCTAGTTTAAAAAGTAAACTGTATTTGTCAAAAATGAAATATTGTGAATTAAACACTGTTTTTTGTTTCAACAAATGATGTGTTAATCCTTATTATTTATTCTGATTAATAAACTTCTGAGTTGCACATTTTCGCCGAATGCTTTTTTTCACCTTAGAAACGAACTTATGAAGGTAGTTTCAATATTAAATATAAAACCTTTCACCACAAAATTTGCTGTTACAATATTTGTTTTTCAAAGTGATGACTTTTGAAGCTACGAATTTAATATATTGTTCAGTTTGATAAGTTTATACATAAAAAAAAAAATTCAATCAGATTCTAATAGTGATAGATTCTAGAACAAAATCGCAGAAAATTTAAGAAAAATTCTAGTTTGGGTTGAATAATTCGGAATGGTATCTTCTGATGTTGAACAAAATGTTTTGTAAGAAATAAGGAGATGAAATTTCATGATATATCCGCCATTCTTCACTAAAATGACTGTTCTACACGGAATCGTTCAAAACGTGTTATTGTATTAAATGTTTTATCTTTTTGATCGATATTAATTAATTCTCATTCTTAATTTACCTAACATGTTTTAAGTCGATAAATTCGGTTAAAAAAATATTTATTTTTTGTCGTTCATTTTCAATATTTTGCTCATTTTGTACGTTTGTGCGAATGTTTAAACAGCAATAACATTGACATAAAAAATAACAACAATTAAAAATAATGGCAATAGCAACAACGAGAAAATAAACACTAGAAATTAATATTTTTATTTTAGTGATTTTCTCCTTAACTTGCTTATATATTTCAAGCAAACCCTATTCCCCAACCATAACAACAACAAAAACAACAGCAATATTAGCATTATCATCATCATCATCAGTAATAACAATAGCAACAACGAGAAAATAAACACTAGAAATTGATATTTTTATTTTAGTCATTTTTTCCTTAACTTTCTTATATATTTAAGCAAACCCTATTCCCCAACCATAACAACAACAAAAACAACAGCATTATTAATAAAATTATCATTATCATCAGTAATAACAATAGCAACAATGAGAAAATATTTTTATATTAGTGAATTTTTTCCTTAATTTGCTTATATATTTCAAGCAATTTCTGCCCGTTTCAAAATATGTTAAAACTAAGTAAATCAGAACTAGAACAGCTGCTCGTATTTCAAAGATATATGTTAAAAATATGTTAAAAAGTGAATGAGAACAAAAAGAATATTTCGTATTTCAAAGATATTTTTCCTTCTTTTTAATCAACTCATATAGAATGAAGCGATATTGAAAATCTATTTGAAGCCTGTCTAAAAAATAAACTTCATTTCCTGCAATTTATATATATTTCAAGCAATTTCTGTCCGTTTCAAAACATGTTAAGAAGTAAATGAGAACAAAAAGAATATTTCGTATTTCAAAGATAATTTTCCTTCTTTTTAATCAACTCATATAGAATGAAGCGATATTGAAAATCTATTTGAAGCCTGGCTAAAAAAATAAACTTCATTTCCTGCAATTTATATATATTTCAAGCAATTTCTGTCCGTTTCAAAACATGTTAAGAAGTAAATGAGAACAAAAAGAATATTTCGTATTTCAAAGATATTTTTCCTTCTTTTTAATCAACTCATATAGAATGAAGCAATATTGAAAATCTATTTGAAGCCTGGCTAAAAAAATAAACTTCGTTTCCTTCATTTAAACCTTTTCCTTTGGTCTGTTTTATGCTAAAATGTTAATAGTTTTGTTCAAAAGCAGATGGTTTTATTTACAGAGGTAACGCAGTGATATGTCCAATTTATTTGACCGTATTATGATTTCTCGAGATTCTGCTCTAGTCCCCCATGAAGATATTAATTGCATGTGATATATTTGGCTTGTTTTTCTACTTTCCTTTGTTGTATTTTGAAATATAATATTTTGTATTTTTAGAATATAATCTCTCTATTAATTGACATTTTTTGTGATATTTTTGATGTTTGTTGATAATTTAGATTCATTTCAGTTTTTTCTACCTTTCCTTTTTTGTATTTTGAAATATAATATTTTTTATTTTTAGAATATAATTTTCTATTAATTGACAGTTTTTGTGATATCTTTGATGTTTGTTGATACGTTATATGCATATAACGCATTTCAGTTTTTTCTACCTTTCCTTTTTTGTATTTTGAAATTTAATATTTTTTATTTTTAGAATATAATTTCTCTATTGTAGACAGTTTTTGTGATATGTTTGATGTTTGTTGATACGTTATATGCATATAACGCATTTCAGTTTTTTCTACCTTTCCTTTTTTGTATTTTGAAATGTAATATTTTTTATTTTTAGAATATACTTTCTCTATTAATTGTAGACAGTTTTTGTGATATGTTTGATGTTTGTTGATACGTTATATGCATATAACGCATTTCAGTTTTTTCTACCTTTCCTTTTTTTATATTTTGAAATATAATATTTTGTATTTTTAAAATATAATCTCTCTATTAATTGACAGTTTTTTGTGATATTTTTGAAGTTTGTTAATAAGCTATATTTATTTTTTATGAGTTTTTCTCTACTTTTCCTTTTTCGTTTTTTGAAATACGAATATGAAATATGTTTTCATTTTTAAAATATAATATTTTTATTAATTGACATTTTTGTGTGATATTTTTGATGTTTGTTGATATGTTGAATTTTAATTCTTGTGTTCACATGAGTATATTAATTTCAAAATCCTTTTTGTTCTGAGAGTATAATTCTATTCAGAACGTTTTCTTAATTGTCAAAGGCGGTAGGTTATTCCAAGACGGAATCGAATAATGGACATAAGGTTGTCCAAGACAATGGTTCCAAGATAAAAATGGGTTATAGGCATACCACTATTTTAAAAAGGATGTCCAAGACAAAAGGTCATTTCAAGATGAAAATCAATTAAAGGCATACCACTATTTTATAAAGGATGTCCAAGACAATAGGTCATTCCAAGATGAAAATGAATTATAGGCATACCACTATTTCAAAAAGGTTGTCCAAGACAATAGATCATTCCAATATGAAAATGAATTAAAGGCATACCACTATTTCAAAAAGGTTGTCCAAGACAATAGGTCATTCCAATATGAAAATGAATTAAAGGCATACCACTATTTCAAAAAGGTTGTCCAAGACAATAGATCATTCCAATATGAAAATGAATTAAAGGCATAACACTATTTCAAAAAGGTTGTCCAAGACAATAGATCATTCCAATATGAAAATGAATTAAAGGCATACCACTATTTCAAAAAGGTTGTCCAAGACAATAGATCATTCCAAGATGAAAATGAATTAAAGGCATACCACTATTTCAAAAAGGTTGTCCAAGACAATAGTCACTCCAAGATGAAAATGAGTTATAGGAAAACCACTATTTAATAAAAGGTGTCCAAGGCAATTTCAAAGGTTATTACAAAACATCAATGATAGGCAAGGAGATTCATGCAAAACGGGTTGTGCTTTCTAAGACATATATATATAATATAGATGTAATTGATTAAAATCATTTCATTAAGTGTTAATGGCAGGATTTTTCTTTGAAAAAAATATTGCATCTGTCTGGGTTTAAGACACTTACTGCCCATTGCGTTGTTGCTGCGCATGTGTCACTGAATATACGCAATTATTCTTCAAAGCTGAGTGTTTGATCGTCCACTTGAGGTCAATTTCTGAAACTCGGAGAGTGACACTTTAAACGTGCCATTACACCCACGATCAAAAAGCACGATGCACTTATTTTAAAAGAGGTTTTCCAGGCGATTCATTCTAAGATTGGTCATTCACGAAATATGTACATATAACTACAGTGGTACCTCTATTAAGCGGTCACCCATTAAGCGGTCACCTCTATTAGGCGGCCACAATAAAAAGTCCCAAATCTATTCCTATACCTATTCTATACCTCTATTCAGCATCCAACCTCTATTAAGCGGTCACCGATTAAGCGGTCACCCTCTATTAGGCGGCCACAATAAAAAGTCCCAAATATATTCCTATACCTATTCTATACCTCTATTCAGCGGCCAACCTCTATTAAGCGGGCACTTTGGAAAGTCCCGAGGGTGACCGCTAAATAGAGGTGTACCGTTGTATTTCAAAAAATGCCTAAGACGTAAGGTCGCTTCACGATGCCAAATAAATACTGGTTGGTGCTGTAATCGACTATAAGCAACGTAAATATCTCGACAATACATTCCATTTTCTTGACGATAACTCAAGAAAAAAAAAAGATATTGATAAGGAAATCTTTAAAAAAATAAAAACAAAGAATGGACTTATTTGAAAAGGGCAAACAAAGGAAGCAAAAACACTAATTAATTAGCTTACAAGCAAAAACAGGGAAACGTAGAGGTTAGGAATCGAACATGCAAACAAGTTATGTTTAATATTATGTCTTTTTCAATAATAAGTACGGAAATCGGTCTTCAATAGAAAATAATAAAAACAGTAACAAAAAAAATATAGGAAAGACTTAAATATACAAGAGCACTACCATACAGCAGATACAAAAAGAAAGAAATGAAAGAAACCGTATGAAAGGGGATGTAACAATAGTAAAGAAATGGAAGGGAAGGGAAGGGAAGAAGAGGAAAGAAACATTGTAGCTGGAGCAAGTAAAGGAAAGAAATTGGAAAATTAGAAAAAAAGGAAAGGAAAGGAAAGGAAAAATTGTAACTGTAGCAAGGAGGAATGTAAGGAATAGAATGAAACTGGAGCAACTCAAGAAAGAAAAAAAGAAAAAGGAAAGAGAAAAAAGGATACGACAGGGGAAAAAAAGATTAGGAAAGAGAAAGAAAGAGTAAAATAAAAAAACGAAAGAAATGAAAAGAAAACGAATGGAAGAAAAAGAGAAAAGAAAAGAAAAAGGGACAAATATAAGGATGCAAAGTGAGAATATAGAATAGGAAAGGAAAAGAAAGATTAAAAAGGAAATAAAAACGAAGGGAAGAAAAATAAAAAATAAAAATAAAAAACCATAAGGAAACAATTAGGAAAGAAAGGGAGTTCTTCAATAATAAAAAGAAATATACCTAATCGTATTTCCGTTGTTTAGATCAATCTTCTAGTCAGTGCGTCAATATTTTCTCTATGTCTGCCACTGTGACTCTTCTATTTAGTTTCACTAGTGCACTGTGTACATAGTAGCCGTTAGCCCGTTTAATAGCATTCATTTGTGTAAATTGACTTGAGTTCTGACAGAATGATATCAAGAATTGTCAAAATAGAAGTACACGTACTATGATCTAGTCGATGCGTCAGAGAGTTATCCAAATAAGAAATGTATTGATAACAGCATTCGTCATTGTATTTTTTTATTGTTTATTTTTAAGTTCGGTGTTTTAGATACGCTAGAAAAGAACCTTTAATCGTCGTCGTCATCGTTATCATTACTACATTATCATCATCATCATCATCATCATTATCATTATAATCATCATTATCAATATTATCATCATTATCATTATTATCATCATTATCATTATTATCATCAATATTATTATATCATCAATATTATCATCATTATCGTTATTATCATTATTATCATCAATATTATCATCAATATTATTATATCATCAATATTATCATCAATATTATTATATCATCAATATTATCATCATTATCGTTATTATCATTATCATCTTCATCGTCAATATTATCATCATTATCATTATTATCATTATCATTATTATCATCAATATTATCATTATTATCATTATTATCATCAATATTATCATTATTATCATCAATATTATCATTATTATCATTATTATCATCAATATTATCATTATTATCATCAATATTATCATTATTATCATTATCATTATTATCATCATTATCATTATCATTATTATCATCACTATTATCATCATTACAATCATCATCATCATCATCAATATTATTTGATTTTTTTCCGCTAAGGTTTCCAGAGCAGAAATCCGAACGTATTTTAATCGTAAATGTTTGAAGTAAAAGCTTCAGAGTGTGGACTGGTAGCATCGGCTGCGACAACGATTTTTGAAACAGATAAACGCAAATTATTGAAATAAACGTTTGTGTTTTATGTTTAGGTTTCCAGAGCAGAAATCAGAACGTATTCGTCTAAGTAAAGGTGGTTACTATTACTTTGAAGTGTACCACAAAGCTGATAAACTGGCTGACTGTGCATCAGTTGCTGTTGAATTCCCTAGTGGTCACTTTGAAGGACCAATCAAACGAGTACATCTAAGCTGGAGATTACCTGGTACGTTTTTGAAACAGCTCTTCATTTGTTGTTGTTGGTGGTGGTGGTATTGTTGTTGTTGATATTGACATTGTTGTTGGTGCTGTTGTTTTGTAGTAGTAGTTTTTTGTTGTTAATGTTCGTCTGTTGATGATGATGATAATTAATTATTAATGGTGTTGAAAGTAATGAGAATGGTGGAATTTTTGTGTTGTTGCTGATGCTAAGGGCATCTTGATGATCATGATAATATGATGATGATGATGGTAATGGTAATGATGATGATGACTATAGTGATGATGATGATGATGATGGGGGTGGTGATGATGATGATGATGATGATGATGATGATGATGATGATGATGATGATGATGATGATGATGACTATAGTGATGATGATGATGATAGTGGTGGTGGTGGTAATGGTGATGGTGATGGTGATGATGATGGGGAAAACGTTTTCCCTATGTTTGTTAATATTATAGTACCTTGTCCTGTGTAAACTAATTGTATATTCCATTCTTAGATGGTATCACTGGTCCAGGACCATCATCAGAACAGGAAGGTAGTTATAATTCCAACCTTTTGTCCTGTAGCTATCCCGGTCTACAGCTATTTCAAAGAACGTAGAATACTGAATACTGAATAGTGCATTGCAAGACCCAAATGCATTTTGGGTCATGTAATATTGTTTAAAGTAAAATACAGAATAATAATTAGTTGTTCTATACTTAATGGTTTCAATTCAAAACAATATACGAGCTAGTTATGGAGAGTAGTGAATATCGTTGTATATATTTTTATTTCAAATTAATGAGACCCACAATGCCCTTTGGTCTTGAAATGTATTATTCAGTATTCAACATTTTTTAAAATAGCTGTATATACTAGTACTGTGTTGTGCGATGTGTCTCTGTCCTCTGATATACAAACACGCTAGCCAGGCCATGCAGCCAATCAGAGCGGGCGTATTATCTCAAGTATTGTATAAAAGCATCCATCAATTGAAAGCATTGTTTTATAAGTTAATAATATTGAGATAATCATTTTATGTTGTGTCCCGAAGCTATCCCGAAACCCGCGGGTATTTACATTCAAACTATCAGTAGTTCAAACTGTTCCTATCTCATGCTTATTATCATCTATTACTAAGCAAATACCTTAAATATCCTCTATTTTGTCTTTTCCCGCAGCTATCCCGAAACCCGCGGGTCTTTACCCATTGAACGATCAATACACCGGTAATGACGCCAGTGGCAACAATGACAACGGAATCCTTAGCAACGTCAAGCTTGTAGATGGACCTGATGGTAAGAATGCGTAACTTAAAGTAACGAAACGTAACTAGGTTGGACGTAACGTTACATAGCGTAACGCAACGCAACGTAACGTAATGTTAAGTAAATTAACGGTTGTAAAGTATAACGTAACTTAACGCAAGACTAAAATATAATATTTACCATCCAAGAAACCAAACAGCGTGTAGCGCAAAACGCAGCGGAACGGTGCAACATAACGAGGGAGACATGGGGCATCCTCAACACAACAACGCAAACAAAATTTCAACAACACCGCATCACCATATCTCTCACCAAACACTACGAACACCACAGCTTATAACTCACAGCACACCGCTGCTTTGGAAAAGCAAACACCGCACACTGAAGGCATTTACATCACCGCACTTTGACATTTTTTTCACCGCAACACCGCAAAAAGTATTCATTGACACCGCAATCCATCACGTCCCCCTACATAACTTAACTAAACGAAAGACTGTGATATAACATTTGCCATTCACGGATAACAAACAGAGCGTAGCGCAGTGTAACACGTTTCTAAACGTAACTTAACTCGACTAAAATATAATATCTGCCATTCAGGACAACCAAAGGGAGCGTACGAGTTCTCTGGCAAGAAGGACTCCTACATCGAAATACCAACAAGCAAAGCCTTAGATACCAAGAACTCAATCACTATAATGGCCAATATCTACCCTACGAGCAATGGTGGACCTATTATTAACTACAAGACTGATGGATGGGGTGTACACTTGTGGCAGTTTGAAGGCAATGAACTCTTTGTTCGATTTGTGCACAGAAATGGTGTGTTCCATAAACCAATCGGATCACGAGTTATCCAGGTGTGTAAGGGTTGTTCATTATAGTTTGAGCTCACTACGCAGGCGCACTAAGAACGTCTTCGGATAATCTTAATATAGGCTATCACAATCCTTTTTAACTGCATGTGCTAGTAATAATGATATTGTTGTTGATATTAATAGATAATATTAATAAAACTATAATGGCTAGGATAATTGTGGTATGGTTATATGGTTATGATGATTATGATGGCGATGATATTAACATATTGATGACAAAGGCAATAATGACGTCGATGGTTATAATGGCGATGATAAAGACAATAATGACGTCGATGGTGATTAAAATGAAGCTATAATTCAGAATTAACAAAATCATATTTGTGTATGATTAAGATTGTCGCGAAATATAAAGCAATTAATGTAATTGCAATTATAGAAGCCCGAAAAAAATTACGGGACTTCAACGGGATAGTTAGTTATGATTGCAATTACATTAATTGCTTAATATTCCTTGACGATCATAACCATACACAATTTAAAAAACGCGGATCAGACCAACATATACCAAAATCATATTTGTTACTATTGTCCAGAAAAATGATGGCGATGATGATGATTAAGGTTCATAAAATGATGGCGATGATGATGATTAAGGTTCATAAAATGATGGCGATGATGATGATTAAGGTTCATAAAATGATGGCGATGATGATGATTAAGGTTCATAAAATGATAGCGATGATGATGATTAAGGTTCATAAAATGATGGCGATGATGATGATTAAGGTTCATAAAATGATGGCGATGATGATGATTAAGGTTCATAAAATGATGGCGATGATGATGATTAAGGTTCATAAAATGATGGCGATGAGGATGATTAATGTTCATAAAATGATGGCGATGATGATGATTAAGGTTCATAAAATGATGGCGATGATGATGATTAAGGTTCATAAAATGATGGCGATGATGATGATTAAGGTTCATAAAATGATGGCGATGATGATGATTAAGGTTCATAAAATGATGGCGATGATGATGATTAAGGTTCATAAAATGATGGCGATGATGATGATTAAGGTTCATAAAATGATGGCGATGATGATGATTAAGGTTCATAAAATGATAGCGATGATGATGATTAAGGTTCATAAAATGATGGCGATGATGATGATTAAGGTTCATAAAATGATGGCGATGATGATGATTAAGGTTCATAAAATGATGGCGATGATGATGATTAAGGTTCATAAAATGATAGCGATGATGATGATTAAGGTTCATAAAATGATAGCGATGAGTATAATGGTAATAATTATAATACAGAGTTAATTATAGCCTCATTTTATCTACTTTTTTCCAGAAAAATACCTGGAATCAAGTTGGTGCCACTTATGACAACACCACTGGTGTTGCAAAACTCTGGCATAACGGTAAGATGGTGAAGAGCAGGAATATTGGACGTATACGACTCATGACACAATATCCAGTCAGAATTGGTGCCAGGGATGGTGATGATAGACGATTTGCTGGTAAAATCTCGTGTGTCCAGATCTATGACCAGGCAATGGACCAGCAACAGATTGGTAACCTTAAGCAATGTCCAGTCAAGGGTAGGTTGGATGAAAAGTTTATAGAAACAATGATGATTATGATGATGTTGGTTATTATAATAATTTATGCTATTGTTTTTTATGGTTTTTATAATGGCCCACAGTAATTGGCTAACGATGTTGTGGGTACCCTGCCATGTTATTATTTATTTTCTTTGTGATGTAATTTTGTTTTCTGTTATTGTATACTATTAAGGCGAAGCTAATAAAATAAAATAAAAAAATAAAAAAATAAACAATGAAAAGCATGTAGATGTTTATGGTAATGATGATGTTGTAATAATCATAATTATAATGATACTAGAATGATGGTAATGATCATTACAATATGATGATAATCACGATACTGATAATATGATTACGATAGTGGCGATGGTGCTGATAATGATGGTGGTAATGATTATACTGACAATGATAATGATATTGATGAGTTAATATGTTGGCAATGATTATGAAGAAGATAGTTAAAAAATTAACGAGGGAGATGATGATGATGATGATGATGGTAATGATAAAGATTATACTGACAATGATAATGATATTGATGAGTTAATATGTTGGTAATGATTATGACGAGGATGAAAAAATAATGAGGGAGACGATGATGATGATGATGATGACAACGATGATGATGATAATGGTGGTGATGATGATGAAGATTAGGATGATAACCACGACGACGACGACGATGATTATGATGGTTATAATAATGTCGGACAATTACTATTGCACTGATGATGATTATCGACGCTTACCATTCCTTCATTTATTCATTCATTCGTTCGTTCTTTCATCCATTCTTTCAATTCTATTTCCAGGTCCTTCTGTCGATGAAGACTTCTCAGGATCTGGTTCTGGATTATCAAGCCTCTTAGACTCGCCCAAAGGAGACAGTAAGAAAACCTAGCTTATTATACTGCATCATTTCAAACTTAGTTTCGTGGTTGATGGATTTATTTGTTATTCTGAATGAGTAGATGTAAATATATTAATAAACAAAGTAATAAATGAAAAACGAGAACAAAGGAATGAATAAATGAACGAAAAAATAAATGAACGAACGAATGAATGAACGAAAAATGAATGAACGAACAAATGAACGAACAAATAAATGAACGAACGAATGATTGAATAAACAAGTGAATGCTGCATCATTTCAAACTGTGTTTCGTGGTTGATGGATTTTTTTCTTATTCTGTTATCAGATATTGGTGTCCCTTTTGTACATCAAGCAGGAAAGTACGATAAGGATGAAGAGGCTGATGATTTGATTCAAGGTACATAACATGCTTTACTTCAATGTTTCATTCAATAAATAAATATCTTGTTGCAGCGAACGACTGAATGAATGAAAGAACGTCTGTATGAATGAATGAATGAACATACGAATAGATGAATGAACGAACGAATGGAAGAAAGAAAGAAAGAAAGAAAGAAAGAAAGAAAGAAAGAACGAACGAGTAGATGTGAATATGTTAATGAACGAAGTACTAAATGAATGACTGAATGATAAAATACACGAATCAATGAATAAACGAGTGAATTAAGGAATGAGCGAATGATTGAATGATTAAATGATTAAATGAATGAATGCAAAAATACATAAATGAACGACCGAATGAATGAAAAAAGAATGAATGAGCAGATTAAAAGAATGGAATGAAAGTGTGTGTCGCCTTAACATAAATACCTATTCAATCGCAAGACAGTGTCTAATTTAGACTTTTTTTTGCTTGTTTCAGGTTCAGAATTTGTTCTTGGTAAGTTAAAAAAATAATTATTTGACGGCAATAATTTGTAAATCCATGCAGTGCACGATTATGAATCACATGAATGGAATTTATGATGATGGAATTTATGTATTCTAAGAGTATGTAAGGAAAAAACAGTAAATTCTGTAAATCTTTCTGAAATCTACGATGTTTGTCGGACATTCTATATTCCAGTGGAAATACTGAGCAATTGTTTTATGTTCACTCAAGCAAATTGTGGATCTATGAGTACATAACTAAGGGGCTGTTTATATGAACGCGAATTATCCCTGCTAACCGGGATAACTCTATTGTCTTGTATTCCCCAGGGGACTCAAAACAATAGACTTATCCCTAGCAGGGACAACTCGCCTTCATATAAACAGCCAAAAAACAGTCAAAAATCATTGTAGCGGCTTTTATTGTAGAGGTATTATTCTAGGGGTTGAACTTCAATTGGGACACCTGCCCTGCATTCTCCTCCTGTCGCGCAACCTCGCTTTATCTTCTGCAGATAAATATATATATATATATATATAAAAGAACGTTCTTTTTATATGCCTATACGATTTTATTCTTCAGGAGGCAAGAAGTGCGACCCAAGCCCTTGTGAAAACGCCGGTAAATGTATTAAGGATGCTAAACGTCTTGACGGATACCGATGCAAGTGTTCTTCTGACTTCACTGGAAGAAACTGTCAAGGTAACATAAGTCTAGTGATGAAAACGAGTTAGAGCACAAGCACTAAGAAATTTTAGAAATTTTAAGAAATTTTATTTTAAGTACAGTTGTAGAGAGGCATTTTTTCCTTTGTATTTGATAGCTCTGGTTGAGGTAAAGTGACTAAATAGTCACCAAATAGAAACTATTAGGTACTAACTTTTCCATGGTTTAAGTGTTTTCGACTTTTCTAGATTTCTATTTCGTGATTTCAACAACTGTATATTGATAGATCATTTTATGATGGCAGTATTTTTCTACATATAATAGAATGCTTTAAGGATTTTATTTTTTCTTATATTCGACTCCTGTTTTTTTAAACAGTTTCCAAGCCAGATGCTGAGAATCCTGTAGTGAAGAGAACTAAGATCCCTAAAGCTGAGAAGAAAGAAGGCAGCGAGAAATACCAGAAGAACGCTACGTCTAATGGTGTTATTGGTAAGTGTTTTAAGAAATGATATCGTAGTTGATTATAATGATGATAGATAATGGGGATCTTCATGATGATAATGATTATTACATATCGACATGACGATATAGATGATGATGATGATACTGATTGTGGTGATGATGATGATGACGATGATGATTATGAAGGTGTTGTTGATGATGATGCATGGTAAAGATGATGGTAGTGGTGGTGGTGATGATGATGATGAAACTGATTGCGATGATGATGATGATGACGACGACGACGATGATGGTGTTGCTGTTGATGATGCATGGTGAAGACGATGATGGTGGTGGTGATGATGATGATGAAACTGATTGTGATGATGATGATGATGACGACGACGACGACGACGATGATGATGATAGTGTTGTTGTTGTTGTTGTTGTTGTTGATGATGATGATGCATGGTGAAGATGATCATGATGGTGATGATGAGGAGGAGGAGGAGGAGGAGGAGGATGAGGAGGATATTGTGATGATGCTGTTAGTGTAGCGATGTTCACTATTTAAAGAAAATGGCAACATGTGGGTGATGATTTGCACAATGGTAATGATTGCGTCTGTAGCAAGGCTGGAAACGTAAACTTGTTACTTTGAAATAAGTAGAGATTTTAAAACAACTTTTTGATACAGAGCAAATGAGAGAAGAAAAGAAAGAAGATGTCCTACTTCTTTTCCAAAAACTCGGTTGTTACAAAGACGAGATGACACGACACGACATTCCAACCAAAGTCACACTCAAATCAGTCAGCCAGGAGGACTGTGTACGAGCATGCGCACTCAAAGAGCAAGGCTACTCGTACTTTGGACTACAGAACGCTAACCAGTGTTACTGCGGGCACAGTTATGGTCGATATGGACGATCAGACGATTCGTTGTGTAATATGCGATGTAACGGTAACAATGATGAGAATTGTGGAGGTAACAAGACGAATATGGTGTACTTCTTTGGCCTTGGTGAGTAAATAATAAAACACTTAACCGCATAAACTGTATACACCTACTGGCAAGATTGTTGTCATATGAAAAAAGAACATTAGTAATTTAGTAACAATGGAATATCAGGAATAACAGAAGAAAGAGTTCAGCTTGAGTGATCTTTTGTTTTTTAATTAATTCCTTTCCCACTAAATTACAAAAGTCAGGACAACGTTCTTGCAATTAGTTGTACATCTATTTAAAAAAAAGTTGAATACTGAATAGTGCATCAACTGTATATCGCGTAGCCTGAAATCCAAGCGCCCTTGTAGAGCCTTTGTGGCGTATAGCCATCATCATCAACATTAATACGACCATCATCATTATTATGACTATAATCAATAACATCGTCATTATTACCATCATCATAACCGCCATAACCGCCATCATCATCATCATCATCATCATCATCATCATCATCATCATCATCATCATCATCATCATCATCATCATCACCATCATTGTAACCATAATCAATAACATCATATTATTATCATCATCATAACCGCCATCATCATCATAACCACCACTATCATTATCTTAATCATCATCATTTTAACTGTCAGCATTATAATCGTCATTTTGTGATCCCATCGTATGTATTACCATCATCATCGTCGTCATTACAACCATCATCATATAATCATTATCATCATTATTATTATCATTGTTACCATTATCATCATCATCACTGGTATCATTCATATTGATAATCTCTTGTTTTTGATAGGTTCAAACTACACTGTTAAGGTTTACACTGGAGAGAAAAATGACGCTGATTCTGATGCTAAAGTCTACATTACTCTCTATGGTGACAAGGGAGACTCCGGCTTTAGAAAGCTGAGCTCAAGCACTTTCACTAAGAAACAGTAAGTTTTGAACAATTCCATTCACAGTTCCCTGCGCCATCTTGAAAGGTAGCCTGGCCTTTTTATCGAAGCGAGACGAACGTTGAGCTTGCAATGATAGCGACACGTTACAGTGCGACTACTCCAACCAAGGCCACCCAAACACATTTTCACAAATCATCCAATCACATTCAAGTATCTAAACAATAGAATTACAGGAAATTAGTGATTCAGTAAATTTATCTGTCGAAATATAATGTCAAAGTGTCAACAAAAAACATCAGAATTATCTTGTATAGTGATTGACTAATTTGTGACAAATTTATTTTGGTGGCTTTGGTTCGAGTAGTCACACTGTAAAAATTGTCCCGCGAGGTGAATGAAAGAATGAGCAAACGAAAAAACGAATTGATTAATGAACGCATAAACAAATTGATATTACTTGTGTAATCATATACCGATGAATGTTTTATCTTTCGTTACAGAGCTGTCAGTGAAAATATGTTGCTACCAGAGCTGGGTGATTTAAAGAAAGTACGCATTTTACACGATAACTCTGGTAAACACCCAAGCTGGTTTTTAAATAAGGTAACCTTCCTGAACAAAACCCCATTGATTACTGATGCATTCAAACAATGATTATGATAATGATGATGATGTTAATGATGATGGCGATGTTAATGGTGATCATAAAAGTTCTTATATAAGGTATCCATTTTAAACTAAATCCCGTTGATTACTGATGCATTCAAACAATGATTATGATAATGATGATGGCGATGTCGATGGTGATCATAAAAGTTCTTATATAAGGAATCCATTTTAAACTAAATCCCGTTGATTACTGATGATATCATACAATGGTTATGATAATGGTGATGATGTTAATGGTGATGGTGATGAGAATCATGAGAATCATGATGATGATGAAGATGATGTTGACGGTGATGTTATAGTGGTGGTGATTATGATGATGATGATGGTAATAATGCTGATGATGATGATGACGGCGACATTGAGGATCATGATGACGATGAGGATCATGGTGACGATAATGATGATCAAGATGCAGTTGTGGTGGTGATTAATGCTATGATAATGGTAATAATGCTGCTGATGATGATGACGACGACATTAAGGATAATGATGACGATGATGATCATGGTGACGATAATGATGTTCATGGTGCTGTTGTGGTGGTGATGATTAAGGCTATGATGATGATGATGATAATAATAATGATGATGATGATGATGATGATGATGATGATGATGATGATAATAGTAATAAAGACTTTAGTTTGATAAGGGTAGCACGTAATAGCCCAAGGCTAATAAACTTGTGGCCCTCCAACTTGTGGCCCTCATGATGATGATCGTGGTCAACATTAATTGATAAGTGTTATAAATGTACTAACATTGTTCTTTGTTCCCTAGATAACTGTAACCGACGAGAATGGCAAAGTGTACAACTTCCCCTGCAGAGAGTGGCTGAGTGAAACACGTGGTGGCGGGAAAACCGAACGACTTTTATTCGCTGACAACGCACATCAATCATAATGATTGACAGCTTTTATAGGTAATACAATAGTTTACTAACAGGGGTACCCTGCGACTTACGTCTAGCAACTTTTTTCACGATAGGTTGATAACTGTGACGTAATTATTTAGTATGTTGCTATGGCAACTTGTCAGCTCCAGATAATGTTTTTTATTGGACAAGCAAAAGCAAAATTTTGTTATTGATAAATTTTAAAGCATAGCGGCAAAAGTGGCACGTAAAAAAAACTAAAATGAGTGCCTAAAGATAGGGTAAATATAAAATATCGACGTAAAAGGCACACTTTTCATGACGTCATGTGTGTATTTTTGCTGACATCATATGTGCCAAATACATAATATGTGTACTTCGTTAATGAGGTCATATTTGTACATCAAATGACGTCATATGTGCTAAATACATAATATGTGTACTTCGTTAATGAAGTCATATTTGTACATAAAATGACGTCATATGTGCTAAATACATAATATGTGTACTTTGTTAATGAAGTTATATTTGTACATCACATGACGTCATATAGGTTAAAAACATATGTGTACTTAGCTAATGAAGTAATATTTGTAAATTAAATGACGTCATATGCACACATTTTATGACGTCATCTAATAAACGATAGTGATTATATGCATGACGTAACTAGATTGGTTAAATTTTATCCGACGTCACTTGTTTGACGTCATAAATATATATTTTTTAAAAACCTTTAGGTAGGTTTACCAAGCAGTAATTTAAACGATAGTAATTTTAAACTGCTGGAAACGACGTTCGTTTTTGTACATAATTAATCTCTCTCTAATTAATCGTAGTTTGAATTTTTTGTAAATTTTCAATTTATTCAATTTTGTGAATACAGTGAGCTCGCAATCTCTCTTTGTAATAAAACATTCGTTCATTGGTGATTCCATTGTTGTAGTTCCTTATAAAATTAAATTATATATAAAATTATTAAATTAAGATTAATCAATGATAAATAATAATTAATCTAAATACAATTACTAATAGTATGCTTGAGTACAAACATTAAAAGCGTGAAACTTAAATAGTACTAAATAGTGATATTTTATGCTAATTCTATTGTTTTCTATTGTTTAATTAGCACTATTTGGTACTAATTAGTGCTACTTGTTTCACGGGTATAATATTTGTACTCTAGAACGTAAACACGTAATCATCTTCATCATCATCATCATCATTGTCATCATTATCATCACCATCGTCATTATCATCATCGTCATCATCATCGTCATCAACACTGTCATCATCATTATCATCATCCATGCAGGAAGAGAACTTGGAGATATTCATGACTCAAGTGTCTCGCATATGTGAGCGACTTAAACCATGAATTAAAACACTTGAATAATTGAATATAACCAAAATAACTACTATGTATTAGTTTTTTATTTAGTGACTATTTATCCACCAAATCTAAGAAACCTTGTTACAACAACTTTACTTGTATACGATATTGACTAATAGCCACTATACACGAACTATTCCAGTAGTAATAGCTGTTAGAGTGATTTTCATATGACCATGCAAGACAATCGACCATTTAGTTTATGGTAGTTGATCAAGAACAAACGAAAACAATGGGTTTAGTGTTTACTACTAACTATTAGTTTGCCTATTCTTTGACTGTGAAATAATAACTAAGTTAATAGACACTAGTAGACTCTAATTCCATTGTTTTCTTTTGTTGATATATGACTATTAGACACTATTAAACACTAACTATTAGTAATTGTTTCACAGTCGATGAAAACCACTCTATTAAGGATGCATGCAAATGAGACAACAAGAATTGTATTGTCTCGATATAGCCTCATTTGTATGCTTCTTAAAACAAAAGAATATATAATTTGCATGCATCCATAATAGCAGCTATTTAATTTAAGTATATAATATAGCGATTGCGCTCTTATAATGTAGTAATCAAATTACTTTTCTTACAAACAGGCTATCTATGACTACTAACGCATCATGTATCCATAACAACCAAGACATCAACCAATCACAACGCGACAACTTGATACCATGTAAGGACAAGACTTGACTCGAATGAACTGTGACGAAACTGTTACCACGACAACAAGCCACGTGACAATTACTGCCTACCAGCTTCCAGATAATTTCGTTTATCACCCCAATATACATCTATTGTCAAAATTGTTGTCTGTTGGAAAAAGGGAAGACATTTACTCTTTGAAGAACAGTTTTCTTTAGTCTAAATGATTGTTCTAGATTCAGATTAGCAGCCAACAATTTTCTTCACCCTTGTTCCCAGGACTTCAACCATCGCATTTGGGTGGGGCGGCTGGGAACGAGGTCGGATTTTCCTCATTAGGGGGCAACATTTATGAAAATAGATGTATTTCAATACATTCTGTATTTCTAACATGTACATTCTAACCCTAAGATTGGTCTTAATATATTCTGTATATATATATTGTTACCACTTAAGACTACTGATTTAAATGGGTTGGATTTTTGTCCAGAACTGAAATCAGATTTCTGGTTGATTGAAATGCATTTTGGGACAGACCGGGTATATTCTTAACGTACCTACATTTAACATCGACTTCCATATTCTACAGTCGTCATTTAATATATTTTTTCATATTTTAGTAAACTTAATAAACCACATAGTTCCCAGGATGCATTTCATTCTATTTTCACCCTTTTTGAACTCGATGTAAATAGCTATCATGCCCATATAAGGTAAGTGTCATAAGAAGTCATTCATTTGTTCAAAGACTCGATGAGCTCGCGTTGCTCATGAAAGAGAGAAATTGGTAAGTATCGTAAAAGTATATTTGTTCCCAGACTCAAAAAGCTCGCGTTACTCATGGAAGAGAGATTCATTTGTTCCCAGACTCATAGAGATCGCCTTGCTCATGAAAGAGAGAGACTGGTAGCATATAATTGTCTTTCGTCTTCAATGGTTTTATTTTTAGAACCTAAAGTTAGTTTACGTTTTTCATGACATTCATTGTATCAATTACATTTTATTACATAATTTTGGACCATTTCATTTATACATTCTTTGCTGAATGACGTCATTTTCGGTGTATGCACAGATGTTAAAACATTGACGTTATGAGCCTTTGCTCAGAAAAAAAAGGTTACCATGGTGACCAAATGTTCACCTCAAATGACGTCATTTTCTAGTTAGTTTTTGCAAGAAGGAAGAAGGCACTGGCATCATTTCTAGTCTATCACATACACAGAAATGTTGAATTTAATTTTGCTTCAATTAGTTAATTACCTTATCACTAAGTATAATAACGCTGCATTTACTGTTAACGCATAGGATAGATTTCTTAGGGTTTTTTTCTGTCTTTTTATGACACACAAAGTCGACACATGATTTGGTTCGTGGCAAAAAAAAAACAAGTGGGAAATCTCCATAAGCATTCCTTCTTCACTTCTCTCATAAGTCGGTAAAAACTTTACTCGAATCAATAACATTATGATCGAGGTTTTGTCGTAGAAGTTAAGACTATTATGCAGTTTTAAGATTGTAAAATTAAGATTTTCTTTCATAGAAGCTGAGACTTAAGAACACATTTCGACTAAGCATTTCACATGGCAGTTATCGTGTATAATAAGAGGGGAGGTGAGGGGTAGAAAATTTAAGACAAGACTGCATAGCGCAATCGCATAACATAACATAACCAAGTAGAATTAAAATAAACAAAAACGAGCTAACGCCAATCAATGACGTCACTTATATTGCTTCGGTTACCGCTGACAGTGTCCTGCCGTCTCAGGTTCTATGTTTTATGATGCTAATGTTTTTCTGTTCTTCAATTTCTTCGATTGACGAGTACAGCTCTTTCAAAAAAGTTGTCAAGATAAAGACAGAAAGGCATTATGGGCAAACACCTAAACACGAACAATTAACAACAATTCAAAAGTATTGCAATTGTTTGGGGGAAAAATGATAAATCTGATCTTTTATTTTGGTTTGGATATACCCAGAATTCCTTTGTGTAAGACGCCCCTTGGAATTACTTGTTGTAAGCGTTTTGACAACCTTTTTGAAATAGGTAAATTTAGATAGACTATGTGCTCAACACTCTATTGTAAATTTTATAGAAATTCTTCAATATAAGAAGAGCTTACAAAGTAATTTCATTAATTCTCTTTAACTTTTGGATTATCAATCCACGCATTAAATTGTATTCTGGCTGCAGTTGCTGTCCAAAAAAATTGTAGAACAAAATGTTCCTTTTTATTGATATCTGTACCAAACATTGGTCTTCTGGAACGTTTGATCAATGATCAGTTGTTCCAGAACGTTCAATCTATACTGATTGATTAATCTGTAAATGATTGTATTAGTAATTATTAGCTATACCATAATGGTATTGATGTAAATATTGTTCATTATTAAATCTAGTACAATAATTGAATCTGAGTATTTTGCTGTATTTTAATTAATATATAGAGGGATTTCATGGCAGCCATGTTTGTGGATAAAGCAATGGAGCTTTTCTCTCAAGTGAACTGAAATCCTTTGTCATTCAAAAACTTTCTTTTGTACTTGCCCACAATCATGACTGCCATGAAATCACTCTATTGAATTAAAAGAAAAGAAAAAGATAGGGAAAAGTTGAAAGAGAGAAAATATACAAAATTAAAATAATGATTGAGGGCAAAGGTGAAAAAGGAGGAAAAAAAAATAGAAAAAAAATGGGACTCGCATCTTTTTTCTTCTGTTGGGATACCTTTGTTGTTAGACACCAGTCTCCTATCACGTACTCGCGGTAAATTCAAACACGGCTGCTTGACCTCCCCTCCCCTGCCGATCACTTGACCACCCCTCCCTACACTTTTATTGCGTTTATTATTTATTGTTGCATATCAATGAAGTTCACGTCGATTTTTTTTTTTTTTTACTGAACGTTTCCGGCCCAGAATTTGGGGTGAAACGTTGGCTGGAGTGAAATCCAGAGTTTTTGGAAAATACAGAAATATGTTCAAAACTTTTAAATTCGACAAAAGGAATGCATGATAGCAGCAAAAAGCGCTTTTTTGGATTTTTTCCCGCATTTTTGGAGGTTTTTTCGGCGATAAGTTATCCGGAACACGTGGAAAAATACACAGGAAGCCCAAATTCGCACCACTGCCGTTTGCAAGCATTTTACTCCTATTTAAAAAAACGTTTTTAAATTAAAATATATATTAAAATAAACTTCAGACTAAGCTCTAAATCTCTGTGTAAAAAGAATTTCAAAATCATTTCTAGTTGAGGAGAAATAAAGCTCGAAATTTGAAAGGCTCAAAAACGCGTTTTTCGAGTTTGCCCTAAAAATCGTCATTTTTCAAACTAGTTTATTTTTAATAAAACTTATATCGTTGGAAAGCTCGTGTTCTGGGCTCTATGTATCTGGAATTGTATTTTCTTAACCGGATATTATTAGGATTTTATTAGCGTAAACACAAATTTACAAGGAACGCCTGGAGCCTCGCCACCAAAATGTACCTTTTTGCGTTGTTTTCACACTTTTAAAATCTTGATTGAAACCAAACTCGGCCAAAACGTAGTTAATATGATGCTACGTTAGATGAAAAAGATAACATTTCAAAAAGATTGAAAAGCATTGCAAAAACAAGGATCATTATTCCGCCTTGCTAGAATGTATTATTGCGGACTTCCTGTGGTTTGTTTACATGTACCAACTCTACCAGGCGTTCTAGGCGTCCATCGATAATGGCAACTTTTGAGAGAGAAAAGCTACCGTCTTGAAAAGTGCTTTAAATTTACTTTTATGAAAAATTATTTTTGCTATTACAAGAAGCATTGTATGAACTATATTCTGACCGAGGTTGGTCTCAATCAGAATTTTAAAAGTGGTAAAACATTGCAAAAAGGTAAATTTTGGTGGCGAAGCTCCAGGCATTCCTTGTAAATTTCTTTATTCGCTAATAACATCCTAATAATATCCAACTAGCAATTGTAAACTCAAGATTCATAAAGCCCACAGCATAACCTTTCCAACGATAAGTGTTTCATTAAAAATAAAGCAGTTTGAAAAATGACGATTTTTAGGGCAAACGTGAAAAACGCGTTTTTGAGTCTTTCAGATTTCGAGCTTTATTACTCCGCAACTAAAACAGATTTTTGAATTATTTTAAAACAGGGATTTAAAGCTCCATCTGAAGTTTATTTTGATATGTGTTTTGATTTAAAAAAGTGTTTTGTAATAGGAGAAAATGCTTGTAAACGGCGGTGACGCAAATTTGGGCTTCCTGTGTATTTTTCCACGTGTTCCGGATAATGTATCGTCTAAAAAACCTCCTAAAATACGAAAAAATCCAAATATTTGCTGCTATTATATGTTCCTTTTGTCGAATTTTAAAGTCTTGTACTTATTTGGGATTTTCGAAAAATGTGTTTTTTTCGTCGATTTTTAGCTAGGGCGCCTATATTTTCCTAAAAATGTAAATTAATTGAACTTTTTAAGCAATCAATTTTTTGTTAAATTCGCATTCAATATGATATAAAAAGGACATACAAAAGGTTTTATTTTTGTTCCGAAGCGTTTTCGTGGACTTATGAAGGATTTTCTTTTAACACAATTACACAGGAAGCCCAAACTCTCACACAACGATATTCCGAGACAAAACCTCTGCACAGGGGGAGAGAGAGTATTTTTCTAAAAATCTCTGGGGATGGGTAAAAATACAGAAATATGTTCAAAACTTTTAAATTCGACAAAAGGAATGCATGATAGCAGCAAAAAGCGCTTTTTTTGGATTTTTTTCGCATTTTAGGAGGTTTTTTTCGACGATAAGTTATCCGGAACACGTGGAAAAATACACAGGAAGCCCAAATTCACACCACTGCCGTTTGCAAGCATTTTGCTCCTATTTAAAAAAATGTTTTTAAATTAAAATATATATTAAAATAAACTTCAGATTAAGCTCTAAATCTCTGTGTAAAAAGAATTTCAAAATCATTTCTAGTTGCGGAGAAATAAAGCTAGAAATTTGAAAGGCTCAAAAACGCGTTTTTCGAGTTTGCCCTAAAAATCGTCATTTTTCAAACTAGTTTATTTTTAATAAAACTTATATCGTTGGAAAGCTCGTGTTCTGGGCTCTATGTATCTGGAATTGTATTTTCTTAATCGGATATTATTAGGATTTTATTAGCGTAAACACAAATTTACAAGGAACGCCTGGAGCCTCGCCACCAAAATGTACCTTTTTGCGTTGTTTTCACACTTTTAAAATCTTGATTGAAACCAAACTCGGCCAAAACGTAGTTAATATGATGCTACGTTAGATGAAAAAGATAACATTTCAAAAAGATTGAAAAGCATTGCAAAAACAAGGATCATTATTCCGCCTTACTAGAATGTATTATTGCGGACTTCCTGTGGTTTGTTTACATGTACCAACTCTACCAGGCGTTCTAAGCGTCCATGGATAATGGCAACTTTTGACAGAGAAAAGCTACCGTCTTGGAAAGTGCTTTAAATTTACTTTTATGAAAAATTATTTTGGCCATTATAAAAAGCATTCTATGAACTATGTTATGACCGAGTTTGGTTTCAATCAGAATTTTAAAAGTGGTAAAACATTGCAAAAAGGTAAATTTTGGTGGCGAAGCTCCAGGCATTCCTTGTAAATTTCTTTCTTCGCTTATAACATCCTAATAATATCCAACTAGCAATTGTAAACTCAAGATTCATAAAGCCCACAGCATAACCTTTCCAACGATAAGTGTTTCATTAAAAACAAAGCAGTTTGAAAAATGACGATTTTTAGGGCAAACGTGAAAAACGCGTTTTTGAGCCTTTCAGATTTCAAGCTTTATTACTCCGCAACTAAAACATATTTTTGAATTATTTTAAAACAGGGATTTAAAGCTCCATCTGAAGTTTATTTTGATATGTGTTTTGATTTAAAAAAGTGTTTTGTAATAGGAGAAAATTGCTTGTAAACGGCGGTGATGCAAATTTGGGCTTCCTGTGTATTTTTCCACGTGTTCCGGATCATGTATAGTCTAAAAAGCCTTCTAAAATGCGAAAATAATCCAAATATTTGCTGCTATTATATATTCCTTTTGTTGAATTTTAAAGTCTTGTACTTATTTTATTTTATTTTATTTTATTTGGGATTTTTGAAAAAATGTTTTTTTCGTCGATTTTTAGGGCGCCTATATTTTCCTAAAAATGTAAATTAATTGAATTTTTTAAACAATCAATTTTTTGTTAAATTCGCATTCAATATGATATAAAAAGGACATACAAAAGGTTTTATTTTGTTCCGAAGCGTTTTCGTGGACTTATGAAGGATTTTCTTTTAACATAATTACACAGGAAGCCCAAACTCTCACACAACGATATTCCGAGACAAAACCTCTGCACAGGGGGAGAGAGAGTATTTGTCTAAAAATCTCAGAGGATGGGTAAGGGGATATAATCGCTTATATGGGAGGTAAAAGTGGATATTAAACTTACCAAATTTGCTGAAAGTTGACATGGTGCATGGAACAGGTCCCAGAAAGAAAAGACCTCTAAAAACTCACTGATTTGGTTTTATTTCACATCTGACCACGTGATGTAACCATTGGGAATTGATTCTTTCATGTGCAAATATTCTATCACATTCATCAGAAAAGAAGAATTCTCAAGAGAAATGTTTCATTGTCAGAAAAGAGAAGTATTTGCATATAAAAGTATATGAGGTTATTTTTGCATGAATAATTATTTTAAATAATTTGCATATAATAACACATATTTTAAATAAAAGTTGTTTCTTTATTGCCTTCATCATATCAACATAATAAAAGTATTATTGACAATATCAACTGCTCCAAATGTCCCTTGAACAGCATCTGAAAATAAATAGAAACACAATAACGATGATGATGATAATAGTGATCATGATTGCCATGAAAATGATGATAATGATAAATATGATGATGATGATAAATATGATGATGATGATAATGATAAATATGATGATGATGATAATCATGATGATGATAATGATAAATATGAAGATGATGATAAATATGATGATGATAATGATAAATATGATGATGATGATAAATATGATGATGATAATGATAAATATGATGATGATGATAAATATGATGATAATGATAAATATGATGATGATGATAAATATGATGATGATGATAAATATGATGATGATAATGATAAATATGATGATAATGATAATGATAAATATGATGATGATGATAAATATGATGATGATGATAAATATGATGATGATGATAAATATGATGATGATGATAAATATGATGATGATAATGATAAATATGATGATGATAATGATAAATATGATGATGATGATAATCATGATAATGATAATGATAAATATGATGATGATAATAATCATGATGATAATGATAAATATGATGATGATAATGATAAATATGATGATGATGATAATCATGATAATGATAATGATAAATATGATGATAATGATAAATATGATGATGATAATGATAAATATGATGATGATAATAATCATGATGATGATATTGATAAATATGATGATGATAATAATCATGATGATGATAATGATAAATATGATGATGATGATAATCATGATGATGATAATGATAAATATGAAGATGATAATAATCATGATGATGATAAATATGATGATGATAATGATAAATATGATGATGATGATAATCAAGATGATAAATAATAATAATAATTATAATAATAATAATAATTTTAATACTTATAATGCCCAAAATACATATGTATATGATCTAATGCGCAGTACATGGTATAAAATAAACGTCACTAAATATAGCTATATAATTACAATATGTACATATTAAATAATGAACTAAAAAAGGTTAAAATCTATAAAATTACTATTAAGAATATATTAAATTAATTTAAAATACAATTATGAATATAAAAACGACCTAATAAAATGCTAGTTTGAATAAATGTGTTTTAAGTAAAACTTTAAATGTATTAAAATTTTTCTCCGTTCGAATGTTAGTAGGGAGACTGTTCCATTGTTTTGGTGCTGCAGCTGAGAAGGCTCGATCGCCTAATGTCTTCTTGGTTATTATTTTTGGTAAATTTAGAAAAATTCCATCATTTGACCTTAATTGGTAGCGTCCACTCTCTTTTAAAGAAATTAATTCACATAAATAACTTGGGGCTAGCCCATTTAGTACTTTAAAAGTAATAACAATTAACTTAAATTTAATTCTAAACTCTACTGGAAGCCAGTGCAAATTATATAAAACTGGCGTTATATGTGAAAACTTAGGAAGATTATGAATCAATCTAGCTGCAGAGTTTTGGAGACGTTGTAATTTTTCAATATCTTTAGCTGGTAGTACATATAAAATACTATTGCAATAGTCAATGCGTCCTATTATTAATGCATGAATGAGAGTTTTTGTTGCTTCAACACTCAGATACTTCCTGATACGTCTAACATTTGTGATATGATAGTAGGCAGCTTTACAAGTATTGTTGATGTTAACTCTTAAGCTGAGGTTGCTGTCGATCCAAGATCCAAGGTTCTTGACTGAAAACACAGATGGTACATTAGCATCGCCTACAGTTAGGCCGTCCACTTGTACTTTTGACAGTTGCTGTCGTGTTCCAATAATAACAAATTCGGTCTTGTCGTCGTTAATCTTGAGTTGATCGCAAAGCATCCACTTCCTGATATCCCGTACACACAATAGCATCCTCGGTGCTTGCAGTACAATCAGGTTTAAAAGCTAGATACAACTGCGTAAACTATCGTCCGCGTACGCATGTACACTAGGCAAGTGCTTTTTCACAACTTCAAACAATTTGCTTGCGTAGAGTGTGAAGAGTAACGGACCTAAGCACGATCCCTGTGGAACACCTTGCTGTAACTTGAAGGGTTCTGATAAATTTCCATTTAATGCGACTCGTTGAGTACGATGTGACAAATATGATGATAACCAATTCAGAGCCGTCCCTCTGATCCCGAAACTTTTGTCAAGGCGAGATAGCAAAATTGAGTGATCTACGGTATCAAAGGCCGCACTTAGATCTAGAAGAATCAAAAATACCACATGTTGGGAGTTCATAGCCATTAGTATGTCGTTATGTATCTTAAGTAATGCTGTTTCAGTGCTGTGACCTCGTCTGTATGCCGACTGCAACACTGGGTAGAGATTATGATTAATCAGATGGTCATTCAATTGATCAAATACCGCTCGCTCAGTCAACTTAGACACATACTGTAAGTTACTTACAGGACGAAGATTATTGTCATTAATGCCAGCTTTTTTAAACCGTGGGCTAACCAGGGCTTCTTTCCACAACCTTGGAAAGTGTCCAGCGAGAAGCGACGAGTTGACCATGGATGTAAGCACCGGTAGTAAATGAGCAAGACACTCCACCACAAGCGGAGTCGGCATGGGATCAAGCCCACAGCTTTTCTGTGATGATTTATGGATGAGCGCTAACATATCTTTCTCACTTAAAGGCTTGAATACGGAGAGTGCCTGGGACTCGTTTACAATTGGGTCATCCGGAATTGCCTCATTATCAGTAATCACTGTAGATGCTATATCATCTCGAATTCTAATAATCTTTCGCATGAAAAATCTCCCCATGTCGTTCACCAATGCTGAGTCATCATAATTAGGAAACGACAAGACGTGGCTGTTATTTCGGCCCAGAAGCCTATTGCAAGCGTTAAATAGTTGTTTTTGATTACTGCTGTTTTCCTCAACGAAGTCTGTGTAAAACGTACGTTTAGCGCTATTTAAGAGGTAGGTAGCGTGGTTCTTCTTTTGTTTAAATAACTGAAAGTCAGTTTCCAGTCCCGTTTTTCTCCATTTTCTTTCCGCCTTTCTACGCAAGCGCTTTGCTTGATGTATTTCTTCATTATACCAAGGTACTTTTGGTCTAGACACAATAGTTTTTATCTTAAGTGGAGCATGTGACTCAATAACTTGAGACAAAGTCTGATTGTAGTCATTGGCAAGTACATCCAAATCATGAGGGCTCAACTCAGAGCCAGAACGAGCGCTCATACACAAAGGTGATTCAGCCAAGTCACGAGCAAGAGCTGATGTGTCAATCGACTTTATTTTCCTGTATTGGACTTTCCTCACAGTAAGTGAAGGCTTTGGTGACAATAGCTTACTCAGAACTGTTGCATGATCTGACAAGTAACGATCTACTTGTGGAGTTTCCGTAATGATGTTTTCAGCTTGGCGGGTTATTACTAAGTCTAGGGTGTGGCCATGGATGTGTGTTGATTGTGAAACATGCTGCTGTAGCCCAAGAGATTCCAAAAGATCTAACAATTTTCGCCCATCCGCATCAGAAGGGTCATCCACATGTATATTCATATCTCCAGTTATGATAAGCTGCTCCTTGGATAATAGAATTGACTCCATGTATTTTGCAAACTCTGTAAAGAAAGTGTTAGTTGTGATTGGATGATCCAGAGAGTATGGTGGCCGATAGATGATAACCACACGAAACTTGTCCGATGATGACGCTACGATCCAGTCCGAAAACTCAAAGGATTCTTTTTCACCTCCATCCGCTTTCTTTATATTCAATGAGTCACGAAAAATCAGACCAGTGCCACCTCCTCGTCGTCCAATTCTATTACAGCCCATAAATTTATATCCATCGGGACAAAGTTCAACCCTAACAGCTGCATCCTCGTCAGTAAGCCAACTTTCTGTTATTGCAAATATATCGGCCTTGCAGTCACAGACATAACTGAAAAGATCGGCGGTCTTGTTTCTCACCGAGCGAGCGTTCAAAGTGCACAGTAACATATGTTGTTGTTTTTTGTGATATTTATTCATCAGGACATTGCTGGAACAATTGACTCTGATGAGGTTGTTAGTGTTGCGTGACGATGGCTTTGTTCGCTTATTTCCTCCACCAGTGGAAAGCTGTGTTGGTATTTTATTATAATTCTCGGGACCCGGATTAAGCTTGAACACAAGATCTCCCATTAACAAAGGCCGGAATGTTGAGACAGAATTTGCATAGTAAATACACGGTCTCTTCTGTCTTTTAATTCTGCATTGTTGCTGGAATGTTGGTCTGTCAGGTCGTATAAAACAAACAGACAATGCAAAATCAATGCTATTGTTATCGTTGAGAATCTTGCATAAACAAAACCAAAACCAACAAGTCACCGGTGAACGTTGAACGAAACTCTGTATTTTTACCGTCAATGATGGAGCTTTAGTTTCCAAAGTTTGCCAGTAGTGACTTGGTTGATAAAGATTGACTCCTGGGTACTTTTGAACCAATACCAAACATCGTAGGAGAAGTAAAATAACTAAAAACGGAGAGCGTCCAAGGACGTGTCTGCACTTCATTGTGTAACACAATCATTAATAAATATGATGATGATAATGATAAATATGATGATAATGATAATAATCATGATGATGATAATGATAAATATGATGATGATGATAATAATCATGATGATGATAATTAATGATAGTAATCATGATGGTCATGATGACAATAATAATGATGACAATTATAACAAACATACTGGTAACAACAACGGTAATATGGATTTTGACAATTATAAACCAATCGTGAGAGTTCAGTGTCATCATATTAGTAGTTTGTATGTGGTAGTCTAAAACAGTAATTGAGCATGTTGAAGGTGGTCATCCTAAGCAAATTCAAACAAAAATGTTTTCTGAATACATCAGTGATTTTCATCAGATTATTAAATAAAACGTTAACTATATCTACACCCTGCGAGCATAGTTTTATTTCTCTTTCCTATATGGAGTAAGAGGAATGAAACCTCTGCTCGCAGGGTGCAATCTAGTATTAAAATTATGGCTTTAGTTTACTTTATAACAGAGCAGTGTTTTAAGATTGAATTATTTGCAAAAACAACAAAATAAAACTATTTCCAGCCTTTACATTGACACTGGAACAATCTTCTATTAATATATACACTGTTCCTACCTTCTTTGTCAGCATAGATACTCTAAACACCGAGATAAAGAAGAGCAAACTGCGCAGTCACTAAATCTTCGTCCCGTCCGCCATCTTGATTATGGATTGGAAACTAGCAGGAGCGGCTTACCACAGGGATCCCAAACATCTGGGTAACTCTCCCTTCTCCCACACCCTCAACAATCATTATCAACCACAAATGCATTCCCAAACTCCTCCCCCACAATAAAGATAAGATTATTCAAGTAACAAATAGTTTATTCGACTTTACTTTAAATTTTAATTTATAACTAGTAAAACAACTTTAAAGCTGCGACCGTAACGTAATATAAACGCAACAAAAACGTACCTTTATTTAAAACTCGTAATGCAATTAAGCCAGAGAACTATAGACTTTAAACGGTGGACGACTTACTGATTTTGCATAAATTTCTACGTAAAAATAAAGGTGCGTTTTTGTTGCGTTTATGTTACGTTACGTGTTTACGTAAAAATATATTACGCACATGTTACGATACGTCAAAGCGTGATCACACTACATAAAACCAGCTCAAAATTTATCATTAACGTAAAAGGGTTTGAAGTGCACAGTTTAAGTTATTTCAGCTTGTTACGTAGTTTAAGTTTGTTTTTGTTTATTTATTCTGCTTTTTCCTTCATACGAAGGCAAGGACACCACAACAGCTTACGCCAATAACTGTGACGCATTGCAGTACGCAGTATTTGTTTTACGTAGACTGCCGTGTGTTTCACGTTTTCTTACGTAAAAAACATTGTGGTTGTTGTGAAATTATAGAATGGCATTCTGATCATTGAGATTAAACGGGACATTCTCTACTTTCAAAATAACCTTTTAATTATGGGGGAGGGGGTAGCTATTGTAATTCAAATCAAGCATATTTGAATTACAATATCTACCCCCCTCCCCCCCCAAAAAAAAAAAAAAACAGAAGGCATTATGGTTATGTGAAAGTGGAGAATAGACCTCTTTAACTCCGTATGCTAATTTCCCACTTGAGACCACGTGTCGTTCCTTTGAGAATTGTACTTTTATGATGAACGTTATATCATTTACATGTGAAAGAAACAATTCCCAAGGGTGGCATCATGTGATCTGAAATGGGACAACAAACAAGGAATGTAAAGAAGTCTATTGAGGAAAAACAGATGCAGCTAAGTTTTGATTGATACGTTCAAAATTTATGGCCCTTGAATTAATCAGTTATTATATACATCGATTTGAAATAATATAATGCTGGGTTGGTCAGCATCTCATACATGTACACTGAATCTAAATTTATATTGTTCTGGACTTATAGAGTACAAACACTAAAAGTGTGCAATACTTTGTACTATTTACCACTAAATATAGTGTTGATTAAACAATAGAGAACAAAAGAATTTGCATAATTTAGCAGTATTTAGTGGTATTTATGTTGCACACTTTTAGTGTTTGTACTCTAAGCTTCTCATATAAATTGTCTTAATCAAAATATGGAAACCCTTTTGAATAACTATTCTAGGTCTTCTGTCTACTGACTAGCTTCTGATACATGTACACTGACTGAGTCAAAATATGATTACCAGTTTGAACAACTATTGTTCTAGACTGACTAGCTTCTCATACAAGTAGACTGAATCAAAATATGGTGACCAATTTGAATAAGTTTTGTTCTGGACTGACTAGCTTCTCATACAAGTACACTGAATCAAAATATGGTGACCAATTTGAATAACTATTGTTCTGGACTGACTAGCTTCTCATACATGTACACTGAATCAAAATATGGTGACCAATTTGAATAACTATTGTTCTGGACTGACTAGCTTCTCATACATGTACACTGAATCAAAATATGGTGACCAATTTGAATAACTATTGTTCTGGACTGACTAGCTTCTCATACATGTACACTGAATCAAAATATGGTGACCAATTTGAATAACTATTGTTCTGGACTGACTAGCTTCTCATACATGCATGTACACTGAATCAAAATATTTCTAAACAAGCCTGGCTTAACCTATATTGTTCTGTATTGAATCAGTTCCAGAGTCTATTGAGAGTCTTTTGGCACATGCAGTTCAGTATGACAACAGCAACACTGTATGTTATAATATCATTACGTTACCGCTTGCCAGTTTTTCATGACGACAGGTTCATAGGCTTGATTCACTTGATTTGTTGCCATGGTAAAGTGTAGGAGAGCCAGGAGTGTCCAGGGTAGCCATGTTTGTAAAGGTTCTTAGGTTGAGTTGCGGTGACTCCGGGGACCTGGTCGTGCTCTCAGCCAAGGTATAGCCGCGGCATTCACTCGACATGAATCTGGTTTTCAAGAAGCCTGTAAATAAATAATGATGGTATCAGGACAGTTTTGTTTATAATGTCGTTGGTAATGATTATGACAATGACGACGATAATGATGATGATTAAGACGACGATGATGATGATTAAGACGGGATGATGATGATGATTAAGACGACGATGATGATGATTATTATTAAGATATAACGACGACAACGAAGATGATTAAGACGACTATGATGGTTATTATTAAGATTATGATGATGATAATTAAGACGGGATGATGATGATGATTAAGACGGGATGATGATGATGATTAAGACGGGATGATGATGATGATTAAGACGAGATGATGATGATGATTAAGACGAGATGATGATGATGATTAAGACGAGATGATGATGATGATTAAGACGGGATGATGATGATGATTAAGACGGGATGATGATGATGATTAAGACGAGATGATGATGATGATTAAGACGAGATGATGATGATGATTAAGACGGGATGATGATGATGATTAAGACGGGATGATGATGATGATTAAGACGAGATGATGATGATGATTAAGACGGGATGATGATGATGATTAAGACGAGATGATGATGATGATTAAGACGGGATGATGATGATGATTAAGACGAGATGATGATGATGATTAAGACGGGATGATGATGATGATTAAGACGGGATGATGATGATGATTAAGACGGGATGATGATGATGATTAAGACGGGATGATGATGATGATTAAGACGGGATGATGATGATGATTAAGACGGGATGATGATGATGATTAAGACGAGATGATGATGATGATTAAGACGGGATGATGATGATGATTAAGACGGGATGATGATGATGATTAAGACGAGATGATGATGATGATTAAGACGAGATGATGATGATGATTAAGACGAGATGATGATGATTAAGACGGGATGATGATGATGATTAAGACGGGATGATGATGATGATTAAGACGGGATGATGATGATGATTAGATGTCAACGACGACGATTAAGACGACTATGATGATGATTATTATTAAGAATACGATGATTAAGATGATGACAATGATGAGTATTAAATATAACACAATCATAATGGTGGTGGTGATGATGCGATTAAGACAACGACCACGACGATGATGTTTAGGGCGATGAAGATGGCGATGAAGATGATGATGATGATGATAATATCAATGATTAAGAATGGGGTACTCTGACCATTGACGGTTATAAATTCGGCGTTTGACGGTAAATTACACATTTTTGGTAATCAAATTAATATCAATGTCAGAAAATTGTTATTAATTGGTACAAACTACACCACTGGCGGACACTGAATTTGTGGCCGTACTTCACGTCACAGCATATACTTTAGATTTAGAGATTGTTAGCATACCTCCTGGTCGATGACGTGTCACAGCACGTGTATTGCACGTGATACACTTATTGACCACCCCCATGACAATCTTCCTAAAGCTCTGGTTCATCGTGATAAAGATATACGGGTTAATTGCACTGTTAGCGTGTGACACCCAGAACAATATCATCACTGTCCATGGAGACAGTTTCTTGTACTGATCAAAGTGAAAGTTAATAACGATATGCATAATGTGTACGGGAATCCAACATAACGTAAAGACAACGAGAACAACTGCTAACATCTTAACCACACTCCGTCGGCTCCTTAAAGCTGCTCGTCGGTTCAACTCGTGTCGATTGCCGGGTACTTTGCGCCTCCACAGTCGTCTCATTATGCTGGTATGCATGAAGGCGATGGCCGCAAGAGGGATTAGGTAGAGTAGTAGAAAGACGATTAGGTAGAATGTCTTGGGAGACTTTTGGTTGTTGAATTCAGGCTCCCAGATAAGCTGACACCAGTAGGTTTTGTCGTTGTAGTTGTTAACGCGGTAGACGATCAGGTAGACTATCATGATCAAAGCAGACACCCCCCAGACACACACCGTTAGAAACTTCTTGTTGTGAACCATAGGGAAATATTTCAGGGGGTACACCACCGCACAGAAACGCTCCAGTGACAGTAGGAATAGAGCGATGATTGACGCTGCTATGGTAACGGCGATGACGAAATGGATTGTTTTGCATGATAATGACCCGAACACGCCCCCGAACCAACGCCCCTGGATATATAAGAAAATAATAGAGTATGGCATAGCCAGTAAAGTCGTTATAAGGTCTGCGACGGCCATATTCGCTATTAATACATTGGTAGCAGTTCTCATATGCTGGTATTGAACGACTGCATGGATGACCAAATTGTTGCCTAGCAGCGCGATAGCGAAGGTGATGACGTAGATCGTTGTCATGAAAACCTGGAGGTCACTTCGTACATTGAAGCCACGCCATTGATCAGTTGTGTTGGATTCTAAAATTTTCAAAGAATGTTATTAATAGAATAAGTTAACAGAAATGGCATGGAAAGGTATGATCCTAAGCTGTTATTTAGCAACAGTACCCTTCATAGTTCCCTGCGCCATCTTGAAAGGTAGCGTGGCCTTTACATCGAAGCGAGACGAACTAAAAAAACGTTGAGCTTGCAATGATACAGAAACGTGAATAAATGTCCCTTAAGGTGTTAAAAGGTCGCTATCATTGCAACTGAGCTCAATGTTCGTTCCGATGCAGTTCCCTGCGCCATCACAAAAGGTAGCGTGGCCTTAACATCGAAGCCAGACGAACGTTGAGCTTGCAATGATAGAGAAACGTGAATAATTGTCCCTTAATTAAGGTGTTAAAAGATCTCTATCATTACAAGCTCAACGTTCGTGTCGCTTCGATGTAAAGGCCCGGCTACCTTTAAAGATGGCGCAGGAAACTGTGTATGGGACTATTATTTCACGAGATCAAGTCGTACATGAGCTCATGTTATTTTAACATTTTTCATTTGGAGTGCTCCTTAGTTATCGTGCAGTTTTGACTAAACCCTTTGCTCAAAAGCACCGACGCAGTTTACAGTAAATTAACCGCAAGCTACCCTTTTGTTTCAATTTTCTCCTTAAAAAATGAAAACGATAAACAAAAACAAATAGTCCACGCTATTTCAACCTTAAGCTATCGTACAATTCGACTCCAATTGATTCAAAAAGCAACACAGCCCAATCATACTATTTAGATCGCTGGATATCGTGCAGTTTCGGCTAGACTCTTTCCTCAAAAACACCGACGCAGTCCACAATAAATTGACCGCAAGTTACTCTACATTTTCGCTTCAATTTCTTCCTTAAAAATATTGTAAACATAGAAATAACAGTCCACGACCGTTTAACCGCAAGTTATCGACATACAATTCTTCTATAAAAGATTGAAAAAGAAACAAAATCCATTCTAGTTTAATCGCTAGTTCTTGTACAATTTTATTCCAATTGCTTCAAAAAGCAGGTCATTGCATACAAATTTAGTCGCTAGCTAACGTACAATTTTACTCCAATTGATTTAAAAAGAAACACAATACATTCCAGTTTAATAATGCAATTGCTTCAAATAAAAGCAACCCAGTGCATACACATTTAGTCGCTAGTTATTGTACAATTTTACTCAATTATTATTTCAAAAGCAATTTCTCCAAGTTGTTTTCAAAAGACAACCCACAATAATCGACCCTTTTATGTGGTTTTGATAATTTAAAGTTATATAGATGTTTGTTGTTGTGCAGTCCGAATCCGAAATCAAACAAAACGTTTGAAGCGAAGCTGGACCGAAACGGAAAAGCCCCAGAATACAAAATAATGAATGAGGGCTTCTCTAAGTTTTTATATTTCTTATTTCTAAACGGAACTGTCCGTACAACAAAATCAACTGAGTAATATGTACAGTGGTCAAACCTCAACAAAAGTTGTGTAATAAAAAATTGATTAATTCGTGATTGAGGTGCGAAAACATTTTAAATAATTTTTGAATATATTTGAGTTAGTACAACAGACCTCGCGGAATAGCACCCGGGCAGAGTTAACTCTATAGGTTTTAGTAAGAGTAAAACCAGGATTATCCGCGCTAACCCAGAATTAACTCTATAGGTTTTATAGAGTAAGTGCAAAAAGGATTAGCGCTTACCCAGGATTAACTCTACAGTTTATTAGAGTGGTCAGTTTCATTAACCCGTAAAACACACTTTAGTGTATTACTCTTTAAACACCTTAATTTCATTGTGTTCTTTTGTTGTTATTTTACTCTCACTTTAATTACTAATACACTTTGTTTCACGGGTTAATGAAAACCACTCTAACTCTACAGGTTTTAATAAGAGTTAAACCAGGATTAGCACTAACCCAGTAATATTGACCCTATAGTTTTGAATAAGAGTTAAACCAGGACAAACACTAACCAAGGATTACTGTATTTATTCGAATAAGCGCCGCGGCGCTTATTAAATTTTACACGATCTCACTGTCCCCATCTTGATCACAACTACGAATATTGGTCGAGCGGTGAAATATAATTACCTTGAACTGAACAATCAAATTTTTGATAAAATTTTATTTCCAATGTTGTTCTAGAGTAACATTATAGCATTAAAGTGCGGCGCTTATTCGGGTAAATACGCGGTAACCCTTAAGATTTGATTTTATTAAGAGTTAAATACGGATTAGCACTAACCCAGGATTAACTCTATAGGTTTCATTAAGAGTTAGAGTTGCTTTCATTAACCCGTGAAACAAAGTGTATTAGTTTAAGTGTGATAGTCAAATAACAACAAAACAACACAATGGAATTAAGGTGTATTAAAGAGTAATACACTCAAGTATATTTCAAGGCAAGAACCTCTCTAAACTAGCACTGACTAACGCAGGATTAACTCTATAGGTTTTATTAAGAGTTAAACCCGGCAGGATTAACACAAACAAAGAAACATTGTAAACCGCAGATCGTAGATTGAAAATCGGGCAACAAAATTGCATAACCGCAGAGCAAAATGTACGTATTCAAAGTACAAATATAATTTAGTTACAAATTTAATTTTTTATTATATTTTTGTTTAGCTTTTCCTTCACACGAAGGCAGGGACACCACAACAGCTTACGCCAATTACTAGCTGTGGGCCCTGTCAATCTCCAATACCGTGCGCTGAGAATCTTTATGGAGTTCCTATTTACTTTTGAGAGTAACGGAAGCTAATTTGAAATACAAACTAATCGAAATAGGACTTTACTTAACGCTTAATGTAATTTACTTTCCGACAAACATTGAACGCGGAATAGTATAGGATATATACATCGCAATCGATAATTTACAATGTCAAATCATCTGTAACGAGGAATCAATGCTATCGATGAACATATTAACACTCCTGATATAAAATCAATTAAAGAAAATATTACTGACTTCAATTCAAAGCTGATCATATATAATTCTTAATCGAAAAATAAACCCTGATCTTAGAGATCGAGAAAATAAAAATGTCTAAGGTGGGGGTGTTTATAGGATCGATCTATTTACGAGGAGAGTTTATCGGTTTATCACAACGAAAATCTCCTTGCTTTTCACACTACAGCGGAGAAAGCATGAATTAGTAATGAAGAAAATAAAGGATTTTTTTTTTTCAAGATATGTTATTTCCCGAGGGGTATTTCTTAAAGTAATCAAGAACAAACTTCAGACAAACACTCGGAAATACGGAAAGAATATATTAAGCCCATGGAAATGATGTTTTCAAATCCAGTTCTTTAAGCTAAATTATAAAGCGATAAATAATCATGATCTTGGTCGAAATCTACGAAATATTGGTTTAAAAACTCACCATTTTGAAACATCTTCTCACTCTTGAAAACGTCGTTCCAAAACCACGTACGTTTGGCCAGGAAAATCCAGTTTCCAGACAGTTGATGGCATAAGACAAGGCCGC